>JAUPFP010000003.1:2595000-3797500 GCA_036925085.1 Brachycybe producta
CGAACGGAAAAATCGAATTCCTATTGGAGACAAAGACCACCGGACTCATCCATCAAGATCGGACAAACAACATCCTGAATCCGTATGCTCATTTCGGACAACCAACTATATGGCCCAGAGGATATCCGTTAGAACTGATCAATTATCCGACAAACAACACTTATAAATTATGTTCCTTTTCTACTCCGACTATTCAACAAGGTCTTGTAAATAAGGACCCAGACGTGGACGCCATCTTCCGATTAACAAGAAAGAAGTTTCCGAACAATTCCCTTAACATCAAATTCGATTCTCGAGCACCACCTCTGGTTCTTCCAAGAGGTGTTTTTGCACCATTCAACTCGCAGAATACTCTTTTCAGTTATGATGCATTATGGGCCATGTTTCTACCAACGACAGTCAATTTTCGAGTAACTGACATCTGGAGAGGTTACTGGGCTCAACGTCTCATGTGGCTTTTAGGACACAAATTAGCATTCTTTCCACCAAATGCTATTCAAATGAGAAACCCTCACAACTATATCAAAGACATGCTGGACGAAAATGAAGTTTACTTCAAAACTAATCAATTAATACTATTTCTACAAAACTGGGAATGTCTAGCAAATTCGACGTTCTTCGATTGCATCCGACAGCTAAGCAGAGACATGGCCACCGAAGGATTCTGGAGAGAACAAGATGTCGAACATATCAAAACGTGGCTATCTGATTTGTCAAAGATTGGTTACAAAGAACCTTTGATGGTCTTCGAAGACTCCGGCATGCTCGGTTGCGACAACGACACTTCGTCCGACGTGCGAACTGTATATTTTTCTCCAGTTTCACAGGACGAACCATCGAGAAGTTCAGACATCAGAAACATTGCAGATTTCTGTGGTGAATTTCTAAGCATGGATGTCGTCAACATTACACGAGCGACGAAATCTCCTCGGCATGTTTACGACAACATCTTACTGGTGATTGTTTTTAATTTTCCGTACCATACTTCACTTCCTCTGTTGGACACGTTGTATTTCAAACACTTTAACAACATTGCATACTGTAGTGAAACAAAAAGCTTCGAGGAACTTCAAAATAAAATTGGTAGCAGTTCGTTTGCGTGGACAAAGCGTAATATAACGTTCATAAACATCGAATCCCATTACGGATACTTCGGATACGAATGTGCCATGAGAGCCATTGAAATGAACTACAACGTCGATGGATATCTGATTCTAGGCGACGATGTCCTATTCAACGTTTGGAATTTCGACAAAGTAGATCTGCGACATTCCGCTTACGAAACGGATTCGCATTCGATAATGAACAACCATAAACTACCCAATCAAACTGGATGGAGTTGGTGGGCCACCAACATGGGCTACATTCCAACAAACCAGGTCTTGACAAAATTAGAGAAATTAGCCCAAACTGGAACCAACTTTGATAAAAACATACTGCTACCTTACTTCAATAACAGAAATACCAAAAACCTGACTGATTCACTCTCAATTTGTCTTTCCGATGTATATTACATTCCTAAATCCAAAGCCAATCTCTTTCTAAACGTAATCAAAGTGTTCTTCGAACATCGTGTTTTCTTGGAGATTGCTGTTCCAACAACAATCGATGGCCTGCACGCCAATCGGACTGGTGTCTTGTTAGGAAGAAGTATTTGGGGCGGTCAAAGAGACCAATGGGATGCATTTTATAATGAAAGTCACTTAGATCTTCATCCGGTTAAACTATCGAACGTATTAAATAAAAAGAAGGAACGGCAACGATATTGCAAAAAGTATGTCGAAGACCTGATAAAAAATTGGTAAACGAAATTTAAAAATCTCATATGCCACGAGATTTATTCCATAAAAGCTAAAAACTAACATCCGCATTTAAAAATATTGCTTAAAATAAAGCTAAACTTAAAACAAGACTTTGGCAAACTTATCTACAGAGAGTCTAAGAAAACTTTTTAAGTGTTAACTTTGTTAAAGCTTTACTTTATCTTAAGTAACATTTTAGAATATGACCCGTAAAGAAGAAGAAGGGCAAATTATTGTAAGGCAAATGCACTTTAATACTACTGGATATATGATTGTAATGCAAATGTACCTTTATACCTTGTACACACATGAGTTAAATGAATTCAAATTAAATGTGTTTAGGTGAATTATACGGAATCCAGTTAAGGACATGAACCCAAATAAAAATTGACTTTATTATTAATATTTCAAAATTGAAATACTAAATCAATATTTTGTCAGTAGTTTATTGAATTATATTTAAGTATTAATCTCAATATTTTCAGATTAATTAACTGAATAAATTGAATTCGACGTCTTTGTTTGTTTGCCCTTCACAGGCCTCTGTAGAACACGTTTATAATTTAAATGTATTTAAATTATCAGGTGTGTACTAGGTATTAGGCAGATGATTGTAGGACAAATCCTTAATCATGAGTCATGACATACCTTTTCTATTTTAATTAAGACGTTAATTATATTTTGTAATAACTTATACCTAGTGCACACACACCTGATAATTTAAATGCATTTAAATAATAAACGTGTTCTACAGAGCCCTGTGAAGGACAAACAAACAATATGTCGAATTCAATTTATATTCAGTTAATTAATCTGAAAATATTGAGTTAATACTTAAATATAATTCAATAAACTATTGATTTAGTAATTTCAATTTAAAATATTAATAATAATAAAAGTCAATTTTTATTTGGTGTTCATGTCCTTAAGTGGATTCCGTATAATTCACCTAAACACATTTAATTTGAATTCATTTAACTCATGTGTGTGTGTACAAGCTGTATTACGGGACCGGTACCGGTCCGTGGATCAAATGGTACCGGGCCGCCCAAGGAACATTAAATTATTTACATTTTCTGCAGTAACAGCAACCAAAACAAAACAACGGAATAAACTTCACATAAGCAACACACTTTGGGTGTCATTGTCTCCTATTAGTAATCCCCCAGATGGAACCGTCTTGTTGCAAAGAAACAAGCTCAGGGTTCTCATTGATTTAGCGTTCTAGTGAGTTAAAATGTTAAATCACTTTATATTCATTTTTTGATGTAACTATTTTATTTTGAAGGCATGTTTAAATACAATTAAATTAAAATTATTAAATCAAAACAATCTAAAATATAAACAATCCAACGTCCCCCCCCCCTCAGCGGGCCGCGGTAAAATTATCAAACGTTGACCGGTCCGCGGCGATAAAAAGGTTGGGGAGCACTGGTTTAATGGACACCAGCAGGATTTAAACTACCGACCTCAAATTTGGTAGTCAGAGATGCCACCAGATGGGCTATTCAAACACTTGAATTTTAAAATTAGTATATAAAAAGAAAATGTTAGTAAGGTTTGAGCGTTATGTTTGCAAACAAACAAACATGGAAAACTATATATATTAAAATGTAAATTTAATATAAAAAAAAATCCTATTTGATTTGAGAATGAGGAAATGCAACTTTTGATGTTTCATCATTGTCACCATAACCGTTAACTTCTTTTTTTAAAAAAAATAAAAGTAAAAACTATTGATTTCGGTAACAATTGTGTTCAGTGACTTCTGTTGTATTTGTACAAATTACATAGTCACTATTACACAATGACCAAAAAGAGAATCATTTTAAATAATAATTGGTCGTTAGAATGTCATAAAATGAACATAAATAAGGGAGGGGGGTTCAATAACCAAATATGGGAACAGTTAGAAATAAATAACTGACAATTGTTTCCTCCTCCTGTGGCTTTATGGAACTTCATATTTACTCTCTGTGCCACAATGACTATTGTAAAGATTTTCAAAATAAAAAACAATTTGTGAAACGTTTCTTTTGAAAGATATAGGCCAGCCCTAGACGTAACGTTTAACTGCGCAATATCAACTGCACATGTCTTTTGAGCGTGTAGGTGACAAAAAGTGCACAGCTTTAGACACCTGTGCAAGGGACTTGTTCATGAAGAGATAGTTCTACTTTTTAGTGCAAATTCAACAGGTCCTGCAAGTAGGTCTACTGCGCAGGTCCAGCAAGTACTGCGCAGGTCCATTAAGCATTTTGCAAGTCCAGCAAGCACTGCGCAGGTCTGCAGCAAGTACTGCGCAGGCCCATCAAGTACTGCGCTAGTCCAGCAAGTACTGCACAAGCCCAGCTGCACACTGAAGCATGTAGTGGGAGTTCGTGCAATCTTAATTCACTTATTACCTCGGTTTCAACTAAACACATTTTAATTGCAGTTAAAAAGTTAACAACAATTAAGTTACTCAACACACACTGGTTACTAACTCAACTGGTTAAATGTGTCACTTCCAGTTTTCAAACAAAATTTAGCCTACAAACAACATGGCGGATATAAGTGAGAATCACTCCATTTTTTGACAAAATGTTTAACTGTTAAACAGGAAGTGAAATCGAACAGGAAGTGATGCAAAATAAATTTAACCACACTTAAAGTGTCTTAAAAAATGGAAACACACGAAAGTACCACTTCTAGTTTGTCTGCAGTTAACTATAACTGTTATGTAACTGCAGTTAATTTTTGTTGTGAAAACGCGGTTATTAGGCGGGCTTCACATGAACCACTCAGTGGCGCCACTCAATTGAAAACTAGAAAACAATTGGAGAAATTTTAAAAGAACAACATATGGGGCCCCTATGTTTGCCTATTTAGTTATTTCACATAATTGGGACAGTCGTTTAAATTGAGCCAAATTATTCTTTGTCACGATGTGCCCTAATTACCCAGAATCCACTGTAAGTGGTAATTCGCGACCACCACTCTAAAAACAAATTAATAAACCAACGACGGAAACACGCAACTTTTTATCGGCTTTATTCGCCTGAAACGGATCTTTGTTTTTCATTTGAAATGATTCCAAATAGGACTATACCAAGGGTTGGACGTGGAGGCTAGCAGCGTCGTAAATGTAGCGATAAAAAGTATAAACAAATGAGCAGTTAAATAGCAAATTACAGAAGCGGAACGGAGCGCAAAAAAACAATTTATGTCAGTATTTGTGTGTTTTAAAATAAACTATTTCTATTTTAAATCCATTCTTTTAAAATTTGTAAATTGCGCTCCATTCCGCTCCAAATGCATATACTATGCTAGATTCTATTTAACCGCTCGTTTGTGTATTCCTTTTCTAGTGGAGGTGGAGGCTAACAGTCACGTGGAGGTAGCGGAAGAAAAATTTATAAACAAATGAGCGATTAAATAGCATAAAGCATAATATAACTATGCAATAATTGTAGCAGATTACCAGAAGCGGAACGGAGCGCAAAAATAAAAAAGAACGTACAAATGAAGCCCCAATTTATTTCAAATTAAATCTCTTTTTTAGGCGCTTCAATTCGCTCCATATGCAAATGCGTTTTATGCTTTTAACCGCTCCATTGTTTATACATTTTTTTTTTCCCCGCTACCTCTACGTCACTCTTAGCCTCCACCACCCAACCGTTGGCATCGTCCCTATCGGAACAACTTCTCTCATCGTTTGTAGCTATATTTTATAGCGTCATTCCGATAATGGAATTTATACTTGAAGATGATATGTTATGCACTTGGGGCCGCCGCCACTTGGGAACTTGAGGGATTTATAATGGCGCCATAATGTATGGGCCACGCCCTAAGGAATAATGCTGTAATTTTATATTTTTATATGAGAAAAGCTTTTATAGTTGTTGATATAATATGGTTATAATATGTAGAAAAGATTATATCTACCCACAATGCAATTTTTCTGCTGTTTTTTTTGGGGGGGGACTAAATAAGTCCCTCTGTCATAGGCCCACTAATGTGTCAATTTCAAGTTAAAACAAAATTTAGCATTTTTTTTAGCCCTAATCCACATTAAGCTGACAAAAAGTGAAACATGAGTTCGAGAGACAAAAACAGGACAGGCATCTGTAGACAGCTTCAGAATTTCTTTGGCTCCGCCCTTTTCATGAGCGTCAGACCAAATATCAATCAATTAGAAGTTGAAAAGGGCGGAGCATGTGCCATCAGACCCAATAACAAACCAATTAGAAATTGATGACGCTCATAAAAGGGGCAGAGCCAACGAAATTCTGAAGCTGTCTACAGATGCCTGTGAAAAAAAAAAGCAGATTTTCAAAAACAAAACAAAACTGAAACAACTGTGAGCAGTTACTCAAGACAAAACTGCAACAAATTTGTGTGACACAACACAAACAAATTTGCGTTTTGTTTTTGTTTCTACATAAACTACACAACTGTTCTGTTGAACTACTTCGTTGAAGTTAGTTACATCTTTGCAGGATACCAGTTACAGTTACTTTTCTTTAAAAAGTAACTGTAACTTAGACTGGAATGTTTTAGTTTACCAGAGTTAGTTATTTTTGTTAATAACTCTTACGTTAAACTTCATTGAGCATGTGCTTCTAAGAAGAAAAAAAAACATCCATTAAAATGCTTGTAAAAAATACCTAAAAATAACCACAGTGAAGCCAAACGTGCTAGTTTTTTTTCTGGTTTTTTAAATTTTTAGGTATTTTTACGAGCATTTTAATGGATGTTTTTTGTTTACCAGTGGCGTACTCAATGGAGTTTAACATAAGAGTTAGAAATTCGCGATTATGAAATACTTTTTTTAAAAAAAAAATAGAAGCACACTTTCCAATTTTTTGTCATTCTATCACTCGATCAGCATATATTTAAGGTGCACATTGCACTTTGAACCATCAAAATTGGAAAACTTGAAATATAAAAAATAAACATATTGCCGCTGCGACTGCTGTGTATTTTAAAAATTAAACGTTTTTCTTTAACATTTGGGTCTATGGGCTCAATAGGAAAAACGATAATCTGGTGTACCCTAGGGTAGTGTGCTGGGTCCTCTTTTGTTCCTGATATTTATTAATGACCTCAGCAGCACAGTTGGCAGCAACTGTAGACTATTTGCTGATGATACCCTAATTTACAAAGAGGTTGATGGAATCGAAGACTGTGAAACATTAGCTCTAGACTTGAAGGCAATTGAGAGATTGGTGAAATACTTCAGTTGAATGAGGGGAAGTGTAGTGTTATGAGGCTAACTAGGGGTAGAAATCCACCTGTGTTCAATTATAGTATGAATGACACTATTCTTCGGAGTTTCAAGTACTTGGGAGTTACAATGACAGATGACCTTTCTTGGGAAAAAACACATTGATGGTGTGTTACTCGGAAAGCTCTGTCAACGTATTTATTATTTCCTTATAAACTTATCAATAAAAAAAAAAGCTGAATCTGATTCATTTCTGTTGTTTTGAGTATTTTAATAATAAAAACTCATTATGTAAATATTTTGTTGTTGTGTAAATTGCAAAGTGCAAACCCCATCTGACCAAACAAACACTTTCAACATTACATATATGATGACTTTTAAGAAGGACACACATTTAAATAATAATTTGATTGACAGTTTGTGAATTCAAAACATCTGTTATTTTGTATTCGAAATTTGAATAACTCTTATACACAGGCAATTAAAAATCGGGACAAACAGAAGTTGGCTCCGCCCTTTTTTATGACAACTGGCAACTTCTAATTGGTTTGTTGTGGTGGTTCGACGTTGAAAAGGGCGGAGCATCTGATGTCAGACTACACAACCAACCAATTAGAAGTTGCCGGTCGTCATAAAAAGGGCGGAACCAATTTTCTGTTTGTCCCTATTTCTAATTGCCTGTGTTTTATGAAAAAACCAGTCCTACTGTCTCTGTTAAGCCGGGTATCCACTTGTTGCATTTCTGTGTATCGTATCTCCGATGCGTATCAATGGATACAGCTAGCGTAGCATCGTTCTGTATCAAAATATGATACAAAAAAAAAAACGCAATGAACCCGATCTGTCATTTGTCGGTTTTTTCGCGGTGGAGTAAGTTGGGACGGGCAGCGCGCTCGGTCACCCAAAGACCAATATAAAACCCCATAAATCACTTGCAATGAATTCTCAAAGTTAAAATTTCATGAAGCGCGCATTCAACTGCGCCCACTCCAAACTGATGTAACTTTTGAAGCGTGCAGTGCACACTGAAATTGAAGACATCCCTACATTCCAGACTTATCTGCGAATGCAACGAATCCAACAGTTCCATTCCCGCTTTTCTGGTTCACATGCAATGAATTTTCTAAGTTATATAATTATTCCAAGAATATTTTCAAAAAATGGCAAGAAATGAGTCTTCCAGATGCCCTGAAAAGCACTGAAATGAACTCTGGAGGGCCCAATAGACTTCAGAAGACCATGAAAACCAAGAAATCACTTGCAATGAATTTTTCAAGTTACAAATCCATGAGCAAGCATAGACACTTGAATGACGCCCACTTCGAATTGGTGTAACTTTTGAAGCGTGCAGTGCACACTGGAATTGAAGACATCTCTGCATTCCAGACTTTTCTGGGAATGTATGGAATCCAACAGTTCCATTCCCGCTTTTCAGGTTCACTTTCAATGAATTTTCGAAGTTTTATAAATATTCCAAGAATATTTTCAAAACATGGCAAGAAATGAGTCTTCCAGATGCCCTAAAAGCACTGAAATGAACTCAGGAGGGCCCAACGGACTTCAGAGGCCTTTAAAAACCCATAAATCACATGTAATGAATTTTCGAAGTTACATATCCATGAGGAATCATAGAAACACATCAATGACGCCCACTCCGAACTGTCCGCACATGTACACACGTGTGTAGTTCAGTTTCAATGATATTTCAGGAAAAAAAATATTTTCGCTTTTTTTTTAAACTGCTATAAAAAGTTTAATTTGAAAGATATCATCATGAAATCTTTGAACACCTTCTAAAACCAGTTTCTAAAAAAAAAACATTTTGAATTTTTAGTTTATTTTGCACCTTAAAAGTTAGATTAATCAGAGTTCGAGAGGGCATTTTACACTTTTAAAACCAGCATAAGTGTTTTAGAAACTAGAATGGTAAAAGGTTATGTTTAAAGTTTTTTTTTTAATGGCCAATATCTTAAATAATAAACAATTTTATAATTCAGTTTTGAAAATGACCCGTTTTTTGGGGGGGGGGGGGGGGGGGGGGGGTTTCCATTGAAATTTCATTGAAAAAAAAAACTATTTTCGTCGTTTTTTTCAAACTCATAAAAAGTTTAATTTGAGAGATAATCATTACGAATATAATAATAGCAATATCACTAACTATTCTAGTTTCTAAAACACTTAGCATTTTTTTTCTCGTTATGTTTTTTTCTCTCCTAAGTTTTCTTTAAAAACCGCGGGTTGAAGGGAGAGAGAAGAGAGACCTATTTAGCCACTGCGTCACTGGCGCCTGTGGCGCCATCTGAGAAGAGAAAACCATGTAAATATCTATTCAGCCACGTTAAACTGGTTTCCATCTATCATATACGATCAAGCTAGAATTCATTGTGTTTATCCAGCTGTAAAATACTACAAAAGAGAAAAAAAAACTTCCTTACAAATTTCTGCCAACTTCATGTCAATCAACCCCATTGGTTGTCTATAGTTTCTAATGTAAAATGAAATGTTGGCATTGCTGCAATGCAGCAGTTACCACCACGTTATACAAATGACGGCTGCAGAGGATGATACATTTGTGCGGTTAATAACTTCAATTTCTTTTAGGAATTTAATATTTCAAGTAAAAAAAATGGCAATTTTACGTAAATTAATTTTAACCGTTACAGTTATCATCACAATTTATGTGATTCTCATTCTGTACAATACGTAAGTTTAACATTAACTTTAATTATGATTAAAAGCTGTAAACTCTCTCCCCGTCATGATGAACTCTTTTTCATTATTTCTCTCTTTAAAGAAGAGAGAAACTTGAATGTGTTTTTAGAAACTAGAAGGGTTAAAATTATTTTTTTTTCATATTGATATCTTTCAAAATAAGCTTTTTATGTCAGTTTAAAAAAAATGACTCAATTTTAAACAGACAAGATTTTTTTTTTTTCCTCTAAATATTTGTCTATAAAAAGTTTATTTTGAAAGATATCAAACATGAAAATACTCTTAAGGTGAGCTACCCTTCTAGTTTCTAAACACTTTCTAGTATTAATATGGTTTTAAAGTGTAAACGCCTCTTGAACTCTAATTAATCTAATTTTTAAGATGAAAAATAAACTAAAACTTGAATGTGTTTTAGAAACTTGAAGGGTTGTTCCAATCATTTAAAGTTGTTTTTTTTTTTTTCATATTGTTTATCTTTCAAAATAAGCTTTTTATGTCAGTTTAATTTTATGGAGGCACTTTGGCATGACGCCATTTGGCGGCCATCTTGGAAAATGGCTGACTTTTGTTTTTTCTTAATATCTTAGGAACCACAAGCCCAATTGATGCGCGGATTGTCTTTAAAGATGTATGACAGTACACTGCACTTATTTGATGTCTTACATAATTAACATAAAACGTTCACATTTTTAGATATTATGACTTTTTTTGGAGAACTTCATTAAAAAATTGTGTATTTTGCTTTATATTATCCTAAGTGCCTTAACTTTAGTCCCATGCAGTGGCGCCATCCGGCGGAACAAAAACAAAATAAATATCTATTCAGCTACCTTAACAGTTAGTTTTTTTTTTAAAAAAAAAAGCCTAATTTGCAGCCCTTTTCTATTATTTTATGTTACATTCAGATTCCATATGGAAACAATTACAAAACGGCCCAACTGGTGGTATTCTGCAATGACAGCTGTCATAAAAACAGACGATATTCTAACAATCACAACTGTAGCCTCAAAGGATCTTCACGACAAATGGATCGTTGTAACGACAATAAATCATCCGACTGAAGATATTGCAAGATTGGCCAATATAACTGGATGGAAACTATTGGTTGTTGGTGACACGAAAACGCCACACAACTGGAGGTAAAGTCGAAAAATAATATTTTTTTTTCTGTCCTGCAGACTCTAAGGGTTCGTTTAAACGAGGGCCAGTTGATAGGCATGTTCGACTGGCGTCAGTTGACTGACGCGTCAGTCACTGGCTTCGTGTGGACAGCAACTGGTCTGATTTTTCGAGTCGGTTGCGACACGTTTGGCTGCAGGCAAAGTCGACTTATCCGAGGAGTAAGTTGCGACCATCACCACCTTTTGTCTTGATTGACGCCTCAACCGGCATCGTGTGGACGGTCCCAACACAACAGGCCAAGTGTGCTCAGCACATTAAGAGTCGTTTGCCACGCCCCTTTTATGAGGACCGGTAACTTCTAACTAGTTTGATATTTGGTCTGATGTCACATGCTCCGCCCTTTTATGAGCGTCAGACCAAATATCAACCAATTAGAAATTGCTGTCCCTCATAAAAGGGCGGAGCAAATGACTATTGTGCTGAGCCCACTTACCTGTCCCATCACAAGCTAGTTGTTATCAGTATGTTGTAGAACTTTATAGCATGATTTGCACTTTCACCGGGCCTTCAAACCAGCATAATTTATTTAACCTCCGTGTGGAGCTGCCAGTGAAAGTGCAAATTATGCTATAAAGTTCTACAACAGACTGATGACAACTGGCTTGTGAAGGGCCAGTCGGTCTTGAGACCGTCCACACGACGCCAGTTGACGGTCCAAGTCAAGAAAAATGGTAGCGAGCAACTTACTCGACCAACTGGCTGAAAACCTACTTCTCTTGTAAGTCGACCTGACTGGCCATCTGCCCAAAAAAGCAAGCCAGTGTTGTCCACACGAAGTCAGTGACTGGCACGTCAGTCAATTGACTCCTGTCGAACCTGCCTATTAACTGGCCTCGTGTAAACGATGATCCCTAAGTGATTAAGCTAGCCTTCTAGTTTCTAAAACACATTCAATTTAGCCATGTCCCTAAATCCCACCCGGTACCATTCAATTTCGTTCTTTTTCTCCAAATATTTACTGTCCATTTAACGACGAGGCTGCATTTATTTACACAAGACAAAAGTCAACAATAACAACAAACAGAATGTACATTTCCAGTTCACATTGTGTAGACATACAAAGGAAGGTTTATGCTAGTGCGGAAGTAGATGAGGATGTGTCATAGTGTTGTTCAAGATGCAACCACAAAAAAAATCATAGGGCTCGAAATTGTATGCAAATATCAAGTAAAATGTTTCTCAATTTGTGGCCCGAGTGGCCCAACTGTGAAGTAATCATTATCATAATTAAAGCAACTGCAATTATGCTTTTTTTTAATAAAAAAGACTGGTTAGAGGCTAGATGTTGGCTTTACTATCAGTTGTCAACTAGAAAGTTCTAGCCTCTAACCAGTCTTTTTGATTGAAAACAAAATCATAATTTCTGGTTGATCTCTACTTCACAATTGGCACTTGGGACACAGATTGTCAAACATCCTTCTGATCAGTATGTCAGAAGCCCCGTGCAGACTTGACCAGAGCATGAGAATGCCTTCCATCATGTAAGAAATTCAACATTTACTAAATATAATTTTCGTACAATTTCCACAGTTATCCGGGAACCATTTGCCTTGGAGTGGACACACACGTGGAATACCAAACAGCGAAAAATCTTCCGCTGAATAGCTACACGAGAAAAAACATTGGCTATCTGTATGCCATACACCACGGAGCCAAGTACATTTACGACACGGATGACGACAACCATCCGACGAACGGAAGAATCGAATTCCTATTGGAGCCAAAGACCACCGGACTCATCTATCAGGACCGGACAAACAACGTCATGAATCCGTATGCCCACTTCGGACAGCCAACAATATGGCCCAGAGGATATCCGTTAGAACTGATCAATTATCCGACAAACAACACTTATAAATTATGTTCCTTTTCTACGCCGACAATTCAACAAGGTCTCGTAAATAAGGACCCAGATGTGGACGCCATCTTCCGATTAACACGAAAAAAGTTTCCGAAGCCATCCTTTAACGTCACTTTCGATTCCAGAGCTCCGCCTTTGATCCTTCCAAAAGGAATCTTTGCACCGTTCAACTCTCAGAATACTCTGTTTACCTATGATGCATTATGGGCCCTGTTTCTACCAACGACAGTCAACTTTAGAGTAACCGACATCTGGAGAGGTTACTGGGCTCAACGTCTCATGTGGCTTTTGGGACAAAAACTAGCATTTTTCCCACCAAATGCAATTCAGATCAGAAATCCTCATAACTATCTTGAAGATTTTCAAGACGAAAACCAAGTTTACTTAGAAACTAATCAGCTATTGGAGTTTCTTAAGAACTGGGAATGTTTCGACAACTCCACATTCTTCGATTGCGTTCGACAACTGAGCAGAGACATGGTTAACGAAAAATTCTGGCGAGAAGAAGATGCCATTCTTATAGAAACGTGGCTATCTGACTTGAAACGAATCGGCTACAAAGAACCTTCGATGGTCTTCGAAGAACCCGGTACGTCCGGTTGCGACAACGATACGGCATCCGGCGTGCGGACTATCTACTTTTCTCCGGTCGTACAAAACGACATAACGAGAACTTCGAAATCGGACATCCGATATCTTCAAGAGTTCTGTTCTGAATTTTTAACCAAAGATGCGATCAATGTGACGCGACGGGTACAATATCCTCGGCATGTTTACGATAACATCTTACTGGTTATCATATTTAACTTTCCATACCATAATTTGATACCATTACTAGACACATTATATTTTAATCACTTTCCTAACATAGTATATTGCAGTGAAACAACGAGTTTCGACGAACTTCAGAGCAAGATGGCCAATAGTTCTTTCCCGTGGACTCGACGGAACGTTACTTTCGTCAACATCGAAATGAATTCCGGATACTTTGGTTACGAATGTGCAATGCGTGCCATAGAAATGAACTACAATGTTGACGGATATCTCATTATGGGTGACGATGTCCTATTCAACGTATGGAATTTCGACAAACTGAATCTTAACGAATCGGCATACCCGACAGCGTCGCGTTTAACATTGGGTAGAGAAACGCTACCGAATGAAACATACTGGGTGTGGTGGAATTCTGAAATGGGATACAATTCTCTAAACCAGGCCTTAAACAAACTAGAAAAACTACTTAATACTGGAAGTGCCAGTGAAAAAAATATATTGCAAAAGTACTTCGAGAACCTTAATGCTAAGTATCGTAACGATACGGTAACGATTGCCCTTTCGGACATCTATTACGTTCCCAAATCTAAAACTGATTTCTTTTTGAGTGTCATCAAAGTGTTTTACGAACATCGTGTTTTTACTGAAATTGCAGTTCCAACGGTTCTCGATGGAATGCAGGGAAGCGCAGTTGGCGATGTATCTGTAGCGATTCTTTGGGGTGACGAAAGGCAGAACTGGGTTACATTTTACGATACAACGCGATTATTTACACATCCGGTAAAACTAACGGAAGTGTTTCTCGATATTAAAGCAAAACAAACATATTGCAAACATTACATCGAAAAACTTGTAACAAAATGGTAGCTATAAACGCAACAATCGTTAAACAAATAGATTTTTGAACAATTTCAACTTTTCGTCAGAAACTTACGATCTTACTTGATCGATCCAAACTTTCTTCGAAAAGTTCGAGAAAAAAAAACTTAATTTGTCTGTATTTGGTTTAAAAGGGCTTCATAAAAGCTAGAAGAGCAAAACCTATTACTAGCGTTTAAGCATGTGCATTGCCGTCTATCGTTTTACATAGGAAAGGAAAGTGACGGCAAATGGAAACAACCGTCCCTCTATTGTATTTATCATCTCGTTATTTCGGCTCTGAGTCTAAGGGTCGAGTGTCGACGTGGCGTGTTTTGATTGGGCAATACAAAGTGAGCATGTTCATTTTGGCAAAAAACGCAAAATGAATTTTATTTAATTAACTAGTGGGGTAACCCGTCATAAATGACGGGAGCCAAATTCACAGGCAATTGTGCCCAGCATTAGAATTTCTTTTCCTCCGCCCTTTTATGACGTCAGACCAAGTAACAAACCATTTAGAAATTGATGACGTTCATAAAAGGGCTGAGCAAAAGAAATTCTAATGCTGGGCACAATTGCCCGAATTGAACACCAAATAAAAATTGACTTTAATTATTAATATTTTAAATTGAAATACTAAATCAATATTTTGTCAATAGTTTATTGAATTATATTTAAGTATTAACTCAATATTTTCAGATTATTAACTGAATATAAATTGAGAATTCGACATATTTGTTTGTTTGTCCTTCACGGGGCTCTGTAGAACACGTTTATTATTTAAATACATTTAAATTATCAGGTGTGTGTACTAGGTATAATAGATGTCAGCTGTCTGAAGATATGTTCAACATTTTCAGAAAGTTACACGGACATCTGACGTCACTATTTCTCATTACCATGCGCGTTGTTGCATTTCTTGTATCAACATAACTATAGGGCTTTATTCACCACCCATCCTTTTTGTGTCTTTCTAAATGATTTACATAAGAATGGCACAATGCGTGACTAATAGACTTAAGCGACAGATATTGCAAATAGCCAACTAATATTCAATATTTACAATCAATAGATTCATTTTCTAAATATGATGACATTTACTTTTATTATATTTAAGTTCCTGAAAACAAAGGTCCATTAAAACTATTCCACTTAAGAGGCTACATCGCAAAATTACTTTGAAAAATCTCCACAAAGAGCGCTAGCATCGTTTTTCTATTGAGCCCATAGACACCGATGTTAACGGAAAAAAAACGTTAATTTTTAAAATACACAATTTTCGGAAATATGTTTACTTTTCATATTTAAAATTGTTCAATTTTGATGGTTCAAAGTGCAATGTGCACTTTAAACTTGGGGCCATAAATTGAGAAACATATGCTTGATTTTGCATGAAAATCCGAACCTTAATTATCACTCAACAACTAAGCTTCATCATCATCATCACAATTAGCTAGGTCCCCCATCAGGTTTATACGCAGGCAATTAGAAATAGGGACGAACAGAAGTTGGCTCCGCCCTTTTTATGACGAACGGCACACTTCTAATTGGTTTGTTGTGTGGTTCGACGTTGAAAAGAGCGGAGCGTGTGACGTCAGACTACATAACCAACCAATTAGAAGTTGCCGGTCGTCATAACAAGGGCGGAGCCAACCGAAGTTCTTCCCGATTTCTAAACGCCTGTAACAGAAAGTTGGCTCCGCCCTTGTTATGACGACCGGCAACTTCTAATCGGTTGGTTATGTAGTCTGACGTCACATGCTCTCCGCCCTTTTCAACGTCGAACCACACAACAAACCAATTAGAAGTGTGCCGTTCGTCATAAAAAGGGCGGAGCCAACATCTGTTCGTCCCGTTTTCTAGTTGCCTGTGAAGTTTCTGGTAAGAAACCTCGTCCACATATCGGCTTTGCCACCTGTGGAGAACAGTCCTCCATTCGGAAGAAATGTCCTCCGGTCAGGACCGTCATCTTCCACGAACTTATTTAAGTTTTTAAACAATTTATTGTGTGGAGAACATGTTTGCCTTCGTGGAGGACGGTCCTGTCCGGAGGACATTTCTTCCGAATGGAGGACTGTCCTCCACAAAGGAGGACGGTCCTGTATGAGGAAAGGTGGTAAGCGTACTTCCTTTTACAAAAAGGACATCACTCGACTCCAGACAAACTTTCTCCAAGAGAGAGAGAGAGAGAGAAAGAAAATCTCATATAGGATGTTGACGAAAACGGTAAACAACTGTGGTACACTGTCATTTATCGTTTTCGTCAACATCCTAATATTTACTTTGAATTAATTCAATCTCGTTTTATGCAAGATGTCATTAGAGATATCTAGCAATAGTTTGTCTTATTTTGAGGCGTAACACAATCCGTGCACGCAGACACAAAACAGTAAAATAAATCAAAACTACACTGTGAACAACGGGTCAAATTGGACAGCAAGAAAAATTGGAATATTTTTTTTTTTTCGATTCATTATGAAACAAACCATTTGCAAAACCATATTTACAATAGTCATTCTAGTGACTAGTTTTACGAACCTCGTTATGTACAGAACGTAAGTACCGATTTACCACACAATGTCGTTACGAAATGTTCAGATAATTAAGTATCGGCATTTCGAATCCAAATATTGAGAAAAAAAAAAAAAAACCCTAAATTCGTTTACGATCGATATAAATAGGCTTTACTTTCAAGACATTGCCAATAGTTGGTGGTATTCCGACGAAAATATAGACAACTATCCAAGTATTGAAAAAGCGGAACTTCACGACAAGTGGATTGTCGTTACGACCGTTAACCATCCGACTAACGAGATCGTCAAATTAGCTCAAATCGATGGATGGAAACTTCTGATTGTTGGAGATTTCAAAACTCCATATAACTGGAGGTAATAAAAATATATATATTTCTTCTAAGAAAAATATTGAAGAACTTGTTTAAATTCTTAATTAACACAAAGGACAGTTAATTTAAAAGAATTAATTCAAGTTAACTCAAATATTGAGAGTAATTCGTAACTATTTCAAAAACATATGTTGATTAGTTAACCATAATATTAAAAGCAACTCGAAGTAAAAGCTACTTTAAAGTAACTTTTTCATAAATAATTGAAGTAAAAGTTACTTTAAAGTATTTTTTTTCAAAAATAACTGAAGTAAAAGTTACTTTAAAGTATTTTTTTTCAAAAATAACTGAAGTAAAAGTTACTTTAAAGTATTTTTTTTCAAAAATAACTGAAGTAAAAGTTACTTTAAAGTAATTTTTTCAAAAATAACTAAAGTATAATAACTTTGAAAAAAGTTACTTTGAAGTAACTTTTTTCAAAAATAACTAAAGTACTACTTTAAAGTAACTTTTCAAAATTAAAATTATAATTGAAGTGAAAGTTAAGTTACTTTACCAAAACCAATAGAATTAATAGTAACTTTAAAAAAATGATTGAAGTAAGAGTTACTTTAACAAAAGCTATTAGATTAATCATAACTTTTACAAGAATTAATTGAAGTAATAATTACTTTTATCAAACATAACAGAACTAATAGTTATGGGAAGAACCAAAATTTAT
Source organism: Brachycybe producta (assembly GCA_036925085.1). Taxonomy (NCBI): domain Eukaryota; kingdom Metazoa; phylum Arthropoda; class Diplopoda; order Playtdesmida; family Andrognathidae; genus Brachycybe; species Brachycybe producta. The sequence continues at coordinate 2,612,968 of JAUPFP010000003.1, forward strand.
TAAAAAAAATAATGCGAGTAATTAAGTTTTTTTAAAAAAACTATAGTTAAAGATACTTTAATAAAAGTAATTGGAGAAATAGTTACTTTCATAAAATAATTGAAGCAATAACCATTATATCAAAAGTTATTGGGGAAAAAAATACCAGTGTTTTACTTCACTTTACCACATTAATTATAATAATTGACTTTACCAATTTAATTATAGTAATTATAGTACCTTTTATATAATTTATTGAAGTAATAAATTAATTTATGAAAAGTAATTGGAAAAAACAATTACAGAACCAAATTAGAAATAAATAATATCCAAAAAAATAATTGAAGCCAAAGTAAATAAAAAAAAATAATTGGAGTAATTTTTACTACAAATAATTTAAGCTATAGTTACTTTAACAAAATTAACTGGAAGAATCATTACTAAGTTACCAAAAAGTAACTTACTGACATTTAATATTACTTTTGTGAATTACTCTTTTGAACTTTCACTGTTTCTTAATTACTTCTTCTCTCCTGTACTTCTGATTCTCGAAAAACCAACATGAGTATATTTCATAAATGTTCTTTTAACTTTTGTACAAACACTTCAGTTATCCAGGAACAACTTATCTTGGAGTTGAAACTCAACAATCCCTTCCGTACGAAACAGCGAACCATCTTCCGCTGAATAGCTACACGAGAAAAAACGTTGGCTATCTGTATGCCATACACCACGGAGCCAAGTACATTTACGATACCGATGACGACAACCATCCGACGAACGGAAGAATCGAATTCCTATTGGAGACAAAGACCACCGGACTCATCTATCAGGACCGGACAAAGAACGTCGTGAATCCGTATGCCCACTTCGGACAGCCAACTATATGGCCCAGAGGATATCCGTTAGAACTGATCAATTATCCGACAAACAACACTTATAAATTATGTTCCTTTTCTACGCCGACAATTCAACAAGGTCTCGTAAATAAGGACCCAGATGTGGACGCCATCTTCCGATTAACACGAAAGAAGTATCCGAAGCCATCCTTTAACATCACTTTCGATTCCAGAGCTCCACCTCTGGTTCTTCCAAGAGGTGTTTTTGCGCCATTCAACTCTCAAAATACTCTGTTTACCTATGATGCATTATGGGCCCTGTTTCTACCAACGACAGTCAACTTTAGAGTAACCGACATCTGGAGAGGTTACTGGGCTCAACGTCTCATGTGGCTTTTGGGACAAAAACTAGCATTCTTTCCACCAAATGCCATTCAAATCAGAAATCCTCATAACTACCTCAAAGATTTTCAAGATGAAAACCAAGTTTACTTAGAAACTAATCAGCTATTGGAGTTTCTTAAGAACTGGGAATGTTTCGACAACTCCACATTCTTCGATTGTGTTCGACAACTGAGCCGAGATATGGTTAACAAAAAATTCTGGAAGGAAGAAGATGCCATTCTTATAGAAATGTGGCTTTCTGATCTAAAACGAATCGGCTACAAAGAACCTACGATGATTGCCAAGGATGTTGGAATGTTTGGATGCGACAAGGACACAGCAAGCGACATGCGGACAATCTACTTTTCTCCGGTCGTGCAAAACGACGTAACGAGAACTTCGACATCGGATATCCGATATCTCAGACATTTCTGTTCGGAATATCTATCCAAACATGCCATCGATGTATCGCGAGAGATAAAATCTCCTCGGCATGTTTACGATACCACCTTATTGGTTATCGTATTTAACTTTCCATACCATAATTTGATTCCGTTATTGGATACGTTGTATTACGATCACTTTCCGAACATCGCTTACTGTAGCGAAACAATAACCTTCGACGAACTTCGAAGGAATATGAGCGGCAGTACGTTTCCGTGGACGGAACGTAACATCACGTTCATAAACGTCGAAATGAACTCTGGATACTTCGGCTACGAATGTGCAATGCGTGCCATGGAAATGAACTACAACGTTGACGGATATCTGATCCTTGGTGACGATGTCTTATTCAACTTATGGAATTTCGACAAAGTAGATCTGCGACATTCCGCTTACGAAACGGAATATCGAACGATAAGCCGACATACGCTACCTAACGAAACATCGTCCAAATGGTGGCCGACCGCAATGGGATACATTCCCACCAATCAGGTTCTGAATAAATTAGATGAAACACTCCGAACTGGACACGATATCGATAGAGAACTTCTGCAGACGTTTTTGAATAACCGAAACCTTAAGAACCTTAACGATTCGGTCTCCATTTGTCTATCGGATATTTACTATGTTCCGAAATCAAGAAAACAATTGTTTCTTAGATTGATCAAAGTGTTTTTCGAACACCGTGTTTTCTTAGAAATTGCAGTTCCTACCGTTCTCGACGGTTTACACGACAACGAAACGGGAGTCTTAGTGGGAACGAGCCTTTATAATGAAAAGCGAAAACTATGGGACACTTTTTACAATGAAAACCATTTATTGCAACACCCTGTAAAATTATCTCGAGTGTTAATTAGCAAACGTTACGAAAAACAACGATATTGTCAAAATTATATCGAAAACCTCATCACAAAATGGTAAGATTTCAACACTCAACAATAATGCTCATATTTCAAATAAAGAAACTTGACACTTGAAATTTAACTTGAACTCTCTGAAAAGGGTTCCAACATTTTAAAAAAACCCGGCCGATCCACAACAATCAAGTTGTCGAAAAGTGCAACATCATTTCGAGACAAAAACACAACAAAAACGCAGATTTTGAAAAACAAAACAAAACAAAACTGAAACAACTGTCCGCAGTATTACTCAAAGACAAAATTACAACAAATCTGTGACAAAACACAAACAATGCTCCGCCCTTTTTCAACGTCGACACCACACAACAAACCAATTAGAAGTTGCCAGTCGTCATAAAAAGGGCGGAGCCAACTTCTGTTCGTCCCGATTTCTAATTGCCTGTAATTCAAACTGGACTGAAAATCGTTTTGTGTGTGTGTGATCGAGGCGCGCGCCACTAAACGTAACAGAAAACTATTACAAGATTATAAAAATACGTACTTTAAATTATATTCTTGTATATTGTGTAAAATGCAAGGTAGATGGCGCCATGTAACCTCCATAGAGGTGGCCAACTACACTCGTCATCAATTAGTTGAAATCGAATGCAGCTTCCTTTTAGCTCTAAAAAAGCGTCCAAAACAACCTTAATTATCAGAGCACGTGACAAACTTACACCCAGATCACAATAATATAAGTGAAGAGGGAGGGAGAGAGAGAGAGCACGTGTAGAGAAATAGCGATGACGCAATCTTTAAGTTTGCCACGTGAAAAAAAAAAGGAAGATGAGTCACGGATGAGTCACTTACAGTCTTCTGTGGGAGGGGGGCTAGTGGCGCCATCTAACGTTACAAGCACAAAATAAATGATCCACTTGCATTCTTAACAGACAAATATTTTACGAGAAACCGCCACAAAAAGACAGGCATTTAGAAATCGGGACGAACACAAGTTGGCTCCGCCCTTTTTATGCCGACCGTCAACTACTAATTGGTTTGTTGTGTGGTTCGACGTTGAAAAGGGCGGAGCATGTGACGTCAGACTACATAACCAACCAATTAGAAGTCCCGATTTCTAAATGCCTGTCACAAAAAGCGCGTTAAATCTTCATTATTCATTTTTTTTTTGCAAGTAATAGACTATATATAAGACAATAACAAAGAACTTACCGATACTTCAAAATCTCCATAGACTTCTATGTTAAAATGTCATCTGTTCAATCTTTGATCTTGGCGTCTTTGGAGACGTTGTTTTGAACACATAGTATGACGGAAGTACATTAAAAGTTGTATTTCATCACATTTTAAATATACCAATAACAAATAGTCATAAAATAGTTCATTTTAAAAAGTTTTTGTTAAAAAAAATACATTCTTCACCATAAAAAAAGAAGCGCCAAAACAGAAAACATCACGAATTTCAATAAAACTTACATAATCATGCGTGTCTCTTACGTTAGTCATCGATTTCTTGTAAAAATACGTCGCCATTTTGTGTCTCATTACCTTATAAATTTTTATTTAATCAGGACACGATAAGGCCGCGTGATAAATATTGTTACTTATATGATATTTGGAATGTTTCCGTAACGTACTTGCTGCCATCTAGTGAGAAATAAAAACAAAACATTATTATTTTTTTTTTGCTGCTTAGAAAGGAAACGTCTTAACTGTGATTGGTGATTTTTTCATTATGACGTTATTAACCAATAAAAATGAAGAAAAACCCTAATCTTAAAGCTGTTTATAATAACTCCCGCAACGTGCACTATTTGACCAATAAAAACGTGTGAAACTTTCCTGTTTATAGCATATTTCACACGGTTCACTACAGGTGCTTCTGTCTATTGGTTAAAAATTAAACTAATGCCGTGCCCCTAAGTAGCCCCCCATTTGATGACGCAAGAGATATCCAGCAAAGTGACCTCTATTTGTTAATAAAAACACATGAGAAACAGACTGATCTAAAACGAAATGGCGTCACGAGCATCGCGAAGATTCTATCGACTAGATGGCTACGATGAAGGCGTTATGGACCATGGTTTAACTGCACAAGCTGAAAATAGATGGGTCTTCGAGGTTTCGTGGGAAACGGCCAACAAAGGTGCGTTTTTTTAATCTTGTTTTGGAGTGTTTTAATGAAGAGAAACACCTGAGAAAGAGTTAACAGAGTGTACAGAGCTAAATCTTAGTTCGTGTTAATTTATGAGTAGGATTGCTCGGAGCTAAATCTCACGAGTTTCATGTGGAAGCATTCACAGGTAAAATGAAAAGAGCGCTGAGAGCGGAATCGTATAGATTAACACAAGAGCTTTCGGAGCGGAAGATACAATAGAGCTTTACGAGAGGAATCTGATTTGATGTAATTGAATACGATCAGAGTGTAATCCATTTGCACCAAAAGGGGTTAAGGGACCCCCCGATTACGTTTTTAAACCCCAATTACAGTGAATGAGAAACGATAGCGGTAATTAAATTTGATGGAGCGATCGCATTAAAATCATAAGAAATTTTTCAAGGTTTTCATATTAAAAAAAATATTGTTACAAACTGAAAAAATGCGGTCAAATAACTTGTTCTGTTTTGCATTAAAACACAAATAAAGTTCAAAAACCACATTGAAAAATAAAACTTGTTTTCTTATTTGAGTCATTTGCATTCATTTTCATACATTTAAATTTCATTTCCGCCCTCGTAAACGCATCCGCAACAAACAACGCCAAACGCTGTCATATGTTTATGGTTACGAACACATATCTTGCGGATGCGGGTGCGGACAGCGAAATATACCATAGAAGCTCACGTGTGGTTGCGGATGCGCGAATAGCGGATCTTACAAAAAAAAATCCGCATCCGCTAGTAGATCTGAACGTGTTTTTACGCAATAATTATAAAACTTTAACTGATAATAAAAAAGACCTTCAATTAAATCTGAAGTTGTATTAAATTACTTAATAAAATTTACTCGTTTTCGATCCAAAGTTCTCATTTTTGTCAACACTAGTAAATAAAAGATTACTAAAAAATAATTTCATAACAAATTTTATATAAAACTTAAAAAATATTAAAACATTTATAAAAATGAAAAAAAAAAAATACAAGTTACTTTTTTTTAATCATTTTTTATATAAGAAAGTAACTTTTTATCTTAAAAATTAACTTACAGATATTATTTCAATGATATAACTTTAGTTAGAGGTTAATTTTCTGACAACTTATTCATTAAGTAACTAATTTATTAACAGTTACAAGTTACTTTTAATGTCGTGTTTTTAAAAGAAAGTAACTGTTACACTAAAAGTAATATTAAAAGTATAATTAAACGTTGAACAAGTTACTTCTATGATAACTCTTATTCATTAAGTAACTAATTTGTTAACAGTTACGAGTTACTTTCTTTTAAAAATACGACATTAAAAGTAACTCGTAACTATTAACAAATTATTTACTTAATGAATAAGAGTTGTCATAGAAGTAACTTGTAACTGTTAAACGTTTAATTATACTTTTAATATTACTTTTAATGTAACAGTTACTTTCTTTTAAAAATACGACATTAAAAGTAACTGTTACACTAAAAGTAATATTAAAAGTATAATTAAATTTTGAACAGTTACAAGTTACTTTTATGACAACTCTTATTCATTAAGTAAACTAATTTGTTAACAGTTACAAGTTACTTTTAATGTCGTATTTTTAAAAGAAAGTAACTTTTACATTCAAAGTAATATTAAACGTTGAACAGTTACAAGTTACTGAATCAGATATTTTTTTTAACAGTAACTTTTCGTCACTCAAACAGTTACAGTTTAACACTGTTACAAATTACTTTTTTAAAGTAACTGCCATCTGAACAGTGACAAGTTACTGTAAAATAGACGTTACAAGTTACTGCTCAACAATTACTCGTTACTTTAAAACAGTAACTAGTTACTTTTCAATGTATAACGTATTTAATATTTCTACGGTTCCAAATTACTGAATTAATTATTCTCCAACAGTTACTTTTGGCAAAATAAGTTACTTCTGTCAGTTAGAAACAGTTAGAAATTGTAACGAAAAAAAGTAATTACTGCTTACCACAGACGTTACAAGTTACTTTCACACCATTTTTTTTTTCTCCCACGTTGTTCTCTTGTCTAGTTGGTGGCATTTACACGGTGTTACGCTCGAAAGCGGGAGTGAGTGTCGACGAACTCGGAGATCAATACTGTCTTCTCGGACCTTACAACGAGGCCTGCGTGCGAACGGAGGTTGAAATTATGGAACCGAACGACGAATACTTCGCTCCGGTCATCGCAACGATGAAAGATAACGGAATCAAGGTTTTCCAATTGGAAACGAAACGATCGCGCCACCAACTTTTTTCACTCTTTTTTTTTTTCCTATTTCAGGTTTACTTCGGAAGATGGTTGATAGACGGTTATCCGAAAGTGGTTCTTTTCGATATCGGATCTGCCGCTTGGAAGTTGGACGAATACAAAAGAGAACTGTGGACGTTAGCGAACATCGGAATTCCGTGGCAGGACAAAGAATCGAACGATGCGATGATTTTCGGCTTCTTGGTCGCTTTTTTCTTGGGAGAGGTTGGACATGATTACGACAGAAGAAGAAGATGATGATGATCAAGATTTTTAAATAAAATATTTTAGGAAAAAAAAAAACCCCGGAATTTTATTGATTTAAATCAATTATATTTTTTTAAAAAAATATAATATTTAAATTTTTATTTAACTATTTTAAAACTTCTAAAGTTTTTTAAAAAAAAGTAGTAAAAAGCTAATTAACTTCACAAATAGTAAAACTAAAGTAATTAACTTTCAAATCTAAATTACTTTGAAGTATTTTTCAACTATTTCTTTAAAGTAACTCCAATTCCTCTTTAAAAGTAACTGTGTTACTAATAAGTTACTTTTTAACTATTACAGTACTTCCAAGTAACTGAGTTCTACTTTAAAAGAAACTGCGGTACTTTGAAGTTACTTTAAAAGTAACTGTGGTACTTTGAAGTTACTTTTCAAGTGTTACTTCAAAATAACTCAGTGTATCTTTTCAGAAGAAACTGTTACTTTAAAGTTACTTTTGAATTATTTCCAAGTGTAGAACAGTTCTACTTCAAAAGTAACTAGATTACTTTCAAGTTACTTTTTTAATTATTTTAAAAATGTAAAGTAAACCAGTTTCTTTTTCAAACCATTGTATATTTCTGCGTTTTAAGGTGTGTTAGAAACTAGAACGGATGCTCAACAACTTGATAGTAATTTTCATGTTGGTATATCTTTCAAAATAAACTTTTTTGGACAACAAATAAAAAAAATATTTTCTGCTTAAAATTGGGTTATTTTCAAACTCTCATAAAAAGCTTATTTTGAAAGATATCAAACATGAAAATAACCGTAAATGATTGAGTTACCCTTCTAGTTTCTAAAACACTTTCAAATCTGCCCTTCTGAACGACAGAAAAACGAGCGGTTTAGACTTGAAAAGCAGCTTCATTTAAATAATCGTGATTACGGAGCTTTCAATTTGGGTCTTTTTTTTTTAGTTCCGAGCTCACTGGAAAGACGAAAAGAAAGAAGAAGGAGAATCGGAAGAAGGAAAGGAAGTTGTTCAGAAACCTTTGATGGTGGCGCATTTTCACGAGTGGTTGGCTGGAATCGGATTGATTCTGATTCGTTGCCGTCGTCTCGACATTTCGACCGTTTTTACGACACACGCAACTCTACTAGGACGTTATTTGTGCGCCGGAAACGTTGACTTTTATAACAACTTAGATAAAGTTCGATTTTTTTTTCGATTTTTGTTGATCACTTGATAACAAACGAAGCTTTTCTCTTAATTCGTTAACAGTTTAACATCGATAAGGAAGCAGGAAGTCGAGGAATTTATCATCGGTATTGTATGGAACGAGCTGCGGCTCATAGTTCTCACGTCTTTACGACGGTTTCTGAGATTACGGCTCTGGAGTCGGAACATTTACTCAAGAGAAAACCAGGAAAGTGTCTTTTCAGAGACGGTTTTAGAAAACGCGTTCGAAAGAGAAGAAAAAAAAATCGTTTTCTTAACTTCTTAACTTGAAGTCTCTGATTGAAAAGAGTAACTGGATGTGAAATTTAAAGGAAGTAACTGGTTACATGATAACCAGTTACTTTTGAACTAATTCAAAATTTAAAATTCACTATAAAAAGTAACTTGAAAGTGGTTTCAGAAGTATTAAAGTAACTTTTAAACAGTAACTGAATTACTTTAAGATTCAAAGTTCAAAAGTAACTTCAAAATAATCCAGTTACTTTTTAAGCGAAAATGAATTGCATTGCGATCACTGTTCGAAAGTAACTTCACAGAAAGTTACTTTTGGTTCAGAACTTTAAAGTAATCCAGTTACTCTCTAAATGAAACTGTATTACTTAAAAGTAACAGTTGAAAAATAACTTCAATTTTATCTAGTTACTTTCGAGAGTAATTGAATTTACTATACAATAGTAACTGCATGGTAATTCAGTTACTTTTGAACTTTGACTTTCAAGTAACCCAGTTACTCGATAGAAGTAATGGTTTCTTTTTAAGTAACAGTTAAAAAATAACTAAATACTTTTCAACAGTAACTGGATTACTTTGAGATTACTGTTCAAAAGTAACTATATTGGATTTCAGTTACTTTTGAGCCTGAACGTTTGAAAATCCCACCAAAAATAACTAAAGTAACAACTAACAAAATAACTACAAAGTAGTTAAATTACTTTCTTTACCTCCCCACAGATGTGATCACTCCGAACGGTCTTAACGTAAAGAAATTCAGCGCAATCCACGAATTTCAAAACCTTCACGCAATAGCCAAAGAAAAAATCCACGATTTCATTCGAGGCCACTTTTACGGTCATTACGACTTCAATCTGGACAAAACGCTTTACTTCTTTATCGCAGGCCGTTACGAATTCAGTAATAAAGGAGCGGATCTCTTCATCGAAGCGCTCGCGAGGCTAAATCACTATCTTAAGGTCTTTTTTCGAGAGTAGCCGAAATAAGCTCCGAAAGCTGCTCTTTTTTTTAAAAAAAACTGCCTCCTTCTATATTATTTTGTAAGGCGGCCAGAAGTGACGTCACCGTCATTGCTTTTCTGATATTCCCTTCGAAGACGAGTAATTTCAATGTCGATTCGCTCAGAGGTCAAGCAATCGCTAAACAGCTACGAGACACGATACACGACATTCAAGCTAAGATCGGAAAGAGAATTTACGAGACGTGTCTCGGGTGAGATTCACCAACGGTTAAAAGTAACTTGTAACTTAATAAGTTACTTATTGCATAAAGTAATTTTGTAATCTTTTTCGAGTTATCTCTTCGAGAAAGTAACTTGAAGAAAAATATAAGTTACTTCTTGAATATAAGTATATAAGTTACTTGCTTCAAAAGTAATGTAAGTTAAGTTACTTGTTTGAAAAATAATTAAGTTACATGTTTTAAAAGTAACCGTGAACATGAGTTATATTGAAAAAGTAACTGTAACTTGAATTAGTTGTTTGAAAAATAAGTTACTTGATGTAAAAGTAACTATAAGAAAGTATTTTCTAGACACAAGTAACTGTAAATATGAATTACAGTGTAAAAGTAACTGTAACATGAGTTACTTATTAGAAAATTGACTGTAAACATGAGTTGCAGCTGAAAAGTAACTGTAACTAGCTTATTATTGCGAAACTTGCCTATAAACATGCATTACAGTTTAAAAGTAACTGTAGGCCTACCCAAAGTTACTTATTGCGAAAAGTAATTACAACTGGTGTAACTTTTTTTTTATCCGAACTATATAAAAATGCTTCAGTGGGCGTATTCCAAGCAACAGCGAGTTGCTTCTTCCTGACGACACTGTCAAACTAAAGCGGTGCATCTTCGCAGCTCAGGTAACAAAAACCACGAGATACCGAATATTATTCAAATATTGACAATAACCCTTAAAAGCAGCAACATAATAATTGTCTCTCGTAAAATTTGCATAGCGCAACACTTTACCTCCAATCTGTACTCATAACATGATCGACGACGCGGCTGATCCCGTTTTAAGCAGTTTCCGTCGCACACAACTATTCAACAATCGGCACGACAGAGTCAAAGTGATTTTCCATCCAGAGTTCTTGTCGTCGACCAATCCCTTATTCAATTTAGACTACGAAGACTTCGTACGAGGATGTCACTTGGGTGTTTTCCCTTCTTATTACGAACCTTGGGGATACACTCCCGGTAAATACGGAGGAGAGAGGAGTAATGGGGGGAGGGGGAACTGCTCGAAACCTATACAAACGATCTTATTGGACCCTTTTTTATATCTTGTTTCTTTTCAGCGGAATGTACCGTAATGGGAATTCCGAGCGTTTCGACGAATCTCTCTGGATTCGGTTGCTTTATGGCGGAACATGTGGCTGATCCCGTTTCGTACGGGATTTATATCATCGATAGGAGACATAAGAGCGCAGAGGAGACGGTTCAACAACTGTCCCAGGTTCAAAACATTTGGTTCAGTTTTAGCACTTTTTTACTTTAAATCTTGTCCAGTTTACTTCTTGATTCGTTCAACTGTGGTCGGTTTAGCAGTTGTTCAGTTTAGTTTAGCTCTTGTCAAGTTTAGTTTTTGGTTAGTTTGGCTGTTGTCAATGTTAGCTTTCGTTTAGTTAAGCTCTCTTTCAGTTTAGCTCTTAATTAGTTCAGCTGTTGTTGCAAAGTTTGGTTTTTGTTTAGTTTAGCTCTTTTCAAGTTTAGTTGTTCGTTTTAGTTCTCAAGTATTCAGCTGTTGTCCAGTTTAGCTCTTTTCTAATTTAGCTCATGAACAGTTTAGCTCTTTTCTAATTTAGCTCATGAACAGTTTAGCTCTTTATAAGTATAGTTGTCGTTCAGTTTAGTTCTTCGTTAGTTTAGCTCTTGTCCAGTTTAGCTCATGAGCAGTTTGAACTCTTGTTGTTCAATTTAGCTTTTTCAGATGTTGTCTAGTTTAGCTGTTTTCAAGTTTAGTTCTTGTCTCCAGTTTACTAGTATTTCTTCGTTAGTTCAGATATTGTCCAGTTTAGCTCTTAACCAATGTAGTTCTTGCGTAGTTGAGCAGTTGTCTAGCTTAGTTTTTATTCAGTTTAGCTCTTGTCTAGTTTCATTATTATCCAGTTTAGCCCCTTTTCTAAATTATGTGAAAGAGCTAAACTTGATAAAAGCTAAAAATGGACAAGTGCTAAAAACTTAGCACCTGTCATAACCTTTCTACTAAACATCATTTTTTCGTAATTCGCTCACACACAAAAAAAAAGCAATTCCAAAATTGACTTTTGGAAACTTTTCTTAGTATATGTACGACTTTGCTACTTTGAGCCGCCGCCAAAGAATCATTCAGCGTAATCGTACCGAACGTTTGAGCGATCTCCTCGACTGGCGAAACCTTGGAATCGTACGTTTTTTTTTGTTTTTTTTACGATAACAATGTTATGATCGGGTTGAAAATAGAAAAAAAACGACTCTCGTTAACGACTATCTTGTATTTTTTTAACAGTATTATCGTAAAGCTCGTCAAATGGCATTGCACGTGGTTCATCCGGAATTGGCCGAAGATCTTTCGACAGTAAAATTAACAATAGTTCTTTTTCATTTTTAGGGTTTCGTGTAGAAAAAAAAAAAACGACAACACTTACTTGTAATAACTTATAAAAGAATCGAAAGATTTACTCGAGACTAGAAGAGTAAGCGAAGGTCGAGAAAGAATTTTCATGACGATACCGATAAACATAAAAAGTTTATTTTGAAAGATATCATGAAAATTATTTCTGCAAACGTTTTTACTCTTCTAGTTTCAAAGAAATCTTGTAAATTCTTTAATAAGTTGCTTCAAAAAAGTGTTCGAAATCGTTTTTTTTTACTCAAAATAATGAAGAATTCGATAAGAAAACGTCACTTTTGAACTTCAACTTGAACCCTCGAAACAGGGGAATTCAAACAAAAAATTACTGAGTTAACTTGAACATAGTTTTTCAAAGACGCAGAACCTTGAATTTTCAGTGCTAAGTTCCAAATTCAAAAAGGAAACTCGTAACACCTGAACTTCAGCTTGAACCCTCGAAACAGGGTTCCAACATCATAAAAAAACCTGTTAAAAAATACATAATAAAACAGGAATCTTCTAGGTTGGGACCCTGTTAAGAGGGTTCAAGTTAAATTTAAAGTGCGAAGTTCTCAATTCAAAAAAGAAACTAACACCTGAACTTCAGCTTGAACCCTCGAAACAGGGTTCCAGCTGAACTTCAGCTTGAACCCTCGAAACAGGGTTCCAATATCATAAAAAAACCTGTTAAAAATGCATAATAAAACAGGAATTTTCTATGTTTGAAACCCTGTTTAGAGAGTTCCAAGTTAAATTTCAAGTGCTAAGTTCCAAATTCAAGAATTCTGAGGTATAAGGATTTTCTAACCCTCAAAACCCTTGTTTATTGAATAGTCTTAAACAGGCTATTTCTATGTTCTGAATCCTGATAAGAAGGGTACAAGTTGAAGTTCCAAGTTGTCCCTTCTCTGATATTTAGTTCTAATCGGTTCGCTTTGTTTGTTTTTCAGGGCGCAAGAATGCGTTATCCTAGACCCGTATCGGAACCTCCGAGTCCAACTAGTTCTCGAGCTTCGACACCCGTTCCTTCCGAAAGAGGAAGCGACAACGATGACGAAGACGACGTCGACAACGAAGTCGAGGAACGAGAGTTACTCGAACTATCGCAGAACACGATAACTAATGGAGATAACGCGAGCCGATAATTTCAAACTTTAGTTTAAAAAAAAAATCAACACAAATTAACGGGCGATTAACGACTTAAATCATGGTTTAGAAATTATTAAAAACAAAAAAAAAGCAAAATGGTCTAATAAACAAACAAACAACAATCATTCATTAAATTTCTATTTAGGTTTAATTAATTAAATATATAGCATATATTTTTTAAAATATTTTCTTTTCATCTTTTTTTGTTCTGTTTTTCTTCCGCTTGTGCCAATGAAATATTAAAAGTTAACGAGTCAAACTCTGGTTTTGGAACGAAAAAGAGTTCGGAAGTTTTCGTATTTTTCGTAAAAACAAAAGTCGGTGTTTTTCGGCTTTTGTTTATTCGATTTAAGATTGTTTTGTTTTTTTTATCTGTCTTCACCGTGATCTTGGTTCATCGAAGTAAAACACACGTCCAATAATTTCTCGCAGTAATCGAGTTCCTCCTAATGGAGAATGAAATTAGGAATTTTAAAAAAACAGTTTTTAAGGTAGGATTTCCTTCAGGCGCGACTACGACGACTGGCAACCGGATTTGTTTCAATAGTTCTTATATCTCAGCAGTTCCTTTCGACGCGAACGGCGACCAGCATCTCTACTTGTGCGACTGCGACGATACTGCTCAGCGAACAGTCTGGTCGCAGTCGTGGTTGTAGAAAGGTTCTTTGTGCCGAGTTTATTTAATTGATGAAAACACACTCGATCATTAAAACAAATGAAAACAAAAAACAAACCTTGAATTCGTCTTTCCCCGTTACGAGTTCGATCCTCTGAGTAAGTGTCGCTCTCAAGTTGAGCTCGGGACGACGGCACTCTTTGACGGCATCTTCGTTATCGCCGACCAACACTAGAAGCGCGTTAATTAAATGTTCGTGAGTGAGATCGTGTTCTCTTTGAATCAAACAGACCAACTGTTCGACAAATCCCATTTTAAAAAGCAAATCTATAAACCAAAATAGAACAAAAAATATATAATACTAGTAAATCCGTCGTGCAACTTGCTGTAATTGTTCCAGAAACGCGAAAAAAAAAACCCCCCGAATTCTTTTACATGTACCTTTTAGCGACGGTTGTTCGACACAAAGTGCCGAAAGTAGAAACGCCGCTTTCACTTTGAGTTTCTCGACTTCCGACTGCATCGATCTCAAAAGAACCGAGAATCCATCGCAATCGGAAAACTCCTTCTGAGCCGTCGCTTGTCCTCTTACGAGACCTTCGAAGAGAGAAACAAAAAAAAAACCTTATTAGATCTAGAATTATATACGAACATCGAGAGAAGTAAAACGTTTTGAGATCCGTTTTCTTACTGGATAACGAATATAAAGCTTTGATTCGAACCGTTTCATTCTCGTCTTCGTCAAGTAACCGAATCAGATCTGCAATCAGATGCGATTCGATCGCTCCGCTTTGACATAAAGGATTGTTTTGAACCAATTCTGCTATAAGTTCGGCCGTTTTAGATCTTATCGAACTGTTTTCGTTCCTCAAACACGGTTTCAAAACGGTAAAACCACCGATTCGGTAGAAATCTACACAGAAAAAAATATATAAATGTATTTTGTTACAAATTTATTTAAAAAACTTAAGGTTTATTTTGAAGTGTAAATTGCACCTCTCGAACTCTTGGTTATTCTAGTTTTCACTTGCAAAATCAAGAGAAACTGGAATGTGTTTTAGAAACTAGAACTTATCATTTTAAGCAGATGATATTTTTTTTATATTTTTGTCTTTAAAACATTTATTTTGAAAGATATCAACATGAAAATACCCTTATAAGTTACACGAGTCACCATTCTACTTTCTAAAACACTTTCTAATTTCTCTTCATTTTGCTTTAGAAACTAGAAGGGTAGCTCAATCACTTAAGGGTGGCTTATTTTCATGTTGATATCTTTTAAAATAAACTTTTTATATCAGTGTTGTCTATAAAAAGTTTATTTTGAAAGATAATCAATATGAAAATATCACTTTAAGTGATTGAGCTACCCTTCTAGTTTCGAAAACACTATCTAGTTTCTCTCAGTGTTTTAATGGCATTTTACGTTTTAAAACCAGTTTAAGAAAGAAACTGAACGCGTTTTAGGAACTAGAAAGGTAGCATAATCATTCAAGAGTATTTCAATGTTTGATATCTTTCAAAATAAGCTTTTTATGGCTGTTTGAAAGATATCAACATGAAAATACCTTTGTGGTTCCTTTACCCTTTAACCTTTACCCTTCTAGTTTCTAAAACACATTCATCAATCTCTTAATTTCGCTTTCTTCGTCTGAAAGACACAGAAATAATTATTCATGAAACATCTTAATTAAAATTTTCATAACCATTAGCAAAATCCATGTCATCGACCCAATCTATCAGTACGTTCAAAGCATCGATCTTTTCGGACGAAATTTCGTCGTTTTCGTCCGTTTTCAACAACGTTTCGATCGATTTTCTCATTATCGATGCGACATTCACCGACATCGAGCTAAGAACTTCGTTAAACCATCGTCTTCTCTGCAATAAAAAACACAAATGAACGATGAAAAACCGTGTTTCAAATGAACAACACCAAAGTGAAAATCATAAAACATTATACGAGAGATACTTGACCTCATCGTCCATAGGCTGCAATGAAGTTGACGTCGGAGCGGCTTCATTTTCGCGATTTTCCGTCTGTTGTATCGCAAATCTTAACAATCCTTGCATATTTCTCGGTTCTCTTGTTTCATTTTCGTTATTTTCGTCCATTTTTTACTTCTAACCCAAGAAAACGACAAAAAAACAACCTTTAAAACAAATTGTAACAAAACGTACGGATGCGTATGCGTTAAACGAAACTCCACCCCATTAGCGACAGGATCCTTGCGGAGCTTGCGGATAACGATACAAACATAACCATGCCGCCGCATTCAACATTATAAACTAGCCCAAATGACGTTAATTAAGATAGTTTAAAGAAAATAACAATTTTTTTATGGTGGCTATTGAAATAATTATAGAAAAACACCTGAAAAATAGTTACAATTACCTAAAATTATCGAAAAAATCCACAAATTTCTGCAAAAAACATTGAAATTACGTCCAGAACATTGCAAAACTCGCTTGCGCCCTCTAGTGATCACAAACGGAATCAACGACGACGCCGCCACAGCAGCGGCGGCGGCGCTATCGAACACTTAAGTGGCGGCTAAAAGCCATTTGTCATAAAAAATAATAAATTCACAAAAGTTATTTTAAACGTTTTAAACAAAATTAATTTATAAATCAAAATTATATATTTGTTTAAATAACTTCACCCTTCTCTAATTTAAAAAAAAAACAATTTTCATATAAAAACAGTAACGCAGCTGAGCAGCATAATTTACAAGCCGCTAGCTGTTCACTTAGCCGTGGCTCGGCCTTTTAACTAAAGACAGGAAAATTCTCTACTGTGATTGGCTTATAACAAGTTATCAACTAATCATAACCGGTTACACACACCACTCATTAAACAATCATGAGACAGTTAGTCATCGGTTACTAAATTGCGATTAGAAAAAGAAGACATTTTTACGTAAAAATCTGCTCATTTTTCATTCATTTCAGGCAAATTCTTTTTAAAATGGAAGTGGATCATTATGAAATCCTTGGCATTGATTGTACAGCGCCACCTGAAGTCATTAAAAAGGCTTTTAAAGATCTAGCATTGAAGGTAAACGCCCCATAATCCAAAAAAATAGTCTGAATTATTTCTGACTCACCCTGTATTTAGAAGAAAAAACCCACGTGGATTTTTGGCGGGGTTTTTTAATGACGTCATTCCCATTGATTTCAGTGTCATCCCGATAAGTGTGACGTCATCGAGTCAGAAAAGGCGACGAAAGAATTTAATAAAATAGTCAAAAGTTATGAAATATTAAGCAACGAAGAACAACGAGTTGAATACGATGCAATACGGAAGGGTAATAACTAACAACGATATCAAAATGGCCAAAAAAAATGCATTAAAATCACTAAGAAAATCGCATTAAAATGGCAAAAACGCATTAAATCACTTTAAAAATGCATTAAATTACTAAAAAAATCGCATTAAAATAACAAAAAAATGCATTAAATCACCAAAAAATCGCATTAACGCATTAAATCACTTTAAAAATGCATTACATTACTAAAAAATCGCATTAAAATGGCAAGAAATGCATTAAATCACTAAAAAAATCGCATTTAAATGGCAAAAACGCATTAAATCACTTTAAAAATGCATTAAATTACTAAAAAAAATCCCATTAAAATAGCAAAAAATGCATTAAATTACAAAAAATCGCATTAAAACAGCTAAAATTGTAATAAAACTAATGAACGTATAACTGAGCTTCATATTAGCACACATTAAAGAAATGCATTAAAGCAGTTAAAATACAACAAAGCACCTTGCACGTGCATTAACTAAAGCATCGCTTAAGTTGAATTCTTTTGAACTGGACTTGCATTAATCCACTAAGAATGTGTCACCTTTTGATTTTTTCCAGAGAAACTTTTAACTTCGAAACATCTTGTAAACGCTGAAGTTTCATTAAGCGCAATGATATTTAACGAGCGTACGTTTTTTTTCTCTCTCCCGAAAATTGAAATATAGAATGACGAACACTTGTTTTCAGATTTGGACTCGTACTCACTCGGTTGTCGATGTGGAGGAGAATACGTCGTTGCGAAAAGTGACTTCGTCGAAGACGGTTCCATTGTCGAATGCGACACTTGTTCACTCTGTATTAAATTGAATCGAAATTAGTTATATTTAAAAAAAACCGTTCTGTATTCATTATGTAAATAAATGTATTTTTTATAATCACAAATTGTTGAAAGTTATTTTTTTTATATAATTATCAACTAAGTCTGCAAGACAACATTGTCTTCATTTCCTGTGTGCAATGCACGCCTCGAACATTAGGTTAATTCAGAGGGGGCGTGGTTGAGGTGTTTCTATAGATGCTCATGACATTACAACTTCTAAACTTGATTGCGCATGATCCGGAAGAGCGGGAATGAAAATGTCGGGTGCAATAAATTCCCAGTGAAGTCTGCAAGACAACATTGTCTTCGTTTCCTGTGTGCAATGCGCGCCTCTCAAAAGATAGGCCGATTCACAGGTGGTGGGCGTGGTTGAGTTGATTCTATAGGTGCTTAATGACAAAGCAGCTTCGAAAACATCCATTTCAGAAGAAAAATAAACAATCTGAAGGCCTTTGTTTCCATTGGGATGAAAAATTTGAACGTTTTGCAGATTTCAACTATAGTGAAAAATAGAAGACACATGACCCCCGCCTATTCACTATCATAGATCAAAGGACCACGTTTGTTCAATTTTTCACCAGTTGAAATTTTCAAAAATTTTCACTCCAATGGAAACAAGGCCTAATTATTAATAAATTAATAATGATTGATTCTGAAAAATCTTTTGATATTTTTAATCTTTTTGTCAAAAGCCAAAAAAAATAAGTTCTAATATAATAATAATAATAATAATAATAATAATAATACAAGAAACAAAAACTAAAAGCACAATTCTCATCATCAGCATTCATCAATTATTATCATCATCAAAACCCTAAATAATTTCTATGAAAAGCACAAAAAAATTAAATCACAGAAATTATAAAATAACCTCACATTATTAATTTTAAAACACACAATAAAAATACAAGTGACACACAAAAAAGAAGAGTAAAATATGGTCAAGAGAGAAAAAATACATTTGAAATCATTTTTTTTTTGCATATTACAATCACAATATACAGAGAGAATAGAATTTAAGCAAAAAAAAAAGATGGAGGTGGGAGAGGGGGGGAGAGAAATACAAGGAGCAATTAGTTTAAAACACAATTAAGATTTTTATTTTACAAAAGAACTTTTTTATTAATCGATTAATTCGATTAAAATTGTAGTTAACATCTATTAGTTAATTAATATCTTCTCCCTCTCTCTCTATTCACTTTTTTTAAAATCTAAAATGATTATAATTACACACCTAATTAAGATCAAAAAAGTAGTTAAGTGTATTTTTTTTTTACAGAAAAACAACTTTGTTAAAAGAAAAAAAAGTTCAAACAAAATTAATTAATTTTGAAAAACTCAAATTAAAATATAAAAACTTTCCCCCACAAATTTTCAATTTTTTTTAAACAAAATTCAATTAACATAAAGAAATTATATAAAGTTTGGAATCGAAGGTTCGGGAACTTGTTGAATGTCTTTTCCAAGGGACAAAAAAAGCTCAGAACTAGTTAAGGGCTTTTTCCAAGGAACCATAGTTCAGAACTAGATGAGGGTCTTTTCAGGGCCCCAAAAAGCTCAGAACTAGTTTGGTGCCTTTATAAGGAACCAGGGCTCAGAAATAGTTCAGGTTCTTTCCAGAACACCAGAGAGCTTGGAACTAGTTCATGATATTTTTAGGGTCCCAGAGCTGAGAGCTAATTGAGGTTCTTTCTAGGGTCCCAGGGCTCATAACTAATTGAGGCTCTTTCCAAGAGACCACAGCTTAGAACTAGTTGAGGGTCTTTTCAAAGGACCCGAGAGTTCACAACAAGTTAAAGTGTCCTTCCGGTTGCCCAGGACTCAGAACTAGTTGAGGGTTTTTATCTTTATATGCCCATGGCCCACATGTCCCAGTTTCACTCCAATATCCTCCAAACCTTTATAATGAATGTTCTTCTAGAAACCAAGTTCCCAATGTTTAAAAAAATTGTCAAAATACCATTTTCCATACATTTATATTTTTGTTAAAAGTTTTTTCATGAAATATGGTGAACACTGTTTAAACACAAAAAATCGGATAACTCGAAATATTTTTGGTCTTGTCCAGTTGAATAACATAAAAAAATCTTTTCTAACACGAAAAATATTCCAGTCTTTTACATTTTGTGTTAAACGGTTTCCATTATGTTTAAATATCTTTCTTATGTGGGGAAAAAAATTGCCAACTCGTTAAGCCAAAATCTTAAGGTGGTTTCAGAAGTAAATTTGCAAAATGCACAATAAACTTATTTTTCCAACCAATTAAAGATTAACAAGAAAAAAAAAAACTAAAGTCTGTTAGAAACTAGAATAGTAAATGTGATCTCAAAAGTATTTTCTTGGTGATATTTTTTCAAAATAAAATCGTGAAACTTTTTAAAATTATTTTCACTTAAAACATGATTTTAATCTTTGAACTCTTTGATTTATTTCTTGTCTTTCGAGACCAAAATCAATAGAAACTAGAAGGGTAGCCTCAATTATTTGAGCCCAACCCCTTTCTAGTTTCTATAACATTTTCAATGTTTTCTCTTCATTTTATAAAAGTCAAAATCAAAAATTTTAATTATTCAAAATACTTTAAAAACACAGATTTGTCCATTTTATGTATTATTTATTCTAGTTTCTAAAACTTTTAATTTTTCTTCCTCTTAATGTTCTTTCTTTCTATGAACAAAAATTTATTCATTTTTCAATTACGTTTTGAAACCACCTTTTTTTCAGAAACAGATTTTTTGTTCATAATTTAGCTCCAATATCAATGTTAAATATAGCCTGAAAAAAAATGAGCAAAAATCTTCTTTTGTCTCTTAAACCACCCCCTCTACACACATCAGATTGAATGTAAATTTGTCCTCAACCATAATACGAAAGGTTCGGATTTTTATGCAATATCAATCAAATTGTTTCATCTTAAGTTGTGACCCAAGTTGCCAATTATGAATTAATCATCATTAATTAGAGCAACTGCAATTATGCTTTTTCTAATAAAAAAAATGCTAGTTAGAGGCTAGATGTCTGGTTGCTATGAATAGTCAGCTTGACTTCTAGCCTCTAACCATTGTTTTTGATCGAAAAAAACAAAACAATTGTTGGTTGATTTAAAAGCGCGGAGATTGTTACTTCAACTATTGGCACTTGAGAGCCACAGATTGAGAAACATTTGTTTTGATATTGCATAAAAATCCGAGCCCTAATAATAAGAAAGGCTGGTTATTGTTTAGAATGTATACAAAGGGAGTGGGTCTTGTGTGGCCCCCTCTCATTATGACAGAGACCCCTAGTGTATACAAAACAAACTAAAGGCACTGTTATTAAAATATCTGTGTGATAATTTTCATTTTTATTAATTAATTAATTGTATCAATTCATTTAATTAGGTGGAGAAAAACATCTTCATGTATGTTACAGCATATTAAAGTAGAAAAGACAAGCCATTCTACAAATTCACTAGTCAATTTCCAAACCCCCCTCACCAATTTGGTTAATAAATTTCTGAGATTTTTAGAAATTATGCAAATTGTCTAAAATTCTCAGATAATGTGCATATTTAAATAACATAGTTGTTGATTTTGCAAAGTTACTAGTAAATCTGCAGAATGACTAACAAGTCAACTTCAACAGTAACTTTATATTTGGAATGCAAGGAAACAAAAAGTTCCTTTTGTTTTCTGTTAAATTTTAAAGTTGAAAATGTAATTTATGTCAAATTCCACTAATCTCTTGTTAAAAATTAGTTAATTCTTGTAAATCCACTGCAACTAACTAACAAATTAGTTAGTAATATAAAGACTCATTATGTCTCCAATGAGTTGGAGTAACCATAATTACACTGTTTCCAACCAAAAAAAAAAGGGCTTCTAGTCATTAATAAAGACCTACATAAAGTCCATGGGCCATTGGGCCCACCCTATTGGCTGAGCCTGGTTTGTAATTTTATGAAGAAAAAGCCTATGTGCACTGTGAGCTTCATAAGTCTGGTGGGCTTTGTGGGTCTTATGGTCGTGGTGGGTCTTCATGGTATCATGGTATATGTATGCTTTGTGGTTCTCATTGCAGTGGTAGGTCTGGAAGGATTTGCTGGCCGCATGTAAGTGGTGGGCTTTGAGGGCTCATTGTTCTTGTGGGTGTTTGTAGCCCTCACGGGCTTGGTGTCCCTTATGAATTTCATTTTAGTTGGAAGCATTAAGGGCCTCAAAGGCTTTGTGGCCCTTATGGGCATCACATACTTTGGGTCCTAAAGGTTTGTTGACTGAGCCACAGGGGATGGCACACAGGGATGGCAATTGGAAAATAAATTCCGATTCCAATACAATAAATTGAATATTTTCAATTTCGATTCCAATATTTTCCAAAATATTTTCGATTTCGATTCCAATATTTTCCAAAACATTTTAGATACCAATTCCGATCGATTAAGATCCGATTCCAATTCTAATACCCATCCCTGCTAACACCTGTAGAGGTGGCAACGAGTAGAAACCGAACCGTTTCTACTTGGTTCAGAACCGGTTTAATCAGTTCGCGATTTTTTTGAAAACCGGTTCTGATCAGTTCTTCGATCTTGACAAACCAGTTCCCAATATGTATTAGCAGATTTGCACAGCACCATTAGTTAGAGGTGGCAAAGGGTAGAACCGAATTTACTCAGTTCGGCACCAGTTCTTATCAGTTCGACCTATACTGGCGAACCGGTTCTACCGTTTCCGAACCGTTGACATCTCTAAACACAGGCATGTAAAGACAGGGAGATACAGTCGTTTGTTCAGCCCTTTTATGAGCGTCAGACCAAATATCAACCAATTGGAAATTGAAAAGGGCGGCGCATGTGACATCAGACCACCATAACAAACCAATTAGAAGTTGCCGGTCTTCATAAAAGGGGCGGAGCAAACTACTGTATCTTACTGTCTTTACTTGTCTGTTCTCTAAACACCTACCAATTTGGTGACTCTAGCCTCTAACCAAAAAAAAATTATAAATAGAAAAAAGCATAACTATGGTTGATGAACTAATGAGTCTTTAGTGAACCCTAATGCCTTGTACACAGCTATGAGTTAAATGAATTCAAATTAAATGTGTTTAGGTGAATTATACGGAATCCAGTTAAGGACATGAACCCAAATAAAAATTGACTTTATTATTAATATTTTAAATTGAAATACTAAATCAATATTTTGTCAATAGTTTATATATTTAAGTATTAACTCAATATTTTCAGATAATTAATTGAATAAATTGAGAATTCAACATATTGTTTTTTTGTCCTTCACATGGCTCTGTAGAACACGTTTATTATTTAAATGCATTTAAATTATCAGGTGTGTACTAGGTATAAGACAATTAATAATTAACAAAATAATTATTTGAACTAGACATAAATAATTAACACAAGTTTAAGAACTACCTTTTTTTTAATAAAGTAATTAATTATTAATTATTCTGTTTGGAGATTCAATTTTTTTAAATTGTGTATTTTTAAGCGTTTACAAGTACAAAATGCAATATTTTTTTGTTGTAACCATCACAATGATACACAAACAACACACAAACTAAAAATAAAAATGTTAGAATATTTAAAATTCTACAATTTCCCAAATCCTAACATAAACACACACACATACAAACAAATTCCAAGCACATCACCAACACACAGTGAGGCAATTTTCCCTGAAAAAGTGACGAATAATAAATTTTACAATAATAATAATAATAATAATAATAATAATAATTAATAATCAAAAATGCTACCAATTATTCTGAAAAAAAAAGCAAACGAAAAAAAAAAAAAAAATGATACAAGTTCCACCAATCGATCTCTAAATCGATTCTAAATTTGACAAAATTAATGGTAAAACTTCTTTTTTTAAAACCATTTTAATTTTCTTTATTAGAAACTAGAAAAATACAAGAACTTCATATTTGTATTTTTTTCACAAAAATATCTTTCAAATTAAACTTTTTATGACATTTTAAACGATTTTAACCAAATTTCGTACCATTGAGAAAACAAAACAAAACTGATTTGTCAAAATTGACAATAAAAAGTTAATTTTGAAAGATATCGTCATGAAAATACCTCTCGAACATTCTAGTTTTTAACAAACTTCACATTTTTTTCACAATTTTTATGACAATATTTAAATTGGCAGTTTGAAAATATAATTTTGTTTTTTCATGAATTTTTATTCTAATATAATTTTTATCATTTTCAAATTGAGCCAAAAAGTTTATTTTAAAAGATATCGCCATTATTAAAAAAACTTACTATTTCTAGTTTCTAGCAAAGTTCTGATTTTTTTCTCTCTTAATATTTTTAAAAGTTGTTTTTTTTTTTAAAAAAAAACATTTACATTAATTTTCTTGACATCTTTATGGAAAATTAATTAAAAGACTAATTAGTGGAACCAGACCAAAAAAAAAACACAATAAAATGACTTTTATATGAAACTTATTTAAGAAGGAGCGCGATTGTCAAAATACCTAAAGAATAAGGCATAAATAATTCTTACTTTTGTATCAAAGATACTTGGTTAGAGGCTAGAATTTTGTTAGATCTTAACTTTTAATCAATACATAGAAGTAGCTCAACTAAAAACCTATGGACCATTTCGTGCCATAATTGAGTGTAGGCAATAGATTGGGGGCGGGGCACCTACACTTAAAAGAGCTCAAAAATCTTTCTTAGTTTTATAATTTCAGAAAATAAAACTGGCGCCTTCTAGTATTATCATTGTAGTTACTTTGCGCCCAATTTCTACGCCTCTAAACTTTGCGCCCAAGCTTGCGCCTCACACACCTCGCACTCATTACGATTCTGTACAACTCAACATGTTTTTTCAACGTGTTCTATCAATGAGAATGTTTAGAGGCTAGATTGTACGGTGGAGCACTTTCTCTCCTTGGATTTTTGTAACAATTATAGCCTCTAACAGTCTCATTGAATAAAAACGCCTAATTTCTTAATGAAAAATTCTCTTAAAAGCTCAACTCACAATATTTGTAATGTAAAATCGGAGTTGAGCTACCTCTATATATCTTTTTACAACTTAATGCTTGACTTTAGCCTCTAACAAGCCTCTGTGATTGAAAAAAAAAGCAAAAAAACCCCTAATTCTTCTTTGCAATTACTAAAGAATATCGAAGGAAACTGTCTTTAAACATTTGGTTAAAAACTTCACTAATTAATATTTTAAATATTGAATTATAAACACGGAAGAGAGAACCACATTAGAACAATATTTATATATTTTCTTATAATATATTTTTATAAGATTTTTTTTAATTTCTCTCTCTTTCTATCCATCTAATTATAATTATTATAAAGTAAATCTAAAAAGTTTTGAAAAAAACTTTTGAGTTTGGAACTTTTTTTTTTGTTGAAAAGGGACAAAAAACACACACAGAAAAAAAAGAACTAATTTTTTTTTACTGAAACTATCACAATATTTTTTGTTGGTTTTTGTAAAATGGCCGCCATCATTATATGTATACAAGATGGCGCTCAAAACAGTTAATTTTATACCACATATATATATAATATTTATCTAAACTGAAACCCACACTGAAAAAAAAAAATTTGTATTTCACACCTACTTAATGCTTAATTAATTAAGACAAAAAAAAACAATTATGTAATTGTACAATCAAAGAGACTGTTTAGAGGCTAACATTCTGTTAATGTTAACCTAAAAACTAATCTATAAGTTCATAAGGCCTCATTCACACCATAAAGTAATGCAACACCAATTCAATTGCCATTCTTCTATTGCGCATGTATTCAAATGAACCAATCATAAGTAGATTTTTCATCATTCTGCACATGCGCAGTAGAAATGCGATCATGCAATCTTGCTACTGCAATCCTTCATGGTGTGAACCAAACCTTAAGGGTCGGTTTTCTTAACACAGGAAACACTTCCTATAAAATATATACGACCCTCTCTAGCCTCTAACCAATCACTTTGATTGCAAAAAGAACTTAATTATTTTTGCCTTAAATATTATTACAAAGGCTAAAAATTTGTTTTTATCATAAACACAGCCAAATACAAACATCACATTTACATATTGTTTTATAGTTGATATGCCTGTCATTTAGTAACAGGGGGACAAGAAAATTTAAATATAGTACAGAGTGTCTCAAAAAATTGAAGCACCTTTGCGTTTTTCTACGACACCAAAATGACCAAAAAAAAAACATCGAGAAAAGTTTTAGAAGTGCGCATTCGAGACTAAAAATGGCGAAAATTACAGATAATTATAAGTTAGAGATCCAAAACTTTTAAATCGTCCTCGACCTTTTTTTCCTCTGAAATTTAATACAGGGTGTCCTTAAATTGTTGGTCAAACATTATAGATTGGGTGTGGTCAGTTCCTAAGCACCACTTTTTTGCGCTCGTTGCTCCTTTAAAGCCGCTTGCAATAAGCAGACAAAAATTAATTGAACGCATAGCTTGCAATCCAGTTGGCGCCATCTATTGCCAAAAATAAAAAACCTTCTTATATACAAAATTATGCATATTTTTGATCTTTTTATTTCCAAAATGTTATTAGACTATGGAAGTCTCTTCCGGTAGACAGTTCTTTGTTAGGGCAATTTCAATTTAACAATTTCTTATTTTGTTTAAATGACAATCATTTATGATCGGAGAGCAATCCCTTCTGACACATGCCTTCCGAGGTGGTTGCAGGCGAGCATGGAGCAGGATAGCAACGATTTTTATCGCTCGGTATGCTCGACGGACGCATCGAGCGGCTTCGTTAGAGCTGTTTTTTGTCGTTCTGATCCTAACCACATCAAATTTGCTCCAACTGTTTCAAAAGTGCTTAGAAACTGAACGCACCCATTATAGACTATTGCTTTGCATCTAAACTTGCTTGTATTAAAAACCACTTTGTGAAGCAAAATTTTAAAAATAAATTCAAACTTCGTTAGTTAACTAGAATAGTTTTAAAAAAAAGTGGGCCAAACGTATTTTCATGATGATTATTTATATACCGAGCTAAAGCAAAAAGCTTACTATAAGAGGAATACATACAGTAATACCATAAAATTTGTGTAAAATATTTTATGGACACCCTGCAATTTCACAATATTTGCGTTATTTTTCCATTAGGTCAAAAAAAAAATAATAATTTTGACCTAATGACATCAAAAGGCAATCAAAGAAAAGGACTTTCTTTGTATTGGCTCCTTCCCCCCCCCCCCCCCGGTCTGTCCCCCTCTTAAAATTTAAGCCCTAATTGAGACATTTACATATTAAAAAAGGAAAACTTCAAATCTGAGTTATTTCCATATCGTTTATCTTTCACTATCCAAAGCACATTTCACGTTATTCATTGATTTTTTTTTTCTCTCTCAGCAGTATTGACGTCACACATTCGTGACGTCACCACTGAATAAAATCGATGAATAACAGAACGTGCAATTATTATTAAATATAAGAATAATTGAGATTAAAGGTAAGACAGAAGAAGACAAAAAAGGCAATTTTTCTGATTGGCTTATCATAAACATTCAGAAATATAATAATATTAAAGAAACACAAAAAAATACACACAAAAAAGTTAATAATTAATATATATAAAAAATGGCGACTACTTTTCATATCTTAAGCAATTAATAACAATTATTTACATATAAAATTTTTTTTTTGCTTAAGATATGAACACAAAAAAAAACCCTTCTTCAAAAAACATTGAAAACTATCTTAATCAGTAGTATACTGTTTTGGGTTTCTTTTTTGTTGTTTCTAGTATTTAATGAAAGCGTATTTTTTAACAAAAAAATTCACACACACACACATATATATCAAACATACATTTGGAATTAATTATTCAAATTAATTTGTTATTTACCACCATTTTTTTAATGGTTTCACAATGTTGTCGTCTTTAAAAACACTGAAACTTGTATTAGTTTTTGTCAAAACATTTTTTTTCAGGACTATTTTAAATAATTTGCATAAATTAAAAATGAATTTCAGTTTATTGAAATATAATTAAAAATTCATTTTTAATTAAAACACAAAATCAGAAATCAAAAAGTTTAAAATAAAACATTTTAGTTTTAATTTCTTTTGTTTGTCACGTTTTTTTTCTTCTCAGGACTCTTATTTGGAATAATTTGCATAAAAATTAAAAATGAATTTCAGTTTATTGAAATATAATTAAAAATCCATTTTTTAATTAAAACAGAAAGCAAAAAGTTTAAAATAAAACATGTTGACCTAATTAATATCTTGATTATTAATTTGGTTTTAGAAAATCTGCAGCCAATATTTTTGACATTTTTACGTCAAAAAATGTGTCATTAGTTAAAATGGTTAACGCGGTTTAAACCTAAATTCAAGAAAGATAAACACTGGAAACTCGAACTTAACTTGAACCCTCAGAACAACGTTCCAACATTGATAAAAACCAAGTTTTTGCAGTTTAACCCAGTTTTTACAGTTTAACCCAGTTTAGGTTAGGTTAGGTTTTGCAGTTTAACCAAGTTTTATAGTTTAACCGAGTTTTAAATTTTAACCAAGTTTAACTTCTATGTTGAAACCCACTTCTGAGGATTCAAGTTTAAGTTAAAAGTGCCGAGTTTCCATCTTGAATGTTGGCCTAAAACTTAACTGTGTAAAAAAAACAGCCCCAAAGTGTCAATTTTAAATCTCCGTTTAAGCTAACAACTTGTTAAATTTATAGAAAGATTGATTAGTGATAAAGTGGCTCATCAGTAAATTTGCGAACACAGTTAAGAGCGTTCACAAATGAGCAACTTGGTCAAGACGGACTGCAGAAAGTGGTCGACGTGTGGCTCAAAAAGCAACCAATCGATTCTACTGTCAGCAGTTGGAAAGTGGTCCTAGTGTAGTTGAAATTAACTGCAAAAAGTGGTCGTATAAAGTCGACTCGAGCAGTTGGTTTCAGCCACACATCAACCACTTTTTGGTAGTCCATCTCGAACACTCAAAAGTTACTCGTCCGTGCACATCCTAAAACTTCTTTTAGAAACTAGAATAGTTAGATAGATTGCAGAACAGCTGACAAACTTAACTGAAAATAGACATTGTCTAATTGAAATAATTCCATTCTATTCACTTGGCAGAAAGTTGACAGAAAAAAAGCTGAATTATTTTTCTATTCTGCCATGCGAATTTACATTTTATCAGCCAATAGGATTCCACCCTTTAAAGCTCCTCATCCCTCTTGTTATTTCTTGAAAGTGATTTCTATTATAAATGTGTGAAATCCGCTGAACGCGATGGAAAACAGAAACTGTCGACAAATTTTATTTCTGAAAAATAGAAATTGATAAAACAAATTTCTATTTTTCTATAGTCTCCTTTTTCCACACATGTGAGATCCAGGTCTTGCTTTAGGTTTTTAAGAAACTTTGAATCTTTTACCAGAGTTATCTTTCAAAATAAAACTTTACATGAATAATTTCAACAAAAAAACATCAGATTTTATCATTAAAAAGTTTATTTTAAAAGATATTGTCACCATAAATTTACCTACTATTCTAGTTTCTTACAGAGACACCAAACTTTTAGCCAGAAAAGTTGTTTCTAAAAAAAAGTTCAAATCCACTTAATAAATCTTTTTTGAGCTACTTTAAAATTTCTCTCTTTCTCTCTCTCTCGAAACTGTGGTTAAGCACAACTCTCTCCATAAAATTAAACAATTAAAATTAGAATATTTAAAAAAATTATTCATATATGTTGAGACGAATAAATACCAGTGGTCAATTATCATAAAAAAATGGAGGCAAGAAAAATTACACCCTTTCACGAAATCACATGCATAAATATAACCAAAAAAAAGTTTGAATTGTGATGGCTTCAAGAGTTTCACATCCATCACAATATTTTTAACTCAAAAACGGACCGTCCACAAAGGGTCACAACAAACATACACACAGAGGGCTCCAAACACATACTTAAGAGGCCTCAGAGTTACGAGACATACTTACGGAACCCGAGAGGCCTCCGACACATACTTACAATGTCTCAGAAAAATCCTGACACACACACTTATTAGTCTCTAGAAGGTCCTGATACATATTTACGAGGCCTCGGAAAACTCTACAAGCTTCCGAGACTTCAGAGGCCGAAGAAAGGCCACTCGAAAAAAACATCCAGAAGCCGAAACAATCGACAAAAAAACCTACGGATACATAGGCACGAGTCAAAAACAAAACCCGTGGACGGTCCTTTGCTTCGTAAACACACAAACACACGCATACATAAAACATACACACAAACAAACATACGAACAAAAAAAAGCTCACTATTTAGTTTGTCCTACACCAAATGACGTCATTATGACGTCGACCAGTGTTGTCCCTCCCCATCCAACGCGATTTTTCTCTATAATAAGAAACTATATATATATTTATGGGGTGGTTTCGATCAATTCATTTTTATACAAAACCCTTTTTTTTTACGACAAAGAGGAGAATTATTTTAAAACATCGAAGAAAAGAAAAATCTTTGGTAATCGGTTCGATTACATATGCATATATTCAATTAACTTTCATATTTCATGCATATGCAAACAATTATATTTATATAATATTTATATTTCCCATATGTATATATATATATATTTATATTTGTTTTACATCATCTTTTTTTATATATATATAATTAATAATTATATAACTTTTGTTTTGTCGCAAAATACCTCTTTACGTAAAACTGTACAATGAGGGAAAAAGGTGTTTCCGAACTGGAGCCAAAAATAAAACCTGGGGTCCTCCCTCCCTTTGCTCGTAATTATTAAACTTAAGATGTAACTCGAATAAATATATTTTTTTTAAAAAAAAACTTAAAGCCAAGATTACACATGCAGAAAAGAATTCGACTGAAAGAGAAACTTATCTAATTTGAATAAATCCATTTCTATTTATTTGGCTGAAAGTCGGCAGAAAATTATTTCTGTTCTGCTGTGTGGAGCTATATTTTTTATCAGCCAATAGAAAGGCGTTGGTGAGACACGTTATTCCATAAGACTCATCCCGCTATTATTTTTCTTTAAAGTAGTTTTTAATAATTATTACGTGCAAAAATTGTTGAACGCAACGGAAAGCAGAAATTGTAGACAACTATTTTTCTGATTTTTATGGCTCCTTCTTTTTCTAGTCTTTCTCCTCTCTTCTAGAAACTCAAAAATGTTCTTGAAAGTGCGAGAAACGCAACGGAAAACAGAAATGTATCTGAAACGTTTTCTGACTTCGACTGATAGTTTTTTTTCTGTATGTGTGATCTAGGCTTATGAGACAGGTGCATAAAATGTTGTTTTTTCACTTCTTTGAAACAAACTTTAAAAGATAATATAAAAGTTTAATTCAAACTATGAGAGTAAATGAATTCAATTATCGCATTTTTGTGACGATATTTTTTTTTCCAAAATAAAACATTTTATGGTTTTTTTTAAATAATAAAAAATTACTGAAAAATTAATATATTTTTAAATTGAAACCAAAGTTTAATTTTAAAGATTAATCAAATTGATTTGGACTTGTTAGCAGTGTGTAGGGCAGGTGGTTTCAGCCTTAAACTTCTTTTAAAAAATGCTAGTGCGGTGTTGACCCAGGCCGGCTGCTAGTAAACTGTGTAAAGCTTTATATACGTGGGTTGCGGTGACCCACTCTTAAGAAATTAGGCGAGATTTTTGAACGAACAGACTCGTATTGTCTGGTCATTTGTACCTAGAGTCATTCTCGATAAAGGAATTTACTTCCAGAGGATATGCTGCTGTGCATTATGGGGAATGTTATGATTTTGGGAATTCTTAGGGATACAATTAAACAAAGCATATATAATAATGCTGCAATTGAACGTATTATATTCAAATGTTGGGATTGGTATCACAGGAAATAAATATTTATTTTAACAATGCATTTCTATGTTGCTTTTGGACTCAATGGTTTCCGTCCCTCTGTCACAGGCCCTCTGGGCTGATAGCAGAGTAATAATTTAAATTCAAATTGCCGTTAGAAACTAGAATATTAGTCAATAATAAATAATAAAAACATGAAATACGATTACGGAAGTCCTTTACTCTTTCATGTTTGAAATAAAACTTTTGAAGTTTCCTTTAAAAACTGCTTCAAGAGTTTTAAAAAAAGCTCAAATTGCAATATTGCGCCTAAAATCTTTTAAATTAAAATTCTTCTGGTTATATCTCAAACGCTGAAAAATTAAAATTGAAATTTTCAGTGACCTTTTTTTAAAAAAAAACCAAATTATCGAGAAATTTACAGAAAATGTAGCTATGAATTTCCAAATTCGTGTCAAAACTAAAATTAAAAAAATGTTTACAAACTAGAAAAACCAAAAAAATAATTCATAATCCATAAAGAAAAAAATTATAACCATAATAATAATAATAATTAGAATAATAAACAAATTATCTGCGAAATTATTCAAGAATAAATCTCTTGTCTTATTTTCTTCAATTTTTTCTTGAATATCAAAATTACTTTCGTGTTTGTTTGCAACGAAATTAAATATATTTAAGCCTAATTAAATATGCATATAAATTAAAACAGAGAAAAGAAAAACAAAGTACTTCATTTGCACTACACAAGTTAATTACTTAATTAGTTATTTAAAATATCATCACATGAGAGAGTTGGGATTAAGTCAACTCTTTAATTAGTTACTTTGATGATGTAATTCATTATACTTTTCTTTCGAGGAAAACTTTTTTTGCAGTTACTTTCAAGATGACAATTTGAATTACAGTTACTTTTGAAAATGTAACTCAAATTAAGAGTTACTTTTGAAAATGTAACTCAAATTAAGAGTTACTTTTGAAAATGTAACTCAAATTAAGAGTTACTTTTGAAGATCTAACTCAAATTAAGAGTTACTTTTGAAAATGTAACTCAAATTAAGAGTTACTTTTGAAAATGTAACTCAAATTAAGAGTTACTTTTGAAAATGTAACTCAAATTAAGAGTTACTTTTGAAAATGTAACTCAAATTAAGAGTTACTTTTGAAAATGTAACTCAAATTAAGAGTTACTTTTGAAAATGTAACTCAAATTAAGAGTTACTTTTGAAAATGTAACTCAAATTATGAGTTACTTTTGAAAATGTAACTCAAATTAAGCGTTACTTTTGAAAATGTAACTCAAATTAAGCGTTACTTTTGAAAATGTAACTCAAATTAAGCGTTACTTTTGAAAATGTAACTCAAATTAAGCGTTACTTTTGAAAATGTAACTCAAGAGTTACTTTTGAAAATGTAACTCAAATTAAGAGTTACTTTTAAAAATGTAACTCAAATTAAGCGTTACTTTTGAAAATGTAACTCAAATTAATAGTTACTTTTGAAAATGTAACCAAATTACAATTTCTTCAAAATCCTTAATTCGTTAGAATTTAGATAATTACTTTTTAAAAAGTATTCAGTTACTTTTAAATAGTAATAAACTACAGTTCATTTGAAGATGTAACCTAATTACAATTTCTTCCAAATTCATAATTAGTATGAAGTTAGATAATTACTTTTTAAAAAGTATTTACAGGTACGTTTTCATGAAGACATAATAAAACCGGTAGAAATTATAGATTCTTTCGAACAAAAATGTCAAGTTACTTTTTTATATTTGTAAAAAACCAAAGTAATTTTGTTCACAAGTAAATTAATTTTACTCTTGACGACTTTTCTTCTCTCACGTAGTTACTTTTCACGTAATTACTTTTTACTGGCTCAGAAGAAAAAAAAAATCCCCAGAAGAATTAACTTATTAAAGTGTAAATGAAGTAAAAAAATAAGGTGAAATTTTTCTTGCTGAAAAGTTCTGATAAGATTCAAATACGTATATTATATGTATATGTAAAATAATTAACATAAATTCAAATTAATTAATAGAAAATTCATTTTCATGACCATTTTTTTTTGAAGCCAAATGAATCCAACCCTCTTACGGCCCACCACTTGTATGAACCCTACACGTATTTCCCAACATATAGCCCACCAATTGTGGCTCCCAACATACGGTCCACCGATTGTAACTCCAACATATGACCGACCAATTGTGGCTCCGACATGGCCCACCAATTGTGGCCCCCAACATACGGCCCAATCAATTCATAAAAAAAACAACCGAAATTGTTTTCTAATTAAAAAAAAAAATAGTCAACTCTTGTTATTAAAAAAAAAAAATCTTCCCTCTTCACAAAAAAACAGCGCTGAATTCATCTTCAGATGACAACGAAGGTCGAAGGTAGAGGGTAGTTTGGGTTGAAGGTGGAGGGGCTAGCTATTAGGAGAGATTACAATAGAATAACGAGCGTGCCGACGAGCAAATTAACATCCTTCTGCGTCAAGCCATAATCGAATCTAATTAATTAAAAAACAAACATTCCTATCCTCCGCCTCCAATCCTCGTTCGTCGTCATTCGAGATGAACAGAAATAAACAAAAAAAATACTTAAGTGGAATCGAAAACTACGATATAAGACATTTCTTCTGCATACGCATATGCAAAGTTTCCACACTGTTCGGTAAAAAATAAAAAATGTCACTCAAAATTTCTTTTAAAATTAATTAGTAATTTCAACCATTATCAATCATAATTTAAAAAAAACTCATGCACATAAAAAATGTTACGAATAAGCAAAAAAAAAAAATGAAAATTCATAAATTTTCATAAAATAAACACCTTTTAAAACATAATTTCTAACTGAAAACTTTGCTGAAAACTGAAATCTAATACGAAGGTTTTCGTATTAATATAAAAAGGCCATAAAAGGAATTTTTTACGAAGAGACGATTACGATTTACGAGAGAAAGAGAGGAAGAAACAAAAACAAGATAGAAGTTCGGTATATATCCGAACAACGAGAATCCAAAAAACAAAAAATAACAAACCGATTACCAAATACTCACTCACTGAATATCTGATACAAATGTTGATACTGAGACTTTGCCGGACTAAGTGTTGCGTATCCGTACGGAGGAGGAGGTACCTGTGCATGAGCCGGAAATCCAGCGAGGCTCGTAGATTGCAATATCGGTTGCATGTGGGCCGGCAGAGGATGTGTCGGATGAGTCGTGTATTGTACGGAACGACTGTTTTGATGGTGATGAGCCGGTGGAGGCAAGGCGTTAGCCGCAAATGGGCCGATCGGGCTCGAGAGGACGTACTTTTGAGACTGGCTAGCTGGGAGGTAGGTAGGTTGAGTCAGGGTGGCCGAAACGTAAACGGCCGATCGGCGATAATCCCTTTTTTTAATCACACATAAAAAAAAAGCATACCGGTTATCAGAAAATTCATAATTAAATAAATAAGAATTAGAAAGAAAAGACTAAGCGCAAAGTCGATGTCTTAACAGGAAATTCTGCAAGAAACTTTCTGAAATCAGAAACCTTTTAGAAAACCTCTTAACATATTTTTCTCAAAAAATCTCTGAAAATTTACATTAATTCACAAAAAAAATCCTGCAAATTTCATCATATTAAAGATTAATTAACTTATAAAAGTATAAATAACCAATAAAAATGTACCTGTAGAGGTCAGCATGTGTCGAGGAGGTGTTAAGGTAGAGAGGTTGACCAAACTGATGTTGTGGCGAAATGTGGGTCGGAGGTTGCTGAGGAGGAGGAGCCGCAATGTGTGGATGACGAGAAGCCGAACTCGTAACCATGTTCCACTGTTTGGGCATTCCATTAACGGCACCACCACCGTTTGTTAATACGGCACCGTTACTATTGCTCACTTGCATGTGGGCATGATTCTGAGGACGAGTCTTTTGTTTTTTTAAACCGTTAAGAGAAAAATAAAAGGTTAAAACTTAGAACAAACGGAAAAACAAGAGTTCGTTTTGATCCATTTCACCTGATCTCGACTGTTTATGGATGACGAAGAGCACTTGATAAGCCTTTCTCCCTCGAGAGGACACAGTTGAGCCTTGTAGACGAGTGAGCATTCGGCGTCGGAAGTGTGGTTAGGAACTCCTGACGGAATGCCGTACGAACCAACGTCCACCTCTTGTTTTGGAACGCTGAATAAACTGTGTGCCTGAGCCTTGGCTAAAAGTCGTTTCTTTTGCGACGCGTTGTTTGGATAATTGTTTTGCGCGCAGAAACTACAATAAGATTCATTAGATTAATGTCTTAACACCTTAAAACGTCGTTTTAATATGTAAAGACCCCCTCCTCTTGAAATCTAATTAACTCCCTATAAAGGCGCGGATAAATCAAGCTCGCAAACTGTTCTAGAACGGTTCGCGAACCGAAACAGAAGACTCTCGAGAGTTGTTTACCTGTTCGATTGTCCATGAGAGTCCTTTTGAGGCTCGGGCTTAATCACTTTACCGATAGTCGGCGTAGGGTTCGAAGAAGACGAAGAAGTTGTCGTAAAAATGGGCAACGTCTTTATGGGACTATAATGTCCTTCCGAATCGGAATCACCTACGGTTACACAACTAATGACGTTCTTACGAGAACGGCAACTACCACCGCTGTTACCTACAGAGACGACACGACAAAAACAGCTTAGAAAACAAATTTCCAACTTAATTTCAGCAAAAAAACAAAAAACTACCTCTCGGTGTCGATCTGAGGCTGTACGGTTCTTCCTGTATGCTCAAAACACTCGGACAGTTGCTGTTCAGAGAACAAGCTTTACTGATACGAGTGTTGTTGCAAGCGGAACAGTTTTTATCTCGGCAACACTTTGGAGATTCGCGTTCGTCTTCCGAACTATCGCTGATTATTATTACGCTAACTGCTGGACTCGGAGTATCGGGGATCACGATCGTTTGCCGCTGTTGTTGTTCCAGCTCGTGCGTAACGCTCACCCTCGGCCTGCGACAAAATATAATATGAACTGTTTAGTCTCACGTTTGTAATAAAAAAACAATTATAGTCGGCCGTGATTTAAATTGTAGACATTTTTTTCGTTTTTTTTTTCTTCTTCCAAATTTTAATTAAAATTTAAAACGAAAATTTAATAAAACAAATTTCATTCGAGGAGTTTTACTGAATCGAATTCTGGTTATTCTATGTTTTTGTAGACCAACACTAAGAACAAATTGAAAGTGTGTTAGAAACTAGAAGGGCAGCTCAATCATATAAGGCTATTTTTCATGTTGATATCTTTCAAAATAAACTTTCGGTAGAGAAAAAATTACAAAAAATTCGTTTGCTTAAAGTTGGATCCGTTTCAAAATGACACAAAACGTTTAATTTGAAAGATAACAACATGAAAAATACCCTTAAGTGATTGAGTTACCCTTCTAGTTTCTAAAACAATTTCAAGTTTCTTCTAAATTTGCTTCTGAAAGAGAAAATAACCAGCGTAATCGGCCACGCTCGGCACTAAGAAACATATAAACCCAAACTGACATGCTCCGTCCACTCTGGACTTGATGACCACCATGTTGATGCCGTTCAACATTATGATGTCCATTATGGTGATGGTGGTGGTGATGACCGTTCCAGTGATGGTTCGGTAAAGGCATCGGAACCTGAAGAGTTGACGACGTCGTCGTATTGCCGCCATGCGGAGGCGTTCCCTCTTTAACGCGTTTCTTAACGGGAGACAACTGACTCGTTCCTTCCTTTTTCTCGCACCGTTGTTTAACAGTTTGTGTCCGTTTTGACGATGAAAACGAAACCTGCGAAACAACGTTCGAATTTGAACCGTTCATTGTCGCAATGACGGGTGCTTGAGTCTGATGATGACGCATCGACGAAGCTCCAAGTGGAGCTGCGGCCGATGTCGCAGTCATAACACTCCAAGGTTGTTGAATTGTCGACGTTAAAGACGACTGAGGTACGATCGTGTTCAACTGTCCTCCTCTCTCTCGTAGTTGGTCGTAAACGGCAGAAGCCGCATCGGGCAACTCAACCGGAAAAACCGTCGGTTGTTCCGAGAGCAAAGTGGCATTGTCTACGAGAAGAGATCGTCTCCAAGTGTCCGCTTGAAGTCCGTCCGGAAGTACAGGCTGTTGAAGTGTCGGAGCTCTTTGAGTGTGAATCTGTTGCCACGACGGAACGAACATTTGACGATTGGCTGTCGGTGGCCAACTCGTTTGCACTGCGTTCTAAAAAAAAAGAATCGTCAAAAATACAAAATTGTTAAAATATTTTATGAACAGCTGGATTTCCGAACTCTGATTAATCCGTGCTTCCAAACAGCAACACAAATGACAAATTGAAAGTGTGTTAAAAACTAGAACGGTAGATTAGTATTTTTTTTTTAAATTTTTGTCTGTAAAAAAGTTTATTTTAAAAGATATCAACATGATAATACCGTTAAGTGGCTGAGAGTTACCGTTCTAGTTTCTAACATACTTTCAATTTCTCCTTTGGTGGTTTAGAAACTGGAATAGTAGCTTAATAACAAACGTATATTCACATGTTCATATCTTTTAAAATAAACTTTTTGAAAATTAACCAAACTTAAGGAGAGTATATTTTTTTAATACAAAGTGATTAAGCTGCCCTTCTAGTTTCTAAAACACATTTAAGTTTCTCAGAATTTTGCAGTTTTTCAGAGGAAAAATCAAGAGAAACTAGAAAGTGTTTTAGAAACTAGAAGGGTAACTCAATCACTCAAGGGTATTTTCATGTTTATCTTTTAAAGTAAACTTTTTAAATAGGCAAAAATTTAATATAATTTGCTTAAAGTTGGGTCATTTTCAAACTGACATAAAAAGCTTATTTTGAAAGATTTCAACATAAAAATAATCTGAAATGATAAGAGCTACCCTTCTAGATTCTAAAACACTTTCTAGTTCCTCTTAAGGTGGTTTTAAAGTGTAAACGGGGCCACTCGAACTCATGATTATTATGTCTTTCAGGTGCAAAATGAAAATAAACCTGAATTTGTTCTAAAAACTAGAAGGGTAGCATATCACGAGTATTTTCATGTTGATATCTTTCAAAATGAACTTTTTATTTGAGTTTCAAAATGACCCACTTTAAAGAAGACAGTATTTTTTTCATTTTTGTCTATAAAAAGTTTATTTTAAAATATTTCAACATAAAAATACCCTTAAGTGATTGAGCTACCCTTCTAGTTTCTAAAACACTTTCTAGTTTCTCTTAATTTTGCTTCTTCTGAAAAACCGAATAATCAAGAGTTCGCAACTCAGCTGCTCATAAAATATCTTACGATTTTCGTGTCGATATCTTTAAAATTGAACTTTTAATGACAATTTGATAATCAAGAGTTTAGAAAAATCTTATTAAAGCGCTTTGTCCAAAGTTAAAAGTTCCCCTTCGAAGTTTTCGAAGAAAAAAAACAAAAAACAAAACTAACCGTTAGCAACATCTGACGTCCGTTCTGTTCGACCATCGAAACTGGAACGTATTGTTGAGTTCCGACCTACGAAACAAAACTCAAAATTTAAAAAACACCACAAACAGACGCAAAACCGTCAAAAAGATCCAACGTACTTGTGTGAGTAAAGACGGTTGAATCGGTAACGGCTGCGGTTGTGGCGCCTGAGCCACGACCGGAACCACATGTTTCGTCGGCGAATTGAGACCTTGATAAGGCGGACAAAGAATCGACGAAACACAATGTTGAAATGGATCGACGGCAGCAGCAGCAGCAGCACGAGCAACCGCATATTGGTTGCTTGCAATAGTTGCAGCCGAAACGCCGTTCACTCGTGGCTGTTGTTGCTGCTGCAAAGTGACTCGTTGCTGTGGAGCCATCTGATGAGACGGCTGATAAAAGCCGCTCGGTTGTAATTGATACTGGTTCTGTATCGTGTTCAGTTGGTTGTTAAAAGTCAGAGTTACGTTGCCGTTTGAAGACGGAACGAAATTCGCCATCAGTGTCGTCGTCTGAGTCGTGTTCTGATTCAGATTTTCGTATACGTGTCGCGACCGCTTACAAACTTCCATCATTTGAACGGAATTTTTAACGCTAATAAACAAAAAAAGGCAAAAATTTTCGATTTTAATTTTATAAAAAAATTAGCTGAAAATGGCTTTAAAAACTAGAAGGGTAGCTCAATCACTTAACAGATATTTTCATGTTCTTATCTTGCAAAATAAGCTTTTTTATACGCGTTTGAAAAAGAACGAACTTTAAGAGGAAGAAACTTTTAAATTTATTCGTAATAAAAAGTTTATTTTGAAAGATATCAACATGAAAATACTTGTGATTCAGCTACCCTTCTAGTTTCTAACACTTTCTCTCTTTTAAGTGTGGTTCTTTCGATAATTAGTCATAAAAAAACATCTCAACGTGGTTTTAAAGTGAAAACGAATCTTGAACTCTAGATTACTCTGTCTTTCAGGCGAAAAAGTAAAAGAGAAACTTGAAAGTGTTTTAGAAACTAGAAGAGTAGCTCAATCACTTAAAAGATGTTTTTTCATGTTGATATCTTTCAAAATAAACTTTTTATGTCAGTTTCGAAAATGACAATATTTTCTTCAGTTTCTTTGTTTATAAAAAGTTTATTTTGAAAGATATCAAACATGAAAAAATACCTTCAAGTGATTGGAGCTACCCCTTCTAGTTACTAAAATACTTTCAAGTTACTTTTCATTTTCAACCCAAAATACAGAATAATCAGTTAAAAATACCGTCTAGGTTTTAAAACTAAGTTAAAGTGATTTAGTTATTCTAGTTTCTTAAACAATTTCAAATTTTTTTTTCCAGAAAAGTTTTTTTAGAAACATAGAATTTCTATAATTCTAATGACCTTTTCAACGATTTCATTTTTTTATGATTTTTTTTCACTCTCGAATTTAAAAATAAAGCTCACTTGTTGCAGTGCGCATAGTCTACGAGGTGGTTGAGGCTAACGAACGGATGATTCAAGGCTTCTCCGGGAGTAATCCGCCTTTCTTGATCCATCGTCAACATTCGCTTCAATAAATCGATAAATTCTCGACGGTCCGTTTTCTCTGCCAGTAATTCTCCACCCTCAAGATCGGTCGGGACGTTAACCTGCGATAGAATTAACATTTTTCGAAAGAAAAAAAAAGCACATCATAAAATGTTCGTAAGCGCTAGAATTTGCCTTTCAGAAACTAGCTTTTTAAGCTCCAGGTTTGCCTGAAAAGTGTGTTCTTAAAAATTACCTGTGCCATATCGTCCAAACAGTTAAAAATATACTTTCGTGCTTCCTTCGACTTGATGTTCGTCTCAGCTTCGTGTTCCTCGGGAGTCTAAACGAGAAGAAAACTTCCATTAATGTCACAAATCGAAAAGTTTAGTATCCACCGTAATGAAACGATGATGGAGTTCGTACCTTGAGCCTCCAAAACGGATAACTACTATCCGT
Organism: Brachycybe producta; assembly: GCA_036925085.1. NCBI lineage: Eukaryota > Metazoa > Arthropoda > Diplopoda > Playtdesmida > Andrognathidae > Brachycybe > Brachycybe producta. The sequence goes on from JAUPFP010000003.1 coordinate 2,654,316, forward strand.
ATCTCGATAGAAGAACCGAGCCGTTTTAGTTGCATTGTTCAACATGTGTTCGGCCGGTAAACCCTGCGTCTGCGAAATGTACCGTATCTGATCGTACTCGGAAGACCCCGGATAAAGAGGCCAACCGAGAAAGAGTTCGGCGATGACACAGCCGAGAGACCACATATCGATCGCTTCGCAGAACGGAAGCCCGAGAATAATCTCGGGTGCTCTGTAATATCGCGATTGAAGATAAGTGTTGCAGACTGCTTTCGAGACGTGACTTGCCGAACCAAAGTCGATCACTTTGACTCGGTAAGGTTGCCTCACTGGATCCACCAACATTATATTCTCGGGTTTTAAGTCTGCGTGGATCAACCCAAGTTGCTGTAAACACCAAATTAAAACACAAATCTTAACCAAAAACCTCAAAGAAGTCAATGCCTTCAGTCACTTTCAAAACTAACTGTAACTTCAGACACTTTGAAAAATAACTGTAACTTCAGACACTTTGAAAAATAACTGTAACTTCAGACACTTTGAAAAATAACTAACTTCAGACACTTTGCAAAATAACTTCAGACACTTATAAAAGTAACTGTAACTTCAGACACTTTGAAAAGTAACTTTAACTTCAGCCAATTTCCAAACTAACTAACTTCAGTCACTTTGAAAAGTAACTGTAACTTCAGTCAGTTTCCAAACTAACTGTAACTTCAGTCAGTTTCCAAACTAACTGCAACTTCAGTCAAGTTTCCAAACTAACTGCAACTTCAGTCAAGTTTCCAAACTAACTGTAACTTCAGTCACTTTGCAAAATAACTAACTTCAGACACTTTGAAAAGTAACTGTAATTTCAGTCACTTTCCAAAATAACTAATACTAATCTACTACTTATACTAATACTTTCAAGAAATACCTAACAAATAACTAACACCAGTTACTTTCGGAAATCACTAACACCAGTTACTTTCACCGAAGTAATTGTAATTTATACGAATTTTTTTCTTCAATAAACACAAAAATAAAACAACAACAAATTTCTCAAGATTTCTTTTAGATTATTTCAAATTTTTAAGTCAAAAGTTAAAATGACGCAACGAACCTTGAGTTTCAAGAGAGCCGTTAAAACCTGCTGCAGAATGGGACGGATGTACTTCAATGGCAGAGGACTGAACTTGTTGTGCTTCAGAAAGTCGTACAAGTTTTGCTCCAACATTTCGAACACCAAACAAGTGTGATTCTTGTGTTGAAAACATTCGTAAGCACGGACGAAATTGAACTGTCCAATTTTAAAGACCAGAAATTAAAAGACTCGGAAAATCAACATAAAAAAGTGACCAAAAAAAACTGACTTCGTCCGCATTCTCTTGGCTCAGCCGAGACAAAATGCTCACTTCGATCTGACCCTGTCGTGCGTACGACGGGTGGTTCTTCAAGATCTTGATCGCAACGATCTCGTTGGTCCCTTTCTTCCAACATTTTACTACCTAATCATCACAAAAAGAACAAGAAAAAAGTTTCTCTTCGTCAATTGTCACAATTAAATTGTTAACTCTCATAATTCCAGTCACTTTCAGAAGTAACTGAAGCTTATAGTTACTTTTGAAAAGTAACTGCAGCTCAAAACTACACTTGAAAGTATCGGACACTTCAAAAAGTAACTGGAAATATCAGTTACTTTGGAAAGCAGATCTCAGTTACAACGGAAAGTAATTATGACTTCCAGATATGCTTAAAAGTAACTAACTCTCAGATAATTTCGAGAGTAACTGCAGTTCTGTTACTTCGAAAAGTAACCGCAGCCCAGTTACTTCTAAAAGTAACTCCAGCTCAGTTATTTCAATAAGCAACTGGAACACCCAGTTACTCTGAAAAGAACCTGTAGCTCTCAGATACTTCCGAACGTAACTGTAACTTCAAGTTCCTTCGAAAAGCATCTTAAAACACCTAAGTTACTACGAGAAGTAACTGTAACTACCACGCACTTTCAAAAGTAGTTACGACGTCCAAAGTTACCACCAGTTAATTCTGGAAGTAATCCAAAGTAATTCTCACCTGTCCGAATGTTCCTCTGCCGAGAAACTCTAAAACTTCATACTGGTTTGTCATCGAATAGAGAACTTCATGTTGCACCAGTTGATAATCGCCCTCACCACCGGAGGAGCTGCTGTTCTTGGTCGCAGCCGTCGTGGCGGCAGTTGTGTTGACGGCGGGGGCTGTCGTGTGAGTCGTCGTCGTCGTGGCAGCAAAGTCCACGTTCGTAGTGATCGCCTGTTGCTGCTGCTGCTGTAGTTGCTGGGAATCGACAATGTTGTGAACATTCCCGGTCACACCGTCTAATTCCTCGCTTTTACGTTTCAGGCCACAACGCTAAAAAGAACGGAACAAAACAGGAAAAGAAAACGATGGATTTTTTTTTAGCTAAGTATTAACTTTTTTTTATTATTTAAATTAGATTTAATTTTAATTGAACCGGATTTTAATTTTTAATTGAACCGGATTTTAAATTTTAATTGAACCGGATTTTAAATTTTTATTGAACCGGATTTTAAATTTTTATTGAACCGGATTTTAAATTTTTATTGAACCGGATTTTAAATTTTTATTGAACCGGATTTTAAATTTTAATTGAACCGGATTTTAAATTTTAATTGTGCCGGATTTCAAATTTTAATTGAACCGGATTTTAAATTTTAATTGTGCCGGATTTCAAATTTTAATTGAACCGGATTTTAAATTTTAATTGAATCGGATTTTAAATTTTAATTGAACCGGATTTTAAATTTTAATTGAACCGGATTTTAAATTTTAAATTTTTATTAAATCGGATTTTGGTTTTATTTCAATCCGATTTGATTTTAATTAAATTGGATTTTAATTAAATCGGATTTTAATTTGAAATAAATCCGATTTTCATTTTATTTGAATCCTATTATGATTTTACTTAAATCGGATTTTTAATATTTAAACCGGACATTAATTTATTTAAAACATTTTCCTTTTATTTAAATCCTAATTTGATCTCGATTATCACATTTTTTTTATAAAAACGTATTTACATTATTTTAAATTTAAATAAAATTTAATTTTTATTTTACCTCAGAATAAATATTTTTTAAATTAAAAATGTGACTTTATTTTATTTCAAGATCGGAAAATTTTAATCCGCGACTTTAAAAAAAAAAACCGTCTTTCGAAACCGAATCTACCGTACTTGATAGGTGTCTAACAGTTTGATCGTTGAAGCGCGGATAAAATTCTGCGCTACTCCAGCAGCTGAAGCTGTATTTCCCTTATGAACATTTCGGCTACTTCGATGCTGCTGCTGCTGTTGTTGTTGCGCCTGCGCCTGAGCCTGAACCTGAGATTGGTGTTGTTGTTGCTGTTGTAAAGTGTTTATGACGGACGAAGACGAAGAAGACGACACCGAGACAGAAGTGTTTCCGATGGAAGCCGATGACAGTGGCACGGTTCCGTAAAGACCGGCTAAACCGACATTCAAACTTCCAGGATGATGGGAATAGTTAACGTTACCGGATAAGCTACCTGAGGTGGAAGAGATATCTCCCACTTGGTTGGCGTCAGCATACTCGGCGCTGTTCGAAATTAACACACGTTAATTTAGATTACGTAAACGACAGATTATTATTTTTTTAAAAAACAATATCTTAGAAACTAGAAGGGTAACTCAATCACTTAAAATAATAAAAATAATAGATAATTCAAAATAAACTTTTTAGTTTTAGTAGTTAAGTGATTGAGTTACCCTTCTAGTTTCTAATTATTCAGTCGTCCAGATGCAAAATGACAAGAAAATTGAAGGTGTTTTAGAAACTAGAAGGGTAACTCAATCACACAAGCGTGTTTTCATGATGATATCTTTCAAAATAAGCTCTCTAAGTCACAATTAAAACGTTTATTTTGAAAGATATCAACATGAAAATATCCGTGACTGCATTACCTTTCTAGTTTCTAAAATACATCAAGTTTCTCTTTATTTTTCAATTCAAAGAGCTTACAATCAAGAGTTTGGATACGCATTTAGCCTCTAAACAGTCTCATTGATTGAAAAAACGCACACTTCTTTGAGGCAACCACAAAAACGCGTTTTCAATTAAAAAAACAGGGTTAGAGGCTATAGTTCCAGCATGAGCAACTTTTTTTGGTATTAGTTAAGACATCTAGCCTCTAACCAGGTTCTTTGAAACGCATTTTTCTAGCAATAAATCTAGAGTTCTATTTGAATACTAGCCTCTAAACAGTTATTGACTGAAAAAAAAAACGCAGTAATCATTGAAGCAACCACAAAAACGCGTTTTCAATAAAAAAAACAAGGTTAGAGGATAGTTAGACCTCTAGCCTCTAACTAGGTTCTTTCACTGAAAACGCACTTTTCTCGTAATCAATCTAGAGTTCTAATTGAGTGCTAGCCTCTAAAAAGTCTCATTGATTGAAAAAAGCGCAGTAATCATAGAAGCAACCACAAAAAAGCGTTTTCAATTAAAAAACCAAGGTTAGAGGCTAGTTAGATTTCTAGCCTCTAATGAGGTTTTTTTTTATTGAAAACGCAATTTTTCGGTTGCTTGCCCTGAAAAAAGTATCCTTTTTTTAAAAAACAATCTTTTAATATTAACGATTGTGTCTCACCAATTGACGTCAAGTTTCCGCTTCTTACTGGGTCCTCTTTGTGAGTAGAAATAGTGAACTTTTTCAAGCATCCCAGAATTCTCCTGGTTTTGTATTTTATTATATAATATAAAAAAAAAGAACAAAAGTGAAAAATAAAACAGATGATCCAAAACCGGTCACAATTAAAACAAAAAACTGTTCAAATGTAGAGAGAACCCCCCCACCCCCCACATCTAAAAAACGATTCCCACCCCCCCCCCCTTATTCGCGAAGGTTGGAGGTAGAGGCTAGCTAACTAGGATACAATTGGTCTATGTTAATAAACAATTTTTTAATGTTTTCATAAAAATAACAATGTTTTTGACAAAATAATCCCCGATCCCACAAGTATAGAATGCTAATAACAAAGTTAGCAACAATATTATTTGACAATGTGACAACAAAGTTAATAGCAAAATGTTACTGACAACAAGTTAATAGCAAAATATTACTGACAAAAAAGATAATAGCAAAATGTTACTGACAAAAAAGTTAATAGCAAAATGTTACTGACAAAAAAGTTAACAGCAAAATATTACTGACAAACGTTAATAGCAAAATGTTATTAACAAAAGTTAATAGCAAAATGTTACAGACAAAAAAGTTAACAGCAAAATATTACTGACAAACGTTAATAGCAAAATGTTATTAACAAAAGTTAATAGCAAAATGTTACAGACAAAAATTAATAGCAAAATGTTATTAACCTTTCTAGAAACTTTTAACAATGTTAGTAGCAAATGTTATCAACAAATGTTGCTAACATTTTATCGGCCGATTTTTAATATTTGTTAAAAAGTTAAAAACATTGCTAATAACACGTGTTTCATTTAGCAATGTTACCGCCGGTTTAAAATGTCCTTCAGAATAATTTGAAAGCATTTTAGAAACTAGAAGGGTCGCTCAATCATTGAAGAGTATTTTCATATTTAATATCTTTCAAAATAAACTTTTTATAGAACAAAAAAAAAAGCTTATTTTTAAAAAGATCTCAATCATAGAAATATTCTTTAGTGATTAAACCGACCCTTCTAGTTTCTAAAACACATTCAAGTTTCTCTTAAATTTGCATCTTTTAAAACCATAGAAGCGTTCCCTAGCCTCTACCTCCAACCCTCGATGTTGTTTCAATTGGAATCGTTTGAGATTGAAACGAATTTGTGCTTTTCATTTATAAAACAATAGCTAGATAAAGAGGGGGGGGGGCCTTCTAGCTATTGTTTTAAGCCATCTTTCATTGTTTTGTTTTTATATTAAATAAACCCACCTTTAATGTTACCTTTATAATATTATGCATAATAATTGGACAGCGGACACCAATTATACAATATTACTAATATAAATGTAATAATAAGACAATGAACAAAGTTCACATAACAACAACATGTTGTCTATTGTTATAACCAAGATATACAAAGCAACTCCACGTTAGAAAGCGCTAACAGTGAGCGAAGAATCGTCTGCTTTTTAAAGCTAGAAGGACGCCATCTTGTCAAGTAAGACGGCACAGGTGGATGAATCTCGTACGGTCATAGCAAGCTATTTAAAAAAAAGGGGACGATACCGAGTGTGAATCTCGTACGCCCTGTAATCAGAAGTTGGCTCCGCCCTTTTTGTGACGACCGGCAACTTCTAATTGGTTGGTTATGTAGTCTGACGCGTCACATGCTCCGCCCTTTTCAACGTCGAACCACACAACATACCAATTAGAAGTTGTCAGTCGTCATAACAAGGGCGGAGTGCCAACTGAAGTTCTTCCCGATTTCTAACTGCCTGTTTTTTTCATGATATCTTTCAAAATAAACTTTTTATGACAGTTAGAAAAAAAAAAAGGCCGAAAAAAGTTTTTCATGAAATGTCAATGGAAAAACCCCCCAAAAAAGGGTCATTTTTCAAACTGAACTATAAAATCGTTTATTTTTTAAGATATTGTCATGAAAAAACATTTAGCATAATCTTTTACCATTCTAGTTTTGAAAACAATTTGAATTTTTTTTTCTCATAATGTTGCTTCTAAAAAAAACGTTCGCTTGATAGTTTTAGCGACCAAATTTTACAAAAAAAAAACGTCTATGGAGCTTAGCATTAGCCACTGCAGTAGCGCCATCCGGTGGGACAAAACCAAAATAAATATCTATTCAGCTACCTTAAAGCCTCGTTTTCACGGTGGCGATAGTTCTATCGTGAGAGTAGCTGTCATGAAAGTTACAATAGTTCACTCTCACGATAGCAACTGCCTGTCTACATGTCTTGAAGTAATCGTGATAGTTGTGTCACATGACAGTGTGACACGTGTAATTTCACAGATATCATTGAGTCAACAACAGTGTTGCCTCTCTCTATCCCTACAGAAGCCAAATTTCCCTATAAAGTAGATATTTCTCCCTACAAAGCGACGGTCACTCAACAACTATTACTATATTGCGACAGTACTATTCAACTATCTATAGTCAAACGAGATAGTTGTGATAGTGACTATCATGTTGGTTTTCACGATGATAGTTCTCGCGATAGTTGCTGCTCTCATGACAGCAACCATCGTGAAAACTAATCATCATTGAAAACGAGGCTTAAGTGAATCATTTACTCTTCCAGTTTCTAAATTCGCTTTAAATAAATTATTCTAATGGTGGAAACAACAAGAGAGAAAAATCCTTTTTCTTGGGTTTCTTGTGTTTCATTTTAAAGCAAAAGCAGCCTTCAAATAAAACCGTTTTTAAAACAAGTTGTTCCTAAAAATAAAACCAGACTCAGCCCAACTTTTATTAGTCAACATGGCGGTGTTAAGTTAATAACTGAAGAGAGAAAAAAAAAAGGCCATTGAGAATAATTAACAGAATTAAAATGTGTCAGCTTTTTAATATTAAAATGTAAAAACTTGGGTGTTGGCCTCAGATTCACTACAATGATAACAATTTGTCTAAAAAAAAACCATCAACAAAAACATCGCGACACAATGAAAACCGTTTAACACGAAAAATTTGATAAACACCAAATATATTTTCGGTTCGGTTCCTTAAGCCTGGAACACACACAGGCGGAATTCCGTTCAGAAAAAATCAAAACAAGAATATTTAAATGAGACAATTTTCCATAAAAAGTGAACGGAAAATTCATTAAGTTGAACAAAGCTCAACTTTTTCCGTTCTCATCAAAATATTCCGTTCAAATTCCCACCAATCAGAAAGAAGCATGTGACATCACAAAAAAGCACAATGGAATCCCATTTTGGCAATAAATATGTTTGTTTTCTTGTTCATTCAATAGAGGGCGCACACAACTTTCCTCATTACTTTTCCGTTTCTGTGTGTGAACAACACAGACAACCGAAAAAGAAAATGATTTTTTTTTCCTTTTCCTATTTTCTTTTTCCTTGGCGGAATTCCGCGTGTGTGTTCCAGGCTTTGCAAGGAAAGGAACCTATATTTTCCTAAAAAAATAGAACAAAATTTCTTTTAACACGAAATATCCGTGTAAGGAAGAATAGATACTCTTGGAATCTAGCATGACACGCTGGAACTTGTCACATAACGCTGGAACCTGAAACGACACTCTGAAACCTCCGGAACCACTCGAGACACTACGGAATCACTCGAGACACTCCGGAATCACTCGAGACACTCCGGAATCTCTCGAGACACTCCGGAATCACTCGAGACACTCCGGAATCTCTCGCGACACTCCGGAATTTCTCGCGACACTCCGGAATCTCACTAGCCTCCAGAATCGCTCGAGACACTACGGAATCACTCGAGACACTCCGGAATCTCTCGCGACACTCCGGAATCTCACTAGCCTCCAGAATCGCTCGAGACACTACGGAATCTCTCGAGACACCCAAACTTTCAAGAAACTCAGTAACTTCCCAGAATTCTCTCTCTCTCTCTCTCTCTCTCCATCTGAATCAGTAAACTAATTTATCCATATTATAATAATCCTTTCATAGAAATAAAAAGGTTTCGTGCAGATACACCCACCCACAAAACCATTCCACCCACTTATATACATGTAATGTGTCATCTCATAATCATGTCGCCATCAGCACTAAACACAAAACTAAAACATGTTCCAGGTAACAACAATTGGAAATGTTACAACGTCACAAGTCATTGTTTAATCCCTATCTCCCCCACCTCCTCCTCCTCCTCCCCAGTAAATCCCTGTGATTCCTAAATGACAAGAATAGGAAAGGAGACTTCAATTTATCATAAGCTCCTCCATATTTGACTCCAATATTATAACTGACAAGAGAGAGAGAGAGAGAGAGACAACCAAAATATATAGAAAACAATAAATTATTGTTTCACTATGCAAACAACAACACAAAAAAAAACCCCCTATGTTGTGTTAAAGTGGCATCATTTTGACTTTTCTTATTGTTATTTCTTTTACTCATTGAATTATATCAAGTCATATATTCAATTCAATTGAAATTTCAATATTTGGAAAGAAATATAAATAATACAGGGTGCCAATAAATATTTGTCAAGAATGTGCCTTTATTAAGGTGGCTGAATAGATATTTTTTTTTTGTCCTCCCAGCTGGCACCAATACAGTCGCTATTATATGTTCTATAGAAGGATTCTTCGAGGACCGCTGATGGCAGCTTTGCTCCATTTTATTTTGCCCAATAGGCATGCAGTATTTTATTTTGTTTTTGTCCTATCAGATGAGCACTCCAGATGACAGGCAATTAGAGATCGGGACGAACTACAGTTGTCTCCGCCCTTTTTATGACGACCAGCAACTTTTAATTGGTTTGTTGTGTGGTTCGACGTTGAAAAGGGCGGAACATGTGACGTCAGACTACATAACCAACCAATTAAAAGCTGCGTTCGTCGTGAAGTTCGTCCCGATTTCTAATTGCCTGTCTCCAGATGAGATGTCCACTGCAGTCGCTATTATGTTCTATAGAAGGACTCTTCTAGGGTCAATTGATGGTACCTTTGCTCCATTTGATTTTGACCAATAGGCATGCAGTATTTTTTACTAAAACCTATTTTCTAAAACCTATAAAAGCTCCTTAAACACAACTTCTATAACTTCCATTGTTCGGTCCTTCATTTTGCATTTAACAAAAAAGCCACCTGGTGACGCTTTTCTTTTAACTATCTATTTATTTCTAATGCAATAATTTTACCCAGAAACCAGCTGGAGTTGAAAAGTTTTAATAAAGATTAGTTCTGAAATTTTCAAACAATAATAAAAAGTTCATATTCCAAACTTGTAAATTCTATTTGAATCACTTCCAAAAATATTAAAACAACGCCACTGATAGAAGCGCACTCTAGTGGACAAATTTGTTTCACATTTTTTTGGCACTTTAATAAAAAGAGTAGAAAAGTTAATTCAATTCTCTCCTTGTGATAACCTTCAAAGTAATAACAGAAAGAGAGACAAGAAGAATCTGAGGAGATGTCAAATTAACACATCATCATCATCATCCATTTGTTTACATAACAAGTCGGGACGTTCTGAATCTAACCGGTTAATCAACCGGTTGCGACCGTCACTTAAGGACACAGTGAAGTAAAGACAGAGACATGCAGACGTTTGCTCCACCCTTTTATGAGCTTCAGACCAAATACCAACCAAGGGCGGGGCATGTGACTTCAGACCAAATATCAAACCAAATAAGAAGTTGCCGTTCCTCATAAAAGGGGCGGGGCAAACGACTGCATCTTGCTGAGCACACTTGTCTGTTCTCGAACTCGTGATTATTTCTTTCTTTTAAAGTTACATAAATGAAGTGAGATACTTGGAATGTGTTTTTATACCTAGTACAACACACACCTGATAATTTAAATGCATTTAAATAATAAACGTGTTCTACAGAGCCCCGTGAAGGACAAACAAACAATATGTCGTCGAATTCAATTTATTCAGTTAATAATCTGAAAATATTGAGTTAATACTTAAATATAATTTATATAAACTATTGACAAAATATTGATTTAGTATTTTCAATTTAAAATATTAATAATGAAAGTCAATTTTTGTTTGGATTCATGTCCTTAACTGGATTCCGTATAATTCACCTATAAACACATTTAACTTGATTTCATTTAACTCATTTCTGTACGAGGTATTAGAAACTAGAAGGGTAACTTGAATCACTTTAATAGGTAATTTTCATGTTTGATATCTTTCAAAATAAGCTTTTTATGTCAGCTTAAAAAATAACACAACTTTTAAGCCAACATTTTTGTCTATAAAATATTTAGAAACTAGAAACGGTAAATCAATCACTTAAAAAAAGTATTTTCATGTTTGATATCTTTCAAAATAAAACTTTTTATAGACAGAAATTGATAAAAATAACTTGTCATTTTCAAACTCGCATAAAAAGCATAGAAAAAAACCCAAAATGATTCAGCTACCCTTCTAGTTTTTAAAACACTTTCAAGTTTCGTTATTAAATTTTGTAACTCCTCTGTACACATGATCTATTTTGATCTATTAGACGCGCTCTAATTTAAAATTCAGAGATTTATATTTCATATTTCATCTCATTTTAAGATCTTTTATTTTGAAATTCTCAAAAAAAAAAAACCACTGAGAGAAAAAAACAAGTAAAACACATGTTTTCGGGTGAATGGCCCACTGTGATTAATTATTTACACAGAACGCCACCTGGTGCCATTTTTAAGATATAGCACATTATATTTTTGGTCTTTTTTTAATCATTTTCTACTTCAGTCATTCCAAATTAGAATATATATCTCTTTACTAGAGGGCGCCACTGGTTTAGAGAACAAGTTGAATGACTTGAGAAGCAGTTGGGCGCACAGGCAATTAGAAATCGGGACAAACAGAAGTTGGCTCCGCCCTTTTTATGACGACCGGCAACTTCTAATTGGCTGGTTATGTAGTCTGACGTCACATGTTCCGCCCTTTTCAACGTCGAACCACACAACCAACCAATTAGAAGTTGCCGGTGGTCGTCATAAAAAGGGCGGCAGAGGCAATTGTGCCCAGCATTAGAATTTCTCTTGCTCCGCCCTTTTATGAACGTCATCAATTTCTATTTCGTTTGTTATTTGGTCTATGTCACATGCTCCGCCCTTTTCAATTTCTAATTGGTTTGTTACTTGGTCTGACGTCATAAAAGGGTGGAGCAAAAGACATTCTAATGCTGGGCCCAAAAAAGTTCGTTCTGATTGGTTATTTAGTTTTTTTTTTACATGTTTGATTTTGTTTGTTATTGGTCTTATGCTTGTAAAAGGGCGGGGCTAACAGAATTATTTTTTCTGGCTGCACCCAACACAGGCAATTAGAAATCGGGACAAACAAAAGTTGGCCCCGCCCTTTTTATGACGACCGGCAACTTCTAATTGGTTTGTTGTGTGGTTCGACGTTGAAAAGGGCGGAGCATATGTGACTTCAGACTACATAACCAACCAATTAGAAGTTGCCAGTCGTCACTTCTGTTTGTCCCGTTTTCTAATTGTCTATGCACCCAAATGCCTGTGAACGAGTGTCAGTACATTTCTATGTGAGGAAGGCTAGTGGCGCCATCTAACGGTTACACGGCCAAAATAAAATACTTGTTTTCTTAACCAGAGCATAAAACATAAATTTGTCAAACTGGCAAAAGTGCCAAATTTGCCAAATGTTATTTTTCTCTCAGGTTCCCCGCCTATTTAGGCCAATTGGAGAAATTGGCGCCACCATCATCATCATCATCATCATCATCCTCCTCATTCGTGTGGTTAACCCTTTAAGCCCCTGACACTATTTTACAAACAAAAACCAATATTGTACTTTTGTTTCTCATATAAAAAAAAAAACAGTAGAAGAGAAAAAAGATTTACTTTTATTTGAAACACAAATTGTGACCCAATTCACAAATTATTAGAAAAATCAAACACAGAATTAACAACAACAAAAATCCACTTCCGGTAAAAGTGCGCCAAATCGAAAGTGGCGCCAAAAAAACCCCATCAAAATTCATAACATAAAAGTGAAATTATGGTTTTTTTTTTAAATTAAGAAGACTGTTTAGAGGCTAAAATATAAGAACGTTTGATTACCTCTCTGAGGCAACTCTAAATATATTTTGATTGAAACATCTACTTAAGGTGGTTTTAAAAATTGTAAACGCAATCTCCAATTCTAATTTAATCCGTCTTTCAGGTGTAAAAAATGAAGAGAAATTGAATGTATTTTAGAAACTAGAAGGGTTACTCAATCCCTTAAGGATATTTTCATGTTTGATATCTTTCAAAATAAGCTTTTTATGTAAGTTTGAAAATAATTATTCTGTCTTTCAGATGCAAAATGAAGAGAAACTTAGAATGCATTTTAGAAACTAGAAGGGTAACTCAATTCACTTAAAGATATCAACCTGAAAATATACTTAAAAGTGATTGAGTTACTCTTCTAGATTCTAATACACTTACTTGTGTGTAGCTGAACCACTTAATGATATTTTCATGTTTGAAATCTTTCAAAATAAACTTTTTTTATAGACAAAAATTTAAAAAAAAAATATCGTCTGCTTAGATTTTTTTATTTTATTCAAAACCAACCACATAAAAAGTTTATTTTGAAAGATATTAACGTGAAAATACCCTTAAGTGAATTGAGTTACCCTTCTAGTTTCTAAAATGCATTCAATTTCTCTTGATTTTACACGCCTGAAAGACAGAATAATCATTTTCAAACTTAAAAAAAATCTTATTTTGAAAGATATTTATTGCATATTGAAAAACAATGCATTCTCTATGCTGCACTTGGATTCTTGTCCCTCTGCCATAGGCCTTTATGGCTGCTTGCAGAGTAATTTTTCAAATTCAAATATTAACCTTAAGTGATTCAGTTACCCTTCTAGTTTCTAAAACACTAGTTTCTCTTAATTTTGCTGTGCTAATCAGCTGTTCATATAAACCATCTTTAGTAATTTCAATTTACTCTTCTAGTCTCTAAAACATCTTCCTTTGTTTTTCTTTCATTGTTTCTCTTACTAGACATTCTGCAAACTAACGAGAATTAGCGTGACTTTGCACATTGTCTAGTCAATCTACACCAAATATAACTTGATTTTTCTCTTCCAACACAAGATAACCAAAATAAGACTTAAAAACAACAGCTGTTGCTTTTGTCTCATTGAAACATAACACACACACTTGTAAGCAAAACAGGGCGCCATTTTTTTTTATTATTGATGAAATCAAGATGGCGTCCAATTGGCACCATAAAAAAACGCCCCCCCCCCCTCTTTCGACACGTTTTCAATCTTAAAAACAGTTCCGAACTTAAACTATCTGAATCAGGAGGTTCAAAAACAGCCAGGTTTTTAATTTCCACAGGAAATTATTGGAAAAAAAAGAACTCCGATGACGTCATTATCTCTCTTCCGGTTTCATTTTGACTGACAATATAACTTGGGTTCACACCCAAACTAGTGAGGGCCAAGTAAACAAAGGAAAAGTGCCACTTCTTAGCCTCTCTCCTCAGGCAGTGAGGCCACATAACGAAACCTGTCAGAAAATGTTTTGAAAAAATATTTTTCTTGTCTTCTTCAGAGCTAAAAAAAGGCCTAAATTCAAGAATAAAACGTGGTACACTTGACACCTCTGAGCAGGGTTCCCACAACATAAGAAAAATACTGTTTTACTGAGTAGGCCCTATTATTGAACGAGGTTATTTTCTCTCTACTTTGCTCAAAAGTTTCAAGGTGAACTTTAAAGTTTCAGGGGGTCTAAATGCAAGATTAAAACTTAGCACTTGAAGTTCAACTTGAACCCTCTGAAGAAAGTTTCAACATATAAAACTCTAGTTATATTGATGTATCATTTAAACGAGTTTTTTCTATGTTAGAACCCTGTATAGAGAGTTTAAGTTTAAGTTGAAAGCTTCTAGTTCCATGTGTATTTCTTGAATTCGAACCTTATTTTTCCTGCCTGAATTTGAACCTTAGTTTTTATCTTGAATTTGAACCTTAATTTCTTCTTGAATTTGAACCTTATAACTTGCCACCTACAGGCAATTAGAAATCGGGACAAACAGAAGTTGGCTCCGCCCTTTTTATGACGACCGGCAACTTCTAATTGTTTTGTTGTGTGGAGTTCGACGTTGAAAAGGGACGGAGCATGTGACGTCAGACTACATAACCAACCAATTAGAAGTTGCCGGTCGTCATAAAAAGGGCGGAGCCAACTTCTGTTCGTCCCAATTTTCCTAATTGCCTGTTTGCCACACATCCTCCTTTGTGGAGGACATTTTTGCCTTCGTGGAGGCCAGAGGACATTCCTTCCACATGGAGGACTGTCCCTCACAGGCGGCAAGCCTAGTTTCAGCCTTAATTTTCTTTCTGAATTTGAACCTTAGTTTTCTTCTTAAATCTAAACCTCAATTTTCTTCTTGAATCTAAATCTCATTTTCCTTTCTTTATCTAAACCTAAGTTTCCTTCTTGAATGTGGGCCTTTGAACCCAAAACTGAAAACCTAAAAATAAGACCCTCCGCGTGTGGGTCCCCCCCCCCCCTCTAACCTCGTTTCTAACCCCTGTTAAGACCCTCCTGGGAGTTTTGAAATCTTTCTATTTCAGAGTTCACAAAAAATTTGTCACAAAAGTGACAAAACACAAAAAAAAAACCCCAACCGTGACAACAAAAAAACCCACCCCCTCCCAATTGTTAGAAAGTAGAAGAGGTCATCTTTTCTTCTCATTTTTTTTTCTTAACAAAAAAAAATAAATGTGGATCTCCCGTCAACCTGAACAGTTAGTTAAGTTCCTCAGGAACATCTCTTTTTTCATTATTATTTGGTCACACTGTCTCACACAAGAAGAAGAAGATGAGTTCATAAGTTCAATTCATCAAATTCATTCATTTTTGTGTAATCTTCTTCAACATATCTTTGCAAAGATAAATTTGAAGAAGAGCTAAAATGAAGAAAATGGCATTTAGAAATCGGGATGAACTTCAGTTGGCTCCGCCCTTTTTATGACGACCGGTAACTTCTAATTGGTTTGTTGTGTGGTTCGACGCTGAAAAGGGCGGAGCATGTGACGTCAGACTACATAACCAACCAATTAGAAGTTGCCGTTCGTCATAAAAAGGGCGGAGCCAACTGACGTTCGTCCCGATTTCTAACTGCCTGTACTAAAGAACGGCTAAAGCTTGTAGCACACTAACATCGAATCGAAACGGAACAAATGGGAATAATTTTGATAACAAGCATTCCAATGAATCTCCCCCCGCAAAACAAACTTGGACCGGGGCTCCATTGAAACGCTTGTTATCAAAATTTATTCGTTCCGTTCCGACTAGTCCGTTCCGATGTAGAGTGCTGCTGCAAGATTAACACTGGACAAGAAAGCGTATAAGAAGCTAAATTGGACACGCGGACTAAACTAAACGATAGCTAAATTGAAGCAGGGCTATACTGTACACACAAGAGCTAAACTGGACACGGGCTAAATAAACTGTAAAAAAGCTAAACTGTATAAAAGCTAAACTGGTTAACAGCTAAATTGAACTGATGGTAAACTTCCAAATACCTAAACTGAACCAGAACTTAACTACAGAACTAAAATTTACAAAAGCTAAACTGCCAAAGACTTAAGCTGAACCAGAACTTCACTAAACAAGAACTAAATTGGATGAAAGCTAAACTGCATAAGAGCTGAACTGAACCAGAACTTGTTGAATTGGTAAAGAACTAAATATCGGTAGAGCTAAACTAGATAACAGCTAAATTGGATTGATTCTAAACTAAACATGAACTAAAATAGACAAAGAACTAAACTGAATGAAAGCTAAATTGGCCTGTGGCTAAACTAAGCTAAAGTTAACCAGAATATAAATGAACAACTAAATTGCACAAAAACTAAACTGGACAAGACCCCTAAATTAGATTGAAACGCTGAACTAAACCTGTATTTAAACTGTATAACAACTAAACAGATTAAAGAGCTAAACTGGAAAAGAGCTAACCTGATAAAAGAGCTAAATATTTTTTTAAAAAATTAAACTGACCAAAAGCTAAACTCGCCATGTAAGCTATTTCATACAACTGCACAACTGTAGCGCAAGTAAAAACAAAGATGGCCGCCATAAACCAAACAAAGATGGCCGCCATATAAACCCCTATAATTTGACACCAATTTGCACAATTAAAAAAAACAAAAAAAAAGTGCTGAAATGGAATTGCAAACAATAGATTGGGGGGGGGGGGGTTCTTTTAATTCGCTTTAAATGACTCTTGATGTTATGGTTTAGCCTCATTTTGAAAATAACCAAAGAAATCGACAACAAACAAAAAACAGACATTGAACATAAAAAGTATATAAAAATTAGGTTAAATCGTTCAAAAAGAAAATTTTTTGTTTGTTTTTAGAAGTGAAATTGGGCTGAAATTATATACCTTTAGCCTTGCTACACAGCTAAAGTCAATTAATTCTCTTTTAAAGTATATAAATGTCGGCCTTCTGTGTAATATCACCTCCTTTCTAATACAGGCAATTAGAAATCGGGACGAACTTCAGTTGGCTCCACCCTTTTTATGACGAACGGCAACTTCTAATTGGTTGGTTATGTATAGTCTGACGTCACATACTCCGCCCTTTTCAACGTCGAACCACACAACAAACCTATAAGAAGTTGCCGTTCGTCATAAAAAGGGTGAAGCCAACTTTTGTTCGTCCCGATTTCTAATTGCCTGTCTTTCTAATCTGGCAGCCATCTTTGTTTTGTTATTAAAATGGGGTTTTTTTTATGAACAACTTGATTTTCAAACTTGATTATTTTCTATCTTTAATTCAGAAGAGCAAAAATTGAAAATGTTTTAGAAACTAGAAGAATAACTGAATCACTTAAGGAGTATTTTCATGTTTGATATATCTTTCAAAATAAACTTTTTATAGAAAAAAAAATACTACTTAAAAAGTTAGGCCATTTTCAAAATGTCATAAAAAGTTTATTTTGAACGATATCAACATGAAAAAACCTGTAAGTAATTGAGTGGAAGAAAGAAAGTGGGGAGCCTCGGAGAGGAGGCTACAAATTGAACCTTACCAATAGATTGAACCCTTTAACAAATATGTCACAACTAATAAATGATGTTTTCATTATGAGAAATGTCACTCACAATCAATCATTATTACTTTTATAGGTTCAAATACAAACTCAATTGTATCAATGTATTGAAAGCGAATGACGTCACAATATAAATAGCTATATAAACATAACTTAGGTTAGTATTGTAGCTCATTAATAAAAAAAGCTAAAAGGAGGCCCAAATTCAAGAAGGAAACTTAAGTTTGTTTTAAGTGTAAACGCCTTATTCTTTCTCTCTCTCTCTCTCTCTGCCTTTCTCTTTCTCTCTCTCTCTCTCTCTCTGCCTTTCTCTTTCTCTCACTCACTCTCTGCCTTTAGCTCTCTCTCTCTCTCTCTCTGCCTTTAGCTCTCTCTCTCTCTCTCTCTGCCTTTAGCTCTCTCTCTCTCTCCCTCTCTGCCTTTAGCTCTCTCTCTCCCTCTCTGCATTTAGCTCTCTCTCTCTCTCTCTCCTCACATACACACACAGGCAGTTAGAAATCGGAAAGAACTTCAGTTGGCTCCGCCCTTGTTATGACGACCGGCAACTTCTAATTGGTTGGTTATGTAGTCTGACGTCACATGCTCCGCCCTTGTCAATGTCGAACCACACAACAAACCAATTACAAGTTGCCGGTCGTCATAACAAGGGCGGAGCCAACTGAAGTTCGTCCCGATTTCTAATTGCCTTTGCCTTTACTTGGTTAAGGGAGTCTCCTCTCTCTCTCTCCCCCCCCCCCATATAATAGAAGGGGGTGGCCCTACATACTCTACAAATGTAAATTTCAATAAACAGCTGTTTCATATCCTCTTCATGTTAGCTATTAGCAATAAAAAAATGTTGAGAGCTATATTATACATTATTATATTACTCTCAGACAGTCACACACAATGTCAGTTTCGAGGAAAATAAAACTGACGCTTCATTCTAAAACGACAAAATCTGCTTTAAAAAAAAAATAGCCTCAAATACACCTAAGATCTGATGAATCATAAGACCAAAAAATACACACAATTTCCAAATTAACGAGCCTTTTTAGAGGCTAGAACTCTTATATTTACGCACAGAGGGTACCCAAGACGCCAAGAGTCCAATCTAGCAATTCTCCTTAAATTCTAGCCTCTAAACAGCTTCACAAATTGAATAACGCGCCTAATACTTTGTATGGCTTCATTTACATCTTTATACAATTAAAAAAATACTGGTTAGAGGCTAGAGTTAACATACAACCTTAAGCCAATCGCTACGAAAAATTCTAGCCTTTAACAAGGTCTTTTTTGATTGCAAAAACGGATAATTCTTTTCGTCTTACATGTTTTTAACACAAATTCGTTGTTTGTTCGCTTTAAGCTTTACGCGGTTACGTTGCGCCGCTTTATACAGATTCAATTTTTTCTTCCTGCAAACATGTAAACGTATCGTCACGTGACGCGGTTACGTTACACGTGCCAGTGCTTAGTACTCAGCTTTAAATAACGTCTCAAGCTTGACAGGCAATTAGAAAACGGGATGAACAGAAGTTGATTCCGCCCTTTTTTATGACGAACGGCAACTTCTAATTGGTTGGTTATGTAGTCTGACGTCACATGCTCCGCCCTTTTCAACGTCGAACCACACAACAAACCAATTAAAAGTTGCCGTTTTCCGATCCGATCCCAAGCTCACTTGCACTGAAATGCTTGTTACCAAAAATATTCTGATTCGTTCCGTTCGGATGGTTCTGTTCCTATCCGATGTAGTGTGCAGCAAGCTTAAAAGTAGGACTATGGAGTTGTATTTGAGGCTAATTTTATTTTAAGTCGTTTTCCAGTACACACTTTTGAGAGATAGAATAAAGAAGAGAGGTGACCTTCCTCTCTAACCTCTAATAACCCAGAAAAACATAATTCACACCCAAAATCACTAACAAAAACGCTGTGAAAAAACGTCACTTTTTTTTGATAAATTCCAGACCTTTTTTCCCGATATTTTATGGTTTTCTAAAAAAACTTCACTCAAAAACTGATAATTTCGAAGCTTTTGCACAAAAAGGGTCCAAAAAAGATACCCTTAAACCCTCCCCAATTCCCCTTAGCTTCAATATTCCCTTTAAAAAGCAAAAAAAAGAGGGGTTATTTAAGACTTTAGAGAGGGTAAAACCATAAAAACGTATTTTAAAGACCCTCTCCTTTAGTAAAAACAGAAATTCACCCCTCTAAAGCTTATTGTATTTTTTTTTCTACCATAAAATATCCAAAAATAAAAGTTCCTCTAAACCTCCCCCTTAAAGTTACAATAAGGTCATATGGATTCATGTTAAAGGGCCCTTAGAAGCCCCCTAAAGGCCATCATTTTTGCATTATTTCATTTCTATTTAAGCTTTTATTTCAACCGGAAATTTATATCCCTTTTAGCGTTGATGTTTTGGTGGAATTTTAATGTAAACTTCCGGTCTCACTTCCGGTTTTCTTCATATTTTTATGTAGGTAATCAACAATGGCTCCTCATATATATTAAAAAAACGACTATGGCCCGCGAGCCACATATTGAAAACCGCATAGAGACCGTAGTAATATTTTATTTTGACATTTTTCTAACCTATTTTATGCTTTAAAATTTATTTCAGGTACATATTTAATAAAAAGCACTTGTTTTTCTTCGTTTTAGGTCATAATATGTACATTTCCGGTTTCTTTTCATGTAAATTATTACATTTTTAACAAATAGAAAAAGCAACAACTTTTCTTGTAGAAAGTTTTTTTCTTCTTTCCTACATTTGTTTACAATGAAGCTCGATCAACCAATCAGATCAACGCTTACAACCACGAAGCGATGACATGATAGCAAAAAAAAAAAATAAGTAAAGGTTGGACATGACGTCACATACCTCAAACCACGTATGTTTCAAAGAATGCTGCACTAATATGGCAGTTTCTACAGCGAAACGAATAGTGCTTCAATAACCATGTTTGAAAACCCTTGTCAATTATCTCTTGTTTTGGAGTAACTTGCTTTGCTTCAAATCTTCCCTTACATAAAGATACTTCGTGTCTTCTTCACAGTCACACTTCCTTCAATATGTTTCACTTTCCTCTTTTCGACAATTTTCAATAATAATAAACACATTAAAACATTACTAAAACACATCAAATCATAAATGAAGTATTTTTTTCACATAAATCCTCAAAATTCAAATATGCGTCATCAAAAACCATGGGGCTTCGTTGTTATTAAAAGGAGCGTCAATTTTTTTTATGTTAAAAATAAAAACTGACATGAGGCATGTCTTCAATAATAACACATTGAAGCAAAGGGCGTAGCCTTATAAATGTATTGACAAGGGTAAACCAAAATACAGTAGTGTATTATCAAATATGATACAAAACAATGAATACGCCATACTAGGACACCCTCATGCTTTAAAAGAATGACGTAATGTCATCAGAAAAAATTACCCTCTCAACATTTTAACGTTTCACTTTTTTCGTCGTTGACGACGACATTTCGACAATTTTTTTGAAAGAAATGACCCACTTTTCGGCTTAAAAAACTCACCCGACTCCACACGTAATCTTCACCGATCTCTCCCTCCCAATAAAAGTGATCGGAGGTCCAAAAAAAAACCGCTTTTATATTCACTTAGAAGTGGTTAAACAAAGACTTTTTGCCGCATTTTTGGCGTTTTCTTCACGCGGCTTCAAATAGCACCATTTGCCGCCCGCCAATAAGAGCGTTACCGTCGATTATAATACAATTTCTCGACCGTCGTCGTCGTCACCGTTAAACCAACACTTAACGTCCCACTTCAGACGATGTTAAACCGCATAAAATATGACTGTAAGTCCCACGAAAGAGACACACATTTAACATAGCCATAAACAGAAAAGAAACGTAGCTTTAAAAGCGTTAAAAGAGGCGAAAAGTAAAATAATAACTGCCTCCTCCTCGTCGTCGCCACTCTCTTGGTTAATCTCTCATAGACTCTCCACTAATGCGGAGCCATACTTGTTTTTCCTCAATGCCAATACATTCGCAAATACACTCATTTTTCCAATGTTTCTCTATGGGAGAGCTTCTCTTAGCTACGTCATTGTGAGACACTCAAAGGGGTGTTTCGTAGCTATGCTCAAGGCTTCATCCTAAATTGACAATTTTCGTACAGAGTGTCTCAAAACATCTTTACCTTTTTTATGGTTTATGAACAGCTGATTTTCAAATTCCGATTATTTTGTCTTTCGGAAGCAAAATTACAAAAAACTAGAAAGTGTTTTAGAAATTAGAAGGTAAACGAAAATACTTAAGAGTATTTCCATACAGATATATTTCATAATAAAGTTTTTATAGACAAAAACTAAATAACAATCTGCTAAGCATCGTCTGCTGGGTCATTACCCTTCAAGTTTCTAAAACACTTTATAGTTTCTCTTATTAATTTTGCTCCTGAAAAACAGAACAATCAAAGTTCGAAAATCATTTGTTCAAAAACCATCGTAAATGTAAAAATTTCAATACGGTATCATTCATGTATTGAAAATATTCATCGTAATATACTCGGGTGAGATATTTGTGATCACCCTGTAATATTCAATTGCTACCCATTTCGTCTACAATATGGAACTTTTATGAATTTGTTTTCAGCATAATAAAACTGTCACAAGTTTCCATAAACATTAAAATAACGTCTCTTAAGCAATCAACTATAATTAAAAAAAATTGTTTTTACATAATAATAACAACAAACGTCAAAAAAAGAAAAAGCGTTGCGCTTCAATAATGAGGCAACATGAGCGAATATCTCCTAAATGATTCTGAAGTAAGAGGCGTGGCTAAATAATTATAAAATTAAGACAAATCAAGAAAACGAATATGGCGTTTTATAATACACAAATCGAGTGTAAATCCACCATGATGGTACATACCATCCATGTCGAAAAAGTGACGTCATGTCTACCATTTCCTGGCCCTTTTCTAACTGCATTTGTTGCTATGCTGTTAGGGAATCAAGATAACTTCAGGCAGCCCCTTTCGGAGCTCATTCACTGTGGCGTCACGGAGTGAATAAACTCGATGTAATATTAGTATATACTCGGTCAGGGCCTTCATCATAATATAAGAAATAGGCATAGTGACGTCAATCGTTGGCAATAAGCTAACTATTTAGCAATATTTAATATATTTTTATTAGAAAACAACGCTGGAGATTTTTACATTTTAATATATATATTTAGCAAAAAAAAATACTCCCAAAATAATAATAATAAAAGCCAATTTTACGGTCTAATGAAATGAAAAATAAAAAATCACGACATGAAAACTTTTTTTTTACAAAATTAAAAAAAATTAAAATTTTATAAAAATTTGGAAAAAAAATAGGCAAAAAAAAAAATTAAAATACAATTAATTTGTTAATTTCATGCTATTATGTAATGGTTTAATCCTTGCATTTCTTGAAAGACCCAATCTGAGCTTATTTGAGGAATTAACTGGACTTTCAACTCGACCCCCTTTACGATTACTACCTAGCATAGCTGAAAAAATAAAACAAATTACGTGGTGCCATCTATTGACAACTAAGGGCAATAACCAACAACACAAAACACAAAAAGTTGTTTTTGAAGCAACATGGGATATACCAATATGGCTTGCTTCTTATCATACTAAACGCTACAGATCCACCATAGTAGAACAACCCACGCATTCAACACTTACAGTAATTAATGCTTCAAAAATACAATGAAAACACTATCTAGTGTGTCCTCAATCTTCCCTCTATCAACCGTGACATTATATGAAGAAAATTCTACAAAGCCCCTCCCGACATCTATTGGATAAATTAGTAACTAAAATAACTAATAGACAAAAACAAAAGTCTAGTCAAATTGATAATAAAACGCTTACTTATCCATAAAACTGGATACAATCACACATACAACGATAACTGCTTATTTTAAACAGACATTTTGCATTCAAAAAATGTAAAATAATGCAATCTTTTATAAGAAATTGACAATTTGCTGCGCCATCTATTGAGAAAATTTATAACTACCTCACAATTTTAAAATAACTGATTTTAAAAACTAGAAAACAACAAAAAAACTTACAAATATATTTGTGGAACTTTAACGTACCTGGTGGTGTCCATTTTGGACCAGACTTGACATTTTTCGTGATGTTCGATACAATGTTCGTCTCAGTTTCTGTCACTTTCACTTCAGTTTTCGTTAGGATTTCTTTAATTTTTGATTCTGCAACAACAAAAACATGTTAACAAAATAAAACACAAATTAATTAAACCTCAAGAAGTTCTAACTTTTCATAACAAGTGGCGAAATTTCCTTATTTTCGACGATTTCGATGTTTTCGTCATTCGATCGATCTTCGTCTTTGCTCATTTTAGTAGATTTCACTTCTAAATACGCAAATTCGGGAAATAAAAATTAAGATATTTTGATTGCATGTGTAAAAAAATATTAATACCCTTTGTTTTGACAGGACTGTTCCGAATCTGTGTTACAAGATCTGAAGTTTCGCATTTCGATATGGAATCAGCTTAAAAATACAGAAAATTAAATTAATTTATTACTTTTTTTTAACCGAAAAAGTCTTTTAGAAACTAAAAGTGTAACACAATCACTTAATAGTAGTTTCATGCTGATATCTTTCAAAATAAACTTTATCAAGTTGGGTAATTTTCAAACTAACATAAAAAGTTCATTTTAAAATATATCAACATGACAAATACCCTTAAGTGATTGATTACCCTTCTAGTTTCTAAAACACTTTCTGGTCTCTCTTAATTTTGCTCTTCTGAAAGACAGAATAATCATATTTTGAGCAACGTTTACAATTTAAAACCAATTTAGGAACGTTTGGTTTTACCGGGTAAAGTTTTTACAGTTGTCGAGATTTTGGCTTTTTTCGCTTGTTTCGGATTCGGATCCAAGAAATCATCTAAATAAAATAGAAAAAAGATATCCACGAGAATAAGAAAACGAAAACAAATACGTAATAGGAAAACAAATAACCATCTTCACTGTCAATTGAGACAAATTTCGAATAATCGACGATTCGCCTTGGTCTGAAAAATAATAAAAGAAAAAACTATTTAATAAGTCAAATATTACAAAATATCCTAATGAAAGAAAACCATTGAACTCTGCTTATTATCGAGAAAATTTCTGAAGCAACAAACAAAATTCAAAGTGGTTAAAAACTAGAAGAGTAAATGAATCACTTTATTTTACAAAATAAACCGCTTTTATATTACATTTTTAAATTCGCTTGTTTTTTCGTATTTAAATTTGGATCAGATCTGCTGATTTTTGAACTAGATTATTCTGTCTTTCAGAAGAGTAAATTAAAAAGAAACTAGAAATGGTTTAGAAACTAGAATAGTAGCTCAATCACTTAATGGTATTTTCATGTTAACATCTTTCAAAATAAACTTTCTGTAAACAAAAATTTAACAAAATATCGTCCGCTTAAAGTTTAGTCATTTTCAAACTGACATAAAAAGCTTATTTTGAAAGATTTCAACATAAAAAATAGCCTCAAGTGATTGAGCTACCCTTCTAGTTTCTAAAATAGTTCCTAGTTTCTTTTAATTTCGCTATTCTGAAAGACAGGAGAAGATGCAATAAGGCAAGTTGTATGTACAAAGACTGGCGTTTACGCATTAGAATTAGCAGAGCGCATGCGCATTACTTATCTTATAGTTTTATATAGGAAAGTGAGTGCAGATTTGCGTTAGCAGCGCCATCTATTGATCACCAATGGAAACTGCCGATGAGACGTTCACTATAGGTTTGGTTAGGTTAGTTTTCCTATATAAAACGATAAAATGGTAATGCGCATGCGCTCTGCTAATTCTAATGGCAAACGCTAGTGTACAAAGTTAGCAAAGTAACCGCACAAGCTTCGTCCATTGAGGCTAAAACAGCTCCTAAAAGAAACACTTTAAGCATGATTTTATAATTAAGCGGTTAAGGTTAGGTTAAGCGGTTGTGATAAAAGTTCTTGCCGAAAAAAAACATTAAAATTGAATGCAAGTCACCTTCGATTTCGTCCAGGAATAAAGTTATCCATTGTTAGCTGAGAATAAAAGTTTTCCCGCCATTTGCAACTAGTCGCTATTAGTTTCCTAAACTTAACAAAAGCGGCGACTAATAAATACAGGCATCTGTAGACAGCAGACTTTAGAATTACTTTGGCTCCTACCTTTTATGAGCGTCAGACCAAATATCAACTAATTAGAAATAAAAAGGGCGGGGCATGTGACATGTGACATCAAACCCAGTAACACACCAATTAAAAATTGATGACGCTCATAAAAGGGCGGAGCCAAAGAAATTCTGAAGCTGTCTACAGATGCCTGTCTAATAAATATAATACACGAAAAAAAAAATCAAGAGAGCCGACATTGAAAGAAATCATTTAAGAGATTCATCGAGATTCACAGCAGATCGTGTATTATGGAAATTCATTTTACTTTTTATCCGCGTTTTCGTGGATATTCAGAACAGAACTGAAAGTTTACAATTCAGTAAAAACGTGAATAAAAAGTAAAATGTCTTGCAAAACCCATACAAGATTCACCTCTAAATATCGGCCCCTTGCAAAAAAAAAAATGGTTCTAAAATTAAAATATCTGAAAATTAAAATAATTCAGAACATAGCCACCTATACTAACTTATGTATATCAGTGTTTTAGAGGTAAACTGTGTTAAGTCACTTTTATTTTTAAAAAAAACACGATTTTTACATCTTATGAATCAGCTTGTTAAGTCCTATTCCATTCAATGAAGACTCTCCTCTGTAAAATTTAGGGTTTTGTGACTTAACACAGTTTACCACTGAGGCACCGATATACGTGGCTATGTTCAGACTAAAATTGATAAATAATCAATGACGTCACACTTAAAAACCATTCATCTTAAATAAATTTATGGATTGTATTTTAAAAAATAATATTGTACAAAATAAAGCATTTCCCCTTTCTCATTTTTGTTAAAAAACTTGCTCTAGATTGAATTTCTATATATTTTAACAGGGTTCATTGCACATCTGAAAATGAAATCAAGAACACAAAAACAAAAAATTGAAGACTTTTTTTTATGGATTTTCTTCAAAATTATTCTCAGATTTCATAAAAACAGATGTTTAATTAAAACTTTAGAAAAGAAACATGAAATAAGTTGCATTTCTGAAAAGTTTATTTTTTTTTAGAAGCAATTTGAATAGTTTCTTAGAAACTAGAATAGGAAATAAAATATCTAAAAGTTTTATTAGATAATTTGAAATTTAAGTCATGGCTGGAACAACGTTATAACTGACAAAACAAAACTAAAATTCATTTTTTTTTTTGGTGGAAAATGGTTGTGACTTGTTCTCATCACTAACCCATAGATAGAACCTTTTATCACTTACAAATTGTTAGAAACACAAAAAAACAGCTGTGAAATAGGATTACTTCAACAGGCATTTAAACACAGCTAAATACAGTCTATTGCTCTGCCCTTTTTTGAGCGTCAGACCAAATATCAACCAATTAGAAAATGAAAAGGGCGGGGCATGTGAAGTCAGACCAAATAACAAACCAATTAGAAGTTGTCGTTCTTCATAAAAGGGTGGAGCAAACGACTATATTTTACTGTGCTTACTTGCCTGTTTACTTCATTGTAGCTTATGTAGAACAAAAACAGTTACAACGTTGATCCAGCCATGGCTTCAAAATTATCTTTCACAGATAATGATGCAAAAAATAATGATCATTTTATAAAAAGTTTAATTTCAAAGATAACAACAGAAAATAATTTCTATATTTATGTAATATAAAAGTATTACAGATATTATTATAAATAAGTATTTAATGAAAAGTTTTCTTGAAATTAGAAACTTTAAAAGCAATTTTTCAAATTTAGGTTA
This sequence comes from Brachycybe producta, assembly GCA_036925085.1. Lineage (NCBI taxonomy): Eukaryota > Metazoa > Arthropoda > Diplopoda > Playtdesmida > Andrognathidae > Brachycybe > Brachycybe producta. Next base: position 2,681,911 of record JAUPFP010000003.1, read on the forward strand.
CAAGAAAAAAATTAAAAATTTGTTAGAAACTATTTTTATGATAATATCGTTAAATATGAACTTTTTTTAATGGAAGTTTAAAAATATATAATTTTTAACTTTTCAATGAGTAAAAGCTAACTATTATTTATTCTTTGAGAATAACTTAAACAGGTTTTAAAGCTTTAAATTTTGATTATTCTGTCTTGTAGAAGAAGCAAAGAAACTAGAAGAGTAACTCAATCATTTAAAGAGTATCTTTCAAAATAAATTATTTATAAACAACAACAAAATGAAAAATTATCCTTAGTTTAAAGTTGAAATAACTCATTTTTTCGAGAGATAACATGAATTGAGCAATCCTTCTAATACCTTATACACAGTCATGAGTTAAATGAATTCGAATTAAATGTGTTTATAGGTGAATTATACGGAATCCAGTTAAGGACATGAACCCCAAATAAAAATTGACTTTATTATTAATATTTTAAATTGAAATACTAAATCAATATTTTGTCAATTGTTTATATATTTATATTTAAGTATTAACCTCAATATTTTCAGTTTAATTAACTGAATAAATTGAATTCGACGACATATTGTTTGTTTGTCCTTCACAGGGCTCTGTAGAACACGTTCATTATTTAAATGCATTTAAATTATCAGCTGTGTGTACTAGGTATTAGTTTCCAAAACTCATTTAAGTTTACTCTTTATTTTTTAAAGCTGAAAGACAGAAAATAATAATGAAAATTCAATAACCCACCCGTAATTGAAAAACTTCATGAAAACTTCATCTGAAAACTTCATCATAAAATTAATTTTAAAATATTTAAATATTATTCTAGTTTTTAATTTTTTTTTAAAAAACAGCTGAAAATCTAAAATCAGTGTTTCTAAAACAACAACAACAACAAACTAGATTAAGTTTATCATAATAGTTAATACTAAATTAACACTGTCACATCACTAAAAGTGGTGTGACTTAATGAGTTCTCTCTCTCTCTCTCTCCCCTCCCCCCACCTTTTGAAAAATAAAAGCAAGAACAATGTAAACACAGCTTGCATTATACGTAAATTGCAAAATAAACATTTAAAGGTAACCCAACCAATGAAAACACGTGAAAAAAGTTTTCATTTAATAGTGACGTCATGATGCTGTCGATTTGCAATATAGACACACACATATAACATCATGATGAGCAAATAACTTTTGGCATTGCATTTTCATATAATCACTTTGGCTTTCATTTTCTACTTTTTCTTTTTTTCGTAATAACCAACTTTAAAAATAAACTACGGATAAAGTGTAGAAAATAAGAACTTGTTTTATATTTTGTAACATTTTTTTTTCTTCTTCAAAAGTTTCAACTTATTCAATTTTGATATTTTTGTGTCTTCAAAAAAGTTTCATGGAAATTTCATAATAAGTGAGTAAAAAAAATTTCTGATTACAAAAAGTTTTGAAAACATTTTTTTTTGATAATTCTGTCTTTCAGGTTCAAAAATGAGCAAAAACTTGAATGTGTTTTAGAAACTAGAAGGGTATTTTCATGTTGATATATTTTAAAATAAGAAGTTTATGTCAGTTTGAAAATGACCTGCCATTAAGCAGACGACATTTTATTATTTTTTGTCTTTAAAAAGTTTATTTTGAAAGAAATCAACATGAAAACACAAGAAAGTCATCGAGTAACCCTTCTAGTATCTAAAACACTTTCAAGGTGCTCTTCATTTTGAACCTGAAAGACAGAACAATCATAAGTTTGAAAAGCGTTTACAATTTGAAACCACCTTAAGCTGTTTTACAAACAGCTGATTTTCGAATTTTAAAAGATGATTCTGTCTTTCAGGTTCAAAATGAAGAGAAACTTGAATGCGTTTTAGAAACTAGAAGGGTAGCTCAATCACTTAAAGAGTATTTTCATATTTGCTATAATTATCTTTCACAAACAAACATATCGTCTGCTTAAAGTTCGCTCATTCTCAAACTCACTAAAAAAAAAGCTTATTTTGAAAGATAATTATATCAAATATGAAAATACTCTTAAGTGATTGAGCTACTTTCTAGTTTCTAAAACGCATTCAAGTTTCTTTTCATTTTGAACCTGAAAGACAAAATAATCAGAGTTCTAAAGGTGTTTAGAATTTAAAACCACCTTAAGATGGTTTCTGAACAAATGATCTTCGAACTCTGGGTTTAAAGTAGAGGTGGGACGACATCCTAAATTTTCTCGAATCCTTCAAATATAAGAATTCTATATTATTCATTAAGAAGATACAAATAAATGAAAAAATATTAAATATTAAATTATTAATAATAAAAAACACAGTGGTCTCCACAAGGTGATCCGGATACCAACCAAAATTGCAACAATCGCCGGTTTTTATTATTAGTGAACGCTTCTATTGCACGTCAATGGAGTTCAAAACTAATTTTACCAAAGTTTTTAACAGTTTTTTTAGGTTAGGATTCGAAAGATGCGAAAAGACGAAAAAAAGTGCGAAGATTCGAGTTTTCGAATCTCGAATATTTTTCCATATTCGCGGGATTCGAGGATTCGAATGTCCCATCCCTACTTAAAATGATTGAGCTACCTGTTTAATTTTTAAAACACTTTCTCATGTCTCTTAAGGTGGCCAAATAGCTGTTTATTTTGTTTTTGTACCACAAGATGGCGCCACTGAAGTGGTTATGTTCTTAAGGAGGACTCTTCAATTCACCAGTGATTTTGAAAAAAAAAAAGCAAACGTTTTTCAGGAAAAACATTACGAAAAAATTCAGTGTTTTAGAAGCTAGAATAGTTGGTGATAATGCTAAAAGTTTTTTCAATGATGATATCTTTCAAAATAAACTTTTTATGACAGTTTTGAAAAAAATGGCGAAAATAAGTTTTTTTTTACGAAATGTCAATGAAAAAAACAAAAAACGGGTAATTTTTCAAACTGAACTACAAAATTGTTTATTTTATAAAGTATTTGTACCATTTTACCATTTTTACCATTCTAGTTTTGAAACAATTTGAATTTTATCATAATGTTGTTTCTAAAAAAAAAACGTTCACTTCACTGTTTTCCATTGAAATTTCATGAAAAAACTATTTGCGGCCTTTTTTCAAACTGTAATAAAAAGTTTATTTTGTAAGATATCATCATCTAAAAAAACTTTTAGCAAAATCAAGAACTATTCCAGTTTCTAAAACACTTTGAATTTTTTCGTAATGTTTCTTCTGAAAAACGTTCACTTTGAAAATGTAATTTTTTCTCAAAACTGCAGGATGGAACGAGAAGAGACCTTCTATAGAAAGTAATAGCCACTGCAGTGGCGCCATCCAGTGGGACAAAATAAAAATAAATATCTATTCGGCCACCCACCTTAATTTTTCTCCTGAAAAACAAACCAATAAGCAAAGTTCCAGGTGCGTTTACACTTTGTACGTTTTTATGTGAGGTTATGAATACATTTTTTTTAATAAAACCCCACCTGTAATAAATATTCAGAGAGACCTTGACGTGTTGGCGATTTTAATTTTGATGGTGGCCCATTGGCATAAAAACCAAATCAATATTTGACCAAGTGTCCCAACACTTTTTAATGTTTTTTTTTTTTCTCTATTCAGACAATACAAATAAAAGCCTCTTCTAAAAAAGTAGCTAGAATTCTGAATCCGAATATCCTATATGAAATATTAAAATAATAATCAAGACGTGACCCGGTAACTAAATGAAAATGACGTCATAAAATGTGGTAAACAGTTAAACATGTGTGGAGGAAGTCTCATTGTATTTCTTTTTATAAGAACAACAATTGAGACAAACGTCAAAGTCTCTCTTTCAATTCAAAAGTGTTTAAACGCACCTAACTCCATTTAAACGCTTGGTTAATAATGACGAAAGTTTTCTCCAAACTAACTTAACTAAATTAATATCTTTCAGAAGTAATTTATGTGATTTTTTAAAAAAAAAAAAAGTAACTAGATGTAATTTCAAAAAAGTTATTTCAGTTGTAGTTACTTTAAAAAAATAGTTAACTCAAGTTAGTCCATTTACTTTTTTTAAAAAAATAGTAGTTTTAATTATTAGTTACTCGAAAGTAACTTAATTGAAAGTAACTTCAAAAAAAAATTAAAAGTTACTTCAAAAACTTACAAAAAGTAACTTCATTTAAAGATACATTACTTCAAGAAGTAACTTAATTTGAAATTAACTTCAAAAAGTAACTTAATTTAAAGTAACTTCAAAAAAGTTAATCAAAAGTAACTTAAAAAAAATTAAAAGTTACTTCAAAAACGTACAAAAAGTAACTTAATTCAAAAATACATTACTTCAAGAAATAACTTAATTTAAGGTTACTTCAAAAAGTAACTTATATAAAAGATACTTCAGAAAGTAACTTAATTATAAGTAGCTTCAAAAATTGCTTAATTTACTTCAAAAGGTAACTTAATTACAAGTTATCTCAATTAATTTATTTAAAACATACTTCATAAAGTAAATTAATTAAAAGATAACTTCAAAAAGTAACTTAATTTACATCTACTTCAAACAATTTTTAAAAGTTTAAAAAATTACTTTAAAAAGTAACCTAATTTATTAGATACTTCAATAAGTAATTTAATTAAAGGTTATTAAAAAAAAATAACTAAATCAAACGTTAATTCAATTATAACTTCAAACAGTAAATTAAGTTACTTCAAATAGTAACTTAAATAAAAGTTGCTACAACAAGTAACGTAATTAAAAGTTACTTCACGATTAGTAATTAAAAAAAAGTAAAATAAAAGTAACTTCGATTGCAGTTACTTTTCTAAAACAAAAGCAAACTTCGATTGCAGTTACTTTTCTAAAACAAAGGTAACTTCGATTGCAGTTACTTTTTTTGTATGTAGTAAATCCACTTTTGAGCCATCTTAAAATAAAACTCCATTATAATCATAACTTTTTCTCTGAAATAATTGCAATGATTGATAACAATTTGATAATTTGAAGAGATCTGAACAATTATGACGACATGAAAATGACTGAAAATGATAGCTACGGAGCCCTGTAAATGACATGAGAGATTTTGTTTTAAATCTCGACATTTCGACTTTAATCTCGACTTTTAATCTTTTAGTCGGTCATGTTAATTATGCCATGTTGCGCGCACCATACTCAGATAATTAAATTATTGCAAGCGCCCTCTTGTAGCAGCAATAATTTAATTATTAGAGTATGGTGCGCACAACATGGCATAATTAACATGACTGAATGTCGAGATTCTGAAAAAAGTCGAAATGTCGAGATTTTAAAAAAAAATCTCGCCTGTCCTTTACAGGGCTCCGTAGATAGCAAAAACAGATATTTTTGTAAAAAAAATCATTTAGAAAAATCATTGTTTAGTCATAAATAAGAATGATAAGGGAGGGATTTACTAAGAAATTGAATTGTCCTTGATAAATAAATATACTATTTAATAACATGAGTTATTTATTATTAAATATAAATAATAAATATTAAAAAGTCATATAAAAATGCCACAATTACATAGAATCTACAAAATGCTATTTCATAATTCAATATTTTACTTCTGAAAAAAATCCTGGCAATTTTTGAATTTATTGGAAGAAATCGGATTACAACTTCCCAATAATATTTCGCTCCAAAAAAAAATCCAAATCGGATTAAAAATTTAGATTAGATTAAAGGATTAAACCACCTAGATATATACAAGGTGTCCATAAAGCCATTGTGTAGCTCCAACTTCTAATAACACAGGAAAGTAACGACAGGGAGAGATACAGCCATTTGCTCCGCCCCCTTTTATGAGCGTCAGACCAAATATGAACCAATTGGAAATTGAAAAGGGCGGGGCATGTCAGACCAAATAACAAACCAATTAGAAGATACCATTCCTCATAAAAGGGGCGGGGCAAACGACTGTATCTTACTGTCTTTACTTGCCTGTGTAATAACTAGGGCTCGAATTTTTATGCAATATTAATATGTTTCTCAATCTGTGGCCCTCAAGGCCAATTGTTAAGTAACAATCCCAGTTAAGATCAACCAACAATTAAGATTTTTTTTTCAATCAAAAACACTGGTTAGAGGCTAGAACTTTCTAGTTAACAACTGATAGTAACCAGACATCTAGCCTCTAACCAGCCCTTTTTTTAATTAGAAAAGGCATAATTGCAGTTGCTTTAATAATGATGATGATTAATTCACAATTGGCACTTGTACGGTGGCCCATGTTGATCATTTCTGTTTTTTAAAAGTCTGGTAGAATTTCTTACAGCTATTTTTACATGTAGTTAACTTTAAGCATTTACTAACTTTAAGCAGCTGCTAACTTTAAGCACTCACTTAACTTTAAGCATCAGCTAACTTTAAGCAGTTGTTAAGTTTAAGCAACCTCCTTAAAATAACTGTGAAAAATTCTACCAGACTTTAATAACAGCAATTATCAATACGGGCCATCGTACATTTGGGCCACAAATTGAGAAACCTTTGCTTTAATAGTGCATAAAAATCCGAGCCCTAATTATAAATAATTTTAGTTAACTACTGATTGTAATTATTAGAATTAATAATAATATTTGTTGGTTGTTTAGATACAGAGAATAATTTTCAGTCAAGTTCTAACTGAAATAAATTAAATGACACATAACACCTGTGTCAGAATTGTTCATTATTCAATATTTATTATTATTTAGCCTTTAGTTTTATCATTTATAGGTTAATGAATGGCAATTAATTAGGTTGAAAGAAACTTCTATTGTTTTTTAAACTTTGCAAAAGTTCACATCTTGGGTTCATTTGAAAAGAAGTCTATTTCAGTTTACACTTTACAGCTGTGTTGGGTTTTTTTTTAGAAAAGTTCCTGCTTTTTTTGGTCTCATTTAGCTGTTGTTCAGTTCAGTTTTCAAGTAGTTTAGCTGTTATTGAGTTTTAATTTCTTGAAAAGTTTCATTCCTGTCACAGTTTATATTACTTTGGAAATTTAGCAATTGTGTCCAGTTTTATTTTAGAAGAGTTTTTAGCTCTTGTGTAAAAGTTTAGCTTTTTGTTTGAAAATTTAGCTCCCGACAATTTAATTTACTAGAATGTTCAAGTTTTTTTGTTGTTGTAAGTTTTAGCTATTGCTCAGTTTATAGTTTTTGAAAAAGCTAAAAATTCTTATTCAATTTAGTCTTAGAACAGTTCATTTCTTGTACCTTTTAATTTACTAGAAAGTTCATTTCTTGTACCTTTTAATTTACTAGAAAGTTCATTTCTTGTATGCTTTAATTACGCTATAGTTCACTTCTTTTAAAGTTTAGCTCTTATTCGTTTTAGTTTTTGGAAAGCTAAATTCTTGTTCAGTTTTAGAACAAATTGGAGTTCTTATCTATTTTATTTACTAGAAAGTTCTCTTGTCTAGCAGACTAGCATAGTTTTTGGAAAACTAAACTCTTGTTCAATCTAGTTTTAAAACAGTTCAAGTTCTTTTTAATGACTAGAAAGTTCAGTTCTTATAAAATTTAATTACTAGAAAGTTCAGTTCTTGTACAAATTAATTACTAGAAAGTTTAGTACTTTCAAAGTTTAGCTGTTGTTCATTTAGCTTTTAGAAATCTAAACTCTCGTTGAAGTTACCTTTACAACAATTCAGTTCTTGTACAGTTTAATGACTAGAAAGTTCATTTCTTGTATAGTTTAACGACTAGAAAGTTCATTTCTTGTACAGTATAATGACTAGAAAGTTCATTTCTTGTACCGTTTCATGACTAGAAAGTTCATTTCTTGTACAAGAAAGTTACTAGAAAGTTCAGTTCTTTTAAAGTTTAGCTGTTCTTTATTTTTGCTTTAAGAAAGCTGAACTCTCCTTTAAAACAATTCAGTTCTTGTACAGTTTAATGACTAGAAAGTTCATTTCTTGTACAGTTTAATGACTAGAAAGTTCATTTCTTGTACCGTTTAATGACTAGAAAGTTCCTTACTTGTACAATTTAATTACTAGAAAGTTCAGTTCTTTCAAAGTTTAGCTGTTGTTTATTTTTGCTTTAAGAAAGTTGAACTCTCCTTGAATTTACCAATAAAACAATTCAGTTCTTGTACAGTTTAATGACTAGAAAGTTCATTTCTTGTACCGTTTAATGACTAGAAAGTTCATTTCTTGTACCGTTTAATGACTAGAAAGTTCATTTCTTTCAAAAGTTTATCTCTTATCCTGTTTAGAGTTTTGAAAATTTAGCTCTTGTTCCATTTAGCTCTGATTCTTTTTCTATCTATTAGTCTAGCTCCTGTTCACCTTTATATTCCTAAGTAGACAAGGTTATCTAAAAAAAAGCACAATAACGCTCACGTATGATACAACTGATAAAAGTGTTCTCACATGATAAACGTCATATCGTTTTCGAATACATCCTTCTAACTACAATAATTCAATTTCATATTTTTTTCTTTCTCTTTTAATAGATAAACTTACCATAAAAATGGTCCACTTTAGCGGAACAAAAATATCGCCTTTGTCTCTGTAGAAAAAAAAAACAGCAGTTTAAAAGCAACAACCATAAGAAAAACGCTTTTTCGAGGCTCATTTTTGCCGAAATATCCTCGAAATCTCTCTCTCTCAACCTGGATTTTAAAAAAATCTTGAGTTATCTTTACCTTTTTTTAAAAAAAGAAGAATGACCATCATTACGGCACACGATGAACCATTGATACCGCAACAAAGATCACGAAGAAACACAGCAGAATCGATGTTGTGTCAATCCATCGTAGTTAGCGGCGACACCACGTCCTGTAATAACGATTGTGACGAAGATGTTTTCGTCAATCATATTGGTTTCGATAAGAAAAACTCCGATGGCTTCGGTGGTAACGGTGGCCTGTGGAAACTCATCTTCGTTAATATGCTCATTTGTGGCATCGAGTTTTGTGCAAGTGCCGGTTTTACTTACATTCCACCGATGTTGCTCAAAGCAGGTTATACCGAGACTTCGACAACTTCCATCATGGGCATTGGTATATACATTATAATACACCCTAATTTGCATAATAATAATAATAAACATCAAATATAGTACTCTCAAGTTACTCTGCAGTTTTAGAAAAAAAAAATTGAAAGTATTTTTTTTTAGAAACTAGAATAGTTGGTGATAATGTTATAAGTGTTTTCAATGATGATATCTTTCAAAATAAACTTTTTATGACAAGTTTGAAAAAAAGGCCGGAAATAGTTTTTCATGAAATTTCAATAAAAAAAAACCTTAAAAACGGGTCATTTTTCAAAGTCAAACTGAACTATAAAACTTTTTTTTAAAAAGATAATCATTCATTTTACTCTTCTAGTTTCTAAAAAAAACACATTCAATTTTTTTTTCTTAATGTCCCTAATTGTTCATAATTCACAACTGCTTCTTATTCTAATAGATAAAATTGAAAAGTGTTTTAAAAACTAGAAGAATACATAAATCATTTATGAGCATCGATATTTTTAAAAATAAACGTTTTGTGCCAATTTTAAAAACTGTTCATTTTTCGTTTTTCACTTCAAGTTGGACTTCAAAACATGAAAAAACTTTAAAATTTGATAATATTTATTTTTAAATTGATCTACGAGAAAAAAATCACCTTTAAGTAATTAATTTACTCTTCTAGTTTCTAAAAAACACATTCAATTTCTTAATTTTAATTTAATGTGAGTTTTGGAAGCAAAAATTAAAAGAAATTGAAAGTTTATTAGAAACTAGAAAAGTACATTATGAAAATTAAAAGTATTTTTATAATTAAATCTTTCAAAATGAACATTTTAGAACAATTCAAAATATTTGAAACTAACCCAAAAAATTTAAATTTGCTATAAAGTTCATTTTGAAAGATACTGTCACGAAAATTCCTTCATAGCCAATAAAGCTACTATTCTAGTTTCTAACAAAATTTGCATATTTTCCATAAAAAGTTGTGTAGAAAAAGCAGCAGTTTTTTTTATGACTGAAACACTTTCTTTCTTTTGTTCTTTTCAAATGTTCCTGATTCTAGGACCATTCCTTGCGTTGGCCACAATTCCATTCCTCGGTGCTTGGAGTGACCGATGTCGGTCGTCACTAGGCCGTAGAAAGCCCTTCATATTAGGGCTTTCTCTCATCATCATAGTCGCAGTTGTTCTAATTGCATTTGGTCAAAAGATCGGTGTCGCAATCGCAACCAAGATGCAATTCGGAAGTGTCCTTTTAGCCGTTGGAGTTGTCCTTTTGGATTATGGATGTCACGTACGTTCACACGATAAAACGTTCACTAACTATAACAAGTAACTGGATATCGCAGTTACTCTTGAGCTAAGTTATTGATCGTAATTGCGTTGCGTAAGTAACTGCAAGCAAAGTTACTAATATAAGCAACTACAGAAAAAGTTACTCTTAAAAGTAACTTGCATCTAAAAGTAACTCACAAAACTCTAACCAAAGTTAATCATGAAAATAACTTTAAACAGTTACTTTGCTTGTAGTTACTTTTGACCTTTTGAGAATACGATTTCAAGATCCGGTACTTTTAGTAACTTAATAAAAGTAACTACAAAAAAAAAGTTGCTCTAACCAAAGTTAATCATGTAAGTAACTGTAATTACAGTTACTTTTGAAAGTAACTTCCTAAAAAGTTACTCCACATTTTTGAAGGCTAACCTAGCTGCAATCAAAGAAAGTAAATACAAGTTAAGTGATCTTGCAATGTTACTATCAAAACATCAAAAGTAACTGTGAGCAAAGCTACTTTCCAAAGTATTTGCAATTCGACGTTATTTTTGAAAGTAACTACCAACAAAGTCATTACTTAAAGTAACTGACTGCAACATAAGTTACGTGAAGGTAAAACTTACCATCAAAACTCCAAAAGTAAATGCGAGCAAAACTATTTAACTGCAATAAAAGTTACTTATGAAAGTAACTGCAATCAAAGTAAGTGCAACGAACAGTTACTTTTGAAACAACGAAACTCCAAAGTTACTGTTGCAAAACTACTGGCAACAATAACTGCAACAAAAGTTTCTCTTTATTCTTGAAAGTAACTTCTAGCAAAGTTACTAGAGTAACTTCTAGCAAAGTTACTAGAGTAACTTCTAGCAAAGTTACTAGAGTAACTTCTAGCAAAGTTACTAGAGTAACTTCTAGCAAAGTTACTAGAGTAACTTCTAGCAAAGTTACTAGAGTAACTTCTAGCAAAGTTACTAGAGTAACTTCTAGCAAAGTTACTAGAGTAACTTCTAGCAAAGTTACTAGAGTAACTTCTAGCAAAGTTACTAGAGTAACTTCTAGCAATGTTACTAGAGTAACTTCTAGCAAAGTTACTAGAGTAACTTCTAGCAAAGTTACTAGAGTAACTTCTAGCAAAGTTACTAGAGTAACTTCTAGCAAAGTTACTAGAGTAACTACAAAGTAACTTTTGAAAGTAACATGATGTTAAGTTACTTCTCCAAAAGTAACTTCGAAAAGTAACGTGATGTTAAGTTACTTCTCTAAAAGTAACTTTGAAAATGTAAGAAGTAATGTTGTTTTTAACGCAGGTCACGTTCAATCCGTGCGAGGCTTTACTGGCCGACATGATGAAACATTCGGACAATAAAGAGAAAGGTTTCACCGTCTACTCGAGCATGATCAGTCTCGGAGGATGCGTCGGTTATTTCGTTACGGCCGTCGACTGGAACTCCACATCCTTTGGATGGTAAACAATTCCATCTTGCGGCGTCCGTTTACGCCTTTCAAACCACCTTCTACTTCAACTATTTCTCTTTCATTTGCATATTTTAAAAAAATGGCTCACTTAACAAACGTTAATTTTGATTTCAGTGCCTTAGGAGGTCAAGAACAAACTGCTTTCAGTTTCATTTTGCTTCTATTTTTGATGGCCCTCGTAACGACCGTAATAGTTGCGGACGACCATCCGCAAATTCCGAAACAACAGTCCAAAGACTCACCTTACTCGTACAAAAACACCGACACTCAATTCAAAACGTTACTTTACGTCAACAATTCCAACTACGACGACGTCGGTTACGAAACCGGAAGCAACGACTCCGTCGAGAGTTTCTCGGAACAACAACTTACGAGATCCTCGACACCCGTATTAGAAGAAGAAGTCTTTCTTCTGAAATCTCTTTCGGCAATCCATTCCGAAGTGCACATACCGAAATACATTGATCGACGTTTTGCGATCAATGCGATTCTGTGGTGGCTTCGAGTGTGGCCGACTCTTCTCCTCGGTCTTCCGCGTAGAATCTTTCAGAGCGTCGTACATCGGATCCGTACTATATGTAACGTTCCGCTGGTCCTTCGACGTTTGTTTGTGGCCGATTTCTGTAGCTGGACTGCATTAATGTGCCATAATATGTTTTATACGGATTATGTCGGACAAGCCGTTTATAGAGGAAATCCGAATGCTCACGATAATACGCTAGAAAGGAGATTGTACGATGATGGAGTACGGATGGGAAGTTGGGGACTTTTACTCCATAGCATCACATGTGAGTGGTTGGCGCTGAACAAGCGACAAATTGATCAAATGCCAAACTGGATAAGCGGCAAACTGAACAAATGCTAAACTGAATAACCGCCAAACTAAACAAGTGCCAAAATGAACAAGCATGAAACAGAATAAGCGCCAAATTAATCAAATGCCAAACTGTATAAGCGCTAAACTGAATAAGCGATAAATTTAACAAATTGCAAACTGAATAAGCGCCAAACTGAACAACCACCAAACCAAAAAAGCACCAAACTGAACAAACACTAACCTGAATAAGCGCTAAACTGAACAAACAACAACCTGAATAAGCGCCAAACTAAATAAGCGCCAATCTGAACAAACGCCAAACTGAATAAGCGCAAAATTGAACAAACAACAACCTGAATAAGCGCCAAATTAATCAAATGTCAAACTGTATAAGCGCTAAACTAAATAAGCGATACATTTAACAAATTGTAAACTGAATGCGCGCCAAACTGAACAACCACCAAACCAAAAAAGCACCAAGCTGAACAAACGTCAAACTGAATAAGCGCAAACGCCAAACTGAACAAACACTAACCTGAATAAGCGCCAAACTGAACAAACACTAACCTGAATAAGCGCCAAACTGAACAAACAACAACCTGAATAAGCGCCAAACTAAACAAGCGCCAATCTAAACAAATGCCAAACTGAATAAGCGTCAATATGAACTAGTACCAAACCAAAAAATCACCAAACTGAACAAACACCAAACCGAATAAGCGCCAAACTGAACAAACACCAAACGGAATAAGCGCCAAACTGAACAAGCACCAACCCAAACAAGCACCAACCTGAATAAGCACCAACCTGAATAAGCACCAAACTGAATAAGCGCAAAACTGAACAACAACCAACCTGAATAAGCGCCAAACTGAACAAACGCAAACCTGAATAAGCGCTAAACTGAACAAGCACCAAACCGAATAAGCGCCAACCTGATTAAGCGCCAAACGGAACAAACGCCAACCTGTCTCTCGAGTCCAAACCTCAATTGGACAATTTCATTTTTGTTAAAAATCTAATAAAAATATCACCCAAAAAAAAATCAAAATTGTTTTAGAAACTAGAAGAGTAACACACAATCATCACACCATTTTATAACTAAATTTCAATTTCTGATTTGGCAGCCATAATATACGCAAATCTGGTACAAAAGCACGTGATAAGAATCTACGGAAGGCGTTTGACGTACTTCGTGGGTTTAGCCGTGTTTACTGTCTGCATGTTGGGAACATTGATGTCCAGTAATTTGTCCGTCATCAATGTCCTTGTGGCGTTGTCCGGAACTGGATTTGCTGCCATTACTACCATTCCAAATATGCTCATCACAAATTACCACACTGACAAAGAGGTAAATCAAACAACAACAACAAAATCAATTTATTTGTTCAACACAAAAAAGAAACTAGAAAGTGTTTTTTTTAGAAACTAGAAGGTTAATTAAGGATATTTTCATGTTGGTAAATCTTCATGAAAAAAAAGTTTATTTTGAAAGATATCAACATGTATCTACATCTATCTACCATTTTTTTAATACCACCTTAAGAAAAACTAGAAAATGTTTTAGAAACTAGAAAGGCAACTGAAACACTCAATAGTATTTTAATGTTGATATCGTTCAAAATAAACATTTCATCAAGGAAAATAAAAAAATATCGTCTGTTTAAAGTTGGATCATTTTCAAATTGACATAAAAAATAGTTTATTTTGAAAGATATCAATATTAAAATAAGCCTTAAGTGATTGATAGGGTTCGGATTTTTATGCAATATCAATGAAATGTTTCTCAATATGTGGCTCAAAGGCCAAAATTGTGAAAAATAACAAACCCACGTTTAGATCAACTAACAATTATATGTTTTTTTCTAATAAAAAAACATCTGGTTAGAGGCTAGAACTCTTGACAACTTACCGATAGTAATCAGACACATCTATCCTCTAACCATGCCTTTTTTGATTTAAAAAAACATAATTGTTGATTAATCTAATGAGGATGAATGATTACTTCACAAATTGGCACTTGGGCCACAAATTGACAGGCAGTTAGAAAAAGGTCAGAACTTCAGTTGGCTCCGCCCTTGTTATGACGACAGGCAACTTCTAATTGGCTGGTTATATAGTCTGACGTCACATGCTCCGTCCTTTTCAACGTCAGACTACAATAATCAGCCAATTAGAAGTTACCGGTCTTCATAACAAGGGCGGAGCCAACTGAAGTTCTGACCTATTTCTAACTACCTGTCACAAATTGAGAAACATTTGCTTGATACTTTTGCATAAAAATCCGAACCCTATTGATTGAGCTACCATTTTAGTTTCTAACACATTTTCAATTTCTTCACACATTTATCTTATCATTAATTAATCGAAGAACTTTTTTCGTTAATTGATTTCAGATTTATTTCAGTGATTGTCACAACAATTCAAAGAAAACCCATTCAATGGACAGAGACAAGGAAAAAAAAGATGAAGAAGAAGCCGAAGAATCGAGAGGCTTAGCGACCGATATAAGTGTACTCGATTCGGCTAATATTTTATCTCAAACGATTCTTTCTCTATTTGTCGGTACAATAGTAGAAGTAACTCATTCTGTCACATCTTATATTGTCATTTCCATTGTTTTTGGTCTTTTGGCTTGTTACTTTTCAACTAAAGTGATTTTCACTCCGAAATGTATGTTGGAAGCAAGAGGAAAAAAATCACATAATGAAAAATTATCATCATGTTAATTATGAAAATTAATTATTTCATTTTTAATTAACAACATTTTTTTTTCCTCTTCATTTTTTATGTGAAGAGTTCATTTTTTTTTAAAAGAAAAGAGAAAGAAGAATATATATTTTATAATTTATTTCTGTTTTGAGAGAGAGAGAGAGAGAGAGAGAGAGAGAGAGAGAGAGAGAGAGAGAGAATGAACAAAAGTGTAAATAATGTATAAAATTTCAATATAATTTATTTTTAAATTAAATATTATTAAAATGTTTTTAATTGTTTCAGTTTTATTTCTTTCTTCTGCAATCGTTTTGGGCTTTTTTTTGGGAGTATCTACTTTTTATGGCTTTTAAAAGACGCTAGAGAAGGGTTTTTGAAGGGTTGTTGAAATTTTTCGAGATTTTTCTAATTTTTCGATCTTTTATTTAAAAAAAAAACACCTTTGGACTTTATGGTAAATTCCATTTTATGTTGGAATTCGTCTCGTACTTTATTTAATGCTTTGGAAGGCATTTTGGAGCTTTTTTGCGAGGGCTTGTTTGGTGGTTTTCGAGATTTTTCCATTTTGTTGGAATTTTTCGAAATTTTTCTAATTTTCTATCTTTTAAAAAACAAAATACTTACGGACATTATGAGAAATTTGATTTTTTAGAATTTGTTGCATACTTTTTTAATGCCTTGGAGGACATTATGGATTATTTTGTTGGGATTTTTCTAATTTCCCATCTTTTGTTTAAAAACACCTTTGGACTTTATGGCAAATTCCATTTTTTTAGAATTTGTCTTGTACTTTTTTAATGTTCTGGAGGGCATTTTGAAGCTTCATGAGGACTTGTGTTGAACTTTTCCATTCTTTTTGGGAATTCGTCTACTTTTAAGGGTTTCTTAAAAGCTTCAGAAGACCATTTTGGAGCTTTTTGAGGACTTCTGAAATCTTTTGGAGACTTTTCCATTTTTCGATTTTTTTTAGAAGAATACCTTTCTTGGACTTGATGACAATCTCCATTTTATTTAGAAACTGTGTACTTTTTAGTTCTTTTGTTAAGGGGTTTGTAGGGCATTTTGAAGTTTTTTGTGTGCTTGCTGGAACTTTTTGAGGCTTCTTCTACACTGTATTTTACGATCTCAGGGACAGGCAATTAGAAAACGAGATGAACAGAAATTGGCTCCGCCCCTTTTTATGACAAACAACTTCTAATTGGTTGGTTATGTAGTCTGACGTCACAAGCTCCGCCCTTTTCAACGTCGAACCACACAAAAAACAAATTAGAAGTTGTCATTCGTCATAAAAAGGGTGGAGCGGACTTCTGTTCATCCCGTTTTCTAATTGCCTGTGTGTGTGTGGGGGGGGGGGGGGGGGGGGTCGGTCAACTGATGACAATGAATGATGACATCAGGCAGGGCAGTCTGACGTCAACTCCTTAATGCCGAAAAAAAAAACAATCAATCACAACAACCATGCTTGAACCAGGATTCCAACCCGGAACCCCTCCCCCTCAGTACCACAAGTTGGGATTCTAATCACTAGACCACCCGAGGTTCTGATTAGACTTCTATTTTATGATCTTTTAAAAAATATTTCATTTTTTTGGAATTTGTATACTTTTTTTTAGCAAATTACTAAAGGGCTTTTGGGGCTTTTCGAGTTGTTCTTTTATAAAATTGCAAAGCCTTTGGACATAATGACAATTACCATTTTTTGGGACCATTTTTGAAGCTTTTTGAGACTTTTCAATCTGTACTTTAAAAAAACAAAACAAGCAAAACCTTCTAGACTTCTCAGTATTTGTCTATTGTAAATTTCATATAGACACTTTTGACAATTTAACAAGTTGAAAAACTTGAAAGTGACTCAAGTAATTTTTAAACTAATCTCTAGTTTCCTTCGTTAAAACAAAGCTTTGTAAACAATATTTTAATGTTCATAACAATTATATTTATTATAGAAGGTTGTTTACAAAGTAATTTTAAAGTTGAATAATAATTTCTATATAACTTATCAAATCTGTTGTTTACAATAACAATTATTGTTGAAATTGACAAGAGAGATGAGATGCTGAGTTGCAAGGACAATAGTTTAAAAACGATTTCAATGCTGAAATTAATAACACTGGCCAACAATTTTTCACTTTTTTTCTGCTGACTAAGATCTGACACTTGTGTTTAAGTAATTTTGGGGTGCTGATTTCAAAAATAAAATCAGTTTTTACATAGCACGTCCCGTTTTGGTTCTATGACATGTTTTATTTTTCAGGTTTTTGTTCATCAACTGTTGTAATTGTAACTTAGGCAATGGCTGCTGCTAGAAGAAAGTGTTTGAATAGTCGAGATACACTAGTGGGGTAACCCATCATAAATGATGGGAGCAAAATTCACAGGCAATTGTGCGCATGCGCGTCGTTTTTTTCTTTTTTTTTACTCCTTTCATTTCAATTTCAGTCACCCCCTAATTAAATTATTGCAAGCGCCCTCTTGTAGAAGCAATAATTTAATTATTAAGAGTATGGTGCGTGCAACATGACATAATTAACAATGGCCGAATAAAAGATCAAAAGTCTAGAATAAAGTCGAAATTCTTGAAAAAGTCGACAAAGTCAAGATTTAAGAGTCGACATATAGAGATTTAAAAAAAAAAAATTGCAAAAGTCCTCTTCAGGGCTCCATAGTTACCCCTTCTAGTTTCTAAAAAAACACATCAAGTTTCTCTACATTTTTACACTTAAAAAGACGAGATTTGAAAAGCGTTTTCCAACTTTTTTAAAAAAAAAAATGGTGAGCTGATTTACAATTGAACTTGTGGTTTCGCATACTGTCTGAGTGATTCTGTAGAATGACTTATTTTTTTTTTGTTAATAATTATTGTAAAAAAAAGTGTGTGTTGAGGAAAAGCGAATAAGGAGCCAAAAGTAATTAAAAAAAATGCATGACAGGAACATTTAATTAGAGCTTGTAAAAATAGTTTAAATATAATCGCAACAACGTTAAGTTCTATCATTTCTCGTGAAATTAACGACCCGATTGACGTGAAAAGAGAACGGAGGAGGTAAGAAGATGCAGATTTTAACAGATGTTTTCTTCTTGTTTGATTAATGTGACTGGTTTTTTTTTAAAAACTTAAATAACTTTAACAAAAGAAAGTTAAGATTGGTTTATGATCGAACAGCTGATTTTTTCGAGTTGTCTTTCAGAAGAACAAAATTCAAAGAAAAACAACCTAGAAAGTG
Source organism: Brachycybe producta (assembly GCA_036925085.1). Lineage (NCBI taxonomy): Eukaryota > Metazoa > Arthropoda > Diplopoda > Playtdesmida > Andrognathidae > Brachycybe > Brachycybe producta. The sequence goes on from JAUPFP010000003.1 coordinate 2,700,336, forward strand.
TTTTTAAAACTAGAAGGGTAACCCCCAATCACTTAATAATTATTTCATGTTAATATCTTTCAAAATAAGCTTTTTATGTCAGTTTGAAAATGATCTAACTTTAAGAAGCTGACATTTTGTTATTTTTGTCTACTAAAAAAGTTCATTTTGAAAGATTTCAACATGAAAATTACTATTAAAGTGATTCAGACAACCATTCTAGTTTCTAGAATATTTTCAGTTTCTTCTTGAAATGGTTTGTGAACAGCTGATTTTTCGAACTCTTTCATTATTTTCTGTCATTCAGAAGAACGAAATTAAGAGAAAAACCTAGAGAAGTGTTTTAAAAACTAGAAGGGTAACCCCCAATCACTTAATAGTAATTTAATGTTAATATCTTTCAAAATAAGCTTTTTATGTCAGTTTTGAAAATGACCAAACTTTAAAACTGACAATATTTTAAAAGTTTATTTTGAAAGATATAAAAAAAACATGAAAATATTATTAACTAATTCAGATATCCATTCTAGTTTTTAGAACATTTTCAATTTCTTCTTGAAATGGTTTAAAAACAGCTGATTTTTCGAACTCTTTCATTATTTTCTGTCATTTAGAAGAGCGAAATTAAAAGAAAAACCTAGAAAGTGTTTTAAAAACTAGAAGAGTAACCCAATCACTTAATAGAAATTTCATGTTAATATCTTTCAAAATAAGCTTTTTATGTCAGCTTGAAAATGAATCAATTTTAAGCGGACGATATTTTTTAAAAAATTTTTTTATCTATATAAAAAGTTTATTTTGAAAGATATCAAACATGAAAATATTATTAATTAATTCAGACATCCATTCTAGTTTTTAGAATATTTTCAATTTCTTCTTAAAATGGTTTATGGAAAGTTGATTTTCGAACTCTTGATTATTTTCTGTCATTCAGCAGAACAAAATTAAAAGACACTATAAAGTGTTTTAGAAACTAGAAGGGTAGCTTTAATCATTTTAATTCATCATTTCATGTTGATTTCTTTCAAAAATGAAAAAAAAAATATCGTTTGCTTAAAAGTTGGGTTAATTATTTTCAAACGCACGTAAAAGCTTATTTTGAAAGATATCAAAACATGAAAATACTCTTAAGTGATTGAGCTACCCTTCTAGTTTCTAAAAAAAACAAAAAAAAACAAATGGTTTGTTGTCTTCATTTTCGTTTACATTTTAAACCACTTTAAGATGGGTGTATGTATTGAACAGCTTCATTTTCGAACTCTTGATTATTAAAACTCAGAAGAGCCTAGAAAGTGTTTTAGAAACTAGAAGGGTAACCCCCAATCACTTAATTTGCTATAAATATATATTGCTCAAATTGCTATTAAAAGAAACAATTTTAAAATATTCCATATTTCATCATAAGGATATTTTTCAAAATCAACTTTACACTTTAAATATCATTTCGAAATATTCCATTATTAAACGTCACATTATATAACTACTTTTAAAACAGGATTCATTTACTATTCTACTTTCTAATAGACTTTAAATATGCAATGAGAATATAAAAAAAGAATAATGACATAAAAAGCAGAGAAGCATTGAGAAGCAACATTCACCTTATTCTAAAAAGTAGAAGAGTAAAAAATGAATCATTTAAGAAAAAAATAAAACTTTTTATTTCAACTTCAAATTCGCCATTTTTGTTTTTCAACTTAAAAAGTTTTATTTTTTAAAAGATGTCACAACATTAAAAAAATCCTCTTAAAGTGATTCTAAAATTACTCTTCTAGTTTCTAAAACACTTTCAAAGTTTTTAGTTATACTGTAATAACAGTTTTTTTTTAAATCTTAACTTTGCTATTTTCCTCAGTTGTGTTTGTTTAATACACCTTAATTAAATAATTAATTATTAAAATTAGATTTCTAACAACAAAAAATGAATGGAATCGCAACTGAAACTGATAGAACCGCCACAATTAAATCCGTGTCCATTAAAACACTTGTAAGTAATTTACTAATTAATTAATCAAACGCTACTTTTCATGATTCTGTCTGGGCTGATTAGCTGAATTTCCTACTCAGATTATTCTCTGCTTTTCAGAAGAGCAAAATTAAAAGAAACTAGAAAGTTTTTTTTAGAAAACTAGAAGGGTAGATCAATCACTTAATGGAAAGTGGCTTAATAGATATTTAATTTGTTCCCCCCCCAGGTGGCGCCACTCTATAGGAATTTTCTTCCGCCACAACCGCGGTTTTGAGAAAATTTCTATTTTTCAAAAGAAATATTACGAAAAAATTCAAAGTGTTTTAGAAACTAGAATAGTTGGTGATAATGCTAACAGTTTTGTTCATGATGATATCTTTCAAAATAAAAATTTTATGACAAGTTTAGAAGAAAAAAATGGCCGAAAATAGTTTTTTCATGAAATTTCAATGGAAAACCAAAAAAACGCGTCATTTTTCAAACTGAACTTTAAAATTGTTTATTTTTTAAGATTTTGACACGAAAAAACTTTTAACATAATCTTTTACCATTCTAGTTTTTTAGAACAATTTGATTTGTTTCTTTAAAAAAAACGTTCGTTTGACGTTTTTGCGACGAAATTTTCCAAAAAAAAAAACATCTGTGGAGACTTAGCCTTTTCAAACAAATAAAAAGTTTATTTTGAGTTACCCTTCTAGTTTCTAAAAACACAATCAAGTTTCTTTTCATTTTTCAATTGTACTACTTTGGACCCGCCCTTGTTAATGATGACTGGCAACTTCCAATTGGCTGGTTATGTAGTCTGACGTTGAAAAGGGCGGAGCATGTGACGTCAGACTTCATAACCAACCAATTAGAAGTTGCCTATCGACATAACAAGGGCGGAGCCAACTGAATTTCTAACCTTTTTCTAACTTCCTGTGCAGGTTGGTTGTTTTGCAGATTAACCAGGCAATCTGCAGATTGACTGATTCCGCATTTACATTTTAAAACCATTTTATTAAGTGTGATTTCAGTTACTCTTCTAGTTTCTTAATATCTTGTGCATTTATGTTTTTTTCAGTTTGTATTTTCAACATTTCGAGACAAATGTCTTATAGTATTTGGCTCCATTTGTGCCATTGGATTCGGACAAAGGATTCTAGCAATGGCGTCCATATTTTCGCACCTTTTAAGCACCTTGTCATCATTAGATGCAACTGTCAAATACATCACATTGATAAAACCTGACAACAATAATAACGACAGCAACAACACATTACAGCATCCTCAGTAATTATAATTAGTATTAATTACTATCAAGTGTGTCAAGTGTCAACTTTTACCTAAAAAAAACTGTCAACAATTATTTGCAACTTATAAAACCTTGAAAAAAAAAATAACAATAGCTAAGAAACAATTAGATGCTTTGCGATTTTTCGTCCAAAAAATACACGAAATAAAATGAAAACGATATATTTTTAATTAAATTCGTTTTTTATTTATTTCGTAATTAAATTTCGTTAATGGTTTGCGTTCTGCCAAAACGAAAAAAATTAAAATAAAACACGAAATATGACATTTTTGGCTACAATTAAAACCTGAAACAAAAAGTACCTATGTGCATTACTAAAACCAGAAATCACAACGGCGACAACAAGGGATGGAAATGGTAATAACAGCAAATAAATAAAAAGTAAAAAACAATTAAATATTATAACCTACCTTTAACCTAACATCTGCTGCTTTTTGTTGAGTAAATTTAATACTTTCCTGGAGATTACATGCACTAATTTCTTCAAAATATTCTATCGTTTGTTTGAAGTGGGAAAAAAAAATGGCTGCTTTTTTGACCAAAATGTCAACAAACGCGCATGCGCGACTTTTTCGTGGTAACGAAATATAAGAAATGTTTCGTCACGAAAAATAGAAAAAATATCGTAACAACACTTGTAAAATTAGACTGAAAATACGAAATAATTTTAAATATATCGTATTTTTAATGTATTTCGTATTTTCTCACATTTCGTTTTACAGTTCGCAAAGCATCTATTGATTCTTTAAAGAACTTTTGTTCTTTTTTTTTCCACCTTACACTGGTTAGATACAAATTATTAATGATTTTTAAATTAAAAAAAAGTCAAAATTAAGATATTTTTGGTGCTAAAATCACATTTTTAAACATTTAAATCAGATTTTTAAATATTTTAATCATATTTTTCAAGATTTTAATCAGAATTTAAAAAAATTAATCAGAATTTTAAATATTTTAATCAAAAGTTTTTCTTTAAATTCAATCATTTCAAAACGATTATTCTTACATATTTCAATAGGCAAAAATGGGACTAGAATTTACGTGTTTTAGAAACTAGAAGGGCACCTGAATCCCTTAACAGTATTTTAATTTTAATATCTTTCAAAATAAGCTTTTTATGTCAGTTTGACAAATGCTCCCACTTTAAGCAGATAATATTTTTTTAAAATTTTTGTCTATAAAAAGTTTATTTTGAAAAATAACAAGAAAATACCATTGAGTGATTGAGCTACCCTTCTAGTCTCCAAAACACTTTCTAGTTTGTTTTTATTTTGCAATGTAAAGACAGAATTACTAGATTTAGAGGAACAAAAAAAACCTTTTTTTTTTTAAAAGTTATTTCAGTTATTGAGTTACCCTTCTAGTTTCTAAAGTTCTTAATGTTATCATCAGGAGGGAGCGAAATAAGAGACCGAGGTTGGTTTACACTGAACGGACCATGTTTTTTTCCTTACAGAAGCGAACAAGAATCATCAGTCCATGACCTCATCAGCAATTCGTTCAAAATGACGAGCATTTACATAGCATTAGCTTTGTTGGCCCTGTCCACACTTTACTACGGAATGGTCATCGCATTCGAAGTGACCGCTCGAAACCAGACTAACAGAGCCTTGAACATGTACATCGAATCACTGGTTCATCAGGACATGGAGTTCTTTGACAAAAAAGAAACCAGGAACCTCGTCAACCAAACTGCAGAGTAAATATTTCATAATTCACTTCGAGGCCGGTTTCACACGAACTACTTTGTGGCGCCACATAAAGTAGTCTTTTTTTTTTTTAGCAAAACACTGATGACAATCACATAGGGGTATGTTCACTTTACACGAGTCACACCGCCACAGAGTTGTTTTTTTGCACTACAGTGGCGATGAGTGGTTAAACTAGTCCAGCTGCCATGAGTGGTTGAGTCCTGCCACAAGTGGCGACCACCACGTTGTGTTTCAGTGATGATTAAGACAGGTAGTTAGAAATAGGTGAAAATTTCAGTTGGCTCCGCCTTTGTTATGACGACTGGCAACTTCTAATTGGTTGGTTATGAAGTCTGACGTCACATGCTCTGCCCTTTTCAACGTCAGACTACATAACCAGCCAATTAGAAGTTGCCAGTCGTCATAACAAGGGCGGAGCCAAGCTCAGCCAACTGAAGTTTTCACCTATTTCTAACTGCCTGTATGATTAAGATCATATCAGTGGCCCGTACTGATAGCAAGCGAATGTTTTCAATGGCGGTTCTTGTGAAATGCGTGAACTACTTTTTGGTGTCACAAAGTAGTCCGTGTGAAGCCGGCCTTCTTTGGTCATTTTTTCAGCAACTTTTTTAACATTTGCTTTTTTTTTGGTGAAAATAATGATTTTCTTGATTTTTTTTGTTATTAGAGATTTTCAGAAATTTCATGATGCGATTGGCGTGAAATTTTCCGATATTATCAACTGTGTTTCCGGAATTATAGTCGCATTTATTTATTCTTTTTATTTGGGCTGGAAATTGACTCTTGTTTGTCTCTGCTTTACGCCATTGTATTTAATTTCATACAAAATATTAACTACAGTAAGTGTCACATTTCAACACTCATAGAGCCTGCTTCACATGGAACACTTTGTGTCACATGCACACAGTAGCGCCACTTAGTCGTTGGTGGGGCTTGCTTCCACCGCGCGCACACCACCATTGAAAACAATCTAATGATGTCAGTGCAGTCCACAGGTATGACACTAACCACAATTGACAAACAGGTGATGGTCGCCACTAGTGGTTGGCTACGAACACTCTTCGCCACTGTCGAGCACACTTTGTGTGAACACCTATGCAATCATTGGTCTGCTAAAAACGAAACCTTTTTATTTGTTCCGTGTGAAGCGGGCCTTAGTTGTCGTTCAAACCATGAAGTTAATGTAGGCTAAAGTAAGATCACTTTCTACTGCGCATGTGCAGAATGCAGTCACTGAAATATGATCATTACAAAAACCAGAAAAATGCGTTTTTCAGTTAAATAACCTGGTTAGAGGCTAGAATTCAGATGATGCTAGAGGTCAAACTATCATCTAAAACTTCTTGCTCCAGCTACAAGTCTAGCCTCTAACCTGGTTCATTTTTGACTGAAAAACGTATTTTTCTGGTTGGCTTCATGCTCATACTTAAGTGACTGCATCCTGCACATGCGCAGTAGAGAGCGATCTCACTTTAACCTAAATTACAACCTAATTGCCTGTATAACTACTCTGGGTCAAGACAATGCAACTTAAAGCCTTGTTTCCATTGGGGTGAAAATTTCAATTTTTGTGAAATTTCAACTGGTGAAAAAAAGGGAAGACACGTGGCCCGCGCGCCTATGATAGTGAATGGGCGGGGTCCACGTGTCTTTCCTTTTGTTCACCAGTTGAATTTCACAAAAACTAGAAATTTTCGCCGCAGTGGAAACAAGGCCTAAAGACACAAATTTAAAAGTTGAAGTTCAAGTGTCAAAGTTGCATTCTTGAATTCGAGTCAAAGTGACGTCAAATTTCATCATTATTTGTATTTTCTAGTCTAGAACAAAGTATTCCAAATTGGAATCGTTTGAATACTGTAAAGCCAGTGCAATTGCAGAGGAAGTTTTGGGCGCCATCAGAACTGTGGTGGCGTTTGGCGGAGAAACAATAGAATCGCAACGGTATTTTTTTAAATAAACGTTTAAAATCAACAATAATTTAGAAAGTTCATTTTTCACTTTTAAGATGTTTTTAAAATGAGCTGACTCTTTTATATCTTTTAGAAGAGCAATATTAATAGAAACTAGAAGTGTAAGCTTAATCATTTAAGGCTATTTTCATGTTTGATATCTTTCAAAATAAACTTTGTAGCGACAACAAATTTCCTCTGCTTAAAAAGTAGAAGAAAAACTATTATCATAGAAATTTCATGTTTTGTTGCTTAGTTACGCTACGAAACTAGAAAACGTCACAAAAGCCGGTTATGCCAAAGGAATTGCGGCAACATTAGGAACAACATTGCTCTACGTTGCAACTTGCGCCAGTTTCGCACTTTCAACTTGGTTCGCACTCTACCTGTGCGTAAATAATCTAGCCTCAAACTCACGCTCTTGGAATATTTACGTCATGATTACGGTAATAAGAGTCTTTTATCATATTATATGCAATTGCTCTAAATCCCTTTGCCCTAAAAGAAACCTTTATATTAAATAAAGACACTTCACCTAAAGACATTTGTTCTAAAACATTTTCCTTAAAGGAACATTTGCCCTAAAACTGTTCACCCAAAAAGAACATTTGCCCTAAAACAACTTCCTTAAAAGGGCATTTGCCCTAAAACTGTTCGCCCAAAAACAACTTCCTTAAAGTTGCATTTGCCCTAAAACTATTCGTCCTAAAGAACATTTGCCCTAAAACAACTTCCTTAAAGGAGCATTTGCCCTAAAACTATTCGCCTAAAAAGAACATTTGCCCTAAAACTGTTCACTCAAAAAGAACATTTGCCCTAAAACAACTTCCTTAAAGGAGCATTTGCCCTAAAACTATTCGCCTAAAAAGAACATTTGCCCTAAAACTGTTCACTCAAAAAGAACATTTGCCCTAAAACAACTTCCTTAAAGGAGCATTTGCCCTAAAACTATTCGCCTAAAAAGAACATTTGCCCTAAAACTGTTCACTCAAAAAGAACATTTGCCCTAAAACAACTTCCTTAAAGGAGCATTTGCCCTAAAACTATTCGCCTAAAAAGAACATTTGCCCTAAAACTGTTCACTCCAAAAGAACATTTGCCCTAAAACAACTTCCTTAAAGGGGCATTTGCCCTAAAACTGTTTGCCCTAAAGAGACATTTGCCCCCAAATCTACTGTATATCAAAAGACAAGTGTGTCACATATCCCAATTTGTAGCTTATTGAAAGCGGGATACCATTATGTAATGCCCGCTATTTACATATCTCCAATCAGTATTGTCGATTCCCGATGTTTTAAAATGAAATTGTTGTATTTTTCATTTTGTAGACGATTAACGTCTTAAATAGCAGTGTTTTACGGTCTTGGGATATCTTTGCCAGTGTTGATGCATTGTTTGCCGCAAGAATATCAACGGCCAGAATACTCAATCTAATACAACAGGTATTTTTAATGAAATTTTCATACAATTCACGATTTTCAATACATTTTTCATCATTTCAGTCAAACCCTTCTTCATTTGTTTCAACAATTTGAAGAAAAAAATATAAAATTGACGATTTTCCATACATTTTTTTTATTAATTTAGTCAAACCCTCAAGTTTTTGTTATAATTTTCACGAATTTTAAACGCAATTCATGATTTTGCATACATTTTTTTCATGAGTTTAAAAAAAAACCCCAGTTTTTACATCAGGTATAAATATTTGATGAAATTCTCATGCAAATTCATGATTTTCCACGCATTTCATTATTTCAGTCAAACCTCAGCTTTCTTTTTTATAATTTTCATAAATTTTAAATGTAATTCATGATTTTCTAGTTTAAGGAAACTATTTTTTTCATCAAGTACAACAATTTGACGAAATTTACATGCAATTCACGATTTTCAATGTATGTTTTTTGTCTATATAGAAACCAAGTATAAATTGTTCGGACGTCAATCTTATAATGCCGTTGAGAGACACCGAAATCCACGAGATCACATTCGACAACGTGTCATTCAGTTATCCGAACCGTCAAGACGTCAAAGCAATTGACGGATTTAATCTAACTGTTCAATCCGGAGAGACAATTGCTTTGGTCGGAGGAACAGGAAGCGGAAAATCAACAATCATCAGTTTACTATTGCGATTTTACGACGTTTCTCTTGGAAAAGTAAGTTAATTTTTAAGCAAAAATAGTGAAAAATTCACGATTTCTTGTTTTTTAAACAAAATCATATATTATTTATTTAAATATTTTTTTAATTAAAAAATGTTTTATTTTAAGACATTTTCGAACTCTAGCGTTTACAAAAGAGCTTTGAACAATAAAACTTGTCGCACACTACATCGGATCGGAACGGAACGGTCGGAATGAATCCGAATATAGTGAAAACAAGCATTTCAATGGAGCCCCGCAAACATGCTTGGATCGGATGCGCCACGTCAGCGGAGCTCCATTGAAATGCTTGTTTTCACTATATTCGGATTCGTTCCGTTCCGATCCGATTTAGTGTGCTTAAGAGCTTAAGAAGAAATTCAAAATGTGTTATAAACTAGAATTGTAACTGTATTAATCACTTAATTGTATTTTTCAAGTTGATATCTTTCAAAATAAACTTTTTTATAGACAAAAATTTAAAATATTGTCTTTAAAGTTGGGTCATTTTCAAACTGACATAAAAAAAAAGTTCATTTTGAAAGATATCAACGTGAAAATACCTTTAAGTGATTCTGCTACCCTTCTAGTTTCTAAAACACTTTCAAATTTCTCTTAATTTTGCTTTTTGTTATTCATTCTTTCAGAAGTAAAAAAATTAAGAAGAACTTTGAAAATGTTTTAGAAACTAGAAGGGTAACAGAATCACTTAAAGGTATTTTTTATGTTGATATCTTTTAAAATAAGCTTTTTATGTTAGTTTGAAAATGATCCAAATTTAAGCAGACTGTATTTTTAAATTTGTCTTTTTCTGTTGAAATCTTTCAAAATGAACTTTTTGATAGACAAAAATTTAAAAAAAAATTTCTGCTAAAAGATGTCATTTTTTGAAAATGACTCAACTTTTATCTCATATAAAGCTTATTTTAAACGATATCAACATAAAAATACCTTTAAGTGATTCTGCTACCCTTCTAGTTTCTAAAACACTTTCAGGTTATCTTTTATTTTACTCCTCAAAGAATTAATAATAAAAGAGTAAAATTAAGAGAAATTTGAAAGTGTTTTAGAAACTAGAAGGGTAACTAAATCATTTTAAATGTTGATATCTTTTAAAATAAGCTTTTTATGTCAGTTTGAAAAATGGTTTAACTTTAAAGCAGACTATATATTTTAAAAATTTTCTCTTTAAAAAGTTTATTTTGAATAATATCACACAGCTACCCTTTCTAGTTTCTAGTTCTTTTGAAACCGCAAAAAAATAATCCAAGAGTTCGAAAATAAAACATCTTTATAAAAAAAATCAATGAATTGTTGTTTCTACTCTGCCGTCCAAAGATAACTCTTGACGGAAAAGACCTTCGTAACTTCGACGTCCGTTGGTTACGACAACAAATCGGACTTGTCGGCCAAGAACCGGTTTTGTTTCCATCCACGATCGAAGAAAATATATCGTACGGAAAGTTGGGTGTCGTCGGTCAAACGGAAATTGAAAATGCCGCAAGAATGGCAAATGCTCACGATTTCATTCAGAAACTACCAATGGTAATTAACGCAGAGAGTTTTGAATTTCTTCGTTAATTTAAGTTTTAAAGCTGATTATTCTGTTTTTCAGGTGTAAAATGAAGAGAAACTTGAATGTGTTTTTGAAACTAGAAGGGTAACAATCACTAAGAGTATTTTTTTCCTATTGGTATCTTTCAAAATAAACTTTTTATGTCATTTTTAAATGACCAAGTTTTTTTTGTCTATAAAAAGTTTATTTTGAAAGATATCAACATGGAAATACTCCTTAAGTGATTGAGCTGCCATTCTAGTTTCTTAAACACTTCTTAGTTTCTCTTAAATTTGGTTTTAAAGTGTAAACCGCCCCTTAAATTAATAATTATTCTGTCTTTTTGGTGCCAAAAGTAAGAAAAACATTAAACATGTTGTTAAGTCATGTTTGATATTTTTCAAAATAAACTTTTTATGAGTTTGGAAATGACGCAACTTGAAGTAGATGAATTTGTTTTTCATTTTTTGTCTATAAAAAGTTTATTTTGAAAGATTTCAACATATATACTTACCCTTAAGTGATTGAGCTACCCTTCTAGTTTCTAAAACACTTTTCAAGCTTCTCTTAAATTTTGCTCTCTTCTGAACGACAGAATATATAAACAAGGAGTTCGCGGGGCAATTTACATTTTCAGAAATTTAGCAAAACGTTTATTTTGAAACATTGTAAATATTTCAGAAATACAAGACACTCGTTGGAGATCGAGGTTCCCACGTGAGCGGCGGTCAAAAACAAAGAATAGCCATTGCACGAGCTCTGATTAGAAATCCAAGAATTCTCATTTTGGACGAAGCCACTTCGGCATTGGACACTCAAAGCGAAGCGTTAGTGCAGGACGCCCTCATCAAAGTATTGAATATTAAGAGCATTGGACACCATGGGCCACTTTTTGAGGAAGTGGTTGGGTTCAACTGCAAGATGTTGTCGCAAGTGGCTGCGCTGTGGTTGCAATGTATTTCTATGAAAAGACGCATGATTTTCGCATACGAACGGCTTCTGAAGTCGAAGACGACCACCGGTGGTTGGGTTGTGGTTGACAATGTATTGCCAAGGAGCGACGACCGACGAGCGACACGCCGACTTTCTTTTGCAGTCGAACTTGACCACTAAAAAGTGGTTTATGTGCCAAGTCTCTTAATCGTGAAGAATAATCTTGTCAATTTGCACGTACTTATAGCTCAAATTGAACTATTTTTTTTAAACTAAGGCTCGAGAAGGAAGAACAACAATTATCATTGCACATCGTTTGTCGACAATTCGGCACGCCGACAGAATTATCGTCGTTTCTTCTGGTAAAATCGCCGAAATGGGAACTCATGAGGAACTAATTAATCTAAATGGAATTTACTGCAAACTGGTTACAACACAGGTATTTGAATGGCTTTTAGCTAAATTTGGTTAGGGCCAAATTTAGGGCCAATTTGGTATTTTCAGGGCCTATAAAAGGGCACATTTCGATTTTTTGCCGTTTTTAGAAGAAAAAATCCGAATTCTTGTTTAAAATGTTTTACGAGTTTCGAACTTTGTAGAATTTATGGAATTTTCACGGTATTTTGGATGGCTTTCTGGAGCCAGTTTAGCCGTCTTGAGGGTATTGAGGTCACTGAAGCTTTTTCAGGAAAAAATTTTGGACGTTTTTTTTTTAAATACGCTCGGTACAGTCGTCAATGTTATCATTTTTAACTTTGTTAAATTTATAGACTTTTTAAAAGATTCTGAAGACTTTCGGGACTCGTTAAACCCCACTAAAGCCTTTTCAGACCATTTTTAGCCGTTTTTTTAAACGTAATGTTGATTTTCAACTTTGTTAAATTGGTGGATTTTTTTAAAGCTTTTTGGAACTTAATTACGGATTGCTAGTTGAACGTCCTGAAGCCTTTTCAGACTATTTAAATATTTTTTAGTTTTTTGGCCGTTTTTTTTTAAATACACCAGTGACTTTTTACATTTTTCGACGTTTCTTTTACGTTTAAGGTTTCGATTTAGTTCAATTTAAAGACTTTTTAAAACTTTTTTGAGCTTAATTCTGGAGCTTAGTTGAACCCTCTGTGCTTTTTCGGAACAATTAAACGTTTTTCAATTTTTAGCCGTTTTTTAAAACGTAAAGTTGATTTTGTCTTCCATTAAAAGCTTTCAACGTTGTAAAATTGATGAAGTTTTTTAAGCTTTTTGGAACTTATGGTTTGCTAGTTGAGCCTCCTGAGGTCTTTTCAGGGCATTTAAATATTTTGTTATTTTTTGGCCGTTTTTTAAAAATTGCAAGCTGTGATTTTTTTACATTTAAAGTTACAATTTTGTTCAATTTAAAAGGACTTTTTAAAGCTTTCGGGTTACTTGCAGCGGCTTGCTTGCGGCTTCAGGGCATTTTTACGCTTTTACACACTTTTAATCAAATTCAACTTTCCACATTAAAAATATATTAATTATTCAAAATATTTCATTTTTTTTAAGAGTTTCACATCAGACACAAATACTTCTTCCGGTAAGTTTTTTTTTGTTTTTACCTTTTGTTAATTACCTTAACCAATTAATGTTGAAAATATTCGTTCCAAACCATCGTATAGAAACCGAAGCAGCCGTTCAAGAAGGTAACGTTAAAGCCAACCAATCGAAACTTCGGAAGAATTCGTCTGCGGCCGATGCGTATCGTAGGCTGGTACGACGACGTAATGTTATTACTGAATTCCATCGTAAAAATCATTCTCAGTTTAGCTTTTTTGATCTGAAAAAAGAAAAAAATTAACGAAAAAAATGAAGATATTAAATATTTGATATTGTTTATTTTTCACTTTCAAGAGCATCATGATAAGTAATAAAATTGAATTCTACGGAAATCCACTTCGTCGGCTTTTCAAACTCGGATTCTTCGAAGCTTTTTTCGTATTGGTCGGAATGTTCGGAAGTATCTTGAACAGTTTCGTTTACACTTTGTTTTATACGGAAACATTTGGATTTTTATACGAAGTAAGAAAATCTTACCTGACAATCAGTCAATTAAAGCTGCTCGCCCACAAGATCGGTGTCGCGGCGTAACGTGGCATCGAGAAGTTCCATGCAGACTTTCTCCAGAGTGGTGCTGCGCTGCGCTTATCCTCGCTTCAGCCCTAATGAACTAGGCTTCATTCATTTACATGCATTTTGTTTGGGAGCTGTTTTTTTTTTCTCCGCGCCACGCCAAGCCACACCACGCCGCGTCGCGTCATGGACCTAGTGGGCGAGCAGCTTTAGACGGTTATTTTGAACAATTAATGCGGTTTTGGTGCTGTTTTTTTGTTGTTGGCTAATTAGTCCTTCAGTCAGCGTGCTTGATTAACTAATTAATTACTTAAACTCAAAGTCAAATTAAGAAAACGATTAATTTCATAGTCAATCTACATATTTACTGAACAATTTTCGAAAAAAGCCCTTTTTTTAAAAAAAAAAAGCAAAAATACGTCTTTTCCATAAAATTTCAATAGAAAAACCGAAAGAAGAGAAAAAAGAAAACGTCTAACATCATCTTTTACTATTCTAGTTTTGAAAACAAATTTGAATTTTTTCATAATGTTGTTTCTTCAAAAAAAAAAAACGTTGACCGTTGTTGCGTCCAAATTTTTCAAAAAAAGCCTATGAGAAAAATTTGCACGCAAAAACGGTCAAGCGAACGTTTTTTTTTTTAAGAAACAACATTATGAAAAAGCTTAGCATGCTTAGCATTAGCCACTGCAGTGGCGCCATCCGGAAAGCCAAAAACGAAATAAATATCTATTCAGCCACCTGAAATCTATTTGTTCTTTAGATTCTTCACGGTTACGATCATTTGAGTGACAACAAGACGAACACGGCTCTTCAAGAGTACATATATTTTACGATAATTTGTGCAATTGCTTACATTGTCGCAATTACCTTACAGGTTCGTTCAAATTTCTTAAAAAACTAGAACAGTTAAATGAATTTGGCTAAAAGTATTTTTTTTTTACAAAGATATCTTTCAAAATAAGCTTTTTATGGTAATTTTCATATATTTTGAAACTATACGATTAAAAGTTTATTTTGAACGATATATCATTTATGAAAATAATAAATTTAGCCAATTTATTCACTATTAAAGTTTGAAAATCAGCTGTTTTATAAAACATCTTACCGAAAATGTTGTGTTTTCGGGGTTTTTTTTTTTTACAATTTCAAGATGGGATTCTTGGGAATCGCAAGTTCTCGATTAGCAAGAAAACTACGAAAAAACTTATTCGAATCACTAATACGAAAAGTACGATTTCGATTATTTGATCGTTTAAAATGAAAGATTTCTTCTTCTTTATATCTCTGACCAAAAAAAAAAGTAATCCTTTTTTATTTGAATTTTCTAAGGACATGGCTTTCTTCGATAACTCTCAAAATAACATCGGTGGATTGTGTTTGTTGCTCTCGTTGGATGTGGAAAACGTCAAAAATGTAACTTTGCTATTTTACTTTGAAAAATAACGTCACAAAAATACTACTCATTAGAAATCTTTCGAATACACTTCAAGATTGTTTTAAAAGATGCATCTAAAAGAACTTTATACTTTTACTTTGCAGCCCACTTTTGTACATTACTTTAATTATGCTTTACTTTGTACTTTACAGTTTACTTTGTACTTTACTTTGCAGCTTACTTTACAGTTTACTTTATGCTTTACTTTACAGTTTACTTTGTACTTTACTTTGCAGTTTACTTTACAGCTTACTTTACAGTTTGCTTTGCAGTTTACTTTGCAGTTTACTTTACAGTTTACTTTGCAGCTTACTTTGTACTTTACTTTGCAGCTTACTTTGTACTTTACTTTGCAGTTTACTTTACAGTTTACTTTGTAGTTTACTTTACAGTTTACTTTGTACTTTACTTTGCAGCTTACTTTGTACTTTACTTTGCAGCTTACTTTACAGTTTACTTTGTACTTTACTTTACAGTTTACTTTGTACTTTACTTTGCAGTTTACTTTGTACTTTACTTTGCAGCTTACTTTGTACTTTACTTTACAGTTTACTTTGCAGCTTACTTTAGAGTTTATTTTGTACTTTACTTTGCAGCTTACTTTACAGTTTACTTTGCACTTACGTTTGCAGTTTACACTTTGCTTTGCACGTTACTTTGTGTCTTACTTCAAAGTTGGCACTTTACATTTCACTTTACTTGGACACTTTACTTAGCACTTTACTGCACACCTTACTTTGCACATTATACTTTGTGCTTTACTTCGCACTTTTCACTTTACTTCGGACCTTACTTTGCATTGTACACTTTACTTGGAACCTTACTTTACACTTTACTTTGCACCTTAAATTCGACCTTACTTTACACTTTACTTGATAATTTATGCTTGAATTTCTGCACCTACTGCAAGTCAATAAGCACAACTCAAAAGAACAAAAAAACTGCTCCAATTCCCCATAAATGTCAGTATTTTATAATTTTGTCTTAAGGCTGTGAGTGTCCACTTGGGAATGCTTTTGAACGCAGTGACTAAATTCGTGTCTAGCATTGCAATCCTCTCCGTATTTTCTTGGAAGCTCGGAGTTGCACAACTGTGTTTACTTATAATCGGTTTCGTAATCACGATCGGAATGAAAAAACTACAACTTCAAAAGACTAAACAGAAAGCGAATGCTCTGAGCGCATCGAACGAGGTAACAACACGAAAGTCACCAAAATATGGAACTTTGTATCTTGAAAATAATTTCTAAATAACAAATTTGTACCAATTGTTTTCGGATTCTTTAGGTTCTGAGGCAGATATTAACAAACGTGTGGACAGTTGCATCGTTCGGACTCGAAGATGAATTTCATGAAAAGTTCATGTGTAATTACAATACGGACAGGTAAATTATATGGACATTAGTTGTCTTAAGAGCCTAGAGACACTCTCCAGGTGACGCAAATGATGCATGACACCATAAACGCAACGTTGCGTTAAGTGAAATTTGACGTTTTCGAAAACACAGTCTCGATTCTAACTACAAATCTTTCTTCATACTTTGTTTTGAACAATAATTGAAGTTGCAATACAGGCAATTAGAAATCGGGACAAACAGAAGTTGGCTCCGCCCTTTTTTATGACGATCGGCAACTTCTAATTGGTTGGTTATGTAGTTTGACGTCACATGCTCCGCCCTTTTCAACGTCCAACCACACAACAAACCAATTAGAAGTTGCCGGTCGTCATAAAAAGGGGCGGAGACAACTTCTGTTCGTCCCGATTTCTAATTGGCTGTTTTTTTTGCAATGTTTCGAACTGCCGTTCAGTTACTAGAGCCATTTGTGTAACTTTAGAACCGCAATATTGACCCTGTCGCATGGCATGTACAACTCAGAAGGGTCTCTAGGCAAATGTAGGAACACATTTTTAACAAGCAGTTAGAAATAGGGGAGAACTTCCGTTGGCTTCGCCCTTATGACGACCGGCAACTTCTAATTGGCTGGTTAAGTAGTCGGACGTCACATGCTCCGCCCTTTTCAACGTCAGACTACATAACCAGCCAATTAGAAGTTGCCGGTTGTCATAACAAGGGCGGAGCCAACTGAAGTTCTCCCCTTTTTCTAACTGCCTTGTCATTTTTACGTCTTAACGTTTTTTTCTTTCTTCTTTTGTAAGCAGATTTGCCAAATGGAAAAACTGTGTTTTACCAATGATGCAAACGTGTATCGAATTATGGGCTCAATTAGGCGTTCTAATCGTAATCGTTCTAAGCGCACCGTTAATATTTGACCAAGACATAACAATATTAAATATCATTAGGTAATAAACATGCAATAAACTACTAAATATAGGCAGGTAGTGGGCAAACTTATCTTTTTATACTAAGGCTAGGGTACACACGACCAAATCTGGCTTGTCCATTCAGAGAACGTAACAATTGGTTCAAAATAGTAGCCTTTACACACACAGACGCTTTCCTCCGCGTTTAGGCAGTGTGCACGCTTTCACGCGAGAAAAAGTGCGTGTGTAAAGAATGTACAAGCCAGAATTGATCGTGTGTACCCGGCCTTAAAAATCTGAATCGATTTGAGGATAAAAATTAAAGAGAAACTATAAAGTGTTTTAGAAACTAGAAGGGTAGCAGCAGCACAATAACTTAAAGGTATCTTTCAAGTTGATATCTTTCAAAATACACTTTTTATAGATAAAAATTAAAAAAAATATAGTCTGCTTAAAGTTGGGTAATTTTCAAACTGTGACATAAAAAGTTTATTTTGAAAGATATCAAACATGAAAATACCTTCAAGTGATTGAGCTACCCTTCTAGTTTCTAAAACATAGTCAAGTATTTCTCCATTTTGTATCTGAAAGACGGAATAATCAAGAGGCCCCGTTTACACTTGAAAACTAACTAACTTGCATTTTCTTTCTGCCAAAAAAAAGGTCCATCGGAACACTGTTTGCTACGACTAACCTAAGCAGCGCACTTGCATTGCTTCCGAACTTCATCGCTGCGAGAAACTCCTTAGATAAAATATTTAAGATGATCGACAATAAGCCGAAAACGGATCCGACAATTTCAGAACTATTCGAAGAAGTTACGGTAAAGTAACCAGTTTGAATAATGTGAGGTCTGGGTTCACAGAATACGACATAGTTCACATTATAACGTAACGCAGTAACAATGCAATGGTCGAACTCTACTACGCATGAGCATTGTTCAAATGAACCAATTGAAATCAACGATATTTCGAGGTTTGCGTTCTGCGCATGCTCAGTAGACAAAAGAAAAATTCAAAATTCACAAAAAAAATTTAAAAATTCACAAAAAAAATTAAAAAATTCACAAAATAAAAACTTTAAAATTCACAAAAAAACTTATTTTAAAGTTTTTTTTGTGTGAATTTTAAAGTTTTTTCTTTTATTAAACTTAAAAATTCACAAAAAAAATTAGAAATTCACAAAAAACAGTTATTTTAAATTTTTTTTGTGAATTTTTAAATTTTTTTTGTGAATTTTTAATTTTTTTTTTTGCAAATTTCTAATTTTTTTCATGAATTTTAAAGTTTTTTCTTTTATTAAACTTAAAAATTCACAAAAAAAAAAATTAAAAATTCACAAAAAAAAAAACGTAATTTTCTTTCTGTTTGATTTTTTTTTTGTAGCCAATGCAAGAGGCAAATGTCGAGTTTCGCGACATTTCCTTCAAGTATCCGATGCGGCAAAGTGTCAGCATTCTTAAGGAATTTACCCTTAGTATCAAAACGGGACAAACGGTGGCTTTAGTCGGTGGAAGCGGAAGTGGCAAAAGTACGTGTCTACAACTTTTGGAAAGGTTTTACGAACCATATTACGGATCAATCGTAAGAACATCCTCGAACTCTTGATTATTTTGTCTTTCAGAATCAAAATTAAGAGAAACTTTGAAAGTCTTATAGAAACTAGAAGGGTAGCTCAACACTCTTAGCAGTATATTAATGTTGATATCTTTTAAAATAAGCTTTTTATGTCTTAATATTTGTCTATAAAAAGTGTATTTTGAAAGATATCAACGTAAAAGTACTATCGAGTGATTCAGCTACCCTTCTAGTTTCTAGCACACTTCCCATTTCTCCTTAGCGTTGCTCTTCTGAACATGCATTATATTACTAAATGAATAATGTGTTACATTTTAAGAGTTTGAACGGTAAATCGATCAAATCAATGGATAAATGTTCGTTACGACGGCAAATGGTAATCGTCCAACAGGAACCGGCTCTTTTCGATCGGAGCATCGCAGAAAACATCGCTTACGGAGACAACACGAGACAAGTGACGATGGACGAGATCGTCAAAGCCGCAATCATCGCACAGGCGCATCAATTCATCGTAAAACTACCGCAGGTAAAAAATTACTACAGTTCAGAGCCGTGACTAAGTCATTTTTGCGCAAAAGGCAAGAATAGAACTGGTGCGCGCGCCCCACAGTAAGACAAATGGTTTTAAGGCTAATGTCCCTTTTGGGCAAATGGTTTTAGGGCAAGCATCGTTTCGAACAAGCGTCTTTTTAGGGCAAATGTCACTTTAGGACAAGCGTCTTTTTAGGGCAAGCATCGTTTAGGACAAGCATCCTTTTTGGGTAAATGTCCCTTTAGGTCAAATGTCCCTTTAGGGCAACTGTCCCTTTAGGGCAACTGTCCCTTTAGTGCAAATGTCCCTTTAGGGCAACTGTCCCTTTAGGGCAAATATCCCTTTTGGGCAAATGATTTTAGGGCAAATGTCTATGGACAAGTGTCTTTGTAGAGCAAGTGACATTACTGCAAATGTCTGTAGGGGAAGAGTTTTTAGGGCAAGTGTTACACATCTGTACATTATGTATTTGTAAAAAGTAACTGTAACGTACGAGCATAAATGGTAAAAAGTAACTGTAAAGTTAGTTACTTATAATAAAAAAAACCTCTCGTCTCCGCAAGGGTTACGAAACTTTGGTCGGCCAACGAGGAGCTCAACTAAGCGGAGGACAGAAACAACGTATCGCAATAGCGAGAGCGTTGGTTCGTAAGTCTCGTATCGTACTTCTGGACGAAGCAACTTCGGCATTGGACACCGAAACCGAAAAGGTAACCAAACTATAGGCCAAACCGTTCGGACAATGCAGCCTTTTTTTTGTACAAGAGTGAAATTAGACCTAGCTATATTTGACCCTTTTTTTTTTCTTCTGAAAAACAGGAAGTTCAACGATCTCTAAAAGAAAACATGAGTGGCGCCACTTTCATCGTAGTGGCTCACCGTTTATCGACAATTGCCGATGCCGACGTGATTGCTGTTGTTCACGATGGAAAAGTTGTCGAATTGGGAACTCATTTAGAATTACTTGCATTGGGTGGGCATTATCACAATTTATATCTAACACAATCCTGAAAATTCGTTAATTGAATTTCAATATTTTAACCTGTATTTTAAGGGTGTTTTCATAAAACTCTTGTTTATTCTGTGTTTTATGAGAAATTGAAAGTGTTAGAAAATAGAAGAGTAAATGAATCACTTATGTAATATATACATTCGTGTATATTTATATAAATTGATATATTCGAAATGCTGTATTGTTTTAGAAACTAGAATAGTAACTTAACCCACCCCTATAATGAAATTTTTTTTTAAAAAAAACTTGAAAGTGTTTTAGAAACTAGAAGGGTAAATGAATCACGTACATGTATGTATATTTATATAAATTGATATATTCGAATGTTGTCTGTGTTAGAAACTAGAAGGGTAACTAAATACCCCTCAAATAACGTAAATTAAGAGAAACTTCAAAGTGTTTTAGAAACTAGAAGGGTAGCTCAATCACTTAAGGGTATTTTTATGTTTATTGGTTTCTCATAAAAAGTTTATTTTTTAAAGATAATCAATTTGTTACTTTTTTTATTTCGAAAACAAAAGTTAATTTGTTGTTCAAAATTGTTTTTTTTTTTTAGAAATACATAATAAGTTCTAGTGACGAAATTTTAATTAAATCTTTTGTAGTTATTAACTTATTATATATTGATTGACAATGCTTCTTGCAGCAGCTGGATCTTAAGATTCCTCTGCCATAGGCCAACTGGCTGCCTGCAGTTTTTTTTTTGTATTTGTAACTATTAATTGTAACTATTACTATAACTACTATTATTATTATTATTTTTATTACAATTCACTTCGTTATGAATTTTTATTATAAGTATTTTTTTCTATCCATTAATAACCTCAATTTTAATTATAAATATTAAGACAAATAGCGGCAAATAAAAAAGACAAATCTGTCAACAAAAAATTAATGCCAGTAATAATTTAATATCACTTATGAAGTTATGACACATATTTTGGCTGTTGTTACCTTATGGATTTTTTGATTTTTGGTGGGGATTTTGTAACAATTATTTTTTTTTTTTTAGAAAACAAACACCTGAAATTACAATTAGATTATTTAAAAATAACTAATTAAATGATATTCATTATTACGGTTCGAATTTTCGCCCAAACAAACGTTTCTCAATTTCTGATCTAAGTGCCAATTGTGAAGTAATTATCATCATCATTAAAGCCAACTGTAATTATAATTTTTCTAATGAAAAAGGCTGGTTAGAGACAAGATGTCTGCTTACTATCAGTTGTCAACAGGTAAGTTTTAGCCTCTAACCAGTGTTTTTGATTGGAAAAAACAACAACAACCATAATTGGTTGATTGATTTAAATTGGATTAGTAACAATCTCATTAGCTCTTGATCACAAATTGAGAACATTTGCATAAAGATCCGAGCCCATATTTAATACGATGAATTTTATACAATTAATATCTAAACTTACATACAACAATTATTCTCAGGGCTCGGATTTTTATGCAACATTAAGCAATTGTTTCTCAATAGGGGCCCAAAGTGCCAATCATCATCAAGCTTTTTTTCTAATCAAAAAGTGCTGGTTAGAGGCTAGACGTTTAATTACTATTAGTAATCAACTAGAGTTCTAACCTCTAACCAGTGTTTTTCAACGGAAAAAAACATAATTGTTGGTTGATGTAAAAATGATTGGTTAATTCACAATTGGCACTTGAGCCACAGATTGAGAAAACACTTGCTTGATTGATATTTGCGTAGAAATTCGAGCTCTTATTTATAGTGATGATACATTTTGTACAATTGGAGTCTATTTTTATGCAACAATTATCCTCAGGACTCGAATTTTTATGCAAATAACAAGCAATTGTTTCTCAATTTGTGGCCAAAGTGCCAATTGTGAAGTAATAATCATCATTAGAGCAACTATAATTTTATGGCTTTTTCTAACTAAAAAGGTAGGCTAGATACCACAGGCATTTAGAAATCGGGACAAACGTACAGAAGTTGGCTCCGCCCTTTTTATGACGACCGGCAACTTCTAATGTTTTGGTTATGTAGTCTGACGTCACATGCTCCGCCCTTTTTCAACGTCAAACCACACAACAAACCAATTAGAAGTTGCCGGTTGTCATAAAAAGGGCGGAGCCAACTGAAGTTCGTCCCGATTTCTAATTGCCTGTCTAGATACCTGGTTACTATTAGTTGTCAGCTGTAGTTTTAGCCTCTAACCAGTGTTTTTCAATGAAAAAAAAAACCCATAATTGTTGGGTTGATCTAAACAGGATTATTAATTCACAATTAGGTCTTGAGCCACAGATTGAGAAACACTTGCTCGATATTTGCAGAGAACTTCTGAGCCCTTTATTTAGTATGATGTATTTTGCACAATTAGGATCCATTTTTTTCTGCAACAATTATTTACAGGACTCGGATTTTTATGAAATTATCAAGCAAAAATGTTTCTCAATCTGTAATTGTAAAGAAAGGCCTAATCATCATCATCATCATTATGCTTTTTTCTAATCCAAAAAAGGCTGGTTAGAGGCTAGATTTGTCTGATTACTATCAGTTGTCAACTAGATAGTTCTAGCCTCTAGCCTGATATTACATAAAAATTGCAGCCTTATTAATTATTAAGGTATTTATGATCAAACACACAAAATTATTATATTTTTCACTCTTTGCAAAAATTCAAGAAGAAAATTCAAGTACTTCAAACTTCAACTTGAACCCTCTAAACAGGGTTCCAAACATAAAAAGAAAAAACCTTGTTTGAATGAGGCGTTCTTTTTTTTTTTAAAAAAAAAAAGTGGGTTTTTTTTTCAAGTTGGAACTCTGTTCAGAGAGTTTAAAAGTTAAACATTCAAGTGCTAAGTTTAATACTTGAATTTGGGCCAATATACTCGCGACCCTCACACCACGTCACCAACCAACATCAATTGTTTCGAAAAACAATGTATATAAATATAACCTCGCAAATAATTTTTTCTTCTTATTCAAAGTTGTGATTCGAGTGAAAACAAGACTTCATATCAAATGAAACCTCATTTAATTTAAGACAAGAAATGTGTTTTCCGTTCAGATTATTCTGTAATATAGTTAAATGTAAAACAAGTGTTTGGAATTGTCTCTTGTGTTAAGTATGTTAATTCTTTAATTAACTTAGTTAATTATATATAAGTACATGTGTTTGTGTGTGTTTAACGTTTATTTATATACAGTATGTTATTTTTAATACTTTCTGTTTCTTTGTTTAAGTCTTTAATTAAGTTTAAAATTTAAAGTTAGTTAAGCTATACTTGCTATTCTTCTTTTGTGCTTTCTGTTTCTGTGTTTTCACTTTTCTGCTTCTGTATTTTCACTTTTCTGCTTCTGTATTTTCTGTTTTGTGTTTTCTGCTTCTGTATTTTCTGTTTCTGTATCTTCTGTTTCTGTATTTTCTGTTTTACGTGTGCAATTTTTTTTTCTTGTTGTCTGTTTGTGTATATTTTCTTCTTCTCTTGTGTGTCCTCTTTTCTGTTTCTGTGTATTTTAATTCTTCTGCATGTGTGCGCGTTTTCTATGTATTTTCTCTCTCTCTCTCTCTCTTTTTCCTTTTTGTGCTTTTTTTCTGCTTGCCTGTATGTTTACTTTATATATGTGTGTGCTCTTTGTGTTTCTATATTTTTCTGCTTGTGTCTTCTTTCTGTTTTTGTATTTTTCTGCTTCTGTGTGTGTGTATGTTTTCTTTATGTTTCTGTGTGTGTATTTTTCTTTTTGTTTATGTGTGTGTTCCTTCTGTTTCCGCATTGTGTTTGTATACATGTTCCTTCTGTTTTAATGAGTTTTTTTTTCCTGTTTTTCTGCATCTGCTTGTTTTTTTTCTGTTTGTGCGTGGGTTTTTTTTTCCTGCTTCTATATGTTTTTTTTTCTGCTTCTGTGTTAGTTTTATTTTTGTGTGTTAACCTGCTTGAATGTTTTTTTTTCTGTTTTTTTTTTCTTTCTGTTTCTGTGTTAGTTTTCTTTTTTATGTGTATTCGTGTATGTGTATTTGTGAATGTTTTTATTTGTTTTATCTGCGTTTTTTTTTTGTTGCATTATATGCATTTCTTTTTAAAAAGAGAAGAATTAGAGAGTAGAGAAGAATCACACACGCTGAAAAAAGAATCCCCACTAAATTTCCGTTTTGTAAGGCATTTATTTATACCATAAGCGCCATATCTTTTCAGTACAGTCGAACTCCATAATTTTACATTTCCATTTCCATTTTCTGATGGGGTTTTTTTTTCAGCATGTGTGATTCTTCCCTTACACAAAAAAAGATAAAAGCAAAATATATATTTCAACACAATGTTCTGTTTGTGTTTAAAACGATCCTTTTGAAGCTTCTTGTTCAACCAGATAGAAAAAAAATGCCGACAAAGATTTGGAAGAAATTCAACTCCTTTACATATTTGAATCTAGTAAGGAAATTTAAAACTTTACTGAAAATTTAAAAAAAAACCTCCCTCTCTTTCTGATCGATATTTCCTTTTTCAGTTTAGTTTCTCTTCAGCTCACGACAAATTCTTAATTGTGATTGGCATCTTATGTGCCATAATTTATGGTCAAAAAATGCTTATTATGGCGTTCTTGACAACCAAGCTAACTGTGTTTTTCACACATGTGCCAAATTTAAATTATCCAACTTCTGACCTACAAACTAATGGGACAATACAAAGGAACATTACTGACAGGTAAGAAATGTCATTGGGTGATACACAATGGTTGTAGACATTCCTGAAGAATGTTTGGCATGTCCCCTGCAGTGTCAATTTAACGTTGAGCATTGCTCAGTGGCACCTACCTGATCTAGCACCAAAATGAATACGCGCCAAATCGAAACAGCACTATACATTGGCGCTTATTCAGTTTAGCATTTGTTCCAAATCAACAAGTACCAAACTGAATAACAGCCAATTGAATGAGAATTAAATATACATGCTAGGTGCGTAAAACACTAAACAGCGCGCCCTCTATGTAGTGCACTATCCATTGTGACCATTCAATACCAATGTGGCCTAATTGCCTCACTGCCTAATTTGGAAATGTCCATGACTCCCAAATAAATATTAATAATTTGTTGTACATTTTTCTATAGTTACTTTTCCGACGAAATTAAATCGGAATTTTCTCAACTTACTAAAGATGCTGCGTTAACTGTATTCGTTATGTTCTTCATTTACTTCGGTATGGTGACCACCTTCAAACTAAGTGCTCGTAATCAAACCATACGAGTAATGAAATTATACATGGAATCTTTGGTCCATCAAGACATGGAATGGTTCGAAAGTTGTGAAAAAACCGGAAATCTGGTTAACCAAACAGCTGAGTATGTGGAGATCGATTGCAAGATGTGTTTAAAGCAATAATTTCACATGGTGACTAGTCACTATTAATTAGTCACACGTGACTATAGCCACTGCAAACTAATCACATGTGTCTAACCACTGCAAACTTATCACGTGTCTAACTGCAAACTGATCACACGTGACTTGTCACTGCAAACTGATCACAAGTGACTAGTCACTGCAAACTAATCACAAGTGACTAGTCACTGCAAACTAATCACACGTGACTAGTCACTGCAAACTAATCACACGTGACTAGTCACTGCAAACTAATCACACGTGACTAGTCACTGCAAACTAATCACACGTGACTAGTCACTGCAAACTAATCACATGGCTCATTTTCATTCAAGTCATCATGACCATTCTGTGACAAGGAGGAATCCAAGTTCTTGAAGTGTAACACCTTCAGCATAATTTTGAGTTACAAGTCTGCTGTGATTAGCCAATGAAGATTCAGCTAACAAAAAAGATCACAGGACTGCTCATTGCCTAGTCATAACAGACTAGTAACTCAAAGTAAGATGGTGGTCATCTTCTCGAACTTAGGTCACCAACCAGTTGCACCCCGATCACAAGTAGCTATTGGTACACATGATCACTTGAACATAACTGGTCACATGCGACTAATTTTCAGTGACTTTTTTCTTCGATTTAGTGATTTTCAAAAGTTTGAAGATGGAATTGGTATAAAATTTGCTGATCTTATCAGCTGCTTGGCAGTTTACATTGGTGTCTATATTTACTCTTTCTGTTCTGACTGGAAAATGACTTTGTTTGCGTCATGTTTCATACCATTCTATCTAGCAGCATACAAAACGTTAACCACAGTAAGTGTCTTTCGAGTAACGAAACTTGATGTTTTCGAAAGCATTGGTTTCCATTCAGACTCACGAGTCTGCAACGTGGCCTTGACACAACAAAAACGTCATTTCTTGAGTCTGTAAACGTAAGGACATACTGCAGGTGGGTAGTGGGTAGCTCGGTGGCTATAGGGGTAGAGGCCAGTGGGTGGATAGGCCTATACTCCGGCCGTACTGCACAGTGGAATAAATAACCTAGGTACCAACATAGGTTCTAGGTAAAACTGTCGGCCTGTAAACGATCGAGATCAGCAGCTCATCCATGATTGGTGGCTACCTAAAAATTATTCAACACAACTGATTCCATCACCTACATGCCTGGTAACATCCTAGCCTGGTTGCGTAGGTTGCAGACGGCAATGCAGACGTCTCTGAGGGAAACATACCTCATGATGGGTTGCTTGGCGACTCGTCGCCCACTACCCCCTCCATGTTTTTAACTTGGACTGTGGCCAATGCGTGGACAATGTGTTAAATGAAGTTCTTTGTTGTCGAGTCGAGGTCATATTGGCAGCTTGATAAGTCTGAGTGGAAACGTATCCTAAGAAGTTTCTTACTTTCAGACAAGGAGTAAGTACGCAATCAAAGAATCACAAGAATTTGCTAAAGCAGGAACAATTGCTCAAGAAGTGTTCAGTGTCATCAAGACAGTTGTGGCGTTTGGAGGAGAGAAACTGGAATCGCAAAGGTTTGGCTTTCAATATTGTCTACGTAGTGGCGATTTACGCACTTAGTGCTGAAAATTTTTAAAGGTCCGAAAAAGGCAAAACTTTAGTCAAGTATAGACTATTATTATACCTATTACATAACAAGGAGGTTAGAATAAGGGGAGACACAACATCACATGACCTTAGTGAAACCAAAAACTTGGGTGGGAGACAATCTCACTCGATTTGCCCTTAGGTAATGTGCAAACATAATGGTGATACTTTGCAAATTCGAAACATTGAAGGCATTTTGCATAGTGCCTTAAAATCCTAGGCAATGTGTAGGTTTAAACTGACTTTTTCTTAGCCAATTTAATCAGTTAAAATAGCTAAAAAAAATATTTATATTTTTTTCAGATATTTGGAATGTCTCGAGAAAGTCAAGAAAGTCGGCTACGCTAGAGGAATCAGTGCAGCTTTTTCATTCAGCTTTCTGTTTGTCACACTTTGTGTTGGTTACAGTGTTTGCACTTGGTTCGGTTTCTACTTGGTTACTAACCAAAAATATTCTCTTAGCTGGGAAACAAGAAATCTTGCAGCTGTCATAAACGTAAAGTTTAGCCTTTAACATATTCTAAAACGTTGCTTTAAATAAAGCTAAGCTTTAAAAAAAAACGTTTTACAAATCGACTGTTACAACATCGAACTCTTGGCTATTCTTACTTTTTTAAGTTTAATATGATAATTTTTTTGACATGTGTCTTAAAAACTAGAAGGGTAGCTGAAATCACATAAGTTACTGGGACAGAATAATCGTAGGTCAATAGGTGACCTACACTTTCAGATAGCTATTTGAAGAACTGTAGGTCACTCAGTGACCTACACTTTTATTTATGAACTGAGAGTCACTCAGTGACCTACAGTTCTGATGTGTAGGTCACCTACTGACCTACGATTAGCATGTTAAATATTTTCAAGTTTCTCTTAATTTTGTACCTGAAAAATTAA
Organism: Brachycybe producta; assembly: GCA_036925085.1. Lineage (NCBI taxonomy): Eukaryota > Metazoa > Arthropoda > Diplopoda > Playtdesmida > Andrognathidae > Brachycybe > Brachycybe producta. The sequence continues at coordinate 2,728,618 of JAUPFP010000003.1, forward strand.
TCAAGAGTTCAAAGAGGCAATTCCTCTTTAAAACCTACCTTAAAACAGGAAAATTTGCAACGTTTTAGAATAAGTGTTATGCCCTGTTTTAGGTCATTAGGTCAAAATATTGGGCGAAAATTGAAATTTTGATCAGATCAATTTTTTTTAAAAAAAGAAAGTCATGTTTTTATAAGACATTCTTTAAAAATTGACCCGATCAAAATTCATTTTCATCTCAAATTTGACCTAATGAAAACAGATAAGTTAATCTTGATATAAGGCCGTGTTTCCACTGGAGCGAAAATTTGAACAAACAGAAAAAAACATGGCCTCCGCTCATTCACTATCATATAGGTCGCCTATAGGGACCACGTTTGTTCAATTTTTCACCAGTTGAAATCTTCAAAAAGTTCAAATTTTCACTCCAGTGGCAACAAGGCCTAATGAATTAATTTTTTTTAAATATAAATATCGTGCAAATTAAAATATAGATAACTATGTTAATAAATAATTGCGGCATACGGTCGAGTGAACTTTTCGGATGCATTGACGCCATCTCATATGCGAAATTGGCTCACTTTCGGATACTACAACTAATTAAACAAGTAATTAATTCATTATAAGTACAAAGTGTACTCTAAAAGTAGAAAGTGCGTTTTTAAAAACTAGGAGGGTAGCTTATTTTAATGTTGATATCTTTCAAAATAAGCTTTTTAGTAAACCCAAATTTTTTTTTTTTAAAAAAACTCAAAATTTGCTATTTTTTTTCTTTTTTTTACTCTTCTAGTTTCTAAAAACACTTTCAATTCATTCTTAATGTCTTTTACTTTAAGAAATTGAAAGTCTTTTAGAAGGGTAGCTTATTTTAGTGTTAATATTTTTCAAAATAAGCTTTTTAGTAATCCAAATTTTTTTTAAAAAAACATAAAATTTGTTATTTTTTTTACTCTTCTAGTTTCTAAAAAAACACTTTCAATTCATTCTTAATGTCTTTTCCTTTAAGAAATTGAAAGTCTTTTAACTTCTCAACTAAAATTTACCTGTAACTAATATAATTTTAAACTATAGCCTATAAAAAAACGTTTAAATTATACGATTAGATTATAATCTTGGTCATTATTACTATTTTCATTGTTAAATAAATATAATAATGATCGTTCTAGTCTTCAAAAAGAAGAAAAAAAAAACCCCTAACAATAGTTTTATTTCCTTATTCTATATATAAATTCAGGTGCCAAAAATTAACAATTGGAAAACGGAAACAAAACTAATTCCATCCGAAGACACAAAGATAAAATCCATTCAATTTATTAATGTGAATTTTTCTTATCCAAGTCGAATTAAAGCAAAGGTAAGAAGAAAATGGCGGCCGGTCGGCCGGCCTTTTGTAATTTTTTTTTTAAAGATGGGTCAAATTTAATAAATATATTAAAATGAAACAATTTATTTTTGTCTCATTCTTTTGTTTGACGTACAACACAGGTCATCGAGGGTTTTAACCTCGATGTTAAATCAGGTGAAACTATCGCAATCGTAGGTGAAACAGGATGTGGAAAATCAACTATAATCAACTTGTTATTAAGATTCTATGACGTCACCAGTGGATCGGTATTTATTATTATTTTTATTGAAAAAAAAAAAATTCCCGCGTTTCAGTGAATTTTTCTTACAGGCAATTAGAAATCGGGACAAACAGAGAAGTTGGCTCCGCCCTTTTTATGACGACCGGCAACTTCTAATTGGTTTGTTGTGTGGTTCGACGTTGAAAGGGGCGGAGCATGTGACGTCAGACTACATAACCAACCAATTAGAAGTTGCCAGTCGTCATAAAAAGGGCGGAGCCAACTTCTGTTCATCCAGTTTTCTAATTGCCTGTTCTGTAGACAGCTTCAGCTTCCGCCCTTTTATGAGTGTCATCACTCATCAATTTCTAATTGGTTTGATACACAGGCAATTAGAAATCGGGACAAACAGAAGTTGGCTCCGCCCTTTTTATGACGACCGGCAACTTCTAATTGGTTTGATGTGTGGTTCGACGTTGAAAAGGGCGGAGCATGTGACATCAGACTACATAACCTACCAATTAGAAGTTGCCAGTCGTCATAAAAAGGGCGGAGCCAACTGAAGTTCTCCCCGATTTCTAATTGCCTGTATCTTTCTTTGTGTCACTCGACACCTTAGTGTCGTGTGTCAGTAGTAACATTTATTGTTTCTAAGGATCAATAAACAAGAATGTGTCAAAAAAAAGACGCTCCTCGAGTCTCGAACTCTTGATTATTCTGAATGCGTTTTAGAAACTAGAAGGGTTGCTGAATCATTTAAGGCTATTTTCAAGTTTGATATATTTCAAAATAAGCTTTTTATGTTAGTTTGAAAATGATCAAACTTTAAACGGACAATGTTTTTTTTTAAATTTTTGTCCATAAAAAGTTTATTTTGAAAGATATTAACATGAAAATACCTTTTAAGTGATTGAGCTACCCTTCTAGTTTCTAAAACACTTTCTAGTTTCTTTTAATTTTGCTCCTGTGAATCAATTGTTCATTAAAAAAAACCTGAATTACAAAACTATACAGTCGCCACAATGTAATTTGAAGTCTGTGACGTCAGAGACCGACTAAACACACCAATGAAATCAATTTCCTGATTCCATTTGCTAATGTCTCCCTGAATTATAGCCTCTTGTTTTTCATTGATTGCTTTTTATTGATATTGATCAATTTTAATTTCAAGATTTCGATCAACGGCCGGGACATTCGTGACTACGACACGAGATGGTTAAGACGGCAAATCGGAATTGTCAACCAAGAACCGACGTTGTTTCCCACAACGATATCGAAAAATATTTCGTACGGCAAAACAGAAACAACCGAAGATGAGATCACCGAAGCGGCCAAATTAGCAAATGCTCAACAATTCATCGAAAAACTACCATCGGTATTATTATTTTGTTATTATGACCTTTAACATGTGGGATGCGTTCAGTTCCTAAGCGCTTTTGAGTTAGCTCGAAAAGCTTAATCATAATGTTATCTACTCTCCTGACATTTGACCACAGTTTGAAAATCAGCTGTTCTTAAAGGATACTTGCCCTAAATCCATTTGCTCTAAAGACACTTGCCCTAAAGACACTTGCCCTAAAGACACTTGCCCTAAAGACACTTGCCCTAATTTCATTTGTCCTAAAGATACTTGCCCTAAATTCATTTTCCTTAAAGGCACTTGCCCTTAAAACTCACTTGCCCTTAAAGGATGGATACTTACTCTAAAAGCATTTGTACTATAAAAGGGCGTTTGCACTAAAGGGCAAATTAGTAATTTTGGAACAATAATTGTTCATTTAAGGCAATTGTCTCTTTAGGACATAACGAATTAAGGTAAATTTCCCTTTAATACAATGGTTTTATTTAAAATGGATTTAGGGTAAATGTCCTCTTATAAGGATAAACGACCTTCTAGAATAAATTGATTTTAGGACAAACCTCCCTTTAGGTCAATTACCATCTAAAACTATCCCATTAATTAATTTTTCAGAGACATGATACTTTCGTTGGAGACGGTGGAATGCAATTAAGCGGTGGTCAGAAACAAAGGATAGCCATTGCACGTGCTCTCATAAGAAACCCGGAAATTCTGATACTGGACGAAGCAACATCGGCATTAGATACGCAAAATGAAGCATCCGTTCAGGATTCAATCAAAAAAGTACCGCCAAAATTTGGGTCCGGGTTAATTGTCTTGTATAGGATGATACTGACTATAGTCTGTATCGCCGTAGAAACTGCGCCAATGATAGGAATTATACTATGCCGTTACAGAGTGGGACTCTGTATCGGCATGAAATGTCCTCAATTAGCGCACTTTCTATTCACTTGTGTCATGCCTCAATCATTCATCGCCATTTCGGATTAAGGGCCTTGGGTACACTGACCACTTTTCGACTGCAAAATGAAGTCCAAGGTGGTTGGATTGACAGGCAATTAGAAATCGGGACAAACAGAAGTTGGCTCCGCCCTTTTTATGACGACCGGCAACTTCTAATTGGTTGGTTATGTAGTCTGACGTCACATGCTCCGGCCTTTTCAACGTCGAACCACACAACAAACCAATTAGAAGTTGCCGGTCGTCATAAAAAAGGCGGAGCCAACTTCTGTATGTCCCGATTTCTAATTGCCTTTGTTGGGTTGTGGCTGCAATGTATTTTCTATTGGAAACACTTAAAAGTGGTCGGTTTTGGCGACCTATATGACTTCATTTTGCAGTCGAAATCGACCACCGACAGTGGCCCTGTGTGTATTCTAATCCTATAAGACTTAATTGAGTAACTTTTCTTTTACCAAAGGCACGAGAAGGAAGAACGACTTTCATTATCGCTCATCGGTTGTCCACTATGCGAAATGCGGACAAAATAATCGTAGTCGCAGCTGGTAAAATAGTCGAACAGGGAAATCATGAACAACTACTGAATCTCAGAGGAAAATATTACGAACACGTCCAATCTCAGGTCAGAAAATTAAAATTTAAAGTGGTTTTATAGTGTAAACGCAACTCGAACTCTGCTTATTCGATTCGAAACCAGTAGAACCGGTTCGTTAATCACTGAAACGGATAAGACCAGTTCGCCAGTATAGATGGAACTGATAAGAACTGGTTCCGAACCAAGTAGATTCGGTTCGGCTCTAGCCTTCACCACCTCTAACTAATGTGTTTTGAAATATGCTAATGCCTATTGGGAACCGGTTCAAACCGGTTTTGATCAGTTCGTCGATCTTGACGGTTCGCCAAATACTGTTCAAATCTGAGAATGCATATTGAGAACCGGCTCGGTTCTCAATATGCATTAGTAGATTTGCACAGCACATTACTCTAATGTGCTGTACAAATCTGTTAATCACTAACTGATCAGAACCGGTTTCCAAAAAAAAAATCGCGAACCAAGTAGAAACGGTTCCGTTCTACCCGTTGCCACCTCTAATCACAGGCAGTTAGAAATAGGTGAAAACTTGAGTTGGCTCCGCCCTTGTTATGACGACTGACAATTTCTAATTGGCTGGTTATGAAGTCTGACGTCACATGCTCCGCCCTTTTCAACGTCGAACTACATAACCAGCCAATTAGAAGTTGCCAGTCGTCATAACAAGAGCGGAGCCAACTCAAGTTTTCACCTATTTCTAACTACCTGTCCTCTAATCTTGGTCGTAAGCTTCCATGAAAAGTTTATTTTAAAAGATATAATTATCATTATGAAAATGTTTTAGAAGAACATTTTCTTGAATGTTTTAATATTATTTTCAAAATAAACGATTTTCTCATAAAAGTTGTTAGGAAACTAAACTGTCATTTGTTGTTAACTTCCATAAAAGAAAGTTTATTATGAAAGATATCATCATTCTAGCTTTTAATTTCATTTCTTTTGAAATTTCAGAGCCGATCGACAATGGAAAATCCAAACAAAAGTAACCAAAAATTACCGAAATTACACAACCCTTCCTTCCATCTATTAACTCATATTTTAATTAATTAAAATAATTAAAAACGCATTTTCTTAAGAATTCGTCACCGAAGAAATCGAAAAGAGGAAAACATCAATCGGAAACGGAACAGTTGGTTCGAAAAATGAAACCCAAGTAATTTTTTTGTTTCATACAATTGCGCGTGCGCCTCAATTTCAAGGCGCACGCGCAATTGCACACAAGAAATGAAGACATAAAGTGTCTAAATGGCTTCACCTTAGAATGACAGGCAATTAGAAATCGGGACAAACAGAAGTTGGCTCCGCCCTTTTTATGACGACCGGCAACTTCTAATTGGTTGGTTATGTAGTCTGACGTCACATGCTCCGCCCTTTTTCAACGTTGGTTCGAACCACACAACAAATTAACCAATTAGAAGTTGCCAGTCGTCATAAAAAGGGCGGAGCCAACTTCTGTTTGTCCCGATTTCTAATTGCCTGTCATTTGAGGCGCGTATTGCACACGGTCGGGTGACACTGGGAAATGAAGACATTCTTACGGAGCCCTTTAAAGGACATGCATCACAAATTTAACTATTTGTTATTACGAACTTAAAACTTCACAACTAATTATAACAAACTTCAATTTGTATAATTACAAATTTCACAAGTTCATAATTACAATTTGTACAATTCGTATAATTATGAATATTATTGTTGTAATTACGAATTTAATAATTCGCAATTACGAATTGAAATTTATAATAACACATTGTATAAATTTGCGCTGTACAGAGAGCTCCATAAGTTTACACTTTTAAACCCATTGTTTTAAGACCTAATTTCCGTTCGTTTAATTTCAGAATCACAAAGAGGAACAAACTGTTGGCAACACCGGAAGTAACAAACAAAATTCTATCACAAAACTCTTAAGAATGAGTTGGTTCAATACATTCCTTTTGAGTTTGGGCATTTTTGGAAGTCTTTTTCACAGTTTTCTCTTTCTGGTCTTCTACGCTGACGCATTAATGCAGTTCCTCATGGTAATTAATTACCTTACTGTAACTTTGCGTTTATGAACACCTTAATTAACAAAAATTAAATTTCATTTCTGTAGGTGTTTGCAAACAACGATCATTCTCTGAGCGATCGAAACTTCCAACTGGTTAAACAATTGTTCATTGTTAACAGTATTATTGCTGCTGCCTTTATAATTGCAGTTATTTTACAGGTAATTTCTGTTAGTAAAAAACTAAACAAACTCAATTAACTAATTAACTGCCAAAAACACGTTTTACAAAGAAGGAAAAAAAAGCAACTCAAAGAAAAAATTTTAAGTTTGTTATTGAAATTGACCAGTCAGAGTAACAAATCAATCGATATACGTCAAGATATCTTTTAAAATAAACTTTTGTGATAGTTTTAAAATTGCCTACTGCTTTAATGCTTTGCATTTTGTTTTTGTTTTTGTTTTCATAAAACGTTTATTTTGAATTTTAAAAAAAGGAATTTAGTGAAAAACTGACTGTTTTCTAGTTTTTAACAAAGTACGAATTTGTTTTCTAGTTTTTAACAAAGTACGAATTTGTTTTCTAGTTTTTAACAAAGTACGAATTTCTTTTCTAGTTTTTAACAAAGTACGAATTTGTTTTCTAGTTTTTAACAAAGTACGAATTTGTTTTCTAGTTTTTAACAAAGTACGAATTTGTTTTCTAGTTTTTAACAAAGTACGAATTTGTTTTCTAGTTTTTAACAAAGTACGAATTTGTTTTCTAGTTTTTAACAAAGTACGAATTTGTTTTCTAGTTTTTAACAAAGTACGAATTTGTTTTCTAGTTTTTAACAAAGTACGAATTTGTTTTCTAGTTTTTAACAAAGTACGAATTTCTTTTCTAGTTTTTAACAAAGTACGAATTTGTTTTCTAGTTTTTAACAAAGTACGAATTTGTTTTCTAGTTTTTAACAAAGTACGAATTTGTTTTCTAGTTTTTAACAAAGTACGAATTTGTTTTCTAGTTTTTAACAAAGTACGAATTTGTTTTCTAGTTTTTAACAAAGTACGCATTTGTTTTCTAGTTTTTAACAAAGTACGCATTTGTTTTCTAGTTTTTAACAAAATACGAATTTGTTTTCTAGTTTTTAACAAAGTACGAATTTGTTTTCTAGTTTTTAACAAAGTACGAATTTGTTTTCTAGTTTTTAACAAAGTACGAATTTCTTTTCTAGTTTTTAACAAAGTACGAATTTGTTTTCTAGTTTTTAACAAAGTACGAATTTGTTTTCTAGTTTTTAACAAAGTACGAATTTCTTTTCTAGTTTTTAACAAAGTACGAATTTGTTTTCTAGTTTTTAACAAAGTACGAATTTGTTTTCTAGTTTTTAACAAAGTACGAATTTGTTTTCTAGTTTTTAACAAAGTACGAATTTGTTTTCTAGTTTTAATTATTCCTTTTTATTTTTCAATGTCCAATTTGTAGACAAATTTCTTTCTGAAGAAATGTTCATTTTGAAAGATTTCCATTAATGAAAAAAACGTTTTAACAAACTTTTAATTGATTCTTCAAGTTGCTCTTCTGACGATGCTGTTTTTAGCCGTTAAATTTAACGAAAAATCGTATTTTTCTCTCATTTTTTATTTCTTCTTTCCCGTAAATAGTTTGCGTTACTCGGAATAGTTGGTTCACGTTTAGCAAAAGAATTACGAAAAAACATCTTCAACTACTTCATACAACAGGTTAAAACCACCATTACATAAAAGTTGCATCTAAAAGGCGCGCACGCGCCGAGGGCTCCAGAAAACGTACCACGGGAAAAATATGCCCCGCCACTGAGCCTGTAATGTAACATTTCTCGCGAGCAGCTTTCTCCTGTCTCAAACAACGTAACAACACAGGCATTTAGAAATGGGGAAGAACATAAGTTGGCTCCGCCCTTTTTATGACAACCGAGAACTTCTAATTGGTTTGTTGCGTGGTTCGACGTTGAAAAGGGCGGAGCATATGACGTCAGACTACATAACCAACCAATTAGAAGTTGCTGGTCGTCATAATAAGGGCGGAGCCAACTTCTGTTTTTCCCGATTTCTAAATGCCTGTCGTAACAACTGGTACTGCAAACTCTTTTGTGTTCGTTGCAAAAACCGACAGGTGGTGGTTTGGACCGAGCGCTGAACAAGCCGCTCGTATAGTGCTTGCAAGGCCTTCCCAATTACAGGCAATTAGAAAACGGGCCAAACAGAAGTTGGCTCCGCCCTTTTTATGACGACCGACAACTTCTAATTGGTTTGTTGTGTGGTTAGACGTTAAAAAGGGCGGAGCATGTGACGTCCGACTACATAACCAACCAATTAGAAGTTGCGTTCGTCATAAAAAAAGGCGGAGCCAACTTCTGTTCATCCCGTTTTCTAATTGCCTGTGTCCCAACTAGACGAACTTGTTACATTACAGGTTCGGTTCACCTAGTGCATATATACTCCTTTACAGCGCCTATTTCCTCAACAAATATAAGCGCGCCACTGATTTTCTGAGCGCTAATTTTCTGTCTATTTTTTTTTTCAAAAGGACGTTTCTTATTTCGATGATCCGAAGAATTCCGTTGGCGGAATTTGTTTATTATTATCAATGAATGTAGAAAACATCAAGAATGTAATCACAAATAAAAATCCATAAAATGTTTGTGTTAAGCCGGATAATTCACCAGAAGAGCTAGCAAGAACAAACATTTGCTCGTGCTCGCCGATGTTTCCTCGTGTTCCCTGCTGTTCCCTGATGTTTGCTGGTGTTCTCTTAAAATGCTCATCTTAAATGCGTCCATACGCGAGCAATTATGTTCTTGTTCGCAGTTGATCCATTGTTCAACGATACAGTGGCGCGTCCACACTAAACAAGCACTTTTCGTGCTTGTTTAGCGTGGACGCGCCTTTTCTTTGATATACCGACATCCAACCGATCTTTTTTTTTTTAAACATTAGCGAGCAAAATTTTTGCTCGCTCGCTAACCGGTACTCACCAGACGACTATTGAATGAGAATGTTCGCTCTTGTTCATTTTTGCTCGCTCTTTTGGTGAATACCCGAGCTTTTAAATCTAACATGTTCTAACATGTGTCGTTTTCTTCCTTTAGACGATTAGCGTTCACTTGGGAATCATATTAAACGCCTTAGGAAAGCTTTATATTTCCGTTTTCTTCATGTACATGTTTTGTTGGGAACTGGGACTGGGACAGTCGGTTCTATTGGTACTGGGACAGATCGCCTCAATCTACATGAAGAGAGTTCAAATGGCCAACTCAATCGCAACGTCCAAAGCAGCAGAAGAATCGAATGAGGTTAAACGACAAAAAATCGCTACAAATGAACTTTTATGACATTCGCAGACGAACGACTTCTAGTCGTCTGTCAGCTGTGTTGGAAGTGGTTCTTCGTGTGTAAAAAAAACTGGCCACATAAGTGGAGGTTGAAACACATACCAACTACTTTTTGTGGTCGATTTCGACTGCAAAAAAAAATCGCCAAAACTAACCACTTCCGAATCTTTCCAATAAAAATACATTGAAACCATCTGCAATTTCATTTTGCAGGCGAAATCGACCACCAAAAGTGGCATGTTGACTCGAGTGGTCGGTTTCGGACACAAGCCAACTACTTTTGGCAGTACGTCTGGACCACTAAAAGTCGCTTGTTTGTGAACAACCTTAAGATGTCTTATGAACAACTAACTGATTTTGAAAATCTAGTTATTAATTTTGTGTTTTAAAAACTAGAAGAGAAAACAAATCACTAAAAGTATTTACATTTTAAATGTTGACGATATCTTTCAAAATAAACTTTTTATATAGAACAAAAAAAGCTTATTTTGAAAGATATCATCATGAAAATAACTTTAAGTGATTCAGCTACCCTTCTATAGTTTCTAAAACACATTCAAGTTTCATTTATTTTTTACACCTGAAAGGAGCGTTCACACTTTAAAACCACCTTAAAGTGATTCAGTTACTCTTCTAGTCTCTAAAACACATTCAATTTCTTCTTTATTTTATCTTCAAGATATTGCGGCAAGTGATAACAAATATCCGAACCGTTTCGTCTTTTGGATTAGAACCGATCTTTCAAGAGAACTTTGAGAAATGCAACATTAAGAATCACAAGTATAGAAAATATCATTAAGGCCCTTATTAATATTGAAAATTCATATCAGAAATTTTTACTAACATTTTGTAAATTTTCTCTTTCTTTTTTATGCAAAATTAATAATTCAACTTTCTAGCAGCAAATGCAAAGAATGTTTCTATAACATTGTCCAATCATTTGTTGAAATGTGGGCTCAAATCGGAATGGTGATGGTCATCGTACTGGGAACTCCTCTGCTTCTTAATAATCAAATCACCTACGTCAACATCATACGGTAGGATTAAGGCAGAGGCGTAACTGGGGACCCACAGTCTCCGTGACTGCGGAAGGGCGCCAGAGGTTTGGAGAGGCGCAACCTAGTAATGAATACGCCAAGAATTTACGCCTTAAGGGAGTCAACTTTGGAAACGTGTACCAAAGATTGGGCCCCGTTGAACCAAGAAAAACCACGGGGGGGGGGCCTGGATAAAGGCACGGGTTGCCGACATCCGATGCCGTACATCAACAGGCCTTGGATCATCACCGCTTTTTAGACAGTAAAAAGTAATAGCGCATTCACACTAGGCTGGTTTATCAGCTGCTGGGTGCTGCTTGCTGGTTGTAGCCAGCTAGCAGCATAGTGTGAACTGCTACCAGCAGCTGCTTTTCTCCAGCACGCTAGTGATTTTAACAGCGGCTGGTGAAGTTGAACATGTCCAACTTTAGCAGCTACCAGCTGGTCATGTGACTCCCTGCTGCTACCAGTGTGTAATTCCACTGCTTGGGTTGGTTGTTCTTAGAGTTTGTGTTTTTGCACGACTGTGATTGGATGACTTGAGCTGCTAATACCAGCAGTGACTGGAGAAGTGTGAACCCAAAGCAGCCGCTGCTTGCTGTTACCGCTAATAGCCAGCAGCAACCAGCGGCTTGTGAATGCGCCTTAAAGGCGCATTCACACTAGGCTGGCTTACCTAGTGTGAATGCGCCATAACTGTAACCCCATACAGTGATTTGTCGCTAAAGTCGCATAAATTGTAACTGTAACTCAGTGCAGTAACTGGAAACTTAAATATAAGTTACAGTTAATGCCGAGAATGTTCCTCCCTCATTTCCTTCCTCCTAGGTTTACGTCTTCAACTCTTTTCTTTGTTATCTATTCAATTTTAGTGCGATCGGAACTCTGGTAGCAACTAACAGTTTGAGCCAATCGCTTTCCGTCCTTCCAAACATCATTACGGCTAAAAACTCGTTGGATAAAATCTTCGAAACAATTCGTTACGAATCGAAAACGATCGGAAACGATTCTGCCGTTGCGGAAACCAATTACGTCAGTAAAACAAAACCACGCTTCTCTTTCATATCTGATCTGAAAAATGCTTTTCAAATTTGGTCGTTTTTTTTTAACAATTTTCATTAAATCGTTTATTTTCAAAGATAGGCATATCTTTCAAAATAAACATTTTATTATACTAAAACAAAATTTTTTTCGAAGTTGTTCAAAAAAAAAAACCGCCAAAATCCTGGCCGTTTTTCAAAACTTCAAGACTGTCGTTTATTTTGAAAAATATCTACGTGAAAATACTAGCTACCCTTCTAGTTTCTAACACACTATCACAATTTCTCTTTATTCTAATCCTCCCCCCCCCCTCCATTTCTCTGTTATCTTTCATAGAACGAAACCGATGTCGCGATCGAATTCCGTAACGTATCGTTCAAATATCCGATGCGAAAAAACGCCGACATTCTGAAGAAATTCACGTTAAACATCAAAGCCGGACAAACTGTAGCTTTGGTCGGCGAAAGCGGAAGTGGCAAAAGCACGTGCCTCCAACTTCTGGAACGATTTTACGAACCTCACGAAGGATCGATCGTAAGAATTACAATTTGAAAAAATAACGAGATCAAATCGCAATGATACATTTTTTTGTGATTTTTTACTACAGAATCTCAACGGTAAATCGATCAAATCAATGGATAAATGTTCGTTACGACGGCAAATGGTAATCGTCCAACAGGAACCGGCTCTTTTCGATCGGAGCATCGCAGAAAACATCGCTTACGGAGACAACACGAGACAAGTGACGATGGACGAGATCGTCAAAGCCGCAATCATCGCACAGGCGCATCAATTCATCGTAAAACTACCGCAGGTAAAAAAAATTACTACGGTACAGAACCGTAACCGTAACGTTAGTTACTTATATAATTAAAAAACCGTCTCGTCTCCGCAAGGGTTACGAAACTTTGGTCGGCCAACGAGGAGCTCAACTAAGCGGAGGACAGAAACAACGTATCGCAATAGCGAGAGCGTTGGTTCGTAAGTCTCGTATCGTACTTCTGGACGAAGCAACTTCGGCATTGGACACCGAAACCGAAATGGTATAAACCGGACCCCCACTAATGGTTTTCAAAATAAGCTTTTTATGTAGGTTTGAAAATGATCCAATTTACAGGCATTTAGAAATCGGGAAGAACATAAGTTGGCTCCGCCCTTATTATGATGACCGGCAACTTCTAATTGGTTGGTTGTGTGGTTCGACCAACTTCAACGTTGAAAAGGGCGGAGCATGTGATGTCAGACTAGACAACCAACCAATTAGAAGTTGCTTTCGTCATAAAAAGGGAGGAGCCAACTTATGTTCTTCCCGATTTCTAATTGCCTGTTCCAACTTTAAGCAGACGATATTTTTTAAAAATTTCCGTCAATAAAAAGTTTTATTTTGAAAGATATCATCATGAAAACACCATTAAGTGATTGTATTACCCTTCTAGTTTCTAAAACACTTTCAAAGTTTTCTCTTGATCGATTTTTGTTTCATTTTTTTTGTATAGGCAGTACATAACGCAATAATTGATAACAAAGGTGGCGCTACCGTCGTTCTAGTAGCTCATCGTTCCTCAACTATAAGCAATTCTGATCTGATTTGCGTCGTTAAAGACGGTAAAATAGTCGAAATGGGGCTCAACAGTGAACTTATGGCTAGAAAAGGACATTTTTACGAACTTTATCAATCTCAGGAAAAGACAAAGTGAAGCAATTTCATTAATTTAACCGCACATTCCTTGTTGTTCATCGATTGAAAGGCAGCAGAGCGGCGGCGTGACGTCACGTTCATTGATTTAGCTAGCAGGTTGACGTCACACTGAGATATCACTATAGACGTGACGTCACAGTGCTAACTAAGTCGATGAATAACGGAATGTGCGGTAAAAAAACACAAATATATCGTTAAAACTTTTGATAAAAACGAGCATTTAGTCAATAAAAACACCTTACCTCAACTGTTTTCTGTTCCACGAACCGTAAGGAACGTTAAAACACATTAAAAACTATTAAAATGAGTCAATTTTTGTCCAAAAATTGTATCGAGATTCAAGAACTTCTGCCGCCATCCGCGCCGCCGACTACTTCCCGAAATGCAATGCGCACTCGCACTGTTCGTCTATGACTATTCAGAGGTCGTCATGCTCATACATTAACGCCATCTTTGCTCAACATTTTAAATGTGTTTATGTTGATAATGGATACAAAATGGCGCCTCGTTTTCGCTCTTTCAGCTCCGTTTGTATATTTTTTAATTTGTGACGTCACGAATGTTACTACCAATAGAAGAAGACGATAGTAATGGCACCCTCGCATGCTGGCCGTTGGGGATAGATTTGCTCCATTTGATTTTGGCCAATAGGAATGCAGTATTTTCTTCCTAATAAAAGTACATGTGAACAGTATTTTCCAATTTAATAAAAGTAGCTATGAATGCCATGCTTTATCGATATTCATAGAGGCTTTAATTTTATTCGATGATTTTTAGTTTTTTTTTTACTGTAATTTTTTCTTTTTCTTTCGATATTTCGATTTTTTTCGGTTTTTCGATATTTTTATATCGTTTAAATCGATTTTTTTCTAAATATCGTACCGATTTCGATTTTTTTAAACTTTTTAACTTGTGACGTCATTAAGTGGTACGTCATTAGAGTGTATGACGTCATTTTTGCGCCATGCTTTTCAATGTTGATGCATCTAAATTGCAATTACAAACTAGAAAATGCAAATAAAAATTAAAACGAGATTAGAATACGAATATGATTTAATAAAAACATTTCAAAAACATGTTTGTTTCGAACAACAACAAAATTACTAGATTTAAATTAAAATCATTCTTAACTTTCGAAAAATAGATAGGACAAAAAAAAATTATGCAAATGAATCTCTTCATTTGCATAAATTACCATTCATGCCTAAACTTATAGTGTGAATTGTGGGTAATATTTTTAGTCCAAATCTTTTTTTTTAAAAAAATACCCGACAGGCCTTAACTATAACGAAACAAAAATAATACAAAAACAAAGATGTTTTGTCTTTTTTAAACAGAAACACACACAGACAAAAAAACAATGATTTGACCCCCTGACCTTCATTGAGACCCAGTTTACAAAAAAACCAGATTCTTATGTTAGCACATAATTAATTAAAAAATGAAAATAAAAATAGGTGCTTTACATAAGTTGAGATTCACCAATCAAAAATTTCATTTCCCTTTCAAATAAAACAAAGAAAAACATAATTAGTAACAAAAAAAACACAAAATTGTAAATTTTAAATTAATGATTATAATTAAAACAGTTGTGAGAGTAATTTTTTACCGCTTATTTCTAAGAGAAAACTTTTTAATTTTGCTAACAAGAAAAAAGGGGTCATCTTTTGGCGCCATTTTTTTTAAAGAAATCAACGCCATCTTATTTTTTGGACGCCATTTTAATATATAGCGCCATCTAGCGTTCATCTGTCAAACAAAAACACGAAAACTTCCTTCAGCTATAAATTATATCATTTTTTTGATTTATTAATTATTCATAAATCAAAAAAAAAAAAACAGAGAAACAAAACCATCAGGATGAAAAAAAAAATGGCGCCAAAACACGAGCGCACTGATACAGTGCCATCTTGCAGACATATAAAGAGACTATTTCTTTTTTAAAAAAATGTTATTGATAAAATCTTATTGGCTAAATTAAAAATTATAAAATCAATTAATTAATTTGAGTCATAAGTTTTCAATTTCGAATAGTTTATTATTTAAAAGTTTTTGTTTTTCTGTGCAAAACTATTTATATAGTTGTCTCGCCCCGATCCTCTTCAACTACTTCCGTGTTTTGCCAAATGTGGCGCTACTCCTTCTGCGAGCGAACCTGGTGTCAAAAGCGAAGGTTTAACACGAGAACGTAGTCCAGAGTCGCTGGACGTGCCGTTCGCAACTTGAGCGTTATTGTGACCGTTCGAAGTAGACGCATCTTTGTTAGCACCAGCGGGAATGACCAATTCACGCTTTTTCATTTCCACATTGTAGGCATATCGCTAAAAAAAAAAATTATAAAAATAATTTTTAAAAATTCACGATATTTCATTATTTATGATTATTATATAAAAGCGATGATGCAGTGCAGTGTTCGGAAATTAATTTAAGAAAAACAGTAAAGAATTATACTGTCACTCTGAATTGGCCTAACATTTGAGGCGCTTATCGCTCACGGGAAATGAAGACACGCTTGTCTTGCAGACTTCACTGGGAATGTATAGCACCCAACAATTCCATTCCCGCACTTCCGGTTCATGTGCGATAAATTTTCGAAGTTGCACTGTCATGAGCATCTATAGAAACACCTCAACGACGCCCACTCTGAATCGGACTAACTTTTGAAGTGCACTTTGTACACAGGAAATGAAGACAATGTTGTCTTGCACACTTCACTGGGCTCGTGAACATGAGCCCAAATAATAATATTTATTTTTCAAGCAAACGTTTTTCAGGAAAAACATTACAAAAAAAATTCTGAGTGTTTTAGAAACTAGAATAGTTGGTGATAATAATGCTTCATATTTTTTATATCTTTCAAAATAAACTTTTTATGACATTTTTGGAAAAGACAAAAGATTTGTTCATGAAATGTCAATGGAAAAACCTAAAAAATAGGTCATTTTTCAAACTGAACTACAAAATGTTTTATTTTTAAGATATTACAATGAAAAAACTTTTAATATAATCTTTTACCATTGTAGTTTTTAAATTAAACAATTTGTCAATTTGTCAATGGAAGAACCAACAAAAAAAACGGGTAATTTTTCAAACTGAACTATAAATTGTTTATTTTTTAAGATATTAACAATAAAAAAACTTTTAATATAATCTTTTACCATTCTAGTTTTTTTTTTCGTAATGTTGTTTCAAAAAAAAATGTTTGCTTGACGTTTTTGTGTGCAAATATTTTTTAAAAAAAAAACGTCTAAAGCGCCGTCTGGTGGGACAAATGCAAAACAAATATCTATAAAGCCACCTTAATTAAGTACGAAAACGATGAAAATGAATTAAGATTTTTCTAATAATTACCACTCCGTGTTGATAAGCGTTTTTGTAGAAGTTTCCAAAAAGCAAAATGAACGTCAACATGTAGAAAACCAACAAATATTGAAGCCATAACGTAAATTCGCATCCAGTTACAATTGCATTCGCACCCAATATCAATGCACCAGTGAATTGAATCTAAAACAAAAAACAACAACAACATTTAAATTATATTTCAAAAATAACCATACGTATAAAAAAACATTAATGAGAAACAATTATAACTTGTTTCAAAAGTAACTATAAATTTAGATTACTTTTCAAAAGTTTCTCTCCACAGCAAAAAAAAAAGTAACTTTATTTACTACGGAGCCCTGTAAAGGACATGCAAGATTTTTTTTAAAAAATCTCGACATGTCGACTTTTAATCTCTTTTATTCGGCCATGTTAATTATGCCCTGTTGCGCGCACCATACTCTAATAAATGAAATTATTGCAAGCGCCCTCTTGTAGCAGCAATAATTTAATTATTAGAATATGGTGGGCACAAAATGGCAGAATTAACATGGCCGAATAAAAGTGATTAAAAGTCGAAATGTCGAGATTTAAAATAAAAAAAATCTCGCCTGTCCTTTACAGAGCTCCGTAATTTACTTCTAGTCTTTAGAAGTCTTCAAAATTTCAGAAGTATTCAACAAGTCTCCAGTAAATCAAGTTAAACTTTAAGAAAGTAACTAGAACCATTCTTAAAAGTAACTAAATATCTATAAGGCCTTGTTTCCACTGAGATGAAAATTTGAACTTCTTAAAAATTTCAATTGGTGAAAAATTGAACAAACGTGGCCCTTTGTCTATGATAGTGTATAGGCGAAGAGGGCCACGTTTCGTCTATTTTTCACCAGTTGAAATTTTCAAAAAGTTCAAGTTTTCACCCCAATGGAAACAAGGCCTAAAAGTTACTGTAAGTTTAGCTACTTCCATAAGTCTCAAGTATTTTGAGAAAATTTTAAAAGTAACTGTAACTGTCTTTTAAAATAACTAACCTTAGGTTAATTATGAATTTTTTTTTAAGTACTTCTAAAAGTAACTATAACTAGCCCTAAAAGTTACTTTAATTTTAGTCACTTCTGTAAGTCACTTACGGAAAAATAATTTCCAAAGTAACTGTAATATTTTCAAACGTAACTTTTAACTGTCTCTTAAAAAAATAACTTTAACCTTAATTAATTTCTAAAATGTTTTTTTTTAATAATTAACTAACTTTCTCAAAGGATATAATAACCTCTTTTGGTATTGTTTATTTAATTGTATTTAAGTTAATTCAAGCCAGAGGCTGACAACAACAAAAATTAACATTTACGTGGAATTAAAATTACGTTTTTAAATTATAAATTTTTCTGTTCAAGAAAAAAAAAAGTTAAAACTTGGAAATAATAATATCTTATAATAGAAATGAGAAATATACAAATGTACAACCAAAGAATAAATTAACAAATAACCTTGCAAACTAGAAACATTCTTATTATAACAAATGTAAACACAAACATAAAAAAAAACATTTCCAATAAGAAAACATTGGAAAAACACACACAAGACAAAAGAAAACTAGAAATCTAGTCATCTTAAAATCCGGATCCAAGACTAGAACAGAACAACGAACCGAAACAGGCAATTTAGAAATCGGGAAGAACTTCAGTTGGCTCCGCCCTTTTTTTATGACGACCGGCAACTTCTAATTGGTTTGTTGTGTGGTTCGACGTAGAAAAGGGCGGAGCATGTGACGTCAGACTTCATAACCAACCAATTAGAAGTTGCGTTCGTCATACAAAGGGCGGAGCCAACTGAAGTTCGTCTCGATTTCTAAATGCCTGTCGAACCGAACACTGTTAAGCTTGTTTCAGGGTGTCTTGGGAACAACTTAGGTTTGCCGCCTTTCGTCCTTTGTGGGGAGAAAAAAAAAATGTCCTCCGGCCAGGACCGTCCTCCACGAAGGCAAACATGTCCTCCACACAATAATTTTTTTATAAAAACTTAAATAAGTTCGTGGAGGACGACGGTCCTGACCTGAGGACATTTCTTCCGAAATGGAGGAATGTCTTCCACAAGGTGGTAAAGCCTAGAGCCAACAGCCCTCAGAATGTAAAAAAAAGTCCCAATAGTTAGCTATCTGAAAGTGTAGGTCATCTAGTGACCTATGGATTAGTCTGTCCAATCTTCTTCATTTTTGGCGCTAGATCAGCGTCATCATCCTCTTAGTTAAATATTATGCAAATTAATGGTTTTCTAAAAGAAAAAAATGTCCTAATTATTATTACCAGTTGAATAATGGTGAGATATTGCTTCCACCACAAAAACTTCCTAATTTGTGGGAAAACCGAAAGTGCGTAATAGGAATACATAAGGACGTGGACAGCACCATTCACCATTGGTCCCAACCAAGCTAAATTATTCAAAGAAAAACGCAAAAAATAAAATTATTACAAATAATTGTTCAAATTGTACGATATCATTATTAAGACAAAAAAATAATTATGATGTTTTTGTTTTTTTTGAAAAGCAAAAAACACTGGTTAGAGACTAGATTGATTTTTAAACTAAAATAATACAGCTTACAGGTTAATTCTAGCCTCTAACCAACCACTTTGATTGCAAAAAAACCTAATAGTTTTTAAATTAAGATATTAAAATTAGATATTTGATAATTAATTTTGCTTTTTGCAAGCAAAGCGACTGATTAGAGACTAGATTAATTTTCAAATTAAAATAATACAGCTGAATTAAAGAGTTACCGGTTAATTCTAGCCTCTAACTGACCTCCTTGATTGCAAAAAAAGTATAATTGTTTTTACTTAAGATGTTAAATTATGCATTTAAAAGCAAATAAGGCTGGTTAAGAGGCTAGATTTACTCTAGAATTAAATAAAGCTGAATTAAGAGTTGTAGATTAACTCTAGCCTCTAACCACAGCCTCATTGATTGCCAAAAGAGAAATAGTTTTTCATATAGATATTAAAATAAAATATTTGATATTAAATTATACTTTTTGTAGGCCTAATGAAAAATACAAATTAGAGGCTAGGTTTATTCTTGAATTATGACTCTAGCCTCTAACCAGCCTCTTTGATTGCAAAAAAAAACAGTTTATTTTTGTCTTAGATATGAAAATTATGCTTTTTGCAAGCAAAAAGAGGCTGGTTTGAGGCTAAAAATAATTTAAAACCTGCTTAAGTTTTCAGCTGTTATTTAAATTCTAGAATAAATCTAGCCTCTTAACAGCAGCTGAACTAAGTACGTTTTATATTACTTCTAGCCTCAAACCATCATCTTTTTTTATTGCAAAAAGTATAATATTCTCAGTTTGCTTTACAGGCAAGTGTGCGCAGCAGTAAGATTCTGTTGGCCCCGCCCTTTTATGAGTGTCATCAATTTCTAATTGGTCTGATGTCACATGCCCAGCAGTTTTCAATGTTTAATTCGTTGATATTTGGTCTGACTCTACTAAAAGGGCGGAGCCAACAAAATTTTACTGCTGGGCACACTTGCCTGTGTTTGCCACAGGCATTTAGAAATCGGTACGAACAGAAGTTGACTCCACCCTTTTTATGACGACTGGCAACTTCTAATTGGTTTGTTGTGTGGTGTCGACGTTGAAAAGGGGCGGAGCATGTAACGTCAGACTACATTATCAACCAATTAGAAGTTTCGTTCGTCATAAAAAGGGCAGAGCCAACTTCTGTTCATCCCGATTTCTAAATGCCTGTGTTTGCCTTTTGATAATAATTATGTAAAAAAAAAAATCACAAAAAAAAATGTTACCTGAACCACCTGGAACCCAACGAACTCCAATCCACCAAAAGAAGAACATTGTCGAATGATGATAAACATGAAGGAAACTCAATTGATTGTTCTTTTTACGTAGAATAAAGAACAATGAGTCGCAAAATTCAAGACATTTCGAAATGTAATACAAATACAACGCTTTTACTATCTGAAAATTGACAAAAAAAAGTTTAAAAAAAATTAATTTCAGATTTTAAGATTTGTTTTTATGCAAAAAAAAAATTGATTTCTCAACTCTTTTGTTTTTTTGTTTTTTTTTTTCGAACGGCAACTTCTAATTGGTTTGTTCTGTGGTTCGACGTTGAAAAGGGCGGAGCATGTGATGTCAGACTACATAACCAACCAATTAGAAGTTGCCGGTCGTCATAACAAGGGCAGAGCCAACTTCTGTTCATCCCGTTTTCTAATTGCCTGTTATAAAATTTGTCATTTAGAATAACTGGCTGTTTTTGACGTTGTGTAAAAATTGTTTTAAAAACTAGAAGAGTAGCTGGAATCACTGTCGCTATTTTGTAAACTAAATTTTAAAATTTTTCATTTTAAAATAATCAAATTTTAACTATAAATTCCAATTTTTGACCCAACTTAAAAGTAAAAAATGAAAAATCTAGAATTTGAAAGAAAAAAAAATGTTATAAAAAAATTTCATTTTTTATAAAACAACTCTTCTAGTCTCTAAATTTTCGAGTCTAAAACAATTTCATTGACACAATTCTAGATTTTTGATCAACCTCTCTGACGTCACAAGCGTCGAATTACAATGTGGCGACTGTATTTGTCATTTAGAATTCTGGCTATTTTTGCGTAGTGATAAGCATTGTTATTAGAAACTAGAAGAGTAAGCTGGAATCACTTTCGATATTTTGCACACACACACATACACACAAAAATAAATTTTAAAAATAAAAAAGTTTCAAAATTATCTAATTTTAATTTAAGTTTTCCACTTTTTGTTTGAAAAATGTCTTGAAAAATTCATTCTATGAAAGATATGAATATAAAAAAAAAATTTTCTTTACGTGATTTATTAACTCTTCTAGTCTCTTAAAACAATTTTAACTAGAGATATTACTATTTTATAGGCTATATATATATCTATTTGGTTGTCAAGTCTCAATATAATAAAATAAAAAGCTCATTAGTATTCAGAGTCATATTCAATAAAAAAAAAATAGTTTAAAGCTCAAATCTGATTGGTTAAAAACACAGGCGATGACGTTAATTTTTTACAAGAAACAAAATGAAAACCTATTACAGAATAGTTAAATAGTAATTATGAATTCATAACATGAGTTCAATAGATTAACCATTAAGTGACCATGGGGAATTTCCAAAATATTCATAACGTTTTTTTCATTTACTGCAATTAGCCTCTGGTTAAGAATGACTTTGGCCCCTGTCCCCTGTCCCCTCTCTGTCTCTCTTTCTCCAGATTTTCCAATCAAAATCAATCGAATCTAATCAATATTAAAGTTTAAAATATTTAAACCTAACTGAGGTTAAAACTATTTTGTTTTCGTAGGAAAATAACCCAATTAAATATTTATTTATTTTTTCCTGATAAACAAACTTGAAAAACAACAATTAAACTTTAATTGGAACTATTTTTTTTCCCATTAAAAAAAGGACCACATTTGCATATTTAATTTTGTTTTTCGATGGAAAAATTAACTGGAAAAATTTGATCAGAAAGATGTTTTGATAAAAACCTTTTTTTTTTTAGAAACAACTTTAAGAGAAAAAAAAAACAAAAATCAAGAGTTTCTTATGAAGAGGAGTTTGTGATAAATTTGGTCACAAATAATAACATCATAGATGCCCCCCCCCCCCCAAATACGCCTGTTGCGTTTATGATGTATTTGTGACCAAATTTATCACAAACTCCTCTTTATTTTGAAAAGTTTGGAAGAAAAAAAAAATTAAAAGTAGAAAATTAAAGAGGTTAAAGTTTGTTAGAATATTTTTTAGAATCTTTTTTTAAAATAAACATTTGCATTGTAATTTTAATAAAAATACATTTTAATTTTCACAATGGTGCTAATATTTTTTTTCTTGAAAAAGTTAAATTTGAAAGATAATAAAATTTTAGTAAATTTTACCTACAAATTTCAATTTTTCTTTTAATCTTTATTTGAGAAAAATAAAGTTTAGATTAAAATATATTAAACCAGTTGATATTATTACTTTATACTGTATATATAAAAAAAAGTTTGTTAAAAACTAGAATAGTAATTACTAATTAGTATTTATTCAAAATTAAAAATAACTTCTGAATTGGTAATTTTAACAACAACAAAAATGCATATTAATTTTCTCATTAATGTCGATATTTTTCCTTGAAAAAAGTTAATTTTAAAAGATAAAAATTAAGACAAATTCGCCTACAAATTTTGATTTTTCTTTTTATATTTTTCTAAACAAAAAATATTTCAATTAGAAAGTTTATAATAAAAATAAACATAACAAAATTAACAAAATACAAATAAAAAATCCGGTTTCTATTTTAACGAAAAATAAAAAAAAGTATTGCAATTTTCATGAGACTGGTTAGAGGCTTTAATTCTATACGAACTGCATGTAAATCTAAAATTCTTTAGCCTCTAAACAGCCCTCGTTATTTGAATTTTATAAGATAACATACTGACCCGCATTTCATTTGGATCTCCAGTGTAAGAAATCGGCTGACAAAACCAACTGTAGCCTAAATTGTAAGATCCAAGCGCCAACTATAAAGAAAATAATAATATTAACAAAAATTATAAATAAATTAATTATTAATTAAATGATTTTCCCTTTCAACCAGCTTCATTTAGTTCAAGTACATGTAAATTAGGCGCATTGGTTCGCAAGACGTTTCCGTTCAGATTTTAAGCGCTTTTGAAACGGCTAGATAAGCCAGCTAAGTATGAGGTGTCCCACATGTCAAACTGTCAGTTATAATTACTGATAGTTAGACATGAGCGACACCTCATAATTGATAAAAAAAAATTTTTTTACTGACGTAAAAGCTCTGAGTTATTTCGCATGAATGGCGCTTCATACATTTCTTCAATACTTCACACAAGTTATTTCAGCCGCTAGAAAAGCGCTTAGAAATTGAACACACGGGTTTGTCACGATATATTGATATTAATATTATTTCATATCATTTAAACAAACATTAACCACAAACGTGTAGCCCGGTTAGCTCAGTCGGTAGAGCATTGGACTTTTAATCCAAGGGTCATGGGTTCAAGTCCCATATCGGGCGCAATTTATTTTTAATATTTTAATAATTTTATTAATTATGAAAAGATAAATTAAAATTATTTTAATGGAACTCTTGACAATATCGTCAAAAAACTACAGAAGCCCGGTTAGCTCAGTCGGTAGAGCATTGGACTTTTAATCCAAGGGTCATGGGTTCAAGTCCCATATCGGGCGCAGTTATTTTTCAATATTTTAATAAATTTAAAAATGTTAATTAAATATATTTTAATGGAATTTTCGCAAATTTAAACAAAGCTACTGAAGCCCGGTTAGCTCAGTCGGTAGAGCATTGGACTTTTAATCCAAGGGTCATGGGTTCAAGTCCCATATCGGGCGCAGTTATTTTTAATATTTTAATAATTCCAAAAGGATAAATGAAATATGTTTTAATGGAATTTTTAGAAATTTAAACACAACTACAGAAGCCCGGTTAGCTCAGTCGGTAGAGCATTGGACTTTTAATCCAAGGGTCATGGGTTCAAGTCCCATATCGGGCGCAGTTATTTTTAATATTTTAATAATTCCAAAAGGATAAATGAAATATGTTTTAATGGAATTTTTAGAAATTTAAACACAACTACAGAAGCCCGGTTAGCTCAGTCGGTAGAACATTGGACTTTTAATCCAAGGGTCATGGGTTCAAGTCCCATATCGGGCGCAGTTATTTTTAATATTTTAATAATTCCAAAAGGATAAATGAAATATGTTTTAATGGAATTTTTAGAAATTTAAACAAAACTACAGAAGCCCGGTTAGCTCAGTCGGTAGAGCATTGGACTTTTAATCCAAGGGTCATGGGTTCAAGTCCCATATCGGGCGCTGTTATTTTTAATATTTTAATAATTCCAAAAGGATAAATGAAATATGTTTTAATGGAATTTTTAGAAATTTAAACGCAACTACAGAAGCCCGGTTAGCTCAGTCGGTAGAGCATTGGACTTTTAATCCAAGGGTCATGGGTTCAAGTCCCATATCGGGCGCAGTTATTTTTCAATATTTTAATAAATTTAAAAATGTTAATTAAATATATTTTAATAGAATTTTCGCAAAATTAATCAAAACTACAGAAGCCCGGTTAGCTCAGTCGGTAGAGCATTGGACTTTTAATCCAAGGGTCATGGGTTCAAGTCCCATATCGGGCGCAGTTATTTTTAATATTTTAATAATTCCAAAAGGATAAATGAAATATGTTTTAATGGAATTTTTAGAAATTTAAACGCAACTACAGAAGCCCGGTTAGCTCAGTCGGTAGAGCATTGGACTTTTAATCCAAGGGTCATGGGTTCAAGTCCCATATCGGGCGCAGTTATTTTTCAATATTTTAATAAATTTAAAAATGTTAATTAAATATGTTTTAATAGAATTTTCGCAAAATTAATCAAAACTACAGAAGCCCGGTTAGCTCAGTCGGTAGAGCATTGGACTTTTAATCCAAGGGTCATGGGTTCAAGTCCCATATCGGGCGTAAATAATTTTAATAATTCCAAAAGTATAAATGAAATATATTTTAATGGAATTTTCGCAAATTTAAACAAAACTACAGAAGCCCGGTTAGCTCAGTCGGTAGAGCATTGGACTTTTAATCCAAGGGTCATGGGTTCAAGTCCCATATCGGGCGCAGTTATTTTTCAATATTTTAATAAATTTAAAACTGTTAATTAAATATATTTTAATGGAATTTTTGGAAATTTAAACAAAACCACAGAAGCCCGGTTAGCTCAGTCGGTAGAGCATTGGACTTTTAATCCAAGGGTCATGGGTTCAAGTCCCATATCGGGCGCAGTTATTTTTAATATTTTAATAATTCCAAAAGGATAAATGAAATATGTTTTAATGGAATTTTTAGAAATTTAAACAAAACTACAGAAGCCCGGTTAGCTCAGTCGGTAGAGCATTGGACTTTTAATCCAAGGGTCATGGGTTCAAGTCGCATATCTTTAAAGATTAAGCATTTACTTAACAAAAAAAACGATTAAAAAAACCTTTATGTAAACTTTTAAACAAGTTACAAATTTCTTTAAAAACATTTTTGTTAAGAATTTTCAACTTGTAACAATAATAACCCCCTAACCACGAATGAAAAATAATAGTTAAGAAATATTATGCAAAAAATAAAGTTGCTGAAATAAAATGTATGTCAAAATGTCATGTGAAAACCTTTATATATAAATAATTCCTACCGTGAAGAAAAAAATAAAAACAAAAAAGCAAAAGACAAAAATAACAAAAAATTAGAAACTTACCTCTAAAGTAATGTAGGCATTGAGTAATGTAATAAACATATTGTAGAAGACCAGTGTCCATTTAAGTTGAAAAGGCTTATGATCTTTCATAAGTCGTGGTCCACAAAAGACCATTATGTAATAAAGGACAATTAGAGTTAAAGTTGGTTTCACTGAATCCATGAAAAGCCATCCATCAACTCTCCTATCTAGAAAATAACCACATTAAAAACAAAAACAATTAATATAAAATTAATTAATATGCTTCATGAGCAACACTAAGAAAAAAATTGAAAGTGTGTTAGAAACTAGAATGGTAGCTGAATTATTTAAAGTTTTTTTAAAAATAATGTAAAACGCCTTTTTTAGGTACAAAATGAAGAGAAATTTGGATGAGCTTTAGAAACTAGAATCAAATAAGTCGCCTGTGTGTTCCCAACCCTAAATGACAACAATCTTAAATCTTACATTAACCCCTCTGACGTCACAATCTTCAATCTTACATTAGCTCCTCTGACGTCACAATCTTCAATGTTACATTAACCCCTTTGCCGTCACAATCTTCAATCTTACATTAACCCCTTTGACGTCACAATCTTCAATCTTAGATTAGCTCCTCTGACGTCACAATCTTCAATCTTACATTAGCTCCTCTGACGTCACAATCTTCAATCTTACATTAGCTCCTCTGACGCCACAATCTTCAATCTTACATAAACCCCTCTGACGTCACAATCTTCAATCTTACATTAACCCCTCTGACGTCACAATCTTCAATCTTACATTAGCTCCTCTGACGTCACAATCTTCAATCTTACATTAGCTCCTCTGACGTCACAATCTTCAATGTTACATTAACCCCTCTGACGTCACAATCTTCACTCTTACATTAACCCCACTGACGTCACAATCTGCAATCTTACATTAACCCATCTGACGTCACAATCTTCTTCTTACGATGAGGCTGGTATACTTTTCAACTTTTTTTGTGCGTCCGTGTGAACCAGCCTTTATATATACAGTATTATATATAAAGATGTTTAAGTTTAATTATTCATTTTTAAGTTCCTCTTTAACAAATTGTTAATTAAATCAGTTTGAAACTGTTTTAAATTGCGGTTTGTTTGTTTATTGTGGATTTTGGCAATGTATTAAAACAACATGTGGTAAACATTAATCAAGGGCCTATTGCTATGTCTCAACTAATTCCTAACCCACACCCCTGTGGCTTATTACTTATATTATGAGAATCTTATGACTAAAAGAAACAAACAACAAGAAGAACATATTATTATATATATATATAAGTATGTCTCATTGTTCTATTAATGGGTTTTTTATTATTCGCCTATCCTCAATGTTAATACAGTACAACAATAGAAATATTTCACTCGTTTAAAAAACGCGGAAATATTTTTCAAAAAAAAAAAATACTCATAAATTAAAAAATATAAAACATCCTTTAAAATAGAATGAATGATGCTACCTTGAAATCTTTTTATTTACACTATTTTGAACATTTAAAAAGGTTCAAATTCAAGAAGGAAACTTAGCACTAAACTCATGAAACTTCTTACCAAAAGTTAGTGAGTTTAGCATTAGCTTTGACTGAGCAATTGTTAAGAATACAGACCCTTATAGTTGTATTTTTTAATAATTGCTAAGGTAAAGTTAGTGCTAAATCAGAGCTAATGCTAAACACAAACTTTTACATGAAACTTTCTATCAAAAGTTAGTGAATTTAGCATTAGCTTTGACATGACAGAGAGAGTTCAAGTTGATGTTAAAGTGCTAAGTTTTTCTTTCTCGGAATTTCCGGCCTAATTGTATAGAAATAAAAATGAGCAATCAAAGTGTGCTAGAATTTAAAATGTGCTATTTACATGAAGATGATGATGATAATTTTTTAAAAATAAACTTTTTATGGCAGTTTGAAAATGATAAAAATTAAAAAGTTTATCTATTTTTATTCATTTTTAAGATGACATAAAAAAAAGTTTAATTTCAAAGATATATCGGTTATGAAAAATAATTTCCGCACATTCAGCTACAGTTTTTTTTTTAAATAATAAAATTTTAAACTTTTATAGACAACCCTCATGTAAAAACAATGAAAATTAATATTTTAAAAGTGTCATAAAAAGTTAATTTTGAAAGACATCGTTATGACAAATAATTTCACTTTCTAAGTTCTCTTTACCATTCTACTTTCTAGCAAGGAAAGAAAAAGAGATATTTTAAAATAAGCTTTTTGTGATAATTTCAAAACGACACAACTTTAAGCAGATATTTTTTTTTTAAATTTTTGTCCAAAAAAAGTTTATTTTTAAAGATGTCAAACATGAAAATAATATTTAAGTGATTGAGCTACCCTTCTAGTTTCTAAAATATACTTTCTAGTTTCTCTTTAGTTTTGCTCATCTGAAAACGCAGAATAACCAGAGTTCAAAAATCAACTGTTCATAAAACATCTTAAGTTTTATTAGATTTTGAAATATTTATAATTATTAGGGCTCGGATTTTTATGCAATATTATGCCAAATGTTTCTCAATCTGTGGCTCAGGTGTCAATTGTGAAAGTAATCAATTATCTTTAGAGCAAACAACAATTATGCGTTTTTCTAATAAAAAAAGTTGGTTAGAGGCTAGATATCTGGTTCCTATCAGTTGTCATCTAGAAGGTTCTAGCCTCCAACCATTGTTTTTTATTTGAAAAAAAAAAACATAATTATTGGTTGATCTAAAAATACTTCACAATTGGGCCACATATTGAGAAACATTCCGGTTGATATTGCATAAATATCCGAGCCCTAATAATTAGGGATCTAATTTTGATGCAATATCAACAGGAATGTTTCTCAATATGTGGCCCAAGTGCCAATTGTGAAGTGACAATCTCGTTTAGATACAAAAAAAAAACAATTGTTCTTTCTGATTAAAAAACACCTAGTTAGAGGTTAGAATTCTAGTTCACAACTGATAGTAACCAGACATCTAGCCTCTCTAACCAGCCTTTTTTTGATTAGAAAAAGCATAATTGCAGTTGCTCTCATACCTTGTACACACATGAGTTAAATGAATTCAAATTAAATGCGCTTAGGGTGAATTATACAGAATCCAGTTAAGGACATGAACACCAAATAAAAATTGACTTTAATTATTAATATTTTAAAATTGAAATAACTAAATCAATATTTTGTCAATAGTTTATATAATTATATTTAAGTATTAACTCAATATTTTCAGATTATTAACTGAATATAAATTGAATTCGACGACATATTGTTTGTTTGTCCTTCACAGGGCTCTGTAGAACACGTTTATTATTTAAATGCATTTAAATTATCAGGTGTGTACTAGGTATAATGATGATGATTACTTCGCAATTGGCACTAGGGCCACATATAGAGAAACATAAAGGCTGCTATTGCATCAAATTAATTTATTATTAATTATTTATAATTAATTATATAATTAATTATTTAATTAATTATTTATTTCAAACTATATGAGAGTTAACTTGAGAGTTAACTCTCAGAAATGATTTTTTTTTAAAAAAAGAGAGACAGAAGAAAAAAAAATAGCTAAAAAACCTTCAAGATGTTGACCAACGCCGGCAGCAAATTTATCCAAATAATTTTTATTAACTTGTTTTAAAAATAATATTTAACAAAAAAAAATACGTCTTTTATTCAATGTATGACCTTCTTAAGACATTTTCTCTCTCTTTCTATTATTTATTATATAAGTAACAAAACAAACCCCCCCCAAAAAAAAATCTCAGTTTAATAATGGCCATTGAGTTGATGTATTTGAAGTGTTGGTCACAAACAAGACAACAACAACAACAACAGGCAATTAGAAATCGGGACAAACAGAAGTTTATGACGACCGGCAACTTCTAATTGGTTTGTTGAGTGGTTTCGACGTTGAAAAAGGCGGAGCCTGTGACGTCAGACTACATAACCAAACCAATAAGAAGTTGCCGTTCGTCATAAAAAAGGGGCGGAGCCAACTTCTGTTTGTCCCGATTTCTAATTGCCTGTTCAACAACATCATCATCACGCATATTAATATTATTAATAATACAAGTTTTTACTTAAAAAAAAAGTTATTTCTTCGAGGCATAAAAGGGCCTACTTTATTTTTTTGTGTTCTTCTTTTTACAAATATGGTTGTTTTTAAAGTGTTCCATTAAAAATGTTTTTTTTGCCGGTTTTTTTTACCACTTAAATATATCAGTAGGTCTTAGTAATATTAGTTTTTTTTTTTTAAAAAATCCCTCTAAGAAGGTCAGACTTTCACTTTGGGCCACATGTCTTGTTAGACCTAAATATTTTTTTTTGTCTTCTTACTAACATTTCTAAAAGTGCTCATTTTTATATTCAGATTAAAAAAAATCTTGTTCTACAAAGCACGTAAAATTAACTTACAAATTACTACGGATGGGTCATTCGAATCCGGCGAATCTTGAAAAAGATTCGAGATTCGAAACCTCGAATTTTCGCCGCGCTTTTTTTCGTCTTTCGAATCTTTCGAATCCTAACCTTAAAAAAACTGTTAAAAACTTTGGTAAAATTAGTTTCAACTCCATTGACGTTCAATAGAAGCGTTCAGTAACATAAAAACCGGCAATTTCGGTGGTATCCTGATCACCAATGGATCACCTTGTTGCGACCCTGAGTGTCACACTATTTTTTTTTAAATTATTAATAATTTAATATTTAATATTATTTCATTTATTTGTATCTTCTTAATGAATAATATAGGATTCTTATATGAAGGATTCGAGAACCTTTTAGGATTCGGATTCGAGAAAATTTAGGCTTCATCCCACCTCTACAAATTACCCTTCAGTTTTCTCAAACTTATTTCAACTACTGAGTTCTCTCCTGTGTATAATATAATGTATTCTTAAATCACCCCCTTATAAGCGTATTAAGCGCCTACATAAAACTCAATTTTCAGCACAAAAACTGAATAACACTGACATCATTGGATCCACCATTACACAAGTACAGCGCTATTAAATATCAAGTCTACATTTTTATCACAGGCTGCATTTGAAAACGACAACAACAAAAACCTGCCGGTTGTTTAACAACAATTTTTTTAAAAAGCGTTAGAGAATGTTGGGGGTAATTATGTTTCCTAATTACTTAAAAGGCCTCCATAGAAAAAAAAAATACTTGTGTAAATTGCAAGGTAGATGGCGCTTGCAACCTCCAATAGGTGGCAAACTACACTCGTCGCCAATTAGTTGAAATCGAATGCAGCCTCCTTTTAGCTCTAAAAAAGCATCCAAAACAACCTTATTTATCAGAGTACGTGGACAAACTTACACCCAGATCACAATAATATAAGTGAAGAAAGAGAGCACGTGTAGAGAAATAGCGATGACGCAAATTAAAAAGTTTGTCACGTGCAAAAAAAAGGAAAAAGGTGAGTCAAGAGTTGAAGAGTGTCTGCAGTATATTTCTATGAGAGCAGGAGGGCTAGTGGCGCCATCTAACGCTACACGTACAAATTAAATGATCTATATTTGTTTTGTTTTTTTAAGATTTCTGATTTTTGCATTCAAATAGAAGTTGCAGGTCGTCATCAAAAGGGCGGAGCCAACTGAAGTTCTTTCCGATTTCTAACTGCCTGTATAGGGTTGGAGGCCTTAAGGTTTCTAAACCTTTTCTGAAGAATTTTAAATAATTATGTGTGCAATACATCCATAGATATATCAGTTTGCAGAATCTCAAATCATGTAGTTTCTCGAACGTGCATTTTACAAACAAAAGTTCTGTTTTATAGGCTTATTTCATTGCGAAAAAAAAATTTGCATGTCGATCACGTATGAAATTATAATTAAATTTTATAACCAAAAAGAAATGTCAATTTTAATCAATTGACGTTTATTCTTGTAACTATTAATTTAAATAATCAACTAAATAGACATTTTTGTCTCGTTTTTTCTTTAAAGTCAAATTTAGACCAAAACCGATTATTAATGTCAACCTTTTAAATATAGGCCTATTTTTTGTTTTCCTGACAAAATAAATCGAAAATTATTTATCAAAACTAAACACAGAGACAGACAGACAGAGTACGTGATAAATTTACAAATTGTTTTCAAAGTACATATAAAATGTTAATACTTTATATAATGAAACCACCTGTTAAGAGAGACTAAATAAATAAAAACGGTCAAAAATGTTACATTAAGATCCTATTGGGTAACTCGTAAACATTTTTTTTGTCATAAACTATATAATAAATGTGTTACAAACTACATAAGATGGGTCAAAGTAACACACAGGTTTTTATATATAATAATAATATACCTGTATATATATTTCATGGTCTTATTTCAAGTCATTTGTTATCCATATCAAGTCCTCCTGGTATTAAAACAATTCTTCATTATTCGGCTGTGGCCCCATTTTATATGCTTTATACAATTACACTGTAAGTGAAGGCCCCTCTATAGGGATCTTACTTAGCCTGAAACTGGAATTTCAGCATAGTTTGAAAACAGGGAAGAAAAAAGAAAAAGATAGAACGAGAGAGACAGAGAGCGGGATATAGGAGAGAGAGAGAGAGACACAGAGAGAGAGAGAGAGAGAGAGCGGGAGGGAGAGAGAGACAGACAGGGAGAGAGAGACAGGGAGAGAGAGACAGACAGAGAGAGAGAGGGAGAATTTAAGCTAATCTACAACAAAACCTCGACTAGAAAAGAGCTAAATTTTATGCTAAACTTGATAACTCGACTTTAATCTAACACTAGACACAAGCTACATTTTAAGCTAAACTAAATAAAATTTTAGCTAAACTGAATAAAATTTTAGCTAAACTGAATAAAATTCTAGCTAAACTGGATAAGATTTTAGCTAAACTGAATAAAACTTTAGCTAAACTGGACAAGAGCTAAATCTTATGCTAAATTTAACAGCTGTACTGTTCATGAGGTAAACTGTGATCAAGATTGGATTAACAACTCAAAAGATAAACTGTGCTCAAGTAGAAAATGTTATGCTAAACTTAGCAGCTTAAAATTGAGCTAAATTACAAAAGAGCTAAAATAAAAAAAGAGAAAGAGATAGAAAGAGAAAATTCCCTTCAATATGCAAAAAAAAAACCCAGAAGCTGAACCTCAACTGAAAGCAATTCATATTAATCGTTAACTAATTTATGTTCATGTTAAACAAAATAGATACAAATTAATTCGTTATATGATTAATAAACAATTTTGTTGTGTCACCAACCAAGGTCAACTACTACTTGGAAATTACAAACTGATTCTTTGAAATCAATCAGAAAAAAACTAGAGGTGCGACGAATCCTTAATTTTCTCCAATCTGAAT
Source organism: Brachycybe producta (assembly GCA_036925085.1). Lineage (NCBI taxonomy): Eukaryota > Metazoa > Arthropoda > Diplopoda > Playtdesmida > Andrognathidae > Brachycybe > Brachycybe producta. The sequence goes on from JAUPFP010000003.1 coordinate 2,762,163, forward strand.
CCGACTCCTAAAACGTTCTCGAATACCTCGAATCCTTCATATAGGAATCTTATATTATTCATTAAGAAGATGCAAATAAATGAAATAATATTAAATATTAAATTATTAAGAATAAAAAAACAGTGTGGCGTCACTCAGGGTCACCATAAGGTGATCCGGATAACCACCGAAATTGTAACAATCGCCGGGTTTTTTTTTTGTTAGTGAACGCTTCTTCTATTGGACATCAATGGAGTTAAAACTAATTTTACCAAAGTTTTTAACAGTTTTTTAAAGGTTAGAATTCGAAAGATGAAAAAAAAAGCGGCGAAGATTCGAGTTTTCGAATCTCGAATATTTTTTCAGATTCGCTGGATTCGAATATCCCATCCCAAAATTTTACCAAAGTTTTTAACAGTTTTTTTAGGTTAGGATTCGAAAGATTCGAAAGACGAAAAAAAAAGCACGAAGATTCGAGATTTCGAATCTCGAATATTTTTTCAAGATTCGCTGGATTCGAATGTCCCATTCATTTAAAAAAAACCCATAAAAACAGTTTTTAATCGTTTATTTTCAAATATAGTTTTCCTTTAAATCAATCTGGCAACACTGGTAGTCTAAGCTTCAACCAATAAAAAGCAAGCATTACTAATTTATGTACAAAACATCAACACAACAGTGTTGCCAGAGGCTGATTTTTTTGTTCATAGCAAAAAAAAGAATTACTTAGTAAATAAGTTATGTAAGATTGTTTAAAATATAAAATAACAAAAGAAGAAAACGATGAGTTTAGAAATGTGAAGGTTATATATGAATATGAAAATACTAATAATAATAATAATAATAATGATAATAAGCTGTAATAAACAAGCCGCTTTACATGCAAATGAGTTCAGGATAATTTTTTTTTTCCATAAAGTGCGCTTTTTTTTCTGTTTTATGTTCAAAAAGCAATGGGGTGTAAAGACATGGTTAACATCCTTGAAGCTAATAATTTGATTTCTGCTAGAAGAAGAAAATAAACATGCTACTTTAGCAGAAATAAAAACAATAGCTCGCATTTTTTTAAAAAAAACTTTAGCAGAGCTAGTTTTAAGCTTAAAATTTTAAACTGAACTGCACAAGAGCTAGATTTTATGCTAAACTTAACAGCTCAAATTTTAACTACACTAGATCTATATGACAACAGCTAAAGTATTAAAAAAAATCAAAAATGTTATGCTAAATTTCGCAGCTATATTGGTCATAAGGTGATAAACTGAATTGAATAATAAAATTTCAGCTTAACTGGACAAGAGCTAAACTTTATGCTAAACTGGACAAGTGGTACATTTTATACTAAACTGAACAAGAGCTAGATATTATGCTAAACTGAAGAGCTAGATATTATGCTAAACTGAACAAGAGCTAGATTTCATGCTAAACTGGACAAGAGCTAAATTTTATACTAAACTGGACAAAAGCTAGATTTTATGCTAAACTGGACAGGAGCTAAATTGTATGCTAAATTGGATAAGAGCTAGATTTTATACTAAACTGAACAAGAGCTAGATTTTATACTAAACTGGACAAGAGCTACATTTTATGCTAAATTGGATAAGAGCTAGATTTTATGCTAAATTGGATAAGAGCTAGATTTTATACTAAACTGGACATAAGCTAGATTTTATGCTAAACTGAACAAGAGCTAGATTTTATGCTAAACTGAACAAGAGCTAGATTTTATGCTAAACTGGACAAGAGCTATATTTTATGCTAAACTGAACAAGAGTTAGATTTAATACTAAACTGGACAAGAGCTAAATTTTATGCTAAACTGGACAAGAGCTAAATTTTACGTTAAAACTTAATAGTTCAAGCAGAAATTTGCATGAGTAAAAATGATGATCAAGAGCTCAAATTTATGCTAAGCTTGACAGCTTGACTTTGAACAAAACTGTGAAAAAAGCTAAACTTGAAAACAAAGCTAATTTTACGTTAAACTTTGCAGCTTAACTATGAGCTATATTAAGACACAAGGTAAATTTTAACCTATAAACTAAATAATAAAAAATTGATCTAAATTTTATTATTCAGTTTCAACTTCACAGCTAAACTTTAAACTGAACTTTTTATGAGCTAAATTTGCTATCAAGATAAAATAAAATTACAACAACTCAACTTTAAGCTAAACTGTTACAAGAGCTCAATTAGAAAGAGAAAAAAAAGCTAAACTTAACACAAAGCTTTGAAGCTAAACTGTGGTCAAGAGCTAAAAAAACACATTATATTGGAGGAATCAGGCAATCTACAAAACAACCAAATCTGCAAGTATAGTGAATCTGCAAAAATTCAACAACCTAAAATGTATTGAATTTTACAGATTCACTACTATAACAGGTTGGTGGTTTTGCAGATCGCGTAGGCAATATGCAGATTGACTGATTCCGCAGATTGACAGTAACATATATTTATATTTAGCACAATTTTGTTTTTTAATTTTAGACACCTCATTAGAATTTAGCTTCCATTTTATTGTCCTTAATTAACACCTTGATCATAAACGACTTGATTTTTTTCTAAAAAAAAATTACGTGTTGTAAAATTTTTTTCACATAAACTCGAAATAAAAAAAGGAGAGAAAGTTAAAACACACTAAATGAGGGTTAACTTTTATAAGATGCAAATTAGCCTCCTATGTAGGCCACAAATTACAAAATAAACTAGAAACACAAAAAAATCGTGTTAATCGTCTCCTCTGGCAAAACTTTTAAAGTGTCAACTTTTTTTTTAGTTTAGAAATAAAAAAAACTAGACTATGATGCAATAAGTTGTCTAAAACCTAGTCACATATATTAATTATTGACAGTTTTAATTAACGGTGTCACGAAAACAACACAATTGAAATCAACCTTTATTTTTTTTTTGAGAGTTTAACTAATACCTTGTACACAGTCATGAGTTAAATGAATTCAAATTAAATGTGTTTATAGGAGAATTATACGGAATCCAGTTAAGGACACGATCCAAATAAAAATTGACTTTAATTATTAATATTTTAAATTGAAATACTAAATCAATATTTTGTCAATATTTTCAGATTAATTAACTGAATAAATTGAATTCAACGACATATTGTTTGTTTGTCCTTCACGGGGCTCTGTAGAACAGGTTTATTATTTAAATGCATTTAAATTATCAGGTGTGCACTATAGGTATAACTGAAAAATATCTTTATCTTCAGTTTTAAGTAGTTAAATATGGAGTGCTTGCGGCCCTCCTGAGGCCCTCGTAGCAAAATGTTCCTCAATTTGTGGCCCAAGTGCCAATTTTGAAGTCATCATCATCATCATCATTAGGGCAACTGCAATATTATGCTTGGTTTTTTTTTTCCTAATCAAAAAGGTTAGTTAGAGGCTAGATGTCTAGTTATTATCAGTTGCCAACTTGAGTTCTAGTCTCTAACCAGTAACTATGATGTTTTTTTGATGTTTTGTAAATCTAGTAAATAATTAAAGATGTTTTTTTATGAACAGCTGATTTTCGAACGCTTGATTATTCTGCAGATTCTTAGGAGAAATTGAAAGTGCGTTAGAAACTAGAACGGGTAATTCTGAATCCCTTAATAATATTTTCATGTTGATATCTTTCAAAATAAACTTTTTATAGATGAAAAATTAAAAAAATTAGTTAGCTTAAAGTGGAGGTAATTACTAAAACTTGCATGAAAAGTTTATTTTAAAAGACATCAATCAATATTAAAACGACTACATTTTCAAAATTTAAGCTAATTATTTAAAAAAAAAACGTTTAAAAACATGAAGCTAAAAATAAAATAATTAAGTGATACATTTACTTTTTCTAGTTTCTAAAATACTTTCCAATTATTCTTCATTCATTTTAGAAGCAACTTTACGAAGAAAATTCAAAGTTTGTTGGTAACTAGAAGAGTAATTTTGTAAATGCCATCATTTTGAATGTTTTTCTGAAGAAAATTCCGGTTTCTCATGCAAACTTAGAAGCGGAAAATCCAAACAGATCACGATTATCAAACTTACATAAAAAGTTTATTTTGAAAGATAACATTGTTTTCTCATCCATTTCTTATTCTAGCTTTTAAGAAACGTTGAAATTTCTTCACAAAAAATTGCTATGAAAAAAATTGAAAATTAAACAAAAAAGTTTATTTTGAAAGATATCAAATTGAAAGATAACACCTTTACCTCATTATAGATTCTAAGAAACTTTTGAATTTCTCCTTAATATTTGCTTTTACATCTTTTTACAAACGTTTAAAATGAAGAATAAAGCTTCAATAAAACCTAGATCATTTGTCAAATTAAACAAAAAAGTTTATTTTGAAAGATATCATCATACCTCATCCTAAATTCTAAGAAACTTATGAATTTCTTATTAAAATTTGCTTCTATACCTTTTTTTTTTTTTTTACAAACGTTTAAAATGAAGAATAAAAATCACAAATTAAAAAAAGAAATTGCATCAATAAAAAATAGTTTAAAATAAACGATCTTTTCAAACTCACCAGCAATTGTGTGGGTCCACATGTAGAAATCATATAAGCCTTCATAGTAAGTTTTGGTTCCATTTACAAATTCCATGTTTGTAGATGATTAAGTTTTTTGAAGTTTTTTCAATCGAAAGACAGAAAAATAAACGATTTTTTTTTGGTCGAAATTTTAAACAAAAAAAATCTACAAAAAGAAAAAACAAACAAAAAAAAATGTCCAAATTCAGAGAAAGAAAGAAAAAAATTTGCTGCAGAAAAATAAAATTAATAAAAACTTTTAACCAAAAAGTTTGGTTTTTCGTTTCTTTAAAAAATAATTTTTCTTATTTTTTTAAAAAAAAACTAGAAAACTTCTTTTTTTTTTTTGCAGAAAGAAATTTTCAACTCGACCGATCAAGTCCAAGTTGAAGACCTGAATGACGGTCAACAGGTAAAATTGAAACGAACAAAACTTTGGCAAAATGTTTAAAATAAAAAATGATCACCAACCACCGACAAAAAAAATCTTATTCTACCATAACAATCGGTCACTGGTGTAACCTAGTAATAATAATAATAATAACTGGTAACATTCAAGATTGACCACATGGCCAATATGTATATATAATAAGAGAGTAGGCGGGTCATTTAAATAACTCGAATTCGTTTCTCATTGGTTATTTCAAACTTTGACGTCAAACGAAAAATATAACTTCTATATTCTTCTTGGAGGGAAATTTAGAAACAAGGACTAAAACGTGTTTAGAATTATTAAAGTTTTTTATAAAAAAAAGTTTCTATTAAAAAGAAGTTTTTATGAGGGCAAATTTGAAACAAACATCAAAAGGAAAATCACGTATTAAAATTAAAAACTTTCAATCTTTTTTTCTTCTAATATATTTAATAATAAAAAAGCTCCAATAAGATTTAATTTGCGTCAATATTAAGCAATATAAACTCCGCCCCTTAAACTCTGGTTAATTCAGCTTTTGAAAAAAGCAAAATCAAGATAAACGTCATTAATGTTTTAAAAACTAGAAGAGTAACCGAATCCTGTCGATATCTTTTAAAATAAACTTTTTATGACAGTTTGAAAAAGATCCAACTTCAAGCAGACTTATTTTCTAATTGTCTACAAAAAGTTTATTTTGAAAGATATTGATGTGAAAATACTTTTAAGTAATTGAGCTACCCTTCTAACTTCTAAAACACTTGCTAATTTATTTTGATTTTGCTTTAGAAACTAGAAGGGTAACTGAATCACTTAAGGTGGTTTTAAGGTGTAAACTCCTCCTTAAACTCTGGTTAAATCAGCTTTTGAAAAAGCAAAATCAAGATAAACGTCATTAATGTTTTAAAAACTAGAAGAGTAACCGAATCACTTAAAGGTAATTTCATTTCGATATCTTTTAAAATAAACTTTTTATGTAAGTTTGAAAAAGATCCGATTTCAAGCAGACTTATTTTTTATCTACAAAAAGTTTATTTTGAAAGATATTGACACCACAATACTTTTATGTAATTGAGCTAGCTACCCTTCCAGTTTCTAAAATGATTTCTAGTTGTTCTTCATTTGCACCTGAAAGCTTTTAAAAAGCAAAATCAAGTTAAACTTGAAATTGTCTTAGAAACTAGAAGGACACTTAATTACAAAAGGACATTATTATGTTGATATATCTTTCAAAATAAACTTTTTACAGAAAAAAAAATTTAAAAAATATAATGTCTGCTGGGTAAAAAAAAGCTTATTTTGAAAGATATCAACATGAAAATACTTTTTAAGTGATTGAGTTACCCTTCTAGTTTGTAAAGCACTTAAGTTTCTCTACACTTTGCACCTGAAAGACCCTTAAACTCTGGTTAATTCAGCTTTTGAGAAAGTTCAACGTGTTTTAGAAAACTAGAATGGTTATTGAATCATTTTATAGTAGCATTGAGAAACTTGAAAGTGTTATAGAAACTAGAAGGGCAACTCAATCACCTAAGAGCAATTTTTCATGTCGATATGTTTCAAAATAAAACGTTTTATGACAGTTTGTAAATTAGCCAACTTTAATCAGATGATGTCCATAAAAAGTTTATTTTGAAAGATACCAATAAGAAAACAATAATGAGTGATTCATTCTAGTTTCTAGCACACATTCAATTTCTCCTTAGTGTGTGTGTTGTGCTTTGGAAACTGAAAATAACCAGATTTCCAAAATTAGCTGTTCATAAAAAAAATCATCATTAAACTAGTTTCGAGTTGAAATTCCGTCACATTTTGTTAACGTCATTAATCAACATTTACCCTTGTTTTATAAAGAAGTTACAAAATTAACTATTTTTAACTTGTATAATATATTTCAATTGAAAGTCGTCATAATTATATGATGAACACCACAAATTAAGTTTTTTTTTCTTTCTTGTTTCAATAGTTAACGCATTTTTACATTCTTGGGGTTTTTTCCACAGGCAGTTAGAAATAGGGGAGAACTTCAGTTGGCTCCGCCCTTGTTATGACGACCGGCAACTTCTAATTGGCTGGTTATGTAGTCTGATGTTGAAAAGGGCGGAGCATGTGACGTCAGACTACATAACCTACCAATTAGAAGTTGCCGGTCGTCATAACAAAGGCGGAGCCAACTGAAGTTATGACCGATTTCTAACTGCCTGTTTTTTCCCCCACCTTCTTCAATACAAAATGGCGCTGGAAAAAAAAATGGCCGCAGTTTCTTCACTTTTTCACAAAGAGCTAATTTTTGAAACTCTTGCTTATTCCAGTCTTTCTGGAACAAAATTAAGAAGAAAAAACTTGAATATGTTTTAGAAACTAGAAGCGTAGCTGCTAAATCACTTAAAAGATATTTTCACGTTTGATGTCTTTCAAAATAAACTTTACGAAATTGGTCATTGGGCCATTTTAAACTGATATAAAAAAGCGTATTTTGAAAGATATCAATTATGAAATTAGTCTAAAGTGATTGAATTACCCTTCTAGTTTCTAAAACATTTTCAATTTTCTTTTAATTTTGTTTCATAGACCATCTTTAAGGTGGTTTTAAAGTGTAAACGCCACTCTTGTTGTTATGTCTTTAGGGGACAAAATAAAGAGAAAGTGGTTTAGAAACTAGAAGGGTAGCTGAATCACGTAAAAGATATTTTCACGTTTGATATTTTTCAAAATAAGCTTTTTATGTGAAGTTTGAAAATAACCAAACTTTAAGCAGACAATATTTTTTTTTAAATTTTTGTCTATAAAAAGTTAATTTTGAAAGATATCTACATGGAAATACCCTTAAGTGATTCAGTTACCCTTCTAGTTTCTACTATTTTTTTGCTTAAAATAAATTAAAAAAAAAAAACTATTTTTGTAATAAATTTTATTAAAATAAATGAAAATATCAATGATGATATTTTTCATTTATTTTAATAAAAATTTATTAATTAAATTGTAACTAATATTATGCAAATTTGGCTATATTTTATGCAAATAATTCCAAAATAAGCAACCTAATTATATATATATAATTTCAATAATTTTAATTAAGAAATAAAAATATAAATATATTACACATAGAAGAAGTAAAACAAAAACTGGACCTAAAAAAATGACCAAAAAAAAAATCTTATAGGTCACCAAGTAAGAAGAGAAAAAGAGAGAAGAAATTCCCTGAATAGCAAAAGTTTCAAGTTTGTTGTTCAGTGGGTCACGACACTGATACAAAAACGTGAAAAATATTTTAAAAAATATAAGATTTGCACCCTCCATTCACCCCTCCCATCATTTATATCTACCCTCCTCCCCTTTTTAAAATGCAAACTAGAGACGTTCTGTTAAGAGTAAAGTAGCCTTTTGGTCAAGTGTTTTGTACCCTAAAGCCCTGTTTCCACTTGAGAAAAAAAAAATGAGGGTAAAAATGCTTTACAAATTGTAAAATAAAAAAAGCACAAATAAAATACTAGGAGTTGGGTTAGGGGCAAAGCTCTGACGTCATTCTTGAAGCTTCGCAAAGCTACTTTACCGCACACGAGTTAAATGAATTCAAATTAAATGTGTTTAGGTGAATTATACGGAATCCATTAAAGGACATGAACCCCAAATAAAAATTGACTTTATTATTAATATTTTTAAATTGAAATACTAAATCAATATTTTAATGTTAATAGTTTATATTATTATTATTTAAGTATTTAACTCAATATTTTCAGATTATTAACTGAATAAATTGAATTCGAGATATTGTTTGTTTGTCCTTCACGGGGCTCTGTAGAACACGTTTATTATTTAAATGCATTTAAACATTTAAACCTCGTAAACAGTCATGAGTTAAATGAATTCAAATTAAATGTGTTTAGGTGAATTATACGGAATCCAGTTAAGGACATGAGCCAAACAAAAATTGACTTTATTATTGAAATACTAAATCAATATTTTGTCAATAGTTTATATATTTATATTTAAGTATTAATCTCAATATTTTCAGATTATTAACTGAATAAATTGAATTCGACATGCATTGTTTGTTTGTCCTTCACGGGGCTCTGTAGAACACATTTATTATTTAAATGCATTTAAATTATCAGGTGTGTGTACTAGGTATTAGGGTAGGTTTATACTCCAAACTTTGCTTCGATTTGCAAGCTTTAAAGCTCCTAAAAATTAGTTCTCCAAAGCTTAGCTTGTTCATTCAAACACGTGGTCTTGCAAGCTTCACTGCATTTTCTAACCCTTTAAAACAAGCAATTAGAAATCGGGACAAGCAGAAGTTGGCTCCGCCCTTTTTATGACGACTGGCAACTTCTAATTGGTTTGTTGTGTGGTGTCGACGTTGAAAAGAGCGAAACATGTGATTTCAGACTACATAACCAACCAATTAGAAGTTGCCGTTCGTCATAAAAAGGGCGGAGCCAACTTCGGCTCGTCGCGATTTCTAATTGCCTATCCCTTTAAACCCCTATAAAACAAGATATAGAAAACAATAGAATCCCAAAAAGTTCAAATTTTCACCTTAGTGGAAACAAGGCCTTAAGAGTTGACATTTTCGCACTTTAATGATTTTCGACAAGTGGAAACATAGCTTTCTCTCTAAACCTCTAAATCCGCAATGTGTATTTTTCTAATGTAGGTCTAAATCATCATAAAGAAACTTCAGTTTTAACTTGTCCTTTTTTTTCTTCTTCACGTATTTAGAACTATATCAACATCATAAGTTCGAAATTCAACCAAAAAAACTAGAAAGACCCTAAAGCTAAATTACTTTCAAATGGCACCATTTATTTTTTTAATTTTTTTATAGAAAAAAAAAATATCCCCAAAAAAAAAGGAGCCAAAATTTAGAAGGACTTTATTAAAATAAGGTCTAGTTAACTAGTTAACTAAGATAATTTTGAGAGAAAGAGAGAGAGAGAGAGAGAGAGAGAGAGAACCTATTTTTTTTAATTTAAACTAAATAGATATTAATTTAATTATCAATTAATAAAATTGAAGCACCTCCTCTTAAAATCAATTAAAGAGACTTCCAACAACATTAGTTAGAAAATTAACTAGATGTTGTTTTCTGTGTAAATCAGTGTGACAGCCACGTGCGTACGTGTTTTTCAGTGATAATTTGCATAAAACACTTGTAGACCCACCTACTTTTTTAAAACTGTTGTAATATCTAACTTGTGACATTATTATAATCTTTCTTAATCTTGTTATCTCTTGTGTGTGTGTTTGTGACACATTGACACTGATCTTTTACTGTTCTGTACTGATGAGACTGTGATTTGTTACTTAATTGTGTGTGACATTCTGACAATGTATGATCTTTTAGTGTGTTTTTTTTTTGTTTGTGTGACACTGTCATAATGCAGAATTTATTTACTGGTATGTTTATGTGACACTGTGACAACACAATATCATTTACTTGTACTGTGTGTGACACTTGTGACAAACAATGTTCTTTTTTTGTGGTTCTGTGCGTGACAAAGTATAATTTTCAGTAATGTGTGTGTGACATTGAGAAAATGTATTATCTTATAATAAATCTGTGTGTGTGTGACATATTGTGACAAAGCATAATCTTTTACTTTCTGTGTGTCACTGTGAGTTTTCATTGTTCTCTCTGTGTGTGACATTGTGACAATGTACAATCTTTCACTGATATGAGTGTGCGACACTTAATTTCCTAGATCAGTATGTGACACTCATTTTAGTAGACCTTGATCTATTTGTGACACAATGTCACTTGTTCCTGAGTGTGACACTGAAAGGCAAGTGTGCCCAGCATTAAAATTTCGTTTGCTCCACCCTTTTATGAGCGCCATCAATTTTCTAATTGGTTTGTTACTTTGTCTGATGTCATAAAAGGGCGGAGCAAACGAAATTTTAGTGCATAGACACACTTGCCTGTGTGACACTATCATTGTCATAGCTTTTTTCTTTCTTTTGTATAGAAAGATGATGTGGCATGATAAGATGACATTAAGATTGTGACTTAAGGTGGCTGAATAGATATTTATTTTGTTTTTGTCCTCTCAGATGGCGCCACTGCAGTGGCTATTATGGTTATATAAAAGGTCTCTTGTCTCAATCGCGCTTTTTGAGACAATTCTCAAAAGAGAACGTTTTTCATAAGAAACAAAAAATCCAAAGTGTTTTAGAAACTAGAATAGTTAAAGGGTTAATCCTACTTGGAACCACCAAATTGTCCGCCGTATTTCATGCAACACGTGAAACTCTGAATTACCCTAGGCTCTTAATTTGCATATTTTAGCAATATATCTCCTTATAAAAACATGTCATAATTATTACTGGACTAGAAAAAAAAGCTGTTTTTATTAAACCTGATGAAACTCACTAAATATTAGAAGTGACACAACATGTAATTGTTACAATGTCAGTGTTCCTAAACACTTTTTTTTAATAAAAAAAGAAACATTTGACCACATTTCTTTATTAGAAATTATAATTAATAATAAAAGATAACTGAAAGACAGGCAATTAGAAACCGGGACAAACAGAAGTTGGCTCCGCCCTTTTTATGACAAACGCAAATTGGTTGGTTATGTAGACTTGATGTCACATGCTCTGCGCCCTTTTCAACGTCCAACTCCACACAACAAACCAATTAGAAGTTGCCGGTCATCATAAAAAGGGGCGGAGCTAACTTCTGTTTGTCCCGATTAACTGAAAGTGACTAGAAAACCCACACATAATGATGATAATGATGATGATGATCATCATCATAATGTAAAGTGTGTGTCAACCAAAAACAAAAAACGTTAAAACACAAATTTTTGTGCTCATTTTTATTCTTAAATGTTACAATGTTTTAAAATGAAAGATTTAAAAACCTATTTTTTTTTTTAAAAAAAAAAAAGTCTAGTTGTGATATTTTAATTTTAATAAATTTGTGTCCTAAAACTTCTTCTGGTTATGACGTTTCATTTTACACAATGTTGAAAAATCTAAGTCAGTGTTACACATTAAAATACAAATAAACTTGTATTTTAAAAGAGAACGTTTTCTAAAACTATAGAGAAGAAGAAGAAGAAAAAAAAACTGTTTAAGGTGGATGAATACAAATTTAATTTGTTTTCATCTCTCCAGATGGCGCGCCTGCAGTAGCTATTGTGTTCTATGGGAGGTCTTTTTCTGCCTCCACCTGCGGTTTTTTTTAAAAAAAGTTATATTTTTTCTAGCGAACGTTTTTCAGGAGAAACATTACGAAAAAATTCAAAGTGTTTTAGAAACTAGAATAGTTGGTGATAATGCTAAAAGGTTTTTCAATGATTAATATTTTTCAAAATAAACTTTTTATGACAGTTTGAAAAAAAGGCGAAAATAGTTTTTTTTTTATAAAATCTCAACCTAAAAAACGGGTAATTTTTCAAACTGAACTATAAAATTGTTTATTTTTTAAGATATTGGAAAAAACTTTTAACATAATCTTTTACCATTCTAGTTTTGAAAACAATTTGAAATTTTTCGTAATGCTGTTACTCAAGAAACGTTCGCCTGGCATTTTTGCGTCCAAATTTGACAAAACATCTATTGGAGCACAGCGTTAGCCACTTCAGTGGCGCCATCTGAGGATACAAAAACAAACTGAATATCAATAAAGCCACCTAAGTTCTAAATACAAGAAGAAAAATGGCACTTGAACTTAAACCCTCTAAACAGGTTCCACCATAGTCTATTTTTGATTTTTTTAACCCTTGATTATAGTCTACGTTTCAGAAACATGAATGTGTTTTAAAAACTAGAAGGGTAGCTTCAATCACTTACGGTTATTTTCGTGTTCATCTTTCAAAATAAGCTTTTTATATCATTTTGAAAATGACAAATGAAAAAGTATATTTTGAAACATATATTAAGATAGTTTATAAACAGCTGATTTTTTAAAATTAAGAGAAATAAGAAAGTGTTTTAGAAACTAGAAGGGTAGCTGAATAACTTAAGAATATTTTCAAGTTGATGATATATTTCAAAATAAACTTTTTATGTCAATTTGAAAATGACCCAACTTCAAGGTGGTTTAAAAGTGTAAACTCCTCTCGAATTCTGATTAATTTTGTCTTTAAGAAAAGCAAAATTAAAAAGAAACTAGAAAAGTGTTTTAGAAACTAGAAGGATATCCAAATCACGGGTATTTTCATGTTGATATCTTTCAAAATAAACTTTTCATAGAAAAAAATTTAAAAAAAAATATCATCTACTTAAAGTTAGGTCATTTTCAAACTAAAATAAAAAGTTTATTTTGTAAGATATCGACTTGAAAATACTCTTAATTGATTGAGCTACTCTTCTAGTTTCTAAAACACATTCGAGTTTCTCTTAATTTTGCACCTGATAGATACAATAATTAATGAAAGCTCTTGGGGCGTTTACACTGTCACTGTAGCCTCCTTCTCCTCCAATACCCAATTTAGGAAAATTTCAGAAACATCTGCAGTAAATTTAACTGAATTTTTTTTTTATAAATGAATTTTATTTTCCACATTTTAAACATAAAATTTATAAACAAATGTTTGCACATTTTTTTTCTCTCAAGGTAAACAACAAGAAATTCATAATTTTGAGTTCACTGATATTGACAAGTACATTTACATGTGTTTTTCCCATAGTTTTAACGCCCTCTAGAGAGAAAAACACAAACTAATATCAATATTATATAATATTAATTATTGAAGATTAAGATGGTTTATGTCGCCTAGAAACTAGAAAGGTAACTCAATCACTTAAGGATATTTTTCATGTTTGTGATATTTTTCAAAATAAACTTTTTAGAGACAAAAATTTAAAACACAACTGCTTAAAGTTTGAATTATTTTCAAACTGATATAAAAAAAGCTTATTTTGAAAAATATCAAAACATGATAACACCCTTAAGTAGTGATTGAGTTACCCTTCTAGTTTTTAAAACCACTTTCAAGTATCTCTTAAGATGTTTTTATAAATTTCCTTTCAGAAGAGCTACACTAAGGAGAAATTGAAAGTCGGTTAGAAACTAGAACGGTAGCTGAATCACATATTTTCATGTTGATATCTTTCAAAATAAACTTTTTATAAAACAAAAGTTTTTTAAAAAAAAATATCGTCTGCTTTACATTGGCGTCATTTTAAAACAGACATAAAAAGCTTATTTTAAAAAATATCAACATTAAAATACTCTGAAGTGATTGAGCTACCCTTCTAGTTTTTAAGAACATGTTCCGAAAGACAAAATAATCAAAGAGTTCGAGAGCCAATTTACACTTTCAACCCATCTTAATGATTGATTAAACGTGATCAAAAGAAACTTTTCTCAATTTAATGATTAGGGCTCGGATTTTTATGCAATATCAAACAAATGATTCTCAATGTGTGGCCCCAAGTGCAAATTGTAAAGTAATCATCATAATCATCATTAGAACAACTGAAATTATGCTTTTTTCTATTAAAAAAAAGACTGGTTTGAGGCTATAACTGTATTTTGACAACTGATAGTAACCATACAGTTAGCCTCTAACCAGCCTTTTTGATTAGAAAAAAAAAGCATAATTTCAGTTGTACTAATGATGATTATTAGGGCTTGGATTTTGATGCAATATCAACCGGAATGTTTCTCAATTTGTGGCTCAAGAGCCAACTGTCAAGTAGTCATCATTAGAGCAACTGCAATTATGTTATTTCAAATCAAAAAAGCTGGGTAGAGAGGCTAGAAATCTGGTTACTATCAGTTGTCAACTAGAGTTCTATCCTCTAACCATTGTTTTTAATTAGAAAAGAACCATTTTTTTATTATCTAAACGCGATTGTCACTTCACAATTGGCACTTGGGCCACATATTGAGAAACATTCCGGTTGATAGTGCATCAAAATCCGAGCCCTAATAATCATCATTAGAACAACAGAAATTATGCTTTTTCTATTAAAAAAAGACTGGTTTGAGGCTATAACTCTAGTTTGACACTGATAGTAACCATACAGCTAGCCTCTAACCAGCCGTAATGATCTTTATATTTTGTGATCAAAAAAGAGGCTAAAAATGATGACATTGATGAGATTGTAAATTTTCTTTTGAAAAAATTTTAAAATCAAAGACACCTAAATTACTCTCTCTGTTTGTCCCTCTTTTTATGGCAATTTTACGTGTCTCGAGTACAAAACATGAATTCATTTCATACTTTTATTATATTAAATAAATGAATGAAATCCAAGGTCTTTTAAAATGTAATATCATGAGAAAAAAAAAGTTCAGAATTTAATATTTTCATTATCTAATGTATTTGTCAAAAAATTATATAAAATTAAAAATATTTGCATAAAAATATGAAAATTACGATTTATTTTTTAAAAAAAAATATCCAAATTCTGATCTTAATTTCAATTTAAAAAAAATTGAATTTTGAAAAATACTTACAAATGAAAAAATTTACAATCCTTTCTCTTAAAAAATTCAATCTCGACTCAATTTAGAAAAAAGGAAGTGACGTATAAATTAAAGCTTATCCCTTTTTCAAGGATATGCTTAATAAAATACAAGGGAGGAGGAGACAACCCTCTTTTTGCTATTTCCTTCTGCCTTAAACACAGTTATCTTATAAAAATCGTTAATTAAAACTTTTTTTTTTGGAAAAGTTATTTTCGATTATTTTTTTTTTTCAAAAAAATATGACGTTTGATCGTTTCTAACTTTTACTTAGAAATGTTTACTTTGAAAAATATCCTTTCGGTTATTTATTTGCTATTCTAGTTTCTAATAAACATCTAATTTCTCGTTAAAATTCTTTATGTTGTAACCTGGCTTTGCTTATGGCGCCCGGGAGCTAAAATCTTCAGTGCGCCACTAACATTTTTTTTAAAAAATTCATAAGTAAACGAAAGATTGCGTTTTTTCAGTTGCAGGACCTGGTTAAAGGCTAGAAAATTCAAAAGGCGAAACCAGCACTTAGCATAACCTTATAAAGACTCAAACAAAATTATTAAATGCATTTTTTTTCTGGTTGCCTAATTAATATTTCTCTAATTAATACTCTTTCAACAGTGCGCCCCCAAACCTCTTGCGACCCCCAGCTTCAAGGCCCCAGCTAATACCTTGTACACTTCATGAGTTAAATGAATTCAAATTAAATGTGTTTAGGTGAATTATACGGAAGCCAGTTAAGGACATGAATCCAAATAAAAATTGACTTTATTATTAATTTTTTAAAATTGAAATACTAAATCAATATTTTAATGTTAATAGTTTATATAATTATTAAGTATTAACTCATTATTTTCAGATTAATTAACTGAATAAATTGAATTCGACGACATATTGTTTGTTTGTCCTTCACAGGGCTCTGTAGAAACACATTTATTATCAGGTGTGTACTAGGAATAAGCCACTCACTGCTTGAAAGTTTTAGAAACGAGATAGGAGTAGGGGAGTAGGTAGCTGACTCACATAAGGGTTATTTTAATGTTTAATATATTAAAAAATAAACTTTTTATGCGAGTCTGAAAATGACCCAACTTTAAGAAGACAATAAATATATTTTTTAGAAAAAAAAAATGTTGTCAATAAAAACGTTTATTTTGAAAGATATCAACATGAAAATGTGATTCAAGCAAGCATTCTAGTTTCTAACAAACTTTCAATTTATTCTCAATGTTGCTCCTGAAAGAGCAAAATAAATTAGAAAATGTAATGCAATTTTAAGAAGACAACATATATTTTTTTTAAATTTTATCAATAAAAAGTTTATTTTGAAAGATATCAACATGAAAGTATATTAAGTGATTGTTACCATTCTAGTTTCTAATACACTTTCAATTTCTTCATGAAACGACAAAATAAAACTAGAAAAAAACAGAATTTCTATTCAATTAATGTTTTTAATTTGCATATTTTGCAATGACAAAGAATGTCAAAAGCAAAAAAAAAAATGGACGCCATCTTTGTCAAACGTGAATATTTCACTATTAAAAAAAAATATAATAAAATGACGATTTGGAAAATTTTCTAAACCCAGATCTATCTATTTAGTATTCTAAGTGAGACTCCAAGACCCACTTTGGAAATACCATTTATAAAAAAATATTGTTTTCAATGCGTGCGGCGGCCATCTTGAATCGTGATTAGAAACTTCAAAATAATTCTGATTCTAAGAAATCTTTTACGTAAATTTCAATTTCATATAGACCTAAGGGCATCTGTGATGGCCTTTACGTCTATCTGATGTCACGAGACATCAGAAAAACGTAAAAAATAACCTGAGGGCCTTAAATATGAAGGTCGTTTTCGGACAGACAACTGACGAACGAACGTCATTTTTTAGTTGAATGGAAATTACTTATAGTCCTAAGGGCTAAAAATTAAAATGTTTTCAAGACGGCCATTTTGAATTGAGACATTCTTAGAAAACAATTTCAATGTCCCATATTTTTCTAATATAGACACAAAAGCCTATAAATTCAAGAAGAAAATTTAACAATTGAACTTTGAACCCTCAAAACAAGGTTCTCCAACTAAGATATAAAAAAAACTGTACAAAATAATCCAATAAAATCAAGATTTTTTTTTTCAGTTTGGAACCCTGATCAGAGAGGCTTCAAGTTCAAATTCAAGTGCCACGTTTTCTACTTGAATTTGAACCTAAGCTAGACACACATAGAACTCAGTGCATCACAAGTAGACCAAATGACGTGTAGTAGGTCAAATGAATTCAATATAATTGGCCTACTATATATTGACTTGTACAAAAAAAGGCCCAAATTCAAAAAGAAAACTTTAACATTTTAACTTGAATTTGTAGCCTCAGAACAAGGTTCTAGAAAAAAAAACTGTTAAAAAGATATTCAGTAAATCAAGACTTTTGTATTTTGAAACCCAATAGCTTCTTAGAGGGTTCAAGTTGTAATTCAAGTGCTAAGTTTAATTCTTAAACTTGAATTTAAGCTATACTTAGAACCCATTGCCTTTAAATAGACCAAACAACAAGTAGTAGGTCAAGTGAATTTAATTCAAGAAGGAAACTTAGCCATTGAACTTCAACTTCAACCCTCGGAACAAGGTTCCAACATAGAAAAACTCTTGTTTATGATAGCTACTAAATAAAGACTTTTTATGTCAGTTTGAAAATAACTCAATGTTAAGCAGACGATATTTTTTTTTAATTACTATCTTTAATTTTGAAATTAATCAACATGAAAACAACCTTAAGTGAATAATATACAGTATTAAACACCCTTCTAGCCTCTAAAACATTTTTAATTTCATCTCAGTATTGCTCCTAAAATGCCACAAAATAACCAGAGTTAAAATATCAGCTGTTCATAAAACGTCTTTAATAGAGTTCTGACATGAACGGCACCTCATACATAGCCTGCTATAAAAGTTACAGTTACTTTTAATTATTTACATTATTTTTGAATCACTTTGTATATTTATTATGCACTGATTGCATCAAAACCAAAAAGAAACCTCACATGTGAGCCCGGTTAGCTCAGTCGGTAGAGCATTGGACTTTTAATCCAAGGGTCATGGGTTCAAGTCCCATATCGGGCGCACACTTTTTTTTTTTTTAATATTATAAATTCATCATGTATTCTGTTAGAATAAATCAAAAAGTAATCATTTTTAAATTAATTAACAGAAAAAAATATTTTTTAAAATGAACACCTAATAAATTGGATTTTAAATTCAATAATCATGGGTTCAAGTCTCACGTCGGGCTGATTGTTTTTTTCATATTTTTTATTACAAATCTATCTTAAATTTTGCTAATTTCAATCAAAAATAAATATTTTTAAAATTAATTATTAACAAAATATATATTTTTAAAATTAACATATAACAAAATGGACTCAACCAAAGGGTGATTGGTTCTGTCCCTGTTTTCCTAATATTTAATATTACAAATTTATCATAAATTTTGTTAATTTCAATAAAAAAATTAATATTTTTAAAATTAATTATTAATTGGACTTTTAATCAAAAAGTCATGGGTTCGAGCCCCATGTCGGGTTAAAATTATTTTTCCTAATATTACAAATTTATCATAAATTTTAATTTCAATCAAAAATTAATATTTTTTAATTATTTATTAACAAAAAAAAAATAATGAAAAAAATAACAATGAACGAATTAAACGTCAATCGTAATTTGTATTATGAGCTTGTATTTCTAAAATGGCATTTGACCATTTGAAATAATAAAACAAATTACTATGAACACAAGTATCAATTACTTACGTCTTTTTATAATAACAAAAAAATAAGTTATTTTGAAAGGAAAATTAATAAAAAAAAAAAAAACCTGGCCTTTCTAAAGCATTATATAGGTTCGTAAATACTTATTATGTAACTGTACAATGACGTAAATACGACGTCAGTGAAATTTGATTATGATAAACTTTTTGAAAATAATAAAATAAACGCCATAGAAATATTTTTTTAAGCATTAATTGCAATTAAAACTAATAAAACCCTAACCATAAGGTGAAGGCTAACAGAAAAAAAAACCTTACTTCCTAAAAAATAATCAATATTCAACAGATAGCGTTTACCTTAAGATTGATGTTATTTTTATTCAGGTAATTAATAATAAAACAGTCATGTGATTAACATGTGAATAAATGAGTATAGAAAATAAAAGCTAAATTATGTAACAGTTAAACTCAACAAGAGCTAAACTTAGAGGGGGCGAACTGGCCTATCCGAGAAATGGAGCATTTGCCGCCAATGGGCCGCATAGTTTAAGGGCCAAAGTTTGCATTATATCTTCTGATTTGATAATGAATCGATAAGTTGCATACTCGCTAAGCTCGCTAGTGCAAAAATAGACAAATGATGCCACGTTTATTGCGGGTTTAAAATTTTTTTAGGTTTCCTTAAATTCAGGTAAATAATTCTCCCGGGGTCGTTTCTTTCTCGAAGTGTGCCCCTTGCTAAATTAAACAAGTGCTAGAGTAACCCGTTACTTAATAGTTTAGTTCTTGTCCAGTTTTAGCTCTTATCCAGTTTAGTTCTTGTTCAGTTCATATCTCGTCCAGTTTAGTTCCTTCTCAGTTTAGCTTTTGTCCTGTTGGGTTCCCATATGGTTTAGCAGCTCTTTTTTTTCCAAATTAGCTTTTATTTAGCTTTCAGTTTAGTTAATTATCAGTTCAGCTGTTGTCCTATTTGATTGCCATATGGTTTAGCAGCTCTTTTTTCCAAATTAGCTTTCATTTAGCTTTCAGTTTAGTTAATTTCCAGTTTAGCTTTTGTCCTGTTAGGTTCCCATATGGTTTAGCAGCTCTTTTTTTCCAAATTAGCTTTCATTTAGCTATCAGTTTAGTTAACTTTCAGTTTAGCTTTTGTCCTATTTGGTTCCCATCTGATTTATCAGACGACAGATTACCTGAACGAAAAAAAGTCAATAAATCATTCGACTATGCAATCTGCAGAATATTTTACTAAGTTTACGGTTCCCGTTTTAAGTTACTGTCCAGACAGTTTAGTTCTTCTTCAGTTTGGTTCCCGTGTCTGATTTAGTGTGTGTCTAGTTTATAATTTAGAACCAGTTTTATTCAGGACCAGTTTTGTTCAGTTTAGCAAAGTTTCAATCGAGTTTAGTTCTTGTTGTCTAGTTCAAGCTCTGGTCCAATACAGTTCTTCTGTCCAGTTATTTATTTCGACCAATTTAGCTCCTGTCCAGTTTATTTCTTATCCAACTATGCTAATTTTCTTCCTATTCAGTCAAGCTTTTGTTTAGTTTATTTTCCGTCCATTTTAGCTCTGGATCAGTTTAGCTCCTGACTTGTTTAGCTCATGTCTTGTTTAGCACTGGACCAGTTTAGTTCCTGTCCAATTATGTTAATGTCCAGTTTAGCTATTATTCAGTTTACCTTTAGTCAACGAGCTTAAATTAAACAAGTAAACTGGTAAATAGCTATTTAAAAAAAATAGCTAAAACTAGAAAAAAAAAGAGCTAAATCTCCTGTCCTAAATAAAAGCTCCAATAAGAAGCTCACACCCATATTTCAAGTAGAAAATTGAGTCAAAATATCCAACTTTTTAAATGTCACATTTCTTTTAACCCTTTTGTTTTCAATTAGTTTTAATAAATTATAGGTTACTTCTAATTAGCATCTGACCTAATATAATACATTCAGTTTTGGTTTAGAAAAAGCTCCTGTTTAATATTTTGGTCTCAAATGATTTCTTGAAAAATCGGTGTTAGTTTTTTTTTATTATTATTAATACTTGAGAGTTAAATGTCAAGAACAAAATGAGATTTGGTTAAATGGTTTTTCAGAAATATGTATTTCTTGTTGTTGTACTACTAACCTTTACAAATACTAGTGAAAACCAAATATACTTTTATGAATAAATTAATGACTTCCAGTTTTGAGAAGTAATTTGGAAAAAGTAAAAAATCCCTGTAAATTACTCTGTAATTTATCACCATTACTTTTGAAACTTAGTAATTTTTTGAAGATTTTTTAAAATTACTTTTGTTTTTACATTTTAAACTATTTTTCTTGCTCAATTTTAACTACTCGAAACTTCAGTTAACTATTTCTGATTTTCTTCTTCAAATTGACTGATGTGCATTTGAACGTCATTTTCTATATTCACTTATGTAATTGCTGTTTTTGACCAACAGTTACAAAATTACTTAAATTTTAGCATTTGATGACGTCACATTTTCTTTATTATCTAATTTCTTATTGGAAAATGTTTCAAATGTCTTGAGAAAATGAGTAATTGTAACTTTTCTTTTTTAAATTTCATAATTGTAATTAACTTATTTTTAAAATTAAGTAATTGCAGTTAACTTTTTAAAATTTAGTAATTGTAACTAATTTCTTTTTAAAGTTTAGTAATTGCAATTAACTTTTTTTAAAATTTAGGAATTGTAATTAACTTTTTTTAAAATTTAGAAATTGTAATTAACTTTTGTAAAATTTAGGAATTATAATAGCAATCAATTTATAATTAAAATTTAGTTATTGTAATTTATTTTTAAAATTTCATAATTGCAATCAATTGTAGTCCTTTTTTCTTCGTAATTTTAATTAAATTTTAAAATTTCATAATTGTAATTAATTAGTTTTACTGATGTAATTACTAAATGTAATTAATTACTTTAAAAAGTAACTTGTCGCAGCAAGTATTTTTTTTTTTTGGAAATCTTTATTTAATGATAAAGTGAACGGCCAAATAACCTGTAAATGGTCTGTCTGTCTAGGGGTCTTTCAGGTAAAACATATTTGAGGATGGCTGGCCATTTGTTCACTTCGCTTTTGTGTCAGTTGTTTATTGGACTCTTCATTAGGCCTATCTGTCTAGTGTCTGTCTAAGCCATGGGCTAAAAAAATAATAATCCAAACACATTTATGTCAGTTCAAATTTTCTATTCGTTATTTTTGAGATTGCAGCCGCCATTTGCAAAATATGAAAATTGTCTCTGTAGTTAAGAAGCAATTAGAAACTAGAAGAGTAAGTGAATCATATAAAATGATTTTTCATGTTGGGGTATTTTCACATTTTCACAAACTGACTAAATAAAAAGCTTATTTTGAAAGATAACCCCTTAAGTGACTGAGCTATCAATTCTAGTTTCTAAAATACTAAGTGCAGTCTGCGCCCTCTATTGGCCACACTCAGTTTTGGCACGAAATGCACCATAGGAAGAGTTCTTATTTGAGTTATACCTAGTATACACACCTGATAATTTAAATGCATTTAAATAATAAATGTGTTTCTACAGAGCCCTGTGAAGGACAAACAAACAATATGTCGAATTCTCAATTTATTCAGTTAATTAATCTCAAAATATTGAGTTAATACTTAAATATATAAACTAATGACAAAATATTGATTTAGTATTTCAATTTAAAATATTAATAATTAAAGTCAATTTTTATTTGGTGTTCATGTCCTTAACTGGATTCCGTATAATTCACCCTAAACACATTTAATTCGAATTCATTTAACTCATGACTGTGTACAAGGTATTAGTTACCTCTGTATATTTATCACACATATACAGAGGTAAATCAACTAAGAGCTTTTCTTATGGAGCCTTTCGTGCCAAAACTGAGTGTTGCCAATAGATGGCGCAAACTGCACTTAAGTGCTTCAGTTACAATAAGATTCAATAGACATAAAATAAAAATGGATGACATTTTAAGGCAAAGATGTCTTCCTTCTAGCTTCAAAAAGCAAGACGATTCTTCAATTCTCTTTTGACTTTTTGTTTCTAACATGGAGCTTTATAAATTTATTTTGGTTAAAATGTGATTTGCAACCATTTTGTCACAAACACAAATTTCTAAATCAACTTCAAACAGATTAAGAAAGAAAATAAAAACCTGACCCATCTGCATTTTAAAATTATTACCAAAAGACCCAGTTCCAAAAAAAAAAAAATAATAGTCAAAACCTAAAACTAATGACACAATTTTGCGACCACTAAAAATATATATATTAAGTTAAATCTCTTTTTTTTTAAACTACAAAAAAAAACACGTAACATGGCTTAAAGCAAACGAATTCTTAAAACAACCAACAACAAAAAAATTTCAACCAAAATTTTGAAAGTAGCCACAAACACACACAAAAAAAACATTTTGTGGAAAAAAGTGAAGGTCTAACTCATCAGAATTCAAACCACAACTTGAGAAAAAGACTAGAATTAAAATTCAACTTTAAAAAAAAAACCTAATATATTTAACCTACAAAAACTCTCTTATTTCGCTCCCTATCTCTGACGTCATCAAAGTTAACCGAAAAAAAAAAGTGGCACAAAATTAATTTCAAAGGCAAAAATATGTTACATAAATGAAAGTGACCAATGCCACTAAATATCAAAAGAAGAAAACTTTTAAAATTTTATATTATATCTTCAATGGTTTTTATAATTCTTTTCTGTTTCTATTATGAGCCTCATATATCTTCAGGTTTTTTTTTCGTCTTTACTTAATTATGTTGTATTTTAATACTTTATTGATGCTAACTAGGAAGGCTACAGGGTGTTTATCTAGAGACTATGAGGGCAAATTGGGCTCATATGACCCAAAACAAGCAAAAAAAAAATCATAACCACGTTACATTTCTATTCGCTATTTCGCATTCCTTAACTAGATTCCGTATAATTCACCTAAACACATTTAATTTGAATTCATTTAACTCATGACTGTGTACAAGGCATAAAATGAATTCAAATTAAATGTGTTTAGGTGAATTATACGGAATCCAGTTAAAGACAAGAACCAAATAAAAATTGACTTTATTATTAATATTTTAATTTGAAATACTAAATCAATATTTTGTCAATAGTTTATAGAAATTATATAAGTATTAACTCAATATTTTCAGATTATTAACTGAATAAATTGAATTCGACATATTGTTTGTTTGTCCTTCACGGGACTCTGTAGAACACGTTTATTATTTAAATACATTTAAATTATCAGGTGTCTACTAGGTATAACACCTTGTACACACGTGAGTTAAATGAATTCAAATTAAATGTGTTTCGGGTGAATTATACGGAATCCAGTTAAGGACATGAACCAAATAAAAATTGACTTTATTATTAATATTTCAAATTGAAATTACTAAATCAACATTTTGTCAATAGTTTATATTTAAGTATTAACTCAATATTTTTCAGATTATTAACTGAATAAATAGAATTCGACATATTGTTTGTTTGTCCTTCACGGAGCTCTGTAGAACCAGTTTATTATTTAAATGTATTTAAATTGTCAGGTGTGTACTTGGTATTAAGAGTGAAAACCGTTTAACACGAAAATATCCGATAACATGAAATATATTTTTAGGTCTGGTCCCATTAAGATAATTTCTTTTAACACAAAAAATATTCTGGTCCCTTAACCTTTAAGGTGGTTTTAAAGTGTAAAAGGCGCCTTTCAAACTCTTGATTATTCTGTTTTTAAGGTGCAAAATGAAGACGAAATTATGATTGTGTTTTAGAAACTAGAAGGGGTAGCTCAATCACTCAAGTGTATTTTTATGTTGATATCTTTCAAAATAAGCTTTTATGGAAGTTTGAAAATGTGACAACTTTAAGACAGATATTTTAAGTTTTTATTTATAAAAAGTTTATTTTGAAAAATATTAACATGTTTCAGCTAATCCTTCTAGTTTCTAAAACACTTTTCTACTTTCTGAGCTACCCTTCTAGTTTCTTAAAACACAATTTTCTCTTAATTTTGTTCCTCAAAAGTGTTCGAAAATCAGCTGTTCCTATAACCCCTATTAAATACTAAAAAAGTAGAAACCTATATAAAGCTCATGGCCCAGGGCCTCATGGTTCAACACATCATATGAACCAGGTTGTGACTAGACTTGCAATTTTATTTTAAAAAAGGCGCCTGGGTTTTGGTGGACCTCGTTTACCTGGTAGGCTTCATTGTGCCTCATGTACCTGCTACGCTTTCTGAATCTGATAGTCTTAATGGGCTTCATGAACTTGATGAGTTGAGCTCACTGTAAAATGTTGTGGGCTGGGCCTCAATTTATTTTTTACAAAATGTAGGTCTCTACTAAATTATAAATCAACTTGAAGTGATCCTTGAAATGTAGCCACAGGTAATTCAAGATAACCCAAAATGAAACAATCTCTTGAGGCTAGAATAACCAGGAACTTTCAGAACTTTACAAATTTGCAAAAAAAAAAAAGTTAGTACAGTCTGCCTTTTCATAACAACACTTAGAAGGTGCAACCTTTTGTTAAGTTTCGCACTTCAGCAACAAAATGTCCACAATGTGACGACCATCAGGAAAAAAAAGATGATTTGTTTGTATCTTAGAAAACCCACTGGAAGCCTCCTCAGAGGGGACTGAAGTTGAAGGCCAAGTACTTAAGACTCAAAACTCAAGTGCGAAAGAAAAAAAAAATCACCACTCAAACTTCAACTTCAACCCCTCTGAGCAGGTTAACCAATCAAATAATAATTATTTCTGATAACACTTAAGGACAGGCAATTAGAAATCGTCCCGGGACATACAGAAGTTGGCTCCGCCCTTTTTATGACGAACGCAACTTCTAATTGGTTGGTTATGTAGTCTGACGTCACATGCTCCGTCCCTTTTCAACGTCGAACCACACAACAAACCAATTAGAAGTTGCCGGTCGTCATAACAAAGGCGGAGCCAACTTCTGTTTGTCCCGATTTCTAATTGCCTGTCACTTAAGGTGGCTGAATAGATATTTATTTTGTTTTCGTCCACTCCTCATGTCGCCTCATTGCAGTGTCTATTATATTCCATAGGAGGTCTCCTCCTCTCCCACCTGCGGTTTCAGGAAGAAACATTACGGAAAAAAAAATTCAATGTGTTTTAGAAACTAGAATAGTTGGTAATAATGCTAAATATTTGTTCATGATGATATCTTTCAAAATACACTTATGACAGTTTGAAAAATAGGCGAAAATAATTTTTCAATGAAATTTCAATGGAAAAAAACCTTAAAAATGGATCATTTTTCCAAACTGAACTATAAAATTGTTTAATTTTTAAGATATTGTCATGAAAAAAAAAAAACATTTAGCATCATCTTTAACCATTCTAGTTTTGAAAGCAAATTGAATTTTGCTATAATGTTGTTTCTAAAAAACGTTTGCTTTGCGCTTTTGCGTCAAAATTTTCCAAACAAAAAAAAACCATCACAGCAGTGGCGCCATCTAGATAGATAATAAAAATAAATACCTATTCAGCCACCTAGACTGACTGAGCTACCCCTTCTAGTTTTTCTAAAACACATTCAAGCTTCTCATGATTTTGCATCAGAAAGAGGCGCATTTACACTTTTAAAACCACCTTAATTACTTCTCTTCGGCGGCCTCGGCCTCGTAGTTACTCGAGACAAAGATTTGACGTCGAAACCATCTCTCTCTCTCTCTCTCTTTTTATTTTTGGATGAAAAATAATCAAAGAGATTGTGAAAAGCCTTTGGGCCTGATGATGACATTCCTTATCAGTGACCCTGGACATAAGTCTGTAAAAGCGTAAAGTTGTCCAGAAACTTACAAAAAACCACCCGAAAGATGCAATATATTTAACGAAACGTGCCGTTCGTAATACCAATGAGGTTAGAAAACTCACAAGAGTCAGTTGTAACCTGTGTTTTAAATTTCGAACTTTCTAAGAAAAGATTAAAATACGTAAGTGAAACAAAAAAAAACATTAAAATATTAAATAAACAAAAATAAATTTTACTACTTCTTAGGAAGTTGTCAGGAAATATCAAACAGAAAATTAAAAGAAGATTAGATGAAAAAAAAAAACAACAGATTCAGTTGTTTTTTTTCCCGTTTCGTATTAAACAATGTGAATTTAAATAAGAGTGGAAAACCGTTTAAGATGGCTGAATAGATATTTATTTTGCTTTTTCCTCTCTTACGGCGCCACCACAGTGGTCAAATTTGGTTGCAAAAACGTCAAGCGAAATGTTTTGTTTTTTTAAAAAACATTATGAAAAAATTCTAATTGTTTTCAAAACTAGAATGGTAAAAGATTCTGCTAAAAGTTTTTTCATGTCAATATCTTAAAAAATAAACAATTTTATAGTTCAGTTTGAAAAACGACCCGTGTTTTTTTTTGGTTTTTTTCCATTAAAATTTCATTGGAAAAACTATTTTCGCCTTTTTTTTTTAAACTGTTATAAAAAGTTTATTTTGTAAGATATCATCATGAAAAAAACGTTTAGCATTATCAGCAACTATTCTAGTTTCTAAAACACTTTGAATTTTTTCGTAATGTTTCTTCTGAAAAACGTTCGTTTGAAAAATAGAAATTTTCTCAGGTTGGAGGAGGAAAGAGACCTCCGATAGAACATAATAGTAACTGTTAGCAGCGCCATCTGAGAGGACAAAAACAAAATAAACATATATGAAAAAGCCACCTTAATACGAAACCCCCCCCCCCCCCCCCCCCGGATAACACGAAATAGATTTTCAGTCCAGTTCCTTAGAAAAGTAAAAAAAAATTTCTTAACCGAAGAGGGGAAAAAAATTATTCCAGTTTCTCAAATTTTGTGTTAAACGGTTTCCACTGCCAATGAAAAAATCGGCTAAAACGAAATATATTTTCAATAAATACTTTTAAAACGAAATTCGTTTAACACACAAGCATATTCGGGTCCCTTCCTTTTGTTCTTCCCATGTTAAATGGCTCCGACTATAGTTCGTGTTAAACGGTTCTGACTGTATTTCGTGTTCAACGGTTTCGACTGTATTTCGTGTTATCCGTTATCGTGTTAAACTGTATTTTAATCTGTTTAAAATTTACTCAAAATTACACCAACTCCACTTTATCGAAGGCAGCCGAGTTTTTTTTAAAAAAACATGACTTTTTTGTTGCAACTGGAATCAAGTGACTCGAAACATTTCTCCCATAAGTGACAACCGAAGTAGAAACGGTTGTGCCGGACACGACATAACTTCGTGTCCGACTTTTAACGGAGTGTAAGGTCGGATCGTAGAACTGTTCCTCTCGACACTCACGAGATTGATTCCGGAAAGATCGAGAAGACCGGAAGATCGAAGAGTATCTCTTTGAACATTACTTAAAATCGGTTTAGTTCCGGTCCAAAATGAAGAAGAAACTGACGTAGCTTCCTTTTCGATACTAATTTCTTGCTCGTTATCTTTATCGAGACATTTGGTATTTTTAGTTTCGGCCGATTCGCCGTCAACTTCGCCGAGATACGTCACTTTACCGGTTCCAGCAGACAACAACTGCGAGAAGGAAGGTGTCGTTTGCGAAGCGTCACCGCTCGGACCAACCGGATGGCTTTCGGACACCGAGAAACTCATCGTCACATCGGCCTCGACATCGTTCACCTCCTCGACCACCGAATACGAAGACACGATCTTATCGTCATCGGTGTCCAACGACGATTGGACAACAATCGGACTCAAATTCGTGACAGCATCACCATCCGATGAAGATGAAGAATCGACGACGATTGAGTCCGACCACGGCAAAGAGTTCGGTGACGATTGCAACAACGGAGACACTAACGGTTCGTCTTCTTCCGCCAATGATACGGTCATATTTGTTCGTTTTGGTTTAATCGAACGCCGTTTTGAAGTACGGAACGGTTTCAAACCGTCTCCGTCATCCAACCCAAGTAAAGCAAGAAGATCCATGTTGTCGTGAAAATTCTGAAGGATCGCACCTTCCTCTTTAGCGGCACTGCAGCAGTAAACTGCAGCCACATCGATCGGATGAGCTTCTATAAGGAAATCGCGTAGATTTCTTGTTTTGAGCACATAACACTTGAACTTCAACTCTCTGAACAGGGTTCCAACATAGAAAACCCGTGTGTCTTACAGAGACACTTAAAAGGGTTTTTTCCTTTTAAATTAGAACTCTGCTCAGAGGGTTTAAGTTCAAGTGTAAAGGCCCAAATTCAAAATGAAAACTTGGCACTTGAAACGTCAACTTGAACCCTCTCAAAAGGGGTTTCAACTGTTAAAGATATTCAGTATAACAGTTTTTTTTTATATTGAAATCCTTTTCAGACGCAGTTCAAGTTCCAGGTTTTATTTCTTGAATTTGGGCCTTTACGCTTGAATTTCAACCTGAACTCTCGCAGCAGGGTGGCAATTTAGAAATACCTAATATTAGAAACCCTTTAACCAGGGATTCCCTCTGACGAAACACTTTTCAAACATTTCAAACTGGATTCAAGAGTCAAGTTTTCTTCTTGAATTTAGGAACTTACACTTGAACTTTAACCCTCCAAGCAGAGTTCTAATATAGAAAAAAACGTTGTTTTATTAAAACCCTCTAAGCAGGGTTCCAAAATATGAAAAACCATGTTTTATTCAAACCCCTTTAACAGAGGTTTTCCTAAGTTGAAACTTTATTCAAGAGGGTTCAAGATGAAGTTCAAGTGCCAAGTGTTTCATCTTGAATTTGGGCTTCAGAATAATGAACTTCCAACATAGTGATGAGCACAGTTCTGATTTAAATAAAACTCTCTTACCGATACCCTTTAACAGGATTTTTTTCTTATATTGGGACCCTTGTCGAAGGGTTCAAGTGCCAAGTTTTCTTCCTGAATTAATGTTTTAGTACTTTAAACCTATATATATTCGTATTAACTCTTCGGTAAATCCGAAATCTCCCGCTTTGAATCGTATCTTTGCCAAAAACCAAAAACATGGCTTCCTAGAATTCTCAATCATTTTCCAGCTTTTTACGCTTCGTATTACTCAACGTTTCATCATTTTGAACAGGCAAGAGTTCATTTTCGACCATTGGAAACAAAAAAACAAAAATGAAAAGTTAAGAAAATATTAAAATTCTTACCAGTGTTGAAAACGAATCCTCCAGTCTCGAGAACGCATTCTCCGTGTGATGCCTTAACGATCGTTCCTTTTCTACCGTCGTTATGAAGAAAGTTATCCGGATCGAAAAGCAAATAAAGATATTTCGTCGTTTCGGCAAGAAAGAAAGACTCCATCCGATCTTCGACAACGTGATTACGAACATCTTTGATCTTTAAAAAATGAATTTAATATAAAGATTCTAAAATTTTGTACAAAAAACATCGTTACGCACAAAACAATTGTTTCAACTGATTCTCACCGTTGCGTAACCGCACGGAGTTTTAGCACTAAAATCGATCGATTCGACAATATCCATTCCCATTTCGAGAAATGAAGGATCTTTCGTCGCTTTGTAAACGTACATGATGCTTTCGATCAGTTCTAACGAGAGACAAAAAAAAACAAATCGTTTTGTTACGCGTGTTAGGCCCGGATCCACATCAAGCTGACAAAACACAAACAAGACAAAAACTCATGTGTTTCAAGACAAACTGACGACGATTCTAAAATATTTCTGCGACTTTTGTGTTTTGTTTTTTGTCTGCAATTTCACAAACTATTCCAAGCCTCGCCGCAAGTCGGTAAACATCAAAAGGGGGTTTTTGTTTTGTCTCTGTATTACGCAACATTTTGTCAACTCTTGTCTGTGCAGTTGCGGACAGCTAATATTAAAACAACAACAGATCAGTTGCGTAGTTTACGTAGGACAGCTAAAGAAAAAAAAACAAAACCCAAATTTGTTTGTGTTTTGTCACAAATTTGTTGTGGTTTTTGTCTTGAGTACATGCTGACAGTTGTTTCAGTATTGTTTTGTGTTCAAGATCTGCTAAACCCTCCTTCGCGTCTTTTTTCAGGGCATTTTTTTTTATCCTGTTTAGCCTTCTTTACTTTCACCATTAAACCAAAGCGAGTAAAGCTTTTATTTAACTTTGTAATTTGTGTGTTTGTTTGTCCCCACCACCTTCTGAAATATTTGAAAACAATTCCCACTGCAAAGGATTGAACCCATGATCAGCATTACCAATGGGCTGAGACACTAACCACTACACCAACAACACGAGACCCAATTACATCTTGTTTTACTTTTTAGACCTTTTTCTTTATAAATCACAAAAACATGCTTTTGATTAATTCACTTGTTTCAATCTCAATTCAGCTTTTAAAGTTTAGTGGGATTTCTGAAAGAATTTTTGAACTCCTCAGACGGCTTTTTAAGAAATTTAAACATTTCAATTTTTGGCCTTTTATTACATTTTTCTTTAAAAGATTTCAAACCTTGATTAAATTAATGGAGATTTTTAAAGCTTTTTGGTACTTCTAAGGTCAGTTGAACTCTCCCGTGGCTTTTTCAAGACTTTTAAACAATTTACAATTGTTGGCTGTTATTTTTTTGTTATTTTCTTTAAAGTTACTTTTTGGAACTTCTGAGGTTTCTTTTGAAACTATTTTGTTTCTTCACAAAATGTGTTCGACCAATTTGTCTCCAATAAAAAAACAAAAACAAATGGTGTTTACCAGGTCGCAAAGGATAACCTTCTCGATGGTTATTCGGTTCCGCTTGCGGAATATTATAAAATTCCGGTGTGAAACCAAACTGTTTCCATACTTGATGATAGTTATGAATCGATTTCAGAGCAGAATCGAGATCACCAACGAGAGTCTAAAAAAGTAGAAGATCGTTAAACTGAAAAACGATCGAAATCAAAACCGAAAGCGCAAATTACGAGTAATCCCGGCCAGAATGCTTCCAGAGACTGAAACACGGGTAGAGTCACTTGGCCCTTCTGCATGTTGACCCACATGTGCCAGTCGTCGTGCATTATGTAACGAGATATCGATTTACGATATTCTGAACGAAACAAAAGAAGTCCAAGTTCAGAGAACATAAAGAAAAGAAACTCAGGGTTCACAGACGAGCGACTTTTAGTGGTCAAGAGATGGACTGCAAAAAGTTGTCGGTACGTGAGCGTAACCCTACCACTTATAGAATCTACAGTCACTTATGGAAACTACAGTTACTTTCAAAAGTAACTGTTAGCATTGATGAGAAGTAATTGGTGACTTTATTACAGTTACAGTTACTTCTGAAAGTAACTGTTACCACTGGTGAAAAGTAATTCATGATTTTGTTACAGATACTTCTAAAAGTAACTCTCACCAATAGCAAAAGTTAATATCGTGACTTCGTTAAATCTGTAATTTAAAAAAATCAAGAAATTCACCATTAAACATTCCCATAAGTTCCGGTTTCTGTAATAAAATGGCTCCTTTGACTAAATACTCGTAATACGAATCGACTCCGGCACCGATTCCGGAATCGACCGCAGTCCACTTTCCGCTCATCACATCCACGTGATTTCCAACCAATCCAATCGGTGATCTCAGTTCCCACATCGTCCGCATCGCTTTCAATGCAACAGCCTCGAACGAAGGATCGCCGGTCAGTCTACTCAGAGTTCCGAACTCGACCAAAAATGTCGTCACTCCGGCAGTACAAGTGACTGTCGTTTCTCCAATCGGAACGCCGTGACGAAGGTTAACCGTTCCGTACGGCATTCCAGTATCGGTTTCAAATGCTAGCAGAAGATAAACAACATAAAACGAATGATTCTCGTTGGATCCTCTTAATGTGAAAGATGATTCCGTTCGTTATCGAGACTTTACCTGGTAAAAGGCGTCTGGCAATTGTTTCGGCTAACCGTAAAAGCGGACCCGAACAGGGCCAACCGGGTTCTAAATTCATTCCGACACGATGAGAAAGTAAATGTGCCGAAAGGAGACCTCCTACCACTTTAATACAAATAGCTATTAGTTAACTAACAACGAACCGATTGAAATGAACTTTTTATGAGAACAATTAAACCTCGAATGTTTGTCTCAAAGACGGAAACATTAATGTTCATGTCAAAGTTGACTCTTTCGACGAGTAATTGAGCAACACGACGGAATTCGCTGAAGTTTCCCATTATGGCTAAAGTGTCCAAAGCATCGATCAGCGTCAACGAGAAACTACGAAACAAAAAATAAAACCGACATTCGGCTACAATTGATCATCAATTCAATTCTATGCATGGAAAAGTAACTGACTATTAAGTTAATCTTAAAGAGTTACTTCTTGAATGCATACCAATTATTTTTTTTTTATTTACTTAAAAATTGTAACTTTAGTTACTTGAGTTAATTAAATAAAAATTAGCATTGTAACTTTTGGTTCATTCATTTACTTGAAGAAAAGTAACTTTATTTTTCTATTCTGTTATTTTAAAAAAAGTAACTTTTCAATTCATGTTCCTTCAGTTACTTTACAAAAAGTAAATTTCTAACTTTAGATGCTATTTCAGTTACTGTTTTAAGTAACTGAAATATAAATTAAGTTAATTTTCTTTAACTAACTCAAAATAACATCTAAAGTTACAATTTTTTTTTAGTAGGTGTTAACTAACTAAATGGAAAAATAGTTACTTTTTTTTAAGTAACTGAAAATGACACACAAAATTACAAAGTTACTTTTTTAAGTTACTAAAAGAACAGAACTTTCAAAAGTTACTTTATTTATTTTTAAATTTAAGGAAGTAATTTTGCAACTTCATAGTTGCGCTATCACTTAAGATAAGAAAAGTAACTTTAATTATTCATTAAGTTACTTATAGAAGACACTTTGTAACTTTAGATTTCCATTCATGTATCCATTCGGTAACTTTCGGCACTAACATATGCTCGTAACTTTTTCCTCGAGTTACTCGATCTTCTTCGGTTACTTTCGAAGTGATCGGACCATTATTTTCAAAATTACAAAAATCTGCTTCATTAGTTAACTTATTACTTTTAGAAGTAATTTTGTAAACTCCAATATTGTTAATTAAGTAACGTAACAACCAACAGTTACTTTAAATCTGACTTGTCGAAAGTAACTTTGACAGAAGTAACTTTTCCAGTCCGCTCTAACCAGACAAACACACTGATCTTCTGATCCACTGACCTTCCCCAAGTGTCAACCCCATCACAACTCAATGGCCGCAGTTCGTCATAAGGATAAGCGTTCAATAAATAATTATCATAAGCATGATAGAACATTCGTTCAACTTTATCTCTGAAAAATAGAAAACAACAACAAAAATATAAGTAAAGGCAACATAATTAGGTAATTAAGTCGAAAAAAAAAACACTTTTAAAACAAAAAATCCGCAATGCACAACTAAGGGATGCCCAACCTTTACGCAAAAGGGCTACACACAACATAATTTAAATGTTTAAAAAAGTGGCTCGCGAGCCGCACATTGACGATCTAGCGAAAAACCACATAATAATAAAGAGTTACGCATTTAAAATCTCATATTTGCATACCGATACGTCCGTATTTCAGTTTCTGTTATTCGTTTACTAAAAACTAAGTGAAATACAGGTTGTAAACTACAAAAAGCCGCTAAAACTAGCAGAAACGGCACATAGAAGCCCGCCATTACGGCGACCTAAAACACGTCAGACAACTAATCAGCGGCTAAAAGTCGGCGGCGGCACGCCAAATCATAGAGACACTTCCAACTATTTTTAGTTGTTTGAAGTTAATTTATGCAAAAAAAAAAGTTCAATTTAAGAAACTTAAAAACATAAAATTACAAAAAAGTTCAAAAATAATTCAGATAATTGAAAAAAAATACGATAATTTGACTTGTTGTTCAATCCGCCGCCATTTATGTATTCCAATTTAGCCGCCGTCGATCAATTCAGTCTGCTAGAGATTGTTCGGAGCGCTCTAATTTATAGACTATAGCGTTATTTTATTATAATCCATTCACTCCTTTCTAATTAGTATACGGAAATGAATCCTCATTACACAGCCTTTTAGCCAAACTTCCGGTTAGCCATAAAACAGCGTCCAAGGTAAAGAATGTTTAATATTTAATACAAAATCAACATTTAATCTTGAAATTATAGACCATCTAACTGTAAATAACATAAATTCATAATCTAAAGTATGTTATCGGCCACTGAAAGAGCTTATTTTCCTTATAAATCGTTCATTTTGAGCTATTTTACCGCTGTTTTCCATAACTAACTCTCTAAACTAAAAGTGTGACATTTGCCGTCTTTTTTCGTTTAGATGTTGATGCCCAAGAAGAACCGTGTTGCCATTTACGAGTATCTATTCAAGGAGGGAGTTCTGGTAGCCAAGAAAGACTATCATGCAGCTCACCATAATGATCTTACGACCGTTCCAAATCTTCACGTCATCAAAGCTTTACAAGTAAAACTTCTTTTGAACCCTGATTTTGAACCAGTTTTTAATCATTGTTATCTTCAGTCTTTGAAATCTAGGGGTTATGTGAAGGAACAATTCGCCTGGCGTCATTTCTATTGGTATCTAACCAATGAAGGAATCCAATATTTAAGAGATTTTCTTCATTTGCCTCCAGAAATTGTTCCATCCACTCTTAAGAGGCAACAGAGACCCGAAACAGCAAGACCGAAACCTCGAGGATGTATGATTTTATATTCTTATGGTTGTGTTTTATGAGGGTCATTTAACGGTTTGTTTTACTGTTTTTAGCCTCTGATGCGCCTTCAAAGCCTTCGAGTGATCGTGAGGCTTACAGAAGAGCTCCTGGGGGCCCTGGAGATAAGAAGGGAGACGTCGGAATGGGAGCCTCATCTACTTTGGAATTTGTAAGTGATACTGAGCTGGTTTAGGCAATACAATGATAGTTTTCGCTTTTAAATGTTATTTTGAACTAATTGCCTTATGTATTTTTGCAGAGAGGAGGATTCGGTCGTGGACGTGGAATGCAACAGTGAATTGTATTTTGCTGATTAAAATAAAAAAAATTATAACTTAAAAATGTTTGTGTTTTTTTTTTTGGTTTGAAATATGTTATTTTTCATCTGTTACTGTTTTGCTGTATCCGGGGCATGACTTATGAATTTTGAAGCCACCTTTAGTGCACTTAAGGGGTTGGCTAGTATTTTAATAATGCTAAAAAGACGCCATATTAGTTCACTTTTCATTCAAATATATTAAGCTCTATGCTTCAAAAGATAAGTATAGGGTAATAAGTTCTTGTCCACTATCACTAGCGCCATCTATTAGGTATGTTTGTAGTTTTCTTATCTATAGGATTTCACAGCGTTTTGAATAAGTATTTAAGCAATTTCGTCAACGCTTTCAGGTAGAAATTTCTAATTTTGGCTGAAATCCAGTGATTCAGTGAAATTGTGAAAATTAAAAGATCTGAAACAAAAAAACCCCACTGAATTAATAAAAATAGATACTTTTTTTAAAAAAAAATTTCATATTGCGGAGGCTGTAACCACGGACAGCTGATTTTTTATTTAAAGTTATGACGTCATAGTCGCTGTCAGTAGTCAACAAAACAGCTGTGAACAATACAACTCCGCACGTAAGGAATAACTACTGTCGCGAGCGAGTTCTATTTATCTTCCGCGTATGTAACCGCAGACATAGTGACGTCAAACATTTAATTGAAACTTATATATTTTCGTGACGTCATGCGTTAAATTGCTACGTTATCAACAACTTTTTTACGTCTGCGTTAATACTACAATCGCTATATAATATCTTGTGCATCGACAATGATTTTAGCAAAAACAAGAAGTTTCTTAAATAACTTTCATTCAGTTGCGAGCCAACTTTACTCTAAAACAAGGTCAGAAAACCTGCTAACGTGCCAAAATGTTAAAATGCTAAACGCAAAGTGGCTAAAACGGTAATAACCAACCTGTGGCTCGCGAGCTGCATAGCTCTCTTAAAATACGTGGCTCGCGAGCCACAGGTTGGTTTATATCGTTTGTAAACCCCGCCAAATGCAAAAACATACGAAATTCAACTATTTAAAAAAGAAAGTCAAACTTAGTTAGAAACTAGAATGAGCTAAACTTATTTTCATAACAAAATCTTTCAAAATTAAACTTTTTAAGATAGTTTATGAACAGCTGATTTTCGAACTCTTTGGTTTATTTTCTGTCTTTCAGAAAAGAGCAAAATAAAAAAAACTAGAAAAGTGTTTTAGAAACTAGAAGGGTACGCTCAATTACTTAGTAGTATTTTCATGTTGATTATCTTCTTTCAAAATAAACTGTTTATAATATATTTTTAAAAAAATATCGTCTGCTTAAAGTTCGGTCATTTTTAAACTCAAATAATTTATTTTGAAAGATAACACCATGTAAATACGCTTAAGGAGTTGAGTTACCCTTCTAGTTTTTAAAACACTTTATAGTTTTCAATTAATTTTACTTCTGAAAATCAGAATAACCTGAGTTTGAGTGACATTTACATTTGGAACCACTTTTAAGATATCTTTAAAAATAAACTTTTTATGGCAATTTCAAAAGTCGTTTTGAAATTGACGTAAAAAGTTCATTTTGAAAGATTTCGTGTTTATATTTTTTTAAAAAAAATAAACTAATTTATAACAGTTGAAAATTTTCTCTTTTCGTTATTTTCAAAGATGAATATATTAAATAATTCAGCTACCCTTCTAGTTTCTAACTCACTTCCAACTTATTCACTTTCTATCTTTCAGGAAGCAAATGAAGAGAAACTTTTCAAGTATTTTTTTAGAAACTAGAAGGGTGACCGAATCACTTAATAGTGTTTTGATGTTGATATCTTTCAAAATAAACTTTTTATAGGCAAATTCTTTTTAAAATATCATCTGTTTAAAGTTGGATTATTTTCAAACGGACATAAAAAGCTTATTTTAAAAGATATAAAATACCCCTTAAGTGGTTGAGCTGCCCTTCTAGTATTTAAAACAATCCCTTTTTCATTTGCCCTATTTTTGCAATCATTTTCTTTAGACATTTTCAGATTAGATTTTTGTCAACCGGAAGTGAAGAAAAAGATTGGACCATTGATGACGTCACAAACTGCTTACAAAGGGTCAATAATGTAGTGGTGATGGCTGGAGCTGGAATTAGTACTCCAAGTGGAATTGTTGATTTTCGGTCAAAATTAAGAAAAACTTAAAATTTTAAAACAAACTGTAATTTTTTGTTTAATTTAAATTAAATTTTTAATTAATTGCAGAACTCCTGGAACTGGACTCTATTATAATCTCGAGAAATATAATCTTCCGTATGCTGAAGCCATATTTGAATTGGATTATTTTTTCAAGAATCCAAAACCCTTTTTTACGTTAGCTAAAGATTTATATCCGGGAAAATACAAACCTAATGTATCGCACTATTTTTGTAAACTGCTTCAAGAAAAAGGAAAACTGCTCAGAATGTACACTCAGAATATCGACGGATTAGAGAGAAGTGAGTGTAAAACTGCTTAAACAGGACAAGAGCTACACTGGACAAGAACCAAACAGAACAAGAGCTGCACTGGAAAAGATGCTGCACTGAACAAGAGCTAAACAAGACAAGGGCTACACTGGACAAGAGCTAAACAAGACAAGATGCTGCACTGAACAAGAGCTAAACAAGACAAGATGCTGCACTGAACAAGAGCTAAACAAGACAAGATGCTGCACTGAACAAGAGCTAAACAAGACAAGATGCTGCACTGAACAAGAGCTAAACAAGACAAGATGCTGCACTGAACAAGAGCTAAACAAGACAAGATGCTGCACTGAACAAGAGCTAAACAAGACAAGATGCTGCACTGAACAAGAGCTAAACAAGACAAGATGCTGCACTGAACAAGAGCTAAACAAGACAAGATGCTGCACTGAACAAGAGCTAAACAAGACAAGATGCTGCACTGAACAAGAGCTAAACAAGACAAGATGCTGCACTGAACAAGAGCTAAACAAGACAAGATGCTGCACTGAACAAGAGCTAAACAAGACAAGGTGCTGCACTGAACAAGAGCTAAACAAGACAAGGTGCTGCACTGAACAAGAGCTAAACAAGACAAGGTGCTGCACTGAACAAGAGCTAAACAAGACAAGGTGCTGCACTGAACAAGAGCTAAACAAGACATGGGCTGCACTGGACACGATTTAAACAGAACAAGAGCTCAAGTGACCATGAACAGAATCGGCCAGAAATTAATCTGAACAAGAACCGAACCGGACAGACATTTAATCTGAACAAGAACCGAACCGGACAGACATTTAATCTGAACAAGAACCGAACCGGACAGACATTTAATCTGAACAAGAACCGAACCGGACAGACATTTAATCTGAACAAGAACCGAACCGGACAGACATTTAATCTGAACAAGAACCGAACCGGACAGACATTTAATCTGAACAAGAACCGAACCGGACAGACATTTAATCTGAACAAGAACCGAACCGGACAGACATTTAATCTGAACAAGAACCGAACCGGACAGACATTTAATCTGAACAAGAACCGAACCGGACAGACATTTAATCTGAACAAGAACCGAACCGGACAGACATTTAATCTGAACAAGAACTGAGCTACTGAACTGGACAGAAGCTGAACCGGACAAGATCTTAACCAAGAAAGCGCTAATCTGGACAGATGCTAACGTAAAGAAAAGCTAAACAGCTCAACTAGTTTAGCTCTTGTCCAGTTTAAACTCACCAAACTAAAGAATCCACGAACTTTCGTTTAACCGTTCTTATTTCAACCACTTGTTTTTCGTAAAATCAAAACTTTGGTCCAATTTTGTCAGATTTAATTATAATTTCTATAATTTCATTTTAAATTATCATGAATAATTCACTCGTAATTTCCTTCACCAGAAGAAGAAGTAGAAGAAGGGGAAAAAAGACATTAATGACATTCATTTATTCACTTTGAAGTCATGTTGAAGGTCTTCTTTCTAGATTCTGTTTTAGTTCTACTGGGAAATTATGTAAATTTCTTAAAATTTGTAAACATGGATACTGAAAAGAAAAAAAAGTTCTAGGAATTTTTTTTTTTTTTGAAAAATCTAACATTATGGCCCATAAAACCCATGAAAATGTAATAATTTAGTGGCTGGCATTTCGTCGAACAAATTGGTCGAGGCCCACGGGACGTTCTCGAGTGCCACTTGTACCTCTTGCCAAAAGGCTTACGATGGTCAAGAAATACGGAAACAGATCTTCGATGACCAAATACCCAAATGTACAGTGGACAAATGTCAGGTTTGGATTATTTTAAAGTTTAGAAAAAAATATGCCACTTCGGAAGGAGCTTCGAAAGAAGTTTTCAAACACCACGTTGTAACAAGATTGGAAGGGAATTTAGAGGTTATTTTATTAGTCTCACTTGCACGAGGTTGCAAATTTACGTTGTCCAATGATAAACAATAACACAGGGGTTCTTCTATGTTTTAATCTTGCTTTAAGGCAGAGAGGGTTCAAGTTGGAAGTTGAAGTTCTAAGTTTTTTCTTGAATTTGGGCTTTTGACCTTCAATTTGAACTCTCGAAACAGGGTTCAAAGATAGAAAAACCATTGAACAACGTTTTTCTATGTTGGAATCTTGCTCTATAGTTGAAACTTCAAGTTGGAAGTTGAAGTTCCAAGTCTTTTCTTGAGTTTGGTCCTTGGAACTTTAATTTGAACTCTCAAAACCGGGTTCAAGTATAGAAAAACGTTGTTCAACGGTTTTTCTATGTTGAAATCCTGCTCTGAAGTAGAGAGTTCAAGTTAAAAGTTGAAGTTCCAAGTTTTGTCTTGAGTTTGGTCCTTGGAACTTCAATTTGAACTCTCAAAACCGGGTTCAAAGATAGAAAAACGTTGTTCAATGGGTTTTCTATGTTGGAATCCTGTTCTAAATTAGAGATTTCAAGTTGGAAGTTGAAGTTCCAAGTTTTTTTCTTGAGTTTGGTCCTTGGAACTTAAATTAGAACTCTCAAAACGGGGTTCAAGTATAGAAAAACGTTGTTCAATGGGTTTTCTATGTTGGAATCCTGCTCTAAATTAGATATTTCAAGTTGGAAGTTGAAGTTCCAAGTTTTTTTTTAAAAAATTTGGGCCTTGGAATTATAATTTGAACCCTCTAAACAGGGTTCAAACAGTAGAAAACCCGTTATTCAAGGATTGATACTCAATAAAACAGTGATTTTTGTTTTTCAATGTTGAAAGCAGCCTGTTCTGAGGGTTCAAAAGTACCAAGTTTCCTTTTTTGAATTTGTGTATTAAATTGGTCATCCAGGTGTTAGAAACTACTTTTGAAGTTCTCCAGGGCTGTTATTATTGTACCATAATTAATACGATCCCAGGTTTGAAATTTTTTTCTGTCCTGAATTTTCACAGGGTATAATTAAACCAGACATTGTTTTTTTCGGAGAACAACTTCCGAGGTCTTTTTACAAATACGCGGAAGATCTTTCAAGTGCAGAAATATTATTAGTTATGGGAAGTTCGTTACAGGTAAATTTTATATTTCTAAAAAGTTGTAGTGTTAGATGGCGCCACTAGCCCTCCTCCCATAGAAATGTACTGCAGACACTCCAGAGTGTCTGTAGAAGAGTGTCACACTCTTCTTCCTTTTCTTTCACGTGGCAAACTTTTAATTGCGTCATCGCTATTTCTCTACACGTGCTCTCTCTCTTCACTTATATTATGTTCTGGGTTAAGTTTGTCCACGTGCTGCTGAAAATTAAGGTTGTTTTGGACGCTTTTAGAGCTAAAAGGAGGCTGCATTCGATGTCAACTAATTGGCGACGAGTGTAGTTTGCCACCCTATGGAGGTTACAGGCGCCATCTACCTTGCATTTTGCACAAGTATTTTTCTATGGAGCCCCCTCTTAAGAGAAAAAATTCATTTTTTTTAAAGAAAAAATTAAGAAAAATTCCGGAAAAAAAATTAAAAATGTGATTTAAATCACGTTGATTTTAATGATTAATAAAAAAAATTAGGGATGAGACATTCGAATCCCGCGAATCTTGAAAAATATTCGAGATTCGAAAACTCGTATCTTGGCGCTTTTTTCGTCTTTCGAATCCTAACCTTAAAAAAACTGTTAAAAACTTTGGTAAAAGAGTTTTAAACTCCAATTGTTCACTAACAAAAAAACCCGGCGATTGTTGCCATTTCGGTTGGTATCCGGATCACCTTATGGCCTGACCCTGAGTGCCACACTGTGTTTTTTAATTATTAATAATTTAATATTTAATATTATTTCATTTATTTGTATCTTCTTAATGAATAATATAGGATTCTTATAGGAAGGATTCGAGGGATTCGAACATCTTTTAGGATTCGTCCCACCTCTAAAAAAATCAATTGATTTAAATCAATCCACCCTCTGTGGGGGGGTGGGGAGAGGGTGAATGTGGGTCATAATTTCATTTTAAATATTTTTCTTTTAATAAAGGTGGACCCATTTGCAAGTTTAGCCGAAATGGTGACTGAAGACATCCCTAGAGTTCTACTTAATTCGGACCCAGTTCGATCATTTGTCTGTAGTGATAGACCAAGAGATGTTCTAATCTTAGGTGAGTTTCGAGGAGGTTTTTTTTTGTTATTTATCTTTGAATTTTAATAATAATGAACCTTTTTTTATTATTATTTTGTTCTCTTTTCTTCTATATAACATCATTAAAAACCGGAAATTCGATGTCATTAATTTTTTTTGTTTTGTTTGTGTTTTGTTTTAGGAGATGTTGCTAAGAATATTCATAGTTTAACTGAGAAACTATGTTGGAAAAACGAACTTGAAACTCTCAATCGTAAACAATAGTTAATAAAGAAGAACTCAGTTAACCCAATAAATAAAACAGAAAAGAAAAAACATTTCTGGTCTTCTTTTTTTTTAAATAAATTTTAAATAAAAGCCAACTTCTGTTTGTCCCGATTTCTAATTGCCTCTTCATAAATGACGGGAGTAAAAAAGTCATTTTAACTTTACTACT
Source organism: Brachycybe producta (assembly GCA_036925085.1). Classification (NCBI taxonomy): domain Eukaryota; kingdom Metazoa; phylum Arthropoda; class Diplopoda; order Playtdesmida; family Andrognathidae; genus Brachycybe; species Brachycybe producta. Next base: position 2,805,209 of record JAUPFP010000003.1, read on the forward strand.
AAAATTATTTAACTATTTTATTCAAATACTTCATATGAGCACCTTTATACCTTTGACACACATACACAGTTAAATACATTTAAATATTAAACACGTTCTACAGAGCCCTGTGAAGGTCAAATGGACAATATGTCGTCGAATTCAATTTATTCAGTTAATAATCTCAAAATATTGAGTTAATACTGAAATATAAATATATATTACATAAACTCTTGAAAAAAATATTGATTTAGTATTTCAATTTAAAATATTAATAGTGAAGTCAATTTTTATTTGGTGTTCATGTCCTTCACAGGATTCCGTATAATTCACCTAAACACATTTAATTTGAATGCATTTAACTCACGTGTGTACAAGGTATAAGCCTCGTTTTCACGATGGTTGCTGTCATGAGAACAGCAACTATCGCGAGAACTATCATCGTGAAAACCAACATGATAGTCACTATCACACTGTTGCGATAGCACTATCACAACTATCTCGTTTGACTATAGATAGTTGAATAGTACTGTCGCAGTAATAGTAATAGTTGTTGTGTGACCGCTGCTTTGTAGGGAAAAATATCCACTTTGTAGGGAAATTTGGCTTCTGTAGGGAGAGAGAGAGAGAGACAACACTGTTGTTGACTCAATAATATCCTGTGAAGTAGACGTGTCACACTGTCATGTGACACAACTATCACGGTTACTTCAAGACATGTATAGACAGTACTTTCTATCGTGAGAGTGAACTATCGCAACTTTCATGACATGAATATTGAAATTATAGAAAAAAATAAATAAAAAACTAGTCTGCTAAAAATACGGTCATTTTCAAACTGACATAAAAAAAGTTTATTTTGAAAGATAACATAAAAATAAGGATAGTTTCATACGTGATGAAATTACTCTTCTAGTTTCTAAACCACTTACAATTTCTTGAGATGTTTAAATACTCTTTGATTATTTTCTGCAGTTTCAGAAGTGGTAACACTAATAAGAAGAAATTGAAAGTGTGTTAGAAACTAGAATGGTAGCTGAATCACTTAATGGTATTTTCCATTTTTGATATCTTTCAAAATAAACTTTTTAGAGAAGTAATTTTTTTTTTTATAAAAACTAGTCTACTAAAAAATATGGACATTTTCAAACTGACATAAAAAGCTTATTTTAAAAGATATCAATATGAAAATACCCCCCTTCCCTCTTCAGAGATTGAAGTACCCTTCTAGTTTTTTTAAAAAAAACACATTCAATTTCTTAAGATTTTTGTTTATGAACAGGTGATGTTCGAACTATTAATGATCTAAACGGGGGTTTCTTGTGCCACAGATTGAGAGAAACTTTCGCTTTGATTTTGCATAAAAGTCCAACGATGACGTCATCAGAAGTGGGTTTATTTTCTGGGTCCCTTTTTTTTTAGTGTGTGTATTTTTGTGTTTTGCTTTCAAATTGTTTCCTATTTTTTTCTCTCCTACATTTCAGAATCCATTAGACCGTTTCTAAATAACTGTTGGTGAAAATCATTTTGCGGCCGAACTTTCTCCGGAGGTTTTTTTCTTCTTCTCCTCTTCCCACTTGTGTTGTGTGTTTGGTTGACCAAATGCAGCACTGGACACAGTTGGCTAATCATTAAATATTGATATATATTCTCCAGACAAAGTTAATTTTTAGTCAACTCACTTCAGTTTTCTAACTTGATTTATTTTTCGGATTTTCGTTTTTAAGAATTTTTTTTTCGTTCTACTTTTAGACTTTTAAGGATTGCTTTAAAAAAAAACTTCCAAAAACTATCATTTCTGAGTGTTTCATTGAACTCCATGAAGGCCTTAAGAGGCTACATCACAAAATTACTTCGAAAAATCTCCACATAGAGCGCTAGCATCGTTTTTCTCTTCAGCCCATAGACCCGATGTTAAAGAAGAAACGGTTAATTTTTAAAATACACAGCAGTCGCGGCGGCAATATGTTTATTTTTCATATTTAAAGTTGTCCAATTTTGATGATTCAAAGTTCAATGTGCACCTTAAATATATGCTGATCAAGTGATAGAATGACAAAAAATTGGTAAGTGCGGTTCTATTTTTAAAAAATATTTCAAATCGCGAATTTCTAACTTTTATGTTAAACTCCATTGAGTACGCGCTCGTAAGCAAAAAAAACATCCATTAAAATGCTCGTAAAAATACGTAAAAATAAGTTTAAAAAATCAGCACATGCGCCAATGTGTTGGCTTCACTATGGTTTACTTGTGGTTTTTTAAAATTATTTTTAAGTATTTTTACGATCATTTTAATGGATGTTTTTTTTTTTGCTTACGAGCGCGTACTCAATGGAGTTTAACATAAGAGTTAGAAATTCGCGATTTTGAAATATTTTTTTAAAAAATAGAACCGCACTTTCCAATTTTTTGTTATTCTATCACTAGATCAGCATATATCTAAGGTGCACATTGCACTTTGAACCATCAAAATTGGACAACTTTAAATATGAAAAATAAACATATTGCCGCCGCGACTGCTGTGTATTTTAAAAATTAACATTTTTTCTTTAACATCGGGGTCTATGAGGTTCAATAGAAAAACGATGCTAGCGCTCTTTGCGGATATTTTTCGAAGTAATTTTGCAATGTAGCCTCTTTAGTGGAACTCGACCACCAAAAATGATTCGTGTGAAAAGGCTCTTCTTATTTCTTCTAGACATTATATGATTGAAAGTTCTATTGACATCTCGATATATACAAACACGTCATCAACATAACTTCATTCACAATTTATACAAAGTTGTTTTCCGCCTTCATATCCTAACTCCATAGTCCGTCCACACACGGAGAAAAAAAACACCGAAAACTCAATTTCATGTGAAACAAACTCAAAACTTGTATTGCATTCTTATTCATTTTAGTGATGATAACATTAACCCCATTTAAATACCTTCAAAAATGTAATATACGGAAGAAGAACTAAATAAATTGCCCTTAAAAAAACACCACCTATGTATATATAGGCCTATTTTATATTAAACTTTGAATGAAATAGTCAAATAAATTGACCCTATTGCTTTATGTGTTATTTATATTATTCCTCTCAACCAAATATTCATGAGGTTTTTGGAGGAGGAGGAGGAGGAGGGGGGGGGGGGGGGTTTGGAAAACTATATATAACTATATTTTTGAAAGTAAAATAAAAGACAGGCAATTAGAAAACGGGATAAACAGAAGTTAGCTCCGCCCTCTTTATGACGACCGGCAACTTCTAATTGGTTGGTTATGTAGTCTGACGTCACATGCTCCGCCCTTTTCAACGTCGAAACACACAACAAACCAATTAGAAGTTGCCGGTCGTCATAAAAAGGGCGGAGCCCACTTCTGTTTGTCCCGATTTCTAATTGCCTGTAAATAAAAGGGCCAATGACATCAGAAAGAAAAAAAAAATGTGTTAGAAAAAAGATATAAAATTTCCCACATCATCATTGATGAAATTCAAAATAAAACAAGATTGTATATATTTCAATGCATCCAAAAACAAAGTTAAAAATTCAACCATATTCTTATGATATTTACCCACCAAAATGTTATGAATATCATTAAAGAATCATTTGTATTTTTTGTTGTTGTTTTTTTTTTTTTCAAAATCCTCAAAGTTATGTCTGATTCTATACTATTTTTTAGACAATTTCGTATAGAATAGAAATTGGCCCCTTTATGTGGTGCGTTCAGTTTCTAAGCGCTTTTTTTCTCGCAATTTGAGAAGCTCGACATGAAAGATAAATTTATAAAGGTAAAAAAAAAGCAACTCCATGTTAGAAAAAAAAATCAAAAAGTGAGTTGAAGAAACAGGCAATTAGAAATCGGGACAAACAGAAGTTGGCTCCGCCCTTATTATGATGACCGGCAACTTCTAATTGGTTAGTTGTGTGGTTCGACGTTGAAAAGGGGCGGAGCATGTGACGTCAGACTACATAACCAAACAATTAGAAGTTGTCGGTCGTCTTAAAAAGGGCGGAGCCAACTTCTGTTCATCCCGTTTACTAATTGCCTATGTTGAAGAATCGTTTGCTTTTTGAAGCTAGAAGGCAGACATCTTGCTTTTAAAGGCATCCATTTTTTATATGTTCATTGAATCACATTGTAAAGCCTCGTTTTCAACGATGATTGTTTTCACGATAGTTGCTGTCATGAGAGCAGCAACTATCGCGAGAACTATCATCGTGAAGACCAATATGATAGTCACTATCACACTGTTGCAATAGCACTATCACAACTATTTCGTTTGACTATAGATAGTTGAATAGCACTGTCGCAATATAGTAATAGTTGTTGAGTGACCGCAGCTTGTAGGGAGAAATATCCACTTTTTAGGGAAATTTGGCTTCTGTAGGGAGAGAGAGAGAGAGAGACAACACTGTTGTTGACTCAATAATATCCTGTGAAGTAGACGTGTCACACTGTCATGTGACACAACTATCACGGTTACTTCAAGACATGTATAGACAGTTGCTATCATGAGAGTGAACTATCACAACTTTCATGACAACTACTCTCACGATAGAACTATCGCCATGAAAACGAGGCTTAAAACTTGACTCATTTGCATATTTTACAAAATGGCTGCTAATAATAAAAAACCTCAAATCTTAAAAAGGAATTAGCAGTGATTGCCGCCTTTCAGGAGGTTTCCCCTCCCCTTTTTTCGTATAAAACACAAAATTTAGAATGATTGTTTTTTTTTTAAGTTACACCCCGACATTATTTTTATGACAAGTGTCATAAACACATCGGAAATTATTATCATTTTTGCCTGAGTCATAAGGTCCTTTTTAGGAGATATTTGTTAAATTGTTAGTGTTATTTTATGAGATGTCCATATTGGAGAGGGGGAGGGGGTGGAAATCTCTTGAGAACACCTTAACTGAGACGCCTCTAACCTAACCCACACTTTTAACCTCCAAACAGGTCCCTCTTAATCCTCTTCTTTAACCTCCTCCTCCTCCTCCTCCTCCTCCTCCTCTCTCACCAATTTTCAAAGCAATTTGTGGCTTCATTTCCGCCACATGTGTGGAATTAATTATTGAATTAGCAACAGGGTCCATTAAGATATACATTGTATAACAATATAAATGGACACAAGTCATTTTTATGCCTTTTTTTGTTGTTGCTGGACACAACTTTTTATCAAAACTCCAGTTGACAATCTCCACCTAAAAATGCAAAAAAATTGGGTTCTCAAAATGTGGCTCACAAATCTTGTGTGTCCACACTTCTCTGATGTCCATTTATTGGACAACTTAAACAAACCCACCTTTTTTTGTTGTTGTTGATGACCAACAATGTCTAAATATTTAGTGGCCACCACATTGTTATATAATTTAATGGACAGAGTCCACCATATTAAAAAACATACTGGAGTCTTTCAGTGGTCATTGTGGTCAAACTGTTTCCTTGGACAGTGTGGGCACCAGTATTCTAGAAAAACCAGATGCCCATAGTGTTCGACTATTTAGTGGACCACAGTGTCCACACAGTATGTGAAGCTACTTAATGACCCCAATTTCTTCTAATCATTTTATGGTCACAATCTTAAACCTGTTTCGCGGCAAAATGGACAATGGTCAAAGCCTTTAGTAGCCCCACATTGTTAAATCATTAGGTGAAACAGTGTCTCCTATTGTACGATCCCATTGTCTAATCGCTTGTTTTAGTGGCCACAAGGCCAGTGGCTATAATAGTCAATAACTTCACGGCCACAAAGTTAAACTGTTTACCACTGTGGCCACTGTTTCCAACAACTTGATGGCCATAATAACTACAATTTTGACTGAGCCACAATGTTCAACCATTTGGTGGCCGCAATGTCCAAATGTTTAGAAAGCCACCTTAGATGATAAAAAAAACTTAACTGGCTATTATATTCAACAATTTAGTCGCCACAACATGGCTCAGTGGTCATCTTAGTCACAAAGTTAAACTGTTTGCTGACCACACAAAAATAACTGAGCTCATCGTTTGTGGCCACTGCTTCCACCAACTTGATGGCCAGAATGTCTACCATTTTTTTTATTGAGCCACAAAGTTTAACTATTTAGTCGCCACAATATCTAAGACCACAGTGTAAACATACTTGGTGGTCAGTGGCCCATCTTAGTCAAGAACTTCACTGCCACAATGTTAAACTGTTTACTAACCACAATGACTAGTGTTCACTTTCTGACCATACTGTCCATCCTCTGTGGGCATTGCTTCCACCAGTTTGATGGCCACAATGTCTACCATTTTGTTTAGACCACACTATTGTAAAACTATTTAGTGGCCAGTGGTCATAACAGTCAAGAACTTCGCGGCCACAAAGTTAAACTCTTAACAGACCACACTGTCCAGTGTTCATTCCTTTGTGGATTCCATGCTTTCCACTAGCTCTTATGAGTGGCCACATTGGTCCACCTTGTTGATGACCACCACACTCTGTCCAGTCCACCCACACTCAGTGACCTCTGATGAGCCACCAATTTCACTGAAAAATTCTAATAAACCTCCAAGAGAGACCCATAACCATCCTACACTCAAAACCAAGCATTTTTTTTAGCCAATAACCAACCTACAACTTACTGACAAACCTAGTCGATTTTTTTCTTGTCGCAATGGAATGTCCAATGATAAAGTTATGCCCAACTTTACGTCACACTAGACTAGAATTCTCCTTTACTCCCCACGCACTTATTACGTAATTCATTAGTACTCGGATGTTTATGCATTATAAAACAAATGTTTCTCAATCTGTGGCCCAAGTGCCAATTGTGAAGTAACAATCTCATTTAGACCAATAATTATGTTTTTAATCAAAACCACTTGGTTAGAGGCTAGAATTTTCTAGTTGACAACTAATATTCAAGCAGACGTCTAGCCTCTAACCAGCCTTTGTTTGATTAGAAAAATCATAATTGCAGTTGCTCTAATGATGATGATGATTACTAGGGTTCGGATGTTTATGCAATATCAATCAAATGTTTCTCAATCTATGGCCCCAAGAGCTAATTTTAAAGTAACAATCTCTGTTTAGAGCAAACTACAAAATCTTTTTTTTCAATTAAAAACACTTGGGTCGAGGCTAGAAATCTTAGTTGACTGATAGTAAACAGACATCTAGCCTCTAACCAGCCATTTTTGTTCAGAAAAATCATAACTGCAGTTGTTCTAATGATGATGATTGTTACTTCAACAATTGGCGCTTGGAGCCACAGGTTGAGAAACACTTGCTTGAGATATTACTATAATATAAATTGGGGGGGGGGGGGGGGTGTAATATATAATATACTAATATATGATAATTTGTATGCAAAAAACATACAAATACATAAAAGTGTTTCTCTTTTTTAACTGAAAATGCTAAATAGCCAATAGTTGCACGCGAGCCAAACATTGACCATCACTAGGACACGGATTTTTATGCAAATGTTTCTCAATCTGTGTCTCAAGTGCTAATTGTGAAGAAATCATTTATGTTTTTCTAATCAAAAAGGCTTGGTTAGAGGCTAGATGACTGGTTACTATCAGTTATCAAATAAAGAGTTCTAGCCTCTAACCAGTGTTTGTTTTTATTCGAAATTGTTAGTTAAATCTAAATGGGATTGTAACTTCATAGTTGGCCCTTGAGCTGCAGATTGAGAAACACTTGCTTTGATGATATTTTGCATAAAAATCCGAACCCTAACCATCACTTTCTCTTTCATACATGTATATAGTGGGCCCCTCTATATGTAATGTGTGGTTTTTGCTATCAGAATCAAAATAAGAGAGTAGAAAGGTTTTTTCTTCTTCTTCTCAATTGTGATTACATTGTGTTCGGGGTTTTCATTTTCTATCCAATGGGAGCATAAGGAGAGGTTTCTAAAACAAAGCTAACTCAGAAATCGGATGAACAAGTTGCTTTTTTCGTCCAACTTCTTCTTCTTCTTCTGTTACATTTTTCACGTTTTTTTTTTCCTTCAAAACTGATTTATAATCGAAATTAATTTTAATTGTTTTTGTTACTACTAGTTAACAATATTTAAAACAAAAAAAAACGAAACTTAGGAACTTTTTTTTAATAATAATAATAATAAATAATAATTTAAACTTTTTTAAAGGAAAAAATACTTGAAAACTTTTTTATTTTTTCTCAAAAAAAAAAAAAAAAGGTAAGAAAAAACTTTTTATATTTCTAATGTTTTATTTTGAACTATATTTAAAAAAAAGTGTTTTCTGTCAAACTTTGGTTATTCTATCTTTTTGAAATAAAATTAAGATAATATTGAAAATGTTTTAGAAACTAGAAAGGTTGGCATATTCACTTTTTAAAGGAGTTGCTTTTTTTTCATCCAACTTTTTCTTCCGTTAGATTTTTTTCACGTTTTTCTTTCAAAACTGATTAAATCCAAATTAATTTAACGGTGTTTTAATTATTAGTTAACCATATAAACAAAATTAATAATCTTAGAAACTTTTAATTAGAATACTAATTTAAAACTTTCTCAAAAAAAAAAAGGTAAGAAAAAACTTTTTATATTTCTCATCTTTTATTTTGAACTATTTTTTTTAAAAAAAAGTGTTTTCTGTCAAACTTTGGTTATTCTATCTTTTTGAAACAAAATTAAAATAATCTTGAATTGAAAGTGTTTTAGAAACTAGAAGGATTGCATTAACGTATTTTACAATAAACACCGAAGAAGTTAACACGTGACACGTGTCAAACCTGCTTCATCCAACTTTTACGTAGTGTGTGGGTTAAAAAACTAGAAGGGTAAAATGAATCATTTAAAATGTACTTTTCGTTGTAAATTGTTGTTAAGAAAAATCATTAGAAAATTAGAAAATTTATCAGAATTGACTTTTAAAAAAATGTCATGAATTATTGAATAAAATCTTTAGATTGCGATTTTTAATTACCCCTTCTAGTTTTTTAAAAAAATGTCCTTCAACTTTTTCGGTAACATTTTTCACGTTTTTTTGAGAACGTTTAATAATAATAATTTAAAACTTTTCAAAAAGGGTATAAAACACTTTTTTATATTTCTTATCTTTTATTTTAAGCTATTTTTAAATTGTAAATGTTCCTCTGAAACAAAATTTAAAAAAATGCATTGTTTTTAGAAACTAGAAGGGTAGCTCTATCATTTAAGAGCTATTTTTATGTTGATATCTTTCAAAATAAGCTTTTTATGTCAGTTTGACAAATGATCCCACTTTAAGCAGACAATATTTTTTTTAAAATTTTTGCCTACAAAAAGTTTATTTTGAAAGATATCATCATGAAAATACTATTAAGTGATTTATTTACCCGTTCTATTTTCTAACACACTCAATTTCTCTTGAAAACGTAAATTAACTTTCAAAATCAGCTGTTCGTAAAACCTCTTAGGAAAATATGAAAGTGGTTTAGAAACTAGAAGAGGTAAAAATGAATGAATTTAAAATTAACGGTTTTTTTTCTATGGAAATATTTAATTGTTTATTTTGATTTCATTTTTTCTATTTATTAGAATTTTATATTTTATTATGTCCGTAAAACAGCTTATTCTGAAATCTAGTATTAATTACTTAAAAATTCAAATTGTTTTCAAAACTAGAATGGTAAAAGATTATGTTAAAAAAAATGTCATTGCCAATATCTTAAAAAATAAACAATTTTATAGTTCAGTTTGAAAAATGACCCGTTTTTTGTGTTTTCCCATTGAAATTCCATAAAAACTATTTTCGGCCATTTTTTCAAACTGTCATAAAAAGTTTATTTTGAAAGATATCATCATGGAAAATACTTTTAGCATTATCACCAACTATTCTAGTTTCTAAAAAAAACTGATTTTTTTCCGGAATGTTTCTTCTGAAAAACGTTTACTTGAAAAATACAAATTTTCTCAGATGGAGGATGGAAGAGACCTCGTATAAAACATAAGAGCCACTACAGTGGCGCCATCTGAGACGACAAAAACAAAATAAATATCTATAAAGACACCTATTTAAGAAAATGTTTCGTTTTGTCAAAAAAAAAAGATTATCTACTTTTTATCTTGTTGTAAAAATGTTTATTTTTTATCATAAAATTTTAACTAAAAATCATGAATTTCCTTTTTTTTTTTACAAAATAAAAGATAAGAAAACATTTTAAATAAAAATCTTAACTTCCGACTAAAAAAAAACATGTTACTTCCGGTAGAGAAAACAAAAAATTCTGTCATTTTTAAAAATCTTTCTTTTCAGCTTAAAAAAAGTAACTTTTTTTTAACGTTTCCAATTAGATATAAAATTATAATTATCTAAACTAAGGGACCTAAGAAAACCAAGTTATAAGATCCAATTACATATAGGCCTATAGGTCCTTGTTAAATTAAGACTAAGTTTCAAACTATGTAATAAGGTTACATATTTCAAGAACCTGAACTTCAAAAAAAGTTTCTTATTACAAGAAAAAAAATCCTCTTTATTTTAGAGATATAATCATTAGAGCTTCGGATTTGTATGCAATATCAAGTAAATGTTTCTCAATTTGTGACTTCAAAGGGCCAATTGTGAACTATTTCATCATCTTGGGGCCATAGATTGAGAAACATTTGCATTGATATTGCATAAACATCCGAGCACTAGTAATCATAATTAGAGCAACTGCAATTATACTTTTTCTTCTAATAAAAAAGGCTGGTTAGAGAGGCTAAATGTCTGGTTACTACTGTCAGGTGTCAACTAAGATGGAGGGGGGGGGGGGGGGGGTGACTGAAATTGAAATGAAAGGAGTAAAAAAAAAAGGAACAAACGACGCGCATGCGCACACCAGAGAAAATGAAAAGCTCATTTTCTTTTTCAAATATAAAAAAGGGGAGGGGATAATAGTAGCAAAATTAAACTACAGTTTATCACAGGGCAATTGTGCCCAGCATTAGAATTTCTTTTGCTCAGCCCTTTTATGAACGTCATCAATTTCTAATTGGGTTTGTTACTTGGTGTGACGTCATAAAAGGGCGGAGGAAAAGAAATTCTAATGCTGGGCACAATTGCCTGTGAATTTGGCTCCCGTCATTTATGACGGGTTACCCCACTAGTTTATAATATTGTAGGAACTCGGATTTTTATGCAAATTATCAAATTCAAATGTTTATCAATCTGTGGCCCAAGTGCCAATTGTGAAGTAATCATTATCATTAGAACCACTGTAATTATGCTTTTTTTCTAATCATAAATGGTGTTTAGAGGCTAGATGTCTGTTTACTATCAGTTGTCTACTATGAATTCTAGCCTCTAACCAGTGTTTTTGATCGAAAAAAACCATAATTGTTCATTAATCTCTAAAACGGGGGAGTGTTACTTCACAGTTGGCTCTTGGGTCACATAGACTGAGAAACATTTACTTAGATATTTGCATGAAAAATGAATGTTTTTTATATTTATGATATTTGCATAAAAATCCGAGCACTTATTATGATGAATTCTGTACAATTAATATCCATTCTTATGCAACAGTTAATATTAGGGCTCGGATTTTTATGCAGTATCAAGAAAGTGTTTCTCAATTTGTGGCTCAAAGTGCCAATTTGTAAAGTAATCACTTTGCAATTATGCTTTTTCTAATAAAAAAAGGCTGGTTAGAGAGGCTAAATGTTTGGTTGTCAGTGTGTCACAGTTGTCAACTAGAAAGGTCTAGCCTCTAACCAGTGTTTTTGATCTAAATGGAGATTGTTACTTCACAGTTGGCTTTTGGGCCACAGATTGAGAAACATTTGAATTTGATAATTTGCATAAAAATCCGCGTTCCTACAATATTATTAATAATTAATTAGGGCTCGGATTTTTATGCAATATCAAATTCAAATGTTTCTCAATCTGAAGCCCAAGAGCCAATTTTCGATCAAAAAACACTGTGGAGAGAGGCTAGAACTCTTAGTTGACACCTGACAATAGTAACCAGACATTTAGCCTCTCTAACCAGCCTTTTTTATTAGAAGAAAAAAAGTATAATTGCAGTTGCTCTAATGATGATTATTAGGGCTCGGCTATTTATGCAATATCAAAGCAAATGTTTTTCAATCTGTTGCTTAAGATGATGAAATAGTTCACAATTGGCCCTTTGGAGCCACAGATTGAGAAACATTTGCTTTGAAATTGCATACAAATCCGAGCCCTAATTAATTATCGATAATATTGTAGAAACTCGGATTTTTATGCAAATTATCATAAGGTAAATGTTTCTCAATCTGTGGCCCAAGTGCCAATTGTGAAGTAAATCATTCATCATCATTAGAACAACTGCAATTATGCTTTTTATAATTAAAAAAAAGCTGGTTAGAGGCTAAATGTCTACTTAATATCAGTTGTTAACTATAAAAGCCTAGCCTCTAACCAATGCTTTTGATTGAACAAAAAAAAACCCCGTAATTTCTTGTTGATCTAAATAGAGATTGTTACGTCACAGATTGAGAAACATTCGCTTTGTTATTTGCATAAAAAATGAATGTTTTTTTATGATAATTTTTTTTGTTGGTTTCCTTTTATTCTGTTACACCTTGTATAAAATTCTATTTAGATAATTCACTGGTTTTTAGTAAAGAGGGTGTAATAATAATATAATTCATAATAATATGATGATGATGCATAAATATATATATAAAAAAAAATGACAAAAACCCCATTAGGGTAATTGTTTTCTGGTTATGTTGTGAATAATAACTACTGGCTACTTCCGGTATTCTATTGGGACACATCATTTAATAAAGATCCCTTTTGGGTTAAAAGTTTTATTTTAAGCAACCATTTTTTTCATGTTTCATATCTTTTCAACATAAACTTTTTATAGGCAAAAATTTAGGAAAAAAAATATTTTTTTCCATAAATTTGGATTACTTTTCAGCTCACATAAAAAGCTTATTTTGAAATATATCAACTTGAAAATATTCTTAAATTTTTGAGCTACACTTCTAGTTTCTAAAACACTTTCTAGTTTCAGAAAAAAAAATGAGAATTCAAGAGGAGTTTACACTTTAAAACCACCTTAAATTTTTAAACTGACATAGAAAGTTTATTTTGAAATATATCAAATTGAAAATACTATTATGTGATTGAGCTACCTTTTCTAGTTTCTAAAACATTGTCTAGTTTCTCTTAATTTTACTCTTTTGAAAGAAAAAAAATCAGAATTCGAGGAGTTTACACTTTACAAACACCTTAAAGTTGGGTCATTTTCAAATTGACATAAAAAGTTTATTTTGAAAGATATCGACCCTGAAAATACCCTTAAGTGATTGAGCTACCCTTCTAGTCTCTAAAACACTTTCTAGTTTCGCTTAATTTTACTCCTGAAAGGCAGAAACAAATCACAATTTGAGAAGAGTTTCCACTTTAAAACCACCTTAAAGTTGGGTCATTTTCAAACATAAAAAGTTTATTTTAAAAGATATCATTAAACATGAAAATTTTCTTAAGTTGTTGAGCTACCCTTCTAGTTTCTAAAACACTTTCTAGTTTATCTTAATTTTACTCCTCAAAGATAGAAATAAATCAGAATTCGAGAGGAGTTTACACTTTAAAACCACCTTATATAAATTTAAAAAAAACCCTTTCAAAAAATGAATAAAAAAGGTTCAAAATATATCAAAATACGTCATTTAAAAAAAAAACAGTAATAAAAACTTCTTTTCCTGAAACATTCGGATAAGAACTTAATTTTCCAAACCATTTAATACAAGACCTTCAATGAGTCTATTGGGAACTAAAATGGTTTCCCTTCAACAACAAAAAAAAAGGGTCAAAAAATTCATTTCTTTTTTTTTTTTTATAAAAAAAAACCTAATTCTGTAAAAAAAATAACTTAAAAATTCGGAGAGAGAAAAAGAAAAGTTCAAAATTAAATTATTAAAAAAAGTGTGCGCCCGATATGGGACTTGAACCCATGACCCTTGGATTAAAAGTCCAATTTCTTAGGTGTTAATTTTTAATTTTTTTGTTAATTTAAAAAAAAAATATTAATTTTTGATTGAAATTAACAAAATTCATGGTTGATTTGTAAAATTAAATTTATCAAATTAATGCCCGATGTGTGTGGGTTTGAACCCGTGACTTTTGAATTTTAAATCCAATTTATTAGGTGTTCATTTTAAAAATATATTTTTTTGTTAATTAATTTAAAAATTATTACTTTTTGATTTATTCTAATAAAAATTTATGTTGAATTTATAAAATATTAAAAAAAAAAGAAGAAAAAAAAGTGTGCGCCCGATATGGGACTTGAACCCATGACCCTTGGATTAAAAGTCCAATGCTCTACCGACTGAGCTAACCGGGCTCACATTGAACAACGAATTTAATTATCAGGGAGTTTCTATCTCAATGTCACTAATAGCAAACAGGAAGCAATACCGGAAATGGATGTGAGACTATACTATTTTTTGGCGCCAAATAACACTTTGTTGTTCTATCAGATTAAATTAAGTAATAAAAAGAACAAATGTCCACACAACAACAATAATAATAACAATAAAACTTCATTTTTACTTTTATTTAGCGGACATTCACCTTATTTTAACTAATTTTATGCAGTTGAAACTAAAATAAGAAAGCAAACAGTTTATTTTTGGCGCCAAAAAGTAGTGTATTCACACCTATTTCCGGTACTTGTTACAAAAAAAAACTAAATAAATAATTCCTTATTTTGTCTTGTTTTCGAGTTGCAATTGTTTTTATGTTTGTGTGTGTGTGTGGGGGGGGGGGGGGGGATAGAAATAAGAAACACACAAAAACAATCATCAAAACTACTTAATATTAGCACAAAACACAATGATTATGAAAATAATTAATAATTTATAAAAAAAAAAGATTGATAGTGGTGCCACCTTGTGGATAATAAATGTTTTTTTACATGATGGAAGCAGTTAAGATGTACGGAGCCCTGTAAAGGACATGCGAGATTTTTTCTTTTTAAATCTCGACATGTCGACTTTAATAACGACATGCTGACTTTAATAACGACATATCGACTTTCAAACTCTTTTATTCGGCTATGTTAATTATGCCGTGTTGTGCACACCATACTCTAATAATTATATTAAATTATTGCTGCTACAAGAGGGCGCTGGCATTTTATAACTAAATCTTATTCTAAACTTCTAAAATTCCAGAGCTCATTTTATTCAGTTGATGCCTTAAAATAAATCATTAAAGCACTGATGGCCCATGATGATATTCATTGGCCCACCACACAATGGATAGTTGATTTAATATGAAAGGAACTTCTTTTTTTCCGTCTCTTTCTCTCTCTCTCTCTCTCACTTTGAACAAAAATTTCATTTAATTATTTTGTGCACAGTGATGTCGACATGAATATTGGCGCCACCTAACGACCTTTTCTCAATTTGAAACCATTAATTTATAAGAACTTATTTGGTGTAGACACCCACTATTTGTAGACTATCCATATTATACTCTATGCCTAATACCAAACACACACATAACAACTTATGCCTACAAGCAGACTAGAAAGTTCATGAATGATGCAAGAACATTTTTTGTTGATGTCCGAGATGATTTCTAACCCAAAGCAATTTCCTTTCTCTTATCACAAAAAAAAACACTGCATCACATACAAATGACAAACAAATTCCGTTGTCTCTTTGTGAACATATTACTATGTTGTCACAATTTTGTCCTACATTTTGTCTTGTTTTTGTCTACATAATTGTTTAGAGGGGAATAAAACCACCAAGGATACAACAAGTTCAAATGAACTTGTTTCAAAGTCAAATTTGTTTCAAAAGTTACATAAAACCTGCTTCAGAGTCAGATAAACCTCCTTCAGGGTCAGATAAAAACCTGCTTCAAGGTCAAATAGATCTATATGATTGATGGTAAAAAATCAACCTGTTTTATGGTAAAATATAGGATTGGTAGTAAAATCAACCTGTTTCAGGGTAAGAATCAACCTGTTTCAGGGTAAAATAACCCTGTTTCAGAGTAAAATAACCCTGTTTCAGGGTAAAATAACCCTGTTTCAGGGTAAAATAAACCTGTTTCAGGGTAAAATAAACCTGTTTCAGGGTAAAATAAACCTGTTTCAGGGTAAAATAAACCTGTTTCAGGGTAAAATAAACCTGTTTCAGGGTAAAATAAACCTATTTCATGGTAAAATAAACCTATTTCATGATAAAATAAACCTATTTCATGATAAAATAAACCTATTTCATGGTAAAATAAACCTATTTCATGGTAAAATAAACCTATTTCATGGTAAAATAAACCTATTTCATGGTAAAATAAACCTATTTCATGGTAAAATAAACCTATTTCATGGTAAAATAAACCTATTTCATGGTAAAATAAACCTATTTCATGGTGAAATAAACCTATTTCATGGTGAAATAAACCTATTTCATGGTAAAATATAAGATTGATGGTAAGATAAACCTGTTTCAAAGTAATAAAACCGAGTTCACACTTCAATAAACCTAAAGTTCAAATAAAGATAATTTTGTTTAAAAGTTATTGTTTAAAACTCATTTAAAATTATTATTGAATCATTGTTTTGTTGTTGTTGTTTTTTCCACCTAGAAATCACCATCAAATTGGACAAAACTCGAATGGCAGCTTCCAGATGGTGTTTTGCTGTAGCATTGGTGGCACTTGCATCGTGGTTAACGGAAGCATCGTTATCTCAGGAACGTCAGCACCAAGTTGAATGGTTAAGGTCTCAACCTTCATCAAAAAGGACCCAACCAAAGCAACAACAGCACAGTAGATATTCTCAATCAGGTGTTGTCCATCAGAAAATTCCGATACCACCTGGTGGTCAAACCCTTCAACATATTGGAAATACGGATACCAATCATTTGCTTAAATTTCTTCGCGATGGATCTACGGCTTGGAAATTTCCGCGGAATCTTGATAAACGTCAACATATAACGGGCGGAAAAACCGGTTCAAATCTTGGCGGGAAACTAAATTCCATCCAATGGCAACGATCTTTAAGGAATCCCGTGGAACACGGAGATCGTAAAAGGTGGATGGATCTGTTTGGAGGATCATCTGTTGAAACAAGGTTTCCACTTCCGGAAAGACGTCAATTTCCGGAAGTTGATTGGAGAGGATTTAATGAGGACGTTTTTCATGAAAGTTTTGGAGATTTTAATCCGATGAAAAGATGGAGGAAATCAGAAATTTAATTCCATTAAATTTTAACAAAGAAAAAAAAAATGCTTTTAAAATTCGCAGCTATTTTTCGTTCAGTTTTCTGTCCACTAGATGGCGCTGTCCACTAGATGGCGCGCAACCATCAGTTTTTTTTTTTCTAATTTCAGTTGCTTTTTCTTCTTCTTCTTCAGTGTTTTCTTTTTTATTTTTGCTTAATTGTTTCTGTCTTAAATTTAAACTTAATTTCAGTTAATTTTTCTTCGAAAAAAAAAAACACCAAGAAAAATAAAAGAATTTGTGTGTTTTTATATTCAGCACAAATTCAGCAGCTTTCTTAATCAGCACTGACTAAAAAAAAATGTTCTTCCTAATAAAATATACTTAGCTAAAATATTTTTCAATTAGAAAATCTAATTATTGTGTCAAGAAAATTAATTATGTGTAAAAATTTATACAGCAAGAAAAAAATATATAATATATAATAATAAATGTAGATTTTTGGTTTCATTTTCATATTTTTCAATCAAAAATATTGATAAATTTTAGGTGTTTTTAAAAGTGTAAACTACGGAGCTCTGTAACGAACACGCACTGCAAATTCACAATTTTTTATTATGAATTTACAATTCGTAATTAACAAACTTCTAAATTTGTTATCACAAACTGTACAATTTGTAATTACAAAATTGTACAGTTTGTAATAAATTGAAAATTTGCGATGCATGTTCTTTACAGGACTCCGTAGTAAACGCCTCTCGCACTCTTCATTATTCTTGTCTTTCAAGGTTGCAAAATTAATAGAAATTAGAAAGACAGGTAGTTAGAAATCGGAAAGAACTTCAATTGGCTCCGCCCTTGTTATGACGAACGCAACTTTAATTAGTTGGTTATGTAGTCTGACGTCACATGCTCCGCCCTTTTCAACGTCGAACCACACAATAAACCAATTAGAAGTTGCCGGTCGTCATAAAAAGGGCGGAGCCAACTGAAGTTCATCCCGTTTTCTAATTGCCTGTGACTTCATGATAGTTAACTGATAGTTAACTCTCAAATTTAAGCTTTAACCTTCTCGATTACATGTTTGGTGCCTTGAAGCACCAATAAGAGATGAAAGCTAATTATTAGTTTCAATTAAGAGAACAAACATTTACCCTCCTCCATACTCTCTCTCTCTCTCTCTCATCATCATCATCATCTCTCTCTCTCTCTCTCATACACATCTGTTCTTGAAAGTCAAGTTTTGGTTGTTACATTATTGACTAACATAAACACACAAACAAATTAAACATTCTAGTTTTTTTCCCCCCTTATTTCTCTCTCTCATTCTCTCTATCATCTATCATGATCATATATATAGGCCTATATCATCATCAACTTTTTCTCTTTACGATTGGGGACTCATTTATTCTGTGTGTAGTATTATTAACAGCCTTAATTACAACAACTACACTTCATACAAAAGTTACAGACGTCTAGGAGGGCCCCTTGGGCCCCCCCTCACTACCCAAGAAGAAGAAAAACCTCAATTAACCAATCAACATCCTCTTAAACTTCAAAACCAATTCACCTCCAAACTCTTTCATCATTTATGAAAATAAAAACAGCATTTTCGAGTGCATTCAGTTTCTAAGCGCTTTTTGGAAGCTGCTCGAGACAGCAGTCCTCTATCAGGCTCTATGTCATCAAAAGTGCTTAGAAACTGAACGCGAACACAGGCAATTAGAAATCGGGACGAACTTCAATTGACTCCGCCCTTTTTATGACGAAAGCAACTTCTAATTGGTTGGTTATGTTGTCTGACGTCACATGCTCCGCCCTTTTCAACGTCGAACCACACAACAAACCAATTAGAAGCTGCCGTTCGTCATAAAAAGGACGGAGCCAACTTCTGTTTGTTCCGATTTTTAATTGCCTGTCACGCGAATTGTTTCAAAAGCGCTTTGGATGATATTTATCTATAGAGTCACCTTAAGAATGCAAATAGATAATTTATTTTGTGTGCGTAGCATTAGATGGCGCCACTAGCCCTCCTCCCATAGAAATGTACTGACGACACTCTTCCTTTTTTTTGCACGTGGCAAACTTTTAATTGCGTCATCGCTATTTCTCTACACGTGCTCTCTCTCTCTCTCTCTCTCTCTCTCTTCACTTATATTGTGTTCTGAGGGTAAGTTTGTCCACGTGCTCTGATAATTAAGGTTGTTTTGGACGCGCTTTTACAGCTAAAAGGAGGCTGCATTCGATTTTAACTAATTGGCGACGAGTGTAGTTGGCCACCCTATGGAGGTTGCAAGCGCCATCTACCTTGCATTTAATTACACAAGTATTTTTCTATGAAGCCCTCTTAAGATGCAATTCGGTTCATTTTAGCCTTTGTTGGTGAATGTGATTGCAGTATTTCTTAATTTGTATAAATGTGATTTAAAAATTTTTTAAGTTAGAAACTAGAATGGTAGCTGAATAATCTAAGGGAATTTTCATGTTGATATTTTTTTAAATAAAACTTTTTACAGATTAACCAACGAGATGATGGAGTTTGGAACAATTAAAATGTGGCTCGCGAGCCGCTTTTTGAGAAAACTCCCTTATGTAATTATTTCATTTATTCTAAATTGCAACCAAAATTCTATAAATTTGCATTCATTTAATTCAATTACAGCTAGATGTTTTTTTTTTGCTAACTCTGAAATTTCTAATTTTGACCAAAAATTCATGGCCATCAAAAGCCACGCCCCTTCATTCATTCATTCCTCCCAACTCTTTTTAATTTGCATTTCATTTGCATATTTAACCTTTTAACTCGTAACTAATTCTGTAAAACTTCAGTCTTCTATTGCATACAAATAGATGCTGAAAATCGTAATTCAGTGTTTATTCTGTTTGTTTTCATGGTTTTTAGCATTAAAATAATCCAATTTCAACTCTTCGAAATATAAAACGTCAAAAAAAAACTCAATTTAATATAATGTAGCATGTGGCCCGTCTCTCATTATAGCAGACGTATGAAGTACCAACTTATGGCATTAAACCGACAAAGAAAACGAACAAAAAGGGTGATGAAAGATGGCGACATCGTGCATGTTACAATAGCGACATATTAGTATACCCTACAAAGAAGCATCTTTGACCTTCAAACCCCAAACATCACGCCGTTGTATTTCTTTAGTTTAGTTTTTAGAATGTGCCGCCATCTAGTGAGCGTCTTAGAAAATATCTTTGCCATTCGACTGACGTCACTGCATAAAAACTGTCAGGAATGAATTTAATCGAATAAATGCGATTAAATAGTATATGGTCGTCACTCATAATAGCAGACATCTGAAGCGCAAATCATCTCCGTAAACCAATAGAGAAAACGAACCAAAAAAGGTTGCTCTAACATGTCGACATTGCACATGTTAGTAGTTACACAAGCGACATATTCGTATACCCTATAACGAAGCTACATTTACCTTCAAGAATCCAACGTCATGACATCACATTTATTCAGTTCCGTTTTGAGAATGTTTCGCCATCTAGTGTGCGTCTAAGAAAACATCTTTCCTAGTCGATTGTATGCAAATGACCGTAATGACGTCATTTTCAATGCAAAACATTCCTAATTAATTTCACCGCTTGCAAATGATGGTTCTCACTATATTCGACCATGATTGGTCAGTTGTTGTACTCAACTATTATCGCGAGTAGTCATAATGGTTGTCATGGCAACACTTCTAAAACTTTTATATAACACTAACAAGTTGTCAAACTTACCGTTTTAATCATAAAAACACAATAAACTTAGCTAAAAGTCATTAAAAAACCGCGACATAACCGTACAATTAATGCATCTGACAAAGAAAAAAACCGGCAATGAAATTCTTTCTATTTTGCTCACCTGAAAAATGCCGCCAAATCGCCAAATATCACTGCAAATCAATGCGCACAGTGAAGTGTCTACTAAATCGCTGTAAATTGTCTTATATCACTCGTTATTGATCTGAAATAAATATTAAAACATTCTAAAATTATTAAAATTAATTTTTAATATACATGTTTACATTTATATAGACATTACTTGCATATAATTTCTTTAAGAACAACAGAACTACTTTATGTGACGTCATCAACATTAAAAAACTATTTTAAGGTGGATTACGCCATCTATTGGCTATAAAAGAAAACCTTTACATTCCTCAATCCTCACTAAAACTTAAATTAAATACAAAACTTATCTTTAAAATTGTAGAAATTCGAAATAAAATGTAATATTAAGAATTTAATACGTTATTCAAGTTAGTTCTATGTATTAATGATTACATTTATATTTGATATTATTTTTTTTTAAATTCCTTAGAATGAAATTATCATATGTGACGTCATCGAATAAGGCCAAAGTCGAACTGTCACTAAAAACTGGTCACCGAGATGGTGGCACCATCTATTGGAAACAAAACAAAACATTAATGCTGATTAAAATATCTGGCGAAAATTCACCCTAAAAATTTTAATATATTTATTACTTTTTTTAAATAACTTATGAATAATGTAAAAATAATTATACTTTTTACAATCAAAGAGGCTGGTTAGAGGCTAGGGCTCTTCTAAAATTAAAATACAGCTGAAGTAGATTAACTACATAGCCTCTAAACGTCCTCTTCGATTGCAAAAATCATCACTTTTTGTAATGGGCATTACTTGTGAATAAGGCTCGGATTTTTATGCAATAGCAAGCAAATGTACGTTTCTCAATCTCTGGCCCAAGAGCCAATTGTGAAGCAACAATCCCTATTTACATCAACCAACAATATTTTTTTTAGATCGAAAACACTGATTAGAGGCTAGAACTTTCTAGTTGATAACTAATATTAACTAGACATCTAGCCTCTAACTAGCTTTTGTGATTAGAAAAAGCATAATTGCAGTTGATCGAATGATGCTGATGATGATTACTTCCAATTGGCACTTGGACCACAAATTGCGAAGCATTTGCTTCATATTGCATACAAATCCGAGTCCTATACATATCAATAATTAGGGCTCGGATTTTTATGCAATATCAAGCAAATATGTTTCTCAATCTGTGGCCCAAGAGCCAATTATGAAGGAACAATCCCTATTTACATGTA
Source organism: Brachycybe producta (assembly GCA_036925085.1). Taxonomy (NCBI): domain Eukaryota; kingdom Metazoa; phylum Arthropoda; class Diplopoda; order Playtdesmida; family Andrognathidae; genus Brachycybe; species Brachycybe producta. The sequence continues at coordinate 2,827,432 of JAUPFP010000003.1, forward strand.
GATCAACAATTATTTTTTTTTAATAATCAAAAACACTGGTTAAAGGCTAGAACTGTCCATTTGACAACTTATAGTAACCAGGCATCTAGCCTCTAACTAGCCTTTTTGATTAGAAAACGTTATAATTGCAGCTGCTCTAATGATTACAATGTTTTACTAGGATACTTCACAATTGGCACTTTGGACCACAAATTGTATATTAAATTTTTAAGTATTTTTAATGAAACTTATTTTGTGTTAAACAAAATTAAATATTATTGTAACAAACTCGTTTAATATAATTAAAATATTACAATAAACTAATCTAATACATTATAATAATTAGAGAAGAAAAGTATTATAATAATTAAAAACATCATCCATTGTATTTGAGCATTTCTTTAAAATGTACAATTAAAATAAATAAAATGTATAATGGCAACTAATTTTCTTTTTTTTTTCTTTTGTGTAATATTTACAATAATTAATATATAATAAATATTATTATTGAACAGTAAATTTAATATATTTACAAGCAATTTAAAATAAATCTATTAATGATAAAACATTAATTAATTTACCTAATAAATTATATTTAAGTATTTTTCTTTATACATTAACAACCAATAAATTAATTTTTCTTCTAAAATCTGATTAATATTAATTCTTGTTTAAAAATTAATTGGAATGAATTAATTAACATCAAAAGTGACCATTAAACACATTAATATTACTGTATATATATTTTTTTACATTAAAACCACAATTTTATATAATTATTTGTGAATATAATTTAAAATTTTAACGTTTAGATCATTTTGATATGCATAATAAAAAAATGCAAATTTCACTTTTTTTTTTAAATTAATAAAATCTTGTAAAAAACATTTAGAAATATATTCATTAGCATAATTTAAAATATTATGCAAATAAGTAAACTGCAAAAATATTGCAACATTTAAAAGCTTAAAATTTACAATAAAGCAAATACAGTGAAAACCGTTTAACACAACACGGAAAGACACAGAATATTTTTTAGTTTTAAAAGTATTTCGTGTTAAAAGAAAGATTTTTTTTTATGATATTCCTTAAAAGACCGGGCCGAAATTATATTTCGTGTTATCCGAATTTTAGTGTTAAACAACTTTCGTGTTAAAAAGATAAAAATTTCATTCGACTCAAAGGAACCGGACCGAATATATACTTCGTTTTATACAATTTTTAGTGTTAAACAAATTTCGTATTAAAAGAAAGAATTTGTATTTCGATTTTTCATGTTATCCGTTTTCGTTTTAAACGATTTTCACTGCATATCACGTTTTTTTTTAATAAAGTACCAAATTTTGAATAGAAATTCAATATTAAAATGTTTAAAATTTGCAAAAAAAACATCATAAATTTATAATAAATATCATATTTATATATAATTATATATATATATATAATTAAAATTGTCAAGCGCATTCAGAATTTAATAATTTATATAAATTTAAAATAGTTTATGCAAATTATTTACATATACAGAGTGTTTCAAATGTTTTAACACTTTTACAAGTTAGAAGAAAAAACTCAAAAATTTGTAAGGAATTTTATTACCGTACATTAATAATTTTTGTTTATGTAATTTCATTTTAACGAAGCACAAAAACCGGCTCGGATTTCAATAAATAATTAATTATATATATTTATGACAACCAGAAAATTGTGTTTTTCACTCAAAGAACCTGGTGAGAGGCTAGAGTTCTAGTCATTGTAAAACTTGTCTTAGAAGTTATTTGATTTCTAGCCTCTAATCAAGTTCTTTAACTGAAATAATGCGTTTACGAGGCAAACAAACTGATTAGAGGCTAGAGTTCTAGTCATAGTAAGAATAGCTTTAGATTGTATTTGATCTATAGCCTCTAAACTGTTTCTTTGACTGAAAATGGGTTTAACAGTCAACAAATCTGGTTAGAGGCTAGAGTTCTAGTCATAGTAAGAATAGTTTTAGAAGCTACTTTGATCTTTAGCCTCTAACCAGTTCTTTAACTGAAAAAGGCATGTTCTAGTCATAGTAATAGTTTTAGATGCTAGTTTGACTTCTAGCCTCTTACCAAGTTCCTTTAACTGAAAAATGCGTTTATCAGGCAAACAAACTGATTAGAGGCTAGAGTTCTAATCATGGTAAGAATAGTTTTAGTAGCTACTTTGACCTCTAGCCTCTAACCAGATCTTAAAGTGAAAAACGCATGTTCTAGGCATGGTAAGAATAGTATTAGATGCTAGTTTGATCTCTAGCCTCTAACCAGGTTCGTTGGGTGAAAATATATTTTTCTGGTTGGCTTAAATTTTCTTGTTTCAAATACGTTTTTTTATAAATGTTAAAATATTTAATATTTTGAAACAATCTGTACTTAATTATAAAAGCATCTGAATTTCTTTTCATTTTTTAGAAAAATTACATTAATTAATTATTATCTTTTAAATTACTAAATACAACATTTACTACAAATCAAAAATTGAAGCAAAGGAAAGAATTAATGAAAGGAGCTAAAAATCGGTTTAAAAATTGCTCTCGGAAGTGGTCAAAAGATTTCTTTCTCGAAATCAATCCACCTTAAAGATCTCTGTAAAGAGACTCGAAAGCTCAAAACTACGATTTCGAAACTTTCCAAGTGATTTTTGGTTCCACTTTGACAACTGATTGGTTCTAATAACTAAACCTATTGTTGAGATTTTGTTTATGATAATTCTTTTATTTCCAGACAATATCTATTGTCCAGAAAAATCACTCTCCCGTCTGTTCGGGTAAAGACTGTTCAAAGAGACAAAGTGACCGGTGGACAAACTCATACTGTTCGGCTGTTTGTACCATTCCACCTCTGTTTCATTAGAAGAACAAGAAGAAAAAACAACAATTAAATCGGTTTTAAAGTTGTAAACGCCTCTCGAACACTTTGATTATTCCGTCTTTCAGAAGCAAAATTAGGCGAAATTTGAATGTGTTTTAGAAACTAGAATGGTAGCTCAATCCCTTAAGTATATTCTCATGTTGATATCTTTCAAAATAAGCTTTTTACGTCAGTTTGGAAACAACCAAACTTAAGCAGACAATATTTTTTTTAATTTTTGTCTATAAAAAGTTTATTTTGAAAGATGTCAAAACATGAAAATACCCTTAAGTGATTGAGCTACCATTCTAGTTTCTAACACTTTCAATTTTTCCTTCGTGATTCTCCTAAAACACAGAAAGAAGACATTGAAAGTGTTTGAGAAACTAGAAAGGTAACTCAATCACATAAGGCTATTTTTCATTATTAATATCTTTTAAAATAAGCTTTATTGTCAAGTTTGATAATGACCCAACTTCAAAAAAGTTTATTTTGAATGATATCAAGAATCATATGTAATAAAAAATACACCACTGGCTTTTAAAACTATCCTTGAAAAGTTCATTTTGAAAGATAATGTCATAAAGATACTTTTATTTACTTTTCTAGTTTCTAACCAACTTTCAATTTCTAAATTCATTGAATACAAAACCACTTTTTTTTTTCGGAGCTCGAACTTTTACCTGTCTTGTCTCATAACACAGACAATTCCAAGAACATCAACCATATTCTCTTCGAGAAGTTGTTGCATTCCGATGCTTCCAGCAACGAAACATCCGGTTCGACCGATTCCTGCACTGCAGTGAACTAAAACTGGACCATTCGGCCGACTGTTGTTATCACAACGGTGACTCTCGACCTCTACGGCCATCGCTAGAAGTTGTTTCGGATTCATCGGTGTTTTATGATCGGGCCAAGCCATATACCAGAAATGTAACACCTTAGAACACTGGTTACCCTTCTAGAAAATAACATCAATAAACAACAATTTACACATTTCAGACATTTTTAAAAATGGAGTCTTGACTTCTTTCTCAATTGTCTCAGTTTTAAAACGACTTAAATTTCTGCCCTTTTTTAAAGTTTCGTGAAAATTCTAGGGCCAGTTGAGCCCTCGTGAGGCCTTTTCAGCACATTTATGTCATTTTTTTAATTTTGGCCAGCTTTTTTTATTATAAAAAGCTCCTTCTTGACTTATTCCGAACAATAACAATATTTAAATTCGATATACCTTGAGATAAAGTTCTCGAACGACGTAACCATCTCTCGACGTGACACTGACGACGGTCACTTCGATATCTCCGAACAAACCGACCGTTTCCGGAATATACGGTTCGCATTTTATCTTATTCTTCTCTCGTAACTTCGTGATCATTACGATGATACAAACCCTTTCGTTCCAAACCATTCTCCAGAAATCTACGATCGTGTGCGGCATCGGTCCCTGTGTTGCTATGTACGCCTTTTCCTCTCCATCGTAGCCCTGATTATTAGCAACAACAAAAACCCGTTTTGTCGAGCGTTTGAAAAGGCTTCTCTCTCGAAGAAGCCCCTCAAGCCACCCCTCGATACTCACCCTTATGTAATTAGCATTGATGTAAGTTGTAAGTGGATCGTCATTGATTTCTTCCAATTTCACTCGACTGTGTTCGTCTGAAAGATAAAAAAACACAAATCGATTCGATCGTAAGGTAAATTCTAAGTTTTCCTACTCGGCAAAATGGTCCGATATCTGTTCTTTGTACCAGAACCAGCAATTTCGACTTTTTCTGGATGATTCATTGGAATTTCCTAAAAGAAATACCCGAATTAAGATGTTTCATTTTAATTTTAATTTATCCAGCTTTGAAATTCACCCAAAATTCACTGTGTAAAGCCTTTGGATCCTTCAAACAAGTCTTCAATTGTTTTCTCGTCAATCTGTTTCCAGCAGAAAGTAAATATTCTTCATTTGTACTACAAAAAACACAAAAGAAGTCACGTCAATTATATTTTTGACAGTGAGAAGAACCCGGCTCCTCTTTAACATTCTCTGACCTATCTCGAGACAAAGTGCTCGTCGACAAACTATCCTGTGACGGATTCAGATCTATCGTAAGAGATGTGTTCGAACCACGACGTTCTAAAAGTCCTTTCGCTTTGATTCGTATCGGTGTCCTCTTGAAAATTTCTAAACTTTCCTCGGTCAAATAGACAGAGTTTGGTTCGGGCTGAACGGCTCCAGTGTCTTCTTTGACCACTGGCTTGACCACTGGAAACAGACAAACATGTTTCGTTTCTCTTTCCACAACTTTCTTGTGGATTTGTTGTCTGAAGCAGAAAAATACCTAAATTTTCAAACAAAAAAAAAATTATTATAGCAAACTTTAAATGTTAAAAGTTATTCTAAATCGAAACCCTGCTCAGAGGGTTGAAGTTGAATTTCAAGTGTTAAGGACCAAATTCAAGAAGAAAACTTGGCACTTGAACTTCAACTTGACCCTCTGAGTAGTTTTAAGATAGAAAAGCCCTGTCAAAGTGTATCAGTAAGACAGGCATTTTTCAAAATTGTAACCCTTCTTCGAGAGTTGAAGTTGAATTTCAAGTGTTTAAACTCAAATTCACGAAGAAAACTTGACAATTTAACTCTGTGTTTTGTCAGATGGACGCCGATCGAGTCTACTTCAGAAAACGCATTGTTATATTTCATTGTTTTCTTTCATTTGCATATTTATTGCTTAAGTCTGAATAGAAAACGTTCCTTAGGAACCTTAAAAGTTTTAATCAAATTTCTTTTAAGTTATATTTATGCTTTTAGATCCCAAGAAAAGCTTTCATTCATTTTGGAACGTTATTTGAGATCCCATTCTATTATTATCCTTGACATAAAAAGCCATTTATTAATCTTCATTTAAGATTAATTGCGCTTTTCTACTTTTAAAGGTGAACACTCCTTAAGAGGCTACACACACATATCGCAAAATTACTTTGAAAAATCTCCACAAAGAGCACTAGCATCGTTTTTCTAATCAGCCCATAGAGACCCAATATTAAAGAAAAAACGTTAATTTTTAAAATAAACACAGTCGCGGCGGCAATATGTTTATTTTTCATATTTAAAGTTGTCCAGTTATGATGGTTCAAAGTGCAATGTGCACCTTAAATATATGCTGATCTAGTCATAAAATGACACAAAATTGGTAAGTGTGGTTCTATTTTTAAAAACTATTTCAAAATCGCGAATTTCTAACTCTTATGTTAAACTCCATTGAGTACGCGCTCGTAAGCAAAAAAAAAACATTCATGAAAATACGTAAAAATACGTAAAAATAATTTTAAAAAACCAGAAAAAAATCAGCACGTGCGCCCTTGTGTTGGCTTCACTGTGGTTTACTTGTGGTTTTTTAAAATTATTTTTAGGTATTTTTACGAGCATTTTAATGGATGTTTTTTTTCAATGTTTTTTCAATGGAGTTAGTTTAACATAAAAGTTAGAAATTCGCGATTTTGAAAGATTTTTTTAAAATAGAACCGCACTTACCAGTTTTTTGTCATTCTATCACGCGATAAATATATATTTAAGGTGCACATTGCATTTTGAACCTTCAAAATTGCACAACTTCAAATATGAAAAATAAACATATTGCCGTCGCAACTGTGTGTATTTTAAAAATTAAACGTTTTTTCTTTAACATTGGGTCTATGGGCTCAATAAAAAAAACGATGCTAGCGCTCTTTGTGGAGATTTTTCAAAGTAATTTTGCGATGTAGCCTTTTAAATATTAAGGTGACTGAATAGATATTTATTTTGTTTTTGTCTCCCCGTCAGATGGCGCCACTGCTATGGCTATTATGCTCTATAAGAAGCCTCGTCCCCATCTCCGAACCAACCCGTGGTTTTGAAACTCCAAAAATTACTTTATTACACTCTTTTTTTTTAAGTGTTACTGTCCCTTTGAATAGGACGACCTTTGAACTCTTACCATTCCAACAACCAAAAGCAATAGAAGCAAGAGGCACGAAACAATTAGAAACGGAAGTTGCCAACTTTTCCAGATTTCCTTTTCAAACATATTCCAGATCCGAGCTTCGGTCGCCGAACTTTGAATGCTCACCTCATCGTCCTATTTGCATAATAAAGGGTCAAAGGTCAAAAGTCGTAGATAAAAAAGACAGATTTATAATTTATAAAAAAAAAATTACAACGCAAACAAAAAAGTGCTCGGATTTTTATGCAAATATCAAAAGCAAACGATTCTCAATCTGTGGCCCAAGTGCCAACTGTAATTATCATCATTAGAGCAACTGCAATTATGCGTTTTCTAATCAAAAACGCTGGTTAGAGGCTAGAACTATTAGTTGACAACTGATAGTAACCAGAATTTTAGCCTCTAACCAGCCTTTTTGATTAACAAAAGCCATAATTGAAGTTGCTCTAATGATGAGGATCACAAGTGGCACTTGGGCCACAGATTGAGAAACGTTTTTTTTATATAATTGATTAAAAACCCGAACCCTATAGTGAATAATGCATGCATATATTATATTTTAAAATATAAATATCTGACATTAAAACCATCTTTCTGAGTGACGTAAGCAACGGGAACAAAAGTTAATGCCCTGTTCAGAGAGGCCAAAGACAGTTTCTGAAGGACAGTCGAAGCAGGAAGCAAAATATTCATATCAGGAGCTCCAACATCGTTACTGGGAACATTGTAGACGACATAAACCTCCACCATATTTCCCACCACCTTATTTAGAAATAGGACACATTGAAAACCAGTAATTTAAAAAAAACGAGGTTCCTTTTTGTCCTCTCTGTCTAGAAATGACGTCATTGGTTCAAAATACTAACTTGGCTAATTTGAATGTTTTCATTGGTGACGCCAATTTCACTGGCCAATGCCTCCTTTAACAGTTTAATATGAGTTGAATTCACTTTAGCCAATGGTAAATCCAATTTCTAAGTTAAAAATGAACAGAATTGGTTTTTTTTTTCTTCTAAAATTTGAATGAAAAGTTATTTATTGGAAAGAGGGACCAAAAGAGGCTAGGAGAGGGTCCAAAAGAGGCTAGAGGAGGACGAACCAAAATAGGCTAGGAGAGGAGTAAAAAAAACTAGAAGAGAGACCAAAAGAGGCTAGGAAAGGAGACAAAGAGGCTACGGGAGGAGTCAAAAAAGGGTAGGAAAGGGTCCAAAAGAGGCCGAGAGAAGCCAAAAAAGGCTAGGGGAGGACAGAAAAAAAAAGGCTAAGAAAGAGGCTAGGAGAGGGTTAAAAAAAACTAGAAGAAGGACCAAAAGAGGCTAGGAGAGAGGCCAAAAAAGCTAAGAGAGGGTCCCAAAAGAGGCTAGAGGAGGACGAAAAAAGTCCAGAGGAGGAACCAAAAAAGGCTAGGAGAGGGGCCAAAAGAAACTAGGAAAGGGGCCAAAAGAGGCTGGGAAAAGGGCCAAAAGAAAGCTAAGAGATAGACCAAAAGAGACTAGCAGAGGGGCCAAAAGAAGAAAGCAAAAAGGAAGAGAAGAAAAGAAATTATTTTAAAGGGATAAATTGCAGGATATGTGACGTCATAACCCGTTTTATTATAACCAGTCCTAAGGTTATTTATAGAACGAGCAATCAAAATTAATAGTTCTCAGAAAATTTCATTAAAAAAAATAAGCTTCTTCCCCCTTGCCTGAAGGCAATCACTGCTAACTCTTAAGTTAGCAGTGATTGCTTACTTTCAGGGGAGATTCACAAGTGTATTAAATGTGGCTGAATATATATTTATTTTGTATTTTGTCCTCGCAGATGGCGCCACTGCAGTTGCTATTATGTTTTATAGGAGGCCTCTTTCTCCCCCCGCCCCCTCAACCTGCGGTTTTTAAGAAAATTTCTATTTTTCACAAGCGAACGTTTTTCAGGAGAAACATTACGAAAAAAATTCAAAGTGTTTTAGAAACTAGAATAGTTGGTGATAATGATAAAGATTTTTTTCAATGATGATATCGTTCAAAATAAACTTTTTATGACAGTTTTGAAAAAAAAGGCGAAAATAGCTTTTCATGGAATTTCAATGGAAAAAAAAAAAACCTAAAAACGGGTCATTTTTCAAACTGAATTATAAAATCGTTTATTTTTTAAGATATTGTCATAAAAAAACTTCTAACATAATCTTTTACCATTCTAGTTTTGAAAACAACGTGATTTAAAAAAAAAAACGTTCGCTTGACGTTTTCGCGTCCAGATTTTTACAAAAAAAAACGCCTATTGAAAATATCATTGGCCACTGCAGTGGCGCCGTCTGAAGGACAAAAACAAAATAAATCCCTATTCAGCCACATTAAATCATGATTTAAATCAGTCCGAACTCTGATAATTTGCAATATGGTTAATTTATATAAAGAATAAATAATTAAAATGCAATAATTAATATAATAATTTCCTTACGACGACCATTTTGAATACATCAGGAATGAGATCCGTTTTAATGGATCCGTTGTTAGAAGAAAAAGTAGCCACTTGACCAGTGTTATGGTCAGTAGACTGCTGCTGACCACCGTCTCCTCCAAAAGATTTATTAGATGAACTGATTGATGCAGCATAACCTAATTTAATTAATTAATTAAAAAATTAACATAAACAATGAAATATCAAAAATTTTTAAAAAATAGGTAAAAATATAATTATGAAATTTCTGAATTATTACGAAAGAAAAATATTCAAAATTTAAATTTAAAATTTCTTAAAAATTAATTATTTAAATTTAAAATTGCTTAAAAAATTATTTAAATTTAAAATTGAATAAAAATTAATTATTTAAATTTAAAATTGCTTAAAAATTAATTATTTAAATTTAAAATTGCTTAAAAAATTATTTAAATTTAAAATTGCTTAAAAATTAATTATTTAAATTGAAAATTGCTTAAAAGTTAATTATTTAAATTTAAAATTGCTTAAAAAATTATTTAAATTTAAAATTGCATAAAAATTAATTATTTAAATTTAAAATTGCTTAAAAAATTAATTATTTAAATTTAAAATTGCTAAAAAAAATTATTTAAATTTAAAATTGCTTAAAAAATTAATTATTTAAATTTAAAATTGCTAAAAAAATTATTTAAATTTAAAATTGCTTAAAAAATTATTTAAATTTAAAATTGCTTAAAAAATTATTTAAATTTAAAATTGCTTAAAAAATTAATTATTTAAATTTAAAATTGCTAAAAAAATTATTTAAATTTAAAATTGCTTAAAAAATTATTTAAATTTAAAATTGAATAAAAATTAATTATTTAAATTTAAAATTGCTTAAAAATTAATTATTTAAATTTAAAATTGCTTAAAAAATTATTTAAATTTAAAATTGCTTAAAAAATTATTTAAATTTAAAATTGCTTAAAAATTAATTATTTAAATTTAAAATTGAATAAAAATTAATTATTTAAATTGAAAATTGCTTAAAAGTTAATTATTTAAATTTAAAATTGCTTAAAAAATTATTTAAATTTAAAATTGCATAAAAATTAATTATTTAAATTTAAAATTGCTTAAAAAATTAATTATTTAAATTTAAAATTGCTAAAAAAAATTATTTAAATTTAAAATTGCTTAAAAAATTAATTATTTAAATTTAAAATTGCTAAAAAAATTATTTAAATTTAAAATTGCTTAAAAAATTATTTAAATTTAAAATTGCTTAAAAAATTATTTAAATTTAAAATTGCTTAAAAAATTAATTATTTAAATTTAAAATTGCTTAAAAAATTATTTAAATTTAAAATTGAATAAAAATTAATTATTTAAATTTAAAATTGCTTAAAAATTAATTATTTAAATTTAAAATTGCTTAAAAAATTATTTAAATTTAAAATTGCTTAAAAAATTATTTAAATTTAAAATTGCTTAAAAATTAATTATTTAAATTTAAAATTGAATAAAAATTAATTATTTAAATTGAAAATTGCTTAAAAGTTAATTATTTAAATTTAAAATTGCTTAAAAAATTATTTAAATTTAAAATTGCATAAAAATTAATTATTTAAATTTAAAATTGCTTAAAAAATTAATTATTTAAATTTAAAATTGCTAAAAAAAATTATTTAAATTTAAAATTGCTTAAAAAATTAATTATTTAAATTTAAAATTGCTAAAAAAAATTATTTAAATTTAAAATTGCTTAAAAAATTAATTATTTAAATTTAAAATTGCTTAAAAAATTATTTAAATTTAAAATTGCTAAAAAAATTATTTAAATTTAAAATTGCTTAAAAAATTAATTATTTAAATTTAAAATTGCTTAAAAAATTATTTAAATTTAAAATTGCTTAAAAAATTATTTAAATTTAAAATTGCTTAAAAAATTAATTATTTAAATTTAAAATTGCTAAAAAAATTATTTAAATTTAAAATTGCTTAAAAAATTATTTAAATTTAAAATTGCTTAAAAAATTATTTAAATTTAAAATTGCTTAAAAAATTAATTATTTAAATTTAAAATTGCTTAAAAAATTATTTAAATTTAAAATTGCTTAAAAAATTAATTATTTAAATTTAAAATTGCTTAAAAAATTATTTAAATTTAAAATTGCTTAAAAAATTATTTAAATTTAAAATTGCTTAAAAAATTAATTATTTAAATTTAAAATTGCTAAAAAAATTATTTAAATTTAAAATTGCTTAAAAAATTATTTAAATTTAAAATTGCTTAAAAAATTATTTAAATTTAAAATTGCTTAAAAAATTAATTATTTAAATTTAAAATTGCTTAAAAAATTATTTAAATTTAAAATTGCTTAAAAAATTAATTATTTAAATTTAAAATTGCTTAAAAAATTAATTATTTAAATTTAAAATTGCTTAAAAATTATTTAGAAAAATCATGAAAAAATTATTAAATAAAATTTTATTTTCAAAAATACGAAAAAATAAAAAAAAATATAGCTTTAAAGGGAATATACTAACCGTAGGTCACTAAATGACCTACATTTTAGAACTATAGGTCACTGAGTGACCTACAGTTCTAGTTTATATCGGTGATTAGGTGGGGTTACGTTAAATTAAGCTTGTTGCAGGGGGGTCTCAGGTGGTCGCAGTCCCCCCCAGAATGTAAAAAAAGTGTAGGTCACCGAATGACCTACAGTTCTGAAATGTAGGTCAAGTGGTTTTAAAAGTGTAAATGACCCCTCAAACTTTTCATTATTGTCTTTCAGAAAAGCAAAATTAAGAGAAACTAGAAAGTGTTTTAGAAACTAGAAGGGTAGCTCACAATCACTTTAAGTGTATTTTCTTGGGATGAAACATTCGAATCCTCGAATCCCGCGAATCTTAAAAAATATTCGAGATTCGAAAACTCGAATCTTCTCGCGCTTTTTTCGTCTTTTCGAATCTTTCGAATCCTAACCTTTAAAAAACTGTTAAAAACTTTGGTAAAATTAGATTTAACTCCAATTGACGTCCAATAGAAGCGTTCACTAACAAGAAAAACCGGCGATTGTTGGCATTTTCGGTTGGTATCCGGATCACCAATGGATCACCGTGTGGCGACGACCCTGAGTGAAGCAACACTTGTTTTTTTATTATTAATAATTTAATATTTAATATTATTTCATTTATTTGTATCTTCTTAATGAATAATAGAGGATTCTTATATGAAGGATTCGAGAACCTTTTAGGATTCGGATTCGAGAAAATTTAGGATTCGTCCCACCTCTAATCAAAAACATCTAAGTTTTTGATTAGAGGTGGGACGAATCCTAAATTTTCTGGAATCGGAACCCTAAATTTTCTCGAATCCGAATCTTAAATCTTCTCGAATCCGAATCCTACATTTTCTCGAATCCGAATCCTAAATCTTCTCGAATCCGAATCCTAAATTTTCTGGAATCCGAATCCTAAATTTTCTCGAATCCGAATCTTAAATCTTCTCGAATCCGAATCCTACATTTTCTCGAATCCGAATCCTAAATCTTCTCGAATCCGAATCTTAAATTTTCTGGAATCCGAATCCTAAATTTTCTCGAATCCGAATCTTAAATCTTCTCGAATCCGAATCCTACATTTTCTCGAATCCGAATCCTAAATCTTCTCGAATCCGAATCCTAAATTTTCTCAAACCCGAATTCTAAATTTTCTCGAATCTGAATCCTAAAAGGTTCTCGAATCCCTCGAAACTTTAAAAATTTATTTAGGAAAAAATTATAATAACATAATATATAAATCCAATGAAACAATGAGATCGATAAGAATAACCTATATTACACCTTTAATAGAATTATCGCTTAGTTTCTTCAGGTTTTTAATAGAAAAAAAGAAAAACCTGAATGAATGAATCCCTTGAATGAAATCCAAGTCTTTTATATTAAAATAAAAGAACGGAGAGAGAACTTCATTCATTTCAGTTCAAAACTCAAAACACAATTTTTCTTTTATTGATTCTCTTTTTCTTCTTATCAAGAGATGGCGGCTTTGTTCATCAAGACGGATGACACTGGAGGAGGCTAGAATGAGAGCTAAAGAGAGGGGGGGGGGGGGGTGAGATAAGCTCACACCAAGGTTCAAATTAAGAAGAAACTTAGCCCTTGAGCATCAACTTGAACCTTATACCTAGTACACACACCTGATAATTTAAATGCATTTAAATGATAAACGTGTTCTACAGAGCCCCGTGAAGGACAAACAAACAAATATATCGAATTCAATTTATTCAGTTAATTAATCTGAAAATATTGAGTTAATACTTAAATATAATTCAATAAACTATTGATTTAGTAATTTCAATTTAAAATATTAATAATAAAAGTCAATTTTTATTTGGTGTTCATGTCCTTAACTGGATTCCGTATAATTCACCTATAAACACATTTAATTTGAATTCATTTAACTCATGACTGTGTACAACGGTATTAGGTTCTAAGCTTTGCTTAACAGACAGGCAATTAGAAAACGGAATGAACAGAAGTTGGCTCCGCCCTTTTTATGACGACTGGCAACTTCTAATTGGTTTGTTGTGTGGTTCGATGACGTCAGACCACATAACCAACCAATTAGAAGTTGCGTTCCTCATAAAAAGGGCGGAGCCAACTTCTGGTCATCCCGTTTTCTAATTGCCTGTGGTTAAAAGAGGGCTTCCATGGGAAAAATACTTGTGTAAATGCAAGGTAGATGGCGCTTGCAACCTTCATTGGTGGCAAACTCCACTCGTCGCCAATTAGTTGAAATCACAGACACTAAGATTTCGTTTGCCCCGCCTCTTTTAATGAGCGTCATCGATTTCTAATTGGTTTGTTATTTGGTCTGACGTCACATGCCCCGCCTCTTTTCAATTTTTAATTGGTTGATATTTGGTCTGACGCTCATAAAAGGAGCGGGGCAAACAAAATCTTAGAACTAGAGCAGAACTGCTTGTTGTTGAAGAGTGTCAATACATTTCTATCGGAGGGCTAGTGGCGCCATCTAACGCTACACGCATAAGATGAATGATCTACTTGCATTGTTAAACACAAAACAAAATCCGGCCAGGAATACTTAAATAAAGCAGGATTTTTCTATGCTGAAACCCTGTTTAGAGGGTTCAAGTGTTAAATTTCCTTCTAATCCTTTAACACTTGGTTAAAACTGGTTGTCGTCAAGGTGAAAAAAGCGCATAAAATGAACATCTTTAAACTTGATATTGGACCACATTTGAGGGGAGGAGGGGGGGGAGGATGTGGCCCAATTCCCTACTTTATTAACTGGCAGTATTCCATCTGAAACGAATCCATTTTAAACGACGACGAGGGTTGGAGGTGGAGGCTAGAAATGCTTCTAGTTACAAGAAACGGAATTTAATGTGATTCTAAAACAAAAACAGGACCGAAAATATATATTCTTAAATCCTATTCTTTCGTGTTAAAAGAATGAACTTCTATATTATTCTAGAAGACTTAACTATAAAATTATTTCGTGTTAAACGGGTTTTCATTGTATTCTTTTTTTGTATTAAACGAATTTCGCGTTAAAAGAAAAATAATTTAATGTTATTCTACAAGAACAGACTGAAAATATATTTCGTGTTATCCAATTTTTTTTGTGTTAAACGAATTTCGTGTTAAAAGAATGAACTTCTATGCTATTCTAGAAGACTGGATTATAAAATTATTTCGTGTTAAACAGTTTTCATTCTATTTTTATACATTAAACGAATTTCGCGTTAAAAGAAAAGAAATTTAATGTTATAAAAACAGGACTAGACATAAAATATATTTCGTTAAATCCAATTTTTCGTGTTAAAAGAATGAACTTCCATGCTATTCTAGAAGACTTAACTAAAAATTATTTCGTGTTAAACGGTTTTCATTGTATTTTTTTGTATTAAACGAATTTCGCGTTAAAAGAAAAATAATTTAATGTTATTCTAAAAGACCAGATTGAAAAAATATATTTCGTGTTATCCAATTTTTGTGTTAAACGAATTACGTGTTAAAAGAATGAACTTCAATGCAATTCTTGAAGAATGGACTATAAAATTATTTCGCGTTAAACGGTTTTCATTGTATTTTTTATATTAAACTAATTTCGCGTTAAAAGAAGAATCAGAATATATTTCGTGTTATCCGATTTTTCGTTTTAAACTGTGTTTACTGTGAGTGTAATCGCTTAATAAAGTAGCCTCCACCTCCAAACCCTCGTCATCTTTCAAAATGAATTCGTTTAAGATGGATCTAGCCTTTAATCAACCCCTCCCTCCCTCCCCCTCTCTCTCTCTCTATCTCTCTCTCTCTTTCACTCTCTCTCTCTTTCACTCTATCTCTCTCTCTCTGTCTTTCGCTCTATCTTTCACTCTCTCTGTCTTTCACTCTATCTCTCTCTCTCTCTTTCACTCTATCTCTCTCTCTCTCTTTCACTCTATCTCTCTCTCTCTCTTTCACTCTCTCTCTCTCTCTCTCTCTCTTTCACTCTATCTCTCTCTCTCTGTCTTTCGCTCTATCTTTCACTCTCTCTGTCTTTCACTCTATCCCTCTCTCTCTTACACTCTATCTCTCTCTCTCTCTCTCTTTCACTCTCTCTCTCTCTTTCACTCTCTCTCTCTCTCTCTTTCTCTCTCTCTCTCTCTCTCTCTCTCTCTCAATTCTTATTACACGAAATTACCCTCTAAATGGGTTCATTGTTTCATTGGTTTCGAGATTATAAAAGGAGGTTTTTTTTGGATCAAAGCCAAAAAAAAGAGATCTTTTTCAAAGTAATTTCATCTTCAATAGAGAAATCCAATAAGAAGAAAATCAAATGAGCCATTTTGAAAAAAAAAAATGTGAATCTTATTTGAAAAAATGTGAATCTTATTTAAAATAATGAAACGCCATTAAATCCAAATCTGATTTAAAATTTAACCCTGAACACCATTCAAAACTAATCTAAATTAAGACAAATAAACAATAATAACAATGATGATGATGAGTAAGGCACGGATTTATATGCAAATATCCAAAGCAAATGTTTCTCAATTTGTGGCCCAAGAGCCAATTTTGAAGTAATAATCCCAGTTTAGAGTCAACAAACTACAACGGTTTGTTTTTTCAATCAAAAACACTAGTTAGAGGCTAGATCGATAGTTGACAACTGATAGTAACCAGACATCTAGCCTCTAACCAGCCTTTTTGATTAGAAAAAGCAAAATTGCAGTTGCTCTAATTATTACTTCACAATTGGCACTCGGGCCACAAATTGAGAAACATTTGCATAAAAATCCGAGCTTTAAGTTTCATTTTTTTTTTACAAGTTTAAATCTAAATTCAATTGGAGAAACTTTGCACTTGAACTCTCTCTCTCTCTCTCTCTCTCTCTCTCTCTCTACAGGGTTCCAACTCTGTTTCAGGCTAGAACCCTGTAGAGGCTGTTTGAGGCTACTCAATAAAACAGCGGGTTTTTCTATACACTGGAACCCTTGCTCAGAGAGTTCAAGTTCAATTACTAAGGCCAAAATTCAAGAATAAACTTGGGAATTGAACTTGAACTCTCTATACAGGGTTCAAACATAAAAAAAAACCATTGGCGACACTGCAGTGGCTTATTTTAAGCTCCATAGACGTTTTTTCTGTAAAATTTGGACGCAAAAACGTCAAGCGAACGTTTTTTTTTTTAAAAACAATTCAGCTTGTTTTCAAAACTAGAATGGTAAAAAATTATGCTAAGTTTTTGCCATGGTAATATCTTAAAAAATAAACAATTTTATAGTTCAGTTTGAAAAAATGACCCGTTTTTTGGTTTTTCCATTGAAATTTCATTGAAAAACTATTTTCGGCCTTTTTTTTTTCAAAACTATTATAAAAAGTTTATTTTGAACGATATCATCGTAAAAAAACCTTTTAGCATTATCACCAACTATTCTAGTTTCTAAAACAGTTTGAATTTTTTCGTAATGTTTCTTCTAAAAAACGTTCGCTTGAAAAATAGAAATTTTTTTTCAAAACCGCAGGTTGGAGGAAGAAGAAACCTTCTAGATAGAACATAATAGCAACTTCAGTGGCGCCATCTGGTGGGAACAAAAAACTAAATATTTATAGAGTTCCCCACCACCTTTAGGGAAGGAATGAGAAACAACAAACCTTTTTTATTGGTTGTTATTTTATGATCAAGTAAGTGTATTTCATGAATAAATCAAATCTAAATTAAGGTTCAGGTGACTAAAACACCTGTTTCTATCTCTCTTACTGATTGATAGGCCTATCTATCTCTATCTATTCAGCCACCTATTCCTCTTTATTTATGAATTTCTTCCTATGTGTCACCAACACTGTGTGTGTCTTTTATTCTGTGTCTCTCAGTGTGTGTGTGTCACTATGAATGATTAATTCTGTGTCTCTGTGTCTTTCAATCAGTGTGTATGTGTCACTATGTATCTTGCATTGTGTCTGTGTGTCACTGTGCATCTTACTCTGTGTCTGTATCTACATGTGTCATTGTGTCGCCCACAAGTGTATGTCTGTGTAATTTTATATTTTATTATTTTATATTTGGTGGCGACACTTGTCACTCACTCAATGTCACCTGTGTGTCACTGTAATTATGTGTCAGTAGTCACTTCATCTGACATAACAACAGATGCAACACTATCTCTCTTTACCTCTCTCTCATTCTTTCTCTCTATCTCTCCCTCTGCCTCTTTCTTTCTCTCTCTCTCTTTCTCCCTTAATTTCTCTTTATCTTTCTCTCTCTCTCTCTCTCTCTCTCTCTCCGTTTCTCTTTCTCCCTCGATCTCCTTTTCTCTCTCTCAATCTCCCTTTCTTTCTTTCTCTCTCCCTCCCTTTCTCTCTCAATCTATCTCCCTTTTTTTCTCTCTCCCTTTCTTTTTCTCTCTCTTTTTTTCTCTTTCCCTTTCTCTCTCTCTCTCTCAATCTCTATCTCCCTTTCTTTCTCTCTCCCTTCCTTTATTTCTCTCTATCTCTATCTCTCTCTCTCTCTCTCTCTCTCTCTCTCTCTCTCTCTCTCTCTCTCTCTCTCACAAACACACAAACAGAAAACATCAATATCATTGACAAATTCGTTCACTCAATGTAAAAAATGAAAAGAACTCCCAACTATTAACATGGAAGGAAGGAAGGAAACAGTTAGTAATATTAAAAAGATAGCCACGCCCCCTTAACACACGCGCGCAAGTGTCAGAATTATTGACCTTATATTAAAAAAACCAATAAGATTTATTATGTATAAAGTATAATTATTATGTATATTGTGTACATATTGTCATTTAGATTAGATTTCATTGTGTTTTATTAAATCACTCTTATTTGAGTGTTCACTATTTTAATTATTATTTAATTTAAAAAAAAAAACAATTGTTAGTCAGACTTAAAGAGCTGTTTAGGCACTTGACACACACACACAGGCGACTTTTAAAAGACTTTTATAGGCCACAAAATGAAGTCGAAAGTCGCTGGGCGGCTGCTGCTGTCGTCGCAATGGTTTTTTTTTAATGGAAAGCCACCAACTGTGTCGCCAAGATTAGTGTCTTTCCATAGAAAATACACTGACGACAGTAGCCCCAACGACCTTCGACTTCATTTTGTCGTGGAAAAGTCTTTCAATCGTCGCCTGTGTGTTCCAAAACCTAGTGATGAAAAACGTTTCAGAGCGAGGAAACACGCTTCAGAGTGACGAAAAAACGTTTCAAAGCGAATGAAAAACGCTTCAGAGTGACGAAAAAACGTTTCAGAGTGATGAAAAACGTTTCAGAATGACGAAAAAAACGTTTCAGAGTGATTTAAAAACGTTTAAGAGTGACGAAAAAACGTTTCAGAGTGATGAAAAAACGTTTCAGAGTGATGAAAAATGTGTTGGAGTGATAATAAAACGTTTTAGTGTGATGAATACATGCCTAAGTGATTCAAAAACTGACAAGAGTGATTTAAGAGTGAGAACCAGGTGTTCAAACTCATTTCAATGAGTTCAGAGTGATTGTCAGTTATGTTCAGTGTGTTTAGAACACTCCAGTGTTATATCTAAAACAATTAAAATCCCTTTTAAGCACAATCAAAGAATATGCCGAGCAATCAAACAATTGCAGAGTAATGAAGAGCTCTTTAGAGTAACAAATTGGTGTTTTTAGAGTAAGTGTCAAGTGTGATAAGAACACACCAGTGTCATCTACAGTGATTTAATCATCTTTAAGAGCTATCCAAACAATAGCAGAAGCGACAAACAGTTGTTTAGAGTAACAAAAAGGTGTTCAGAGTCATTACATGCAGTTCAGAGTAAGTGTCAGTGTAATACAAACATTCCAGTGTAATCTAGAGTGATACATTTCACACTTAAAGAGTGCTATTAGCTTGTATTTAAAGGACAATCAAATGTATTTTGGTAATTATAGATGTCCCACTGGGGGGCTCTTCGTGCCCCCTAGCAGCGACCCACTAAACTACGGGGGCCCTCGTTCTGAGGCCTCCGGGGCCCACCTCCCCTCTCTTTCTCAGCATCATCACACACGCCGCGCGCCATGGCTCACCGATCCGTGACGCGTGCTGGAAAAAAAAAAGAACGAACGTGACTCTTACCTGACGACAGCAAAAAACCGGTGATAAAAAGATATGAAACTGCAACGTGATAATAAGTGAAGAAATGAACCCGTATCAACATCATCACCATCTTTACACAGCATTGAATACAATGGAGAAAACTGGATGTCACATTACGACCAATGTAATAAAATTAGCTAGACGGCGGCGCAACACCGTACGCAGTCGGCGGCCGCTTATCAAACGCAATAAACAAAACATAGAAACTTTAGTATTAAACGTTTAATTTTATAAATAATTACGTATAAAAACACAATAATAATTATATAACAATTTTTTTTAATTATATAACCAAACAAAATGTTATTTAATTAGTTTTAGCCAATTAATATAATAAACGGCGGCTAGCGGCCGCTGCTCAAACTAACTTATTTTTTGTTACTCTGGCGACTGCTCATGAACACTGCATATAGTTATAAATTCAGAGCTTGCACCGACATATACTTACTCTAGAACGTTTTAGCTCTATATAATCTGGATTCCATATGTGACAGCTGAGTGGAGTGAAGAACACAAACTGTATTCTTACGCGGTATAAATAGTGCAATTTTTTTTAATTGATATTTGTTTCCGCAAATGTCTTTTGTTGTAATTTTACGATCAATTAATACAGATAATATTATTATTATTATTATTATAAACAATATCTAATGACTAAGCTAAACTCTTTAATTTCATAAAATCTCATATAGGTGGCCAACTACAGAGCCACTTTCAATTATGCCCCTAAGTGACTCGCGAGCCGATGGTTGATTATCCAAATGAAACCGTCATTTTAATTAAAAAATCATTATTTTTTTATGTATAATTCTATAATTATAATATGTAATGGCGTAATAAAATGAAAAAAAATGCAAAATTTTGCCATTAAAGGCAAAATTAAAATATTTCAACATTTCTGTTAATAATGATTAATATATAATTTAAACGACTGTCTTAAAAGCGCCCTTAATACTGTTGAATCAATTATCAATTTATTGTTCAATTTAAAAATGGGTCCCAGAGATCCAAATACCATTTGAGGCCCTTGCCTAAAAAAACCATTGTACAGAAGTGCGCCCCAAAAAGGCCTGTAGTTGATATAACAACCTAAACAGCCCTAAATAATAAACTTTATTGAGAGTTTTCATAAACAGGAGAAATTGAAAGATTGTTAAAAACTAGAAAAGTAACTGAATAAATCAAATAATCATTTTTATTAATAAAAAATTAAAAAATGTCTTTGCTTAAAGTTGGGTCATTTTCAAGCTGACATAAAAAAAGCTTAAATTGGAAATATTTTTAACTGATTCAGCTACCCTTCTAGTTTTTAAAACATATTCAAATGTTCTCTTGAATTTTGTTTCTGAAAAAAAAAAAAAAATAATCAGAATTTGAGCGGTGTGTTTACACTTTAAAACTAGCTAAACTCAGGATAAACACGCCTTAAAATATAATCCTTTAATACCTTAACACACAGCTGATAATTTAAATGCATTTAAATAATAAATGTGTTCTACAGAGCCCTGTGAAGGACAAACAAACAATATGTCGAATTCAATTTATTCAGTTAATAATCTTAAAATATTGAGTTAATGCTTAAATATATAAACTATTGACAAAATATTGATTTAGTATTTCAATTAAAAATATTAATAACAAAGTCAATTTTTATTTGGGTTCATGTCCTTAACTGGATTCCGTATAATTCACCTATAAACACATTTAATTTGAATTCATTTAACTCATGACTGTGTACAAGGTGTTGGGTTCTAAGCTTTCCTTAACAGACAGGCAATTAGAAAACGGGATGAACAGAAGTTGTCTCCGCCCTTATTATGACGAACGGGGCAAATTCTAATTGGTTTCTTGTGTGGTTCGATGTTGAAAAGGGCGGAGCATGTGACGTCAGACTATATAATAAGACCTTTTCATAGATAAAAAGATTTAAAGAAAACAAAAGGGTTAAAATGAAGAGAAAAAAGTTTCTTTTGAAATATATCATCATCCTGGAAATCTCTGCAATCATTTCTTTTCTTGGTCATTTTAATATTTATGAAATTATGAATATGTATAAGAAGAGGGCAATGGACCTTCCATTATTTTTTTTCTCAGAAATTCCATTATTTTTTTATTTTGAAATATAAAAATATGGTATACAATTTCTTGAATATAAAACAAAATTTTATACATTATGTCTTAAAGTGTAAACGCCTATGAATTTGTTTTTTAAGAAACTAAATGTGTTTAGGTGAATTATACGGAATCCAGTTAAGGACATGAACCCAAATAAAAATTGACTTTATTATTGAAATTGAAATACTAAATCAACATTTTGTCAATAGTTTATATAATTTATATTTAAGTATTAACTCAATATTTTCAGATTATTAACTGAATAAATTGAATTCGACATATTGTCCATTTGACCTTCACAGGGCTCTGTAGAACGTGTTTAATATTTAAATGCATTTAACTGTGTATGTGCGTCGAGGGTATAAAGTCAATCGCACTCTCATTGTTCTGTCTTCATTGTTTTTTTGCAACAATCTAAAATATATTGTCATAAAACTTCTGATTATTCTGTCTTTCAGAAAAAAAAATTGAGAAAACTTGAGTATTTTAGAAACTAGAAGGGTAACTCAATCACTTAAGTCTATTTTCATGTTGATATCTTTCAAAATAAGCTTTTTATGTAAGTTAGAAAATGATCCAACTTCAAGCAGGATCACACTTAGAAGACGATATATTTTTTTTTTAAATTTTTGTTTATAAAAAAGTTTATTTTTAAGGGTTTTCTAGTTTCTAAAATACTTTCTAGTTTCTCTTCATTTTGCTCTTCTGAAAGATAATAATCAAGAGTTCGAAACTCAAACATCTCTAACTTCAGACACTTGAGTCTGAATGGAAACAGACCTTCAAAAAAAAACATCAATCTTGCGGTATAAAGAATGACACAAGTTAAATAGTTTAAAATAGAACACTTCAGAAACATTAAAATTTCAGCTAATATTTGGCAACAAATTTCTATAAAAAGAGAATTTAAAAAGTTATTGAAATTTTGATTAAAATACTGAAATCTTAATCTGGAATCAAAATGATATTTTGAAAAATAAAATACAATAATTTTAATTTTCTGCTAACTTATTTCATTTTCTAGTATGTAATCGAAAATTAAAATAAAATGAAATAAGTTAGTAGAAAATTAAAATTATTGTATTTTATTTGTATTTCAAATGTGTAGTTTTTTTATTGTTAGCGAGATATTGAATTTTAAACAATAGAGAGACTGTTCCATTCAACTATACTTTGATATAATAGACTTGGGGCGTTGGTTCTGTGACAAACCGAACCCATTAATGGTTGTGTAAGAGAAAGAAAAAAAGACTCGTAATTTTTACATCTAATTTAAATATTTATAAGCATAAATATTACATGCATCAGAAAAGTAAAATAAACAAGTTTAAAATATTTAAGGTGGTTTTCAAAATGTATAAAAACGTTTCTCGAACTCTAATTATCCTGTGTTTTTCCAGAAGCAAAATTTATGAGAAACTTGAAATTGTTTTTGAAACTAGAAGGGCAACTCAATCACTTACGTGTATTTTCATGTTGATATCTTTTAAAATAAACTTTTTGTTATGAACTTACGAACCTGTGTCCTGGAGTGATTTACTTATTACTCTTCTAGTTTCTAAAACACTTTCTGTGTTTTGAAAACAACTTTAAGAAACACTTGAACATGTTTTATAAACTAGAAGAGTTACTGAATCTCTTATGATGATTTTAACGTGTAAATGACCCTTAAATTCTTATTATTCTGTGTTTCAGGAACAAAATTATGAAAAACTTGAAATTGTTTTTGAAACTAGAAGGGCAACGAGTATTTTCATGTTGATATCTTTTAAAACAAACTTTTTGTTCTGAACTTATTGTTTTGAAATTATTATAACAAGTTTTTTTTTCTTAACTGTGTCCTAGAGTGATTTACTTACTCTTCTAGTTTCTAAAACACTTTCTGTGTTTTAAAAACAACTTTAAGAAACACGTGAACATGTTTTATAAACTAGAAGAGTTACTGAATCTCTTATGATGATTTTAACGTGTAAATGACCCTTAAGTTCTTATTATTCTATCTTTCAGGAACAAAATTATGAAAAACTTGAAATTGTTTTAGAAACTAGATGGGCAACTCAATCACTTACGTGTATTTTCATGTCGATATCTTTTAAAATAAACTTTTAATGTTATGAACTTATGAATGTTTTTATTATGATAAGTTTTTTTTTATTAAATGTGTCCTGGAGTTATTCACTTACTCTTCTAGTTTCGAAAACACTTTCTGCGTTTTGAAAACAATCTGAACGTATTTTAGAAACTAGAAGAGTCTGTTACTGAATCCCTTATGATGGTTGTAAAGCGTAAACGACTCTCGAACTCTGATTAGTCTGTCTTTTAGGAACAAAATGACGAGAAACTTGAAAGTGTTTTAGAAACTAGAAGAGTACTTGATTGCAGGAGTGTATTGAGTTGAATTGAAAGT
Source organism: Brachycybe producta (assembly GCA_036925085.1). Lineage (NCBI taxonomy): Eukaryota > Metazoa > Arthropoda > Diplopoda > Playtdesmida > Andrognathidae > Brachycybe > Brachycybe producta. The sequence continues at coordinate 2,851,811 of JAUPFP010000003.1, forward strand.
GCCAAGTTTTATTCTTGAATTTCGTCCTTAGACAGTGAGGTTTCTTTTTCTCTATATGTTATTATCAATCTGCGGAATCAGGCAATCTGCAAAACCACCAACCTGCTAGTGGATCTGCAAAACTCAATACATTTTAGGTGTTGAATTTTGCAGGTTCACTAGCAGGTTGGCTGTTTCGCAGATTGCCCCGGCAATCTGCAAATTGACTGATTCAGCAGATTGACGGTTTAAAAAAAAACCAATCTTCTAGATGGAAATCACAAGAAAAGAAAGAGAAACCAAGCTACTAGTCGAAATTACACCTCAAATTGCTCCATTTAGCTCAAAGAAATGACCCTATAAATAAAGAACTATCGTGGACCACCACTTCAATAAAAATGCGACATTTCGAAAATGAGCCATTGTTCCTATGCTCCTCTTTACTACAACTTACATCACTTTTCATGTTCTTGTCTGTCTAATTGAACATACTCAAAATCCAATAGAAAAACACTATCTTGATGTCACTAGAATATGGCGATTTACCAAATTAAACATGGGAGGTCTACCTAAGGCTCAAATTCAAGAAGGAAACTTCAATATTTGCACTTCGACTTGACCTCTCTAAGCAGGGTTCCACCAACATAAAGTATAGTTAACAAGTATAGTTAACAAAACAGATTTTTCCTATTTTGGAAACTTGGCTCAGAGGCTTCAAGTTTAACCTTGGTTCAGATTCTTCAAGTTGAAGTTCAGGTGGCACGCTTCCTTCTTGAAGATTAGCCTCCAACAAACTGAACTTTCAGCAACAAAATTAGGAGGAAACTAGAAAGCGTTTTTAGAAACTAGATGGGTAGCTCAATCACTTAAAAGGTATTTTTCATGTTGATATCTTTCAAAATAAACATTTTATAACAAAGTTAGACCATTTTTTAAACTGACAAAAAAAAGCTTATTTTGAAAAATATCAACATGAAAATAATGTTAAGTCATTGTGGCTACCCTTCAAGTTTCTAAAACATATTCAAGTTTCTCTTAATTTTGCTTCTGAAAGACATAAACATCAGAATTCGAAGAAAAAAAACCCCCAGCAGTTCATAAACCATCTTAAGAAGCTATTGGCATGAAGAAAATCAGTATGATGCAATATGTGGTATAGCCATTTAATATGGTGCGTGTACGGTTTTTCATTTAATCTTTCCATTTGCCGTACAGTTATGTTTCAAACGAGGTTGTAAGTGCAATTAGCACTGAAATATTCTGTGAATCCACTGATACTTTTGCAAAACCTAGTTACGACTCCTTCTATTTTAAAAGAAAAGTTTAAAACATACTACATGCTAATTTTCCATAGACGAAGAGTTCGTTCCTGATCGCCTATGGAAATTAGCATGTAGGCCATTTTCAGAATTATTTTAAAAAATAGGAAGAACCCATAACTAGGTTTTGCAAAAATATAAGTGGATTCACAGAATATTTGAGTGCTTATTATAATTTAAATTACGTTTCAAAATTAACTATACGCAAAAAGAGAAACTATAAACGAAAAGCGAACACACACCATGTTAAACGGCTATACCAGATATTGCATCATCGCAATCTCAAGTTTTTTTTATATAAACTCCTATAGAAAATATGTATTAATGAAGAGATGCTGGTGCCATCTACTGGTTATTTTCTTCAACTTACCCATAAAGACAGCCTCTTAACACGAAAAAAAATTAGGAATGGGCCATTCGAATCCTTGAATCCCGAGAATCTTGAAAAAATATTTTCGAATCTTCGCGCTTTTTCGTCTTTCGAATTCTAACCTAAAAGAAAAACTGTTAAAAATTTTGGTAAAATTAGTTTTTAACTCCATTGACGTCCAATAGAAGCGTTCACTAACAAAAAACCCGGCGATTGTTGCAATTTCTGTGGTTATCCGGTTCATCAATGGATCACCTTGTGGCCTGACCCTGAGTGAAGCCACACTGTGTTTTATTATTATTCATAATTTAATATTTAATATTATTTCATTTATTTGTATCTTCTTAATGAATAATAAAGGATTCTTATATGAAGGATTCGAGATTCGGGAGATTCGAGAACCTTTTAGGATTCGGATTCGAGAAAATTTTAGATTCGTCCCAACTTCTAAAAAAAATATTCCAGTCCCTTAGATTTCCGTGACAAAATGTTTTTTTCCCCCCTGTGTAATTTCAACAGAGAGAGAAAAAAAAATCAAAACATAATTTGCATAAAACATTGTTTCTAAAAAGTTTTGTTTTATGCATTTCAAATTTATCCAATTTTTTTTTCCAAACAACTTTGCAAATAAGCTAAAGTATTTATAACTACAAATAATGGTGATCAGAAATTTTTTAAAAAAAATTACCATTGAAAAAAAAAATGGTTTTAAAAAAACCATTTTTGAACAAAAGAAGAAAAAAAATCTCATCAAAAAAAAACAACAAAACAAATTACAATAATGAATATTACAAACTACAACGTTTAAAAAACTGAACAACAAACTATACAAATATAATTAATTAATTAATAATGGGTACCCTTAAGTATTATTTTTTTTATAGGAGACCATTTTTTTTATACAAATTACACAAAAAAATGCAAAAACTAAAAAAAAAGAGGAAAATCCTTTTTTTTTTTTTTTAAAAACAAACAATTATTTTTAATTTTAAGTCTGAATATTTATATTTTATACAATTTGTAATTTTTTCTTTCTTCTTTCCCTTTTTTTTTCAGTAATTTTCTCTTCTTTTTTTTGTTTTGTTTGTTTGAATAAAAAGTGAATTTTTCTTTACTTGATGAAGTTGTTTTTTTTTAGTAAATTTTCTTTTATACGTAAAATGCCCAATTTACATAAATATATATATATTTTTTTCTATTTATAATCTAATGATTAACATTGCACAATAGGAGAGAGAGAGTTCGATCGAAGAGACAAATATGAAAACGTAACATGAAAAAAAAAACCTCCGTAACATTTGTTACTTGATAAAATGTAGGAAAATTTAGGGAATTTTCATTTCCATTTTTTTTTTGTTTCTTTTGAAGAAAAGTGCCAAAAAAAATATCAGAAAAGTACATTGATTGTTTTTAAAATGCAAATAACACCATCTCTCTAGTGGTGTGTACGGAGCTCTGTAAAGGACACGCGAGACTTTAATCTCGAAATTTCAACTTTTTCCAGAATTTCGAAATTTCGACTTTTTCCAGAATCTCGAAATTTCGTCTTTTTCGAGAATCTCGAAATTTCGTCTTTTTTCCAGAATCTCGAAATTTCGACTTTTAATCTGTTTTATTCCACCATGTTAATTATGCCATGTTGTGCGCACCCATAACTCTAATAATTAAATTATTGCAAGCGCCCTCTTGTAGCAGCAATAATTTAATTATTAGAGTATGGCGCGCACAACATGGCATAATTAACATGGCCGAATAAAACAGATTAAAAGTCGACATGTTAAGATTAAAGTCGACATGTTGAGATTCTGGAAAAAGACGAAATGTCGAGATTAAAAAAAAAAATCTCGCAAGTCCGTCACAGAGCTCCGTAAGTGTCTGTTACAACTGGAACAATTCTAACTAAAACGACGACAAGGGTTGGAGGTGGAGGCTAATTCCACTTATGTAATCTGCATATGCTTTTTAGCTGTTTAATCGCTCAATTGCTTATACTTTTTTTTAGTACCTTCACGACCCTTGTTAGCCTCCACCTCCAACCCCCTTTGCGCCGTCCCAGTTAGAACCATTCTCAAATTTCAGAAAAAGTTTATAAGTGTTTTACAAACTAGAAAGGTAGCAAGCAGCTCAATCACTTTAAAGATATCTTTTCATGTTGATATTTTTCAAAATAAGCTTTTTTTAATGTCTTGTTTTTTTTTTTAAATGACTCAAAATTTAAGCAGATTTTTTTTGTTCTAAATTTTTCTCCAATAAGTCTATTTTGAAAGTGTTTTAGGTACCGTTTCTAGTTTGTAACACACTTTCGATGTCTCCTTAAAAAGTTGCTCCTATTCTAAAAACGTTACTTAAAAGCCAAAGTGAAACTTAACCTAAGCTAAACTTAAAAATAAAAACTCTTCATAGACTTATTATACAGTTTAGTCTTAACGTCATATGGTTTAAAGCTTAACTTTATATTTTATGCAACGTTTTTGAATACAAGAGAAAAATCACACACGCTGAAAAAAAAGCATAAATTAGAAATAGAAATATAAAAAAAAAATCTGAATAATTTTACGGTCCTTTTGCGCCATTATTCAGATATTTTAAATTTCTATTTCTGTTTATTTTTCAGTGTGTGTGTGTGATTCTTCCCTAGAGTTCGAAAATCAGCATTCAGAAACACGAAACAACGAGGAGGAGGCGCCTCATACATTGCAAATTTCTATGATCAGCTGTTTCAAAACAAGAGCTGAGTAACTGAACGCATCCCCACTTTGTTTAAAAAGTTTGATCCAGAGAAAGAATTTTGAAACAATAAAAAAAAAATCCTAGCTCAAAATGCTCTCCAAATAATTTTCGTAAAGTTCTCGAAAAAAATTTCAATTAAAGAATTGCAAACAAAAAAAAAACCCTGTGACATTTATATTTATAATTGTCAATTTTTTGTACATATTTTTACAGTATTTTTTCAAGCACAGAAATATGTACAAAGTATTTTTTTAAAAAAAAATGGAGATTTGAGTTTCGGCCGTAAACTTCGAAATCACTTAAAACTGAGGCTTTTTTCAATTTAAACACAGTTCATTCTTAAAAGCAAAACAAATTATGCTTTTTTTTGCAACTAAAGAGCCTGGTTAGAGGCTAGAGTTAACTTACAAACTTTTAATCCAGCTGCATTTTAATTCAAGATACCTTTTTAGCCAGTAATTAAACCCTCTAGAATTAAAATGCAACTGAATTAAAAGTTGTAAATTAACTCTAGCCTCTAACTAGGCTCTTAATTCAGCTGCATTTTAATTCTAGACAATCTGCTTAAACTCTCTAGGATTAATATGCAAACTGAATTAAGTTTCAAATTAACTCTAGCCTCTAACCAGCCTCTTAATACAGCTGCATTGTAATTATTATGGACAATATTTAGCCTTTCATTAGTCTCTAGAATTAATATCCAACTGGATTAAGTTCTAAGTTAAGTCTAGCCTCTAACCAGCCTCTTAATTCAGCTGCACTTGAATTCTAGACAATCTTTAGCCTTTAATTAAACAATCTAGGATTAATATGCAACTTAAGTTGTAGGTTAATTTTAGCCTCTAATCAGCCTCTTTTGATTGCCAAAATGCATAATTCTGTTTGACCTTATTCATTATTTTTGAAGTTATTTTTTATCGCACATCAGAACCCCGGATCCTCTTAATATTTTTAAAAAAAAAACTCCTACAGGAATACTGCCATTACATTTACTGTGATGTAACTGACATAAATATCAACGAGTGTGACGTCACAGACAATGCAACAACCGAACTACTTGCAGGAATTACCAAATTCAGCTATTAACATTGGTTTAAACTTATGACAGTTTTCGTAAAAAAGCAACTCTTAGGAAAAATGAACCTCGTACGTTAAAGACATAAAATGTGTTGGAAAATAAAACACTTGATATCTTTCAAAATAAACGTTTTCTACTAATTTGAATGTGCACATTCGTAATAAATATCATTAAAATGTTTCAATTTTAAAGATAATTATCATCAAAAACCTTTCCTTGTTTCTAGTTTCTAATAATGCGGCTTTTTAGAAGAAAAATAAAATGAGTAAAAATTAGAATAGTAAATGAATGAGCTCCAAATGAATTTTCAGAAAATGAAGGTTTTTTTTTGCGTTAGTTTGAAACCATTAACTATTGTTGATCGAAACAGATTTACTTTTGTATTTTTTTTAAACTGCCATAAAATGTTTATTTTAAAACATATCGTATTTAAATAACATTTTAATTCACTTACTATTCTAGTATTTAAAAAAACTTCTGTAATTTATGCCCTTAAAGTTGCTTCTAAAAACTGTCAATAAGCTCAACACAAAGCTTAGATATTTTTTTTAAAAAAGTTTCAAACTTCTGCCAATTTGCAAAATAGCAAAAATAACTAAATTTCTGCCAATTTGCAAAATACCAAAAATAACTAAATTTCTGCCATTTTGCAAAATACCAAAAATAACTAAATTTCTGCCAATTTGCAAAATACCAAAAATAACTAAATTTCTGCCATTTTGCAAAATACCAAAAATAACTAAATTTCTGCCATTTTGCAAAATACCAAAAATAACTAAATTTCTGCCATTTTGCAAAATATCAAAAATAACTAAATTTCTGCCATTTTGCAAAATACCAAAAATAAGTAAATTTCTGTCATTTTGCAAAATATCAAAAATAACTAAATTTCTGCCATTTTGCAAAATACCAAAAATAAGTAAATTTCTGCCATTTTGCAAAATATCAAAAATAACTAAATTTGGCGCTGACCAAAAAAAAAAGTAATCAGAAAATGAACCGGACAAAAAAAATCATAACCGCATTTTCTTTTCAAAACTGGAACAACTTTTTTGTGCAAGATGATTAAAGTATTTAGTTTAATTTAAAAAAATGTTTTTTTTAAATCAAAATTTTATACTTGAATCGCCTTGCAATTAAATATAAAGCAAAATTCGCAAAAGAGAGAGAGAGAGAGAACAAACCTTTTGTACGTTCTCGTCTTAAAGAGATAATTAAAACTTAATATTTGTTTTTGTCTAAAATAAATCGATCAGAAAACCACTCCGTTAAAAAAAGACACGCACGCCAACACACGAAAAACAAAAATCACTGGTTCGGATGATAAAAATAATTAAAAATCTGTATAGACCATTACAGAACACACACACAAAAAAAGTTACGACAATCGAACACTATTCGATTCTCGTGATTGCGCGACTTCAAAGCCGAAATTAAAACAAAACAAAAACAAAATTACAAATGAAATAAAAAAAAGAAGAGCGCGACCGATGATGAAGAGAAAGATGATGACGATGAAAGTCTTATATATATTTATGCAAAGAGCCGAAGAAAAGAAAAAAGAGTGGTTTGACCACACTCGATATATATATACGAGAAGAAAAGACGACCAAAAAGTCCATTTTCCACCTTTTTTTTTGTTGTTGTATCTCCTCGTCTTAATATTATAAACACGATAAAAGTTTTCTTGTATCGAAGAAAAGAAGGGGCAGTTATTACGATAAAGCGAATGCAAGGAGTTTTCTTTTTAGCTATATCGATCGCGGAAACCCGGAATATTACAAAAAAAAAAGAAAACAACAACGACGACCTTCCGAAACTGTTGCGATTCTCCCTTTTGCGAGGATGAGATTGTTTCGATTCGAGTAATAATCGCGATACAAACCAGCTCGACAAATTTTCGAAGAAAAAAAAACAAAACAAACAAACAAAGACACGAACACAAGACTTTTTTTTTATCGAGAGTTTAGAAACGTCATCACCTGCATAGCATCGAACAATTGGTCCATATGCTCTTGATTTTACCGAAAAGCTTTTTTTTTTGTTAAAAGAAAAGACAAGAAACAACCGTGAGACACTTTTTTTTCTGCATAAAAGTCGATCGAGAAGCGAGTTTCAGCTATAAAAGAGAATAAAAAAGAAACTTTACCTTGTTAATCCACGTTGAATCCTGAAGGCAATGCTCCAGAACAACGTGAGACTCCTGAGTTGGATCCGATGATTTTATGCTATTAACCTTAAAGAAGATAAAATACGACGAGATTAAGATACTTGACGCTGATTTACGAACTCTTGATTATTCTTAATCTTTCAGAAGAAGAAAAAAATGAAGAGAAACTTGAAAGCGTTTTAGAAACTAGAAGGGTAGCCAAATCCCTTAAGGGGTATTTTCATGTCAGATATTTTTCAAAATAAAACTTTTTATGTTAGTTTGAAACTGGCTCAACTTTATGCAGACAATATTTGGTTAATTTTTGACTTCGTGTCTATAAAAAGTTAATTTTCAAAAATATCGACACGAAAATAGCCCTTAAGTGATTGAGCTACCCTTCTAGCTTCTAAAACACTTTCAAGTTTCTCTCCAGTTTCCGCCTGAAAGGCAAAATAATCAAGAGTTCAAGAAGCGGTTGATGCGTTAAAACCACCTAAAATGGGTTTCACAAACAGCTGAATTTCAAACTCTGTTCAGAATAGTAAAATTAAGTGAAACTAGAAAGAGTTTTTAGAAACTAGATGGGTAGCACAATCACTTAAAGGCTAATTTCATGTCAATATCTTTCAAAATAAACTTTTTATAGACATAATATCGTCTGTTTTCAGTAAGGTCATTTTCAAACTCACATAAAAAAAGCTTATTTTGAAAAATTTCAACATGAAAATACCCTTCCAGTTTCTAAAACACTTTCAAAGTTTCACCTAATTTTGTTTCTGAACGAATAATCAAAGTTCGAGAGGCGTTTACACTTTCTTTAAACCCCTCGTAATAATATTTTTATGGCCTCTCTCCTTTAAAAATAAAGAGGTTCTAATTTTCACTTTGATTAGAAAAAAAGCATAACTACAATTGCTTTAATGATGATGATTATTTCGCGATTGGCACTTAGGCCGCAAATTAAGAAACGCTTGTTATTTTGAATAAATATCCGAACCCTAATTAACATATAAAGCAGCTCTAAGCTGAATCGTTAAGAATTAAAAACAAAAAATTGCATAATTGATAAACAAAAACAAACTAAATAAAAACCCACCTTATTCGCACACATCGTAAATAAATTGTACTTTTGGTGATGCATCTGACTGTACGCTTGAACTACGTCCGTACAGTTAGCGCAGAGAAGAAAATCCTAAAACAACAACAACAAAAGACGTTAAGAGTTTATTGTCTTTTACTCGCGATTCTGAGAAAGATAAAGACAAAAAATCTCTTGCCCTTCGTTCCATGTTTTTCAGACAAGATTCCTTCGAAGGACAAAGTGTCGTATAATTGTAAAGTTGCCCGTCGAAAGCAACTTTCCTCAATGATACGAAACCTTTGGCACAAGCCTTTAAAAAAAAAATAATAAAAGACAAAAGTGACTAAAGGCCGATCCACATCAAACTGACAAAAGTGCAACATGAGTTTTCGAGACAAAAACACAACAAAAAAAAGCCAGAAAAAGACGTTTTTGAAAATAAAACAAAACTGAAACAACTGTCAGTGGTTCTCAAGACAAAACCACAAGAAATTTGTGTTTTGTTTTTTGGTTTCTATAGCTGTCCTATACGTAAACTACGCAACTGTTTCTATTGTTGTTTTAATACTAACTGTCCACACTGCGCAGACAAGAGTTGACAAAATTGTTGCGTAATACAGAGACAAAACAAAAACCTTTTGATGTTTACCGACTTGCAGCAGCGAGACATGGAATTATTTGTGAAATTCCAGACAAAAACCAAAACACAAAAGTAGCAGAAATGTTTTAGAATTGTCGCCAATTTGTCTTTAAAACAAACTAAGTTTCTCTTTAAGTCTGTGTTTTGTCAGCTTGATGTGACCCCATTCACATCAAGCTGACAAAACATTAGGAACAAATTCAAGTAGAAAACTTAACACTTGAACCCTCGGAATAATAATGTTCGAAAACAGAACCATCCATGTACTAAATAATTGTCTACGATGGAAACCTGTTTAGAGGGTTCAAACTCAAAGAAACGATCGAAAACGTCGTCTATACCACGACTTTCTTTCCCCCATTACCTGACAGTTCATCTGTTGTCCTCCTTCGGCCGTAAACGGTCGAACCATCACGAAAGGAAACGTTTCGACATTATCCTTCAAGATAATATCCCACTGTATACAACGAGATAACTGAGATTTCTTATAAGCAACGATCTCGTCGATCTCGTGTACGTGAGACAAGAAATACTCATCTAGAACACACAAAACAAAAAAAACCCATCGAATTTATAACATATTTTAAACAAATGAGCGTTTTCGATCGACGACGAAGAAGAAGAACCGACCGTTCTCTTTAACAATCTCGCTTATGAAGTTCGGATCGAGAGCCTGACTTATCAAAGTCTGAAGATAAACTTCGAAGTTCTCTTTATGAGCCGAAGCTTCGTCCGTCTCTAATCCGCTCAGAGACGAAGCGAAAGACTTTGATTGATAATCTTTGAGATATTCGACAACGACGTTCGTGTGACCCGATTTCACCACCTGCACGACTATCGGCTCATACAACGCCTTCGAACCGAGACAAAACCTCGAATACTAAAATAACGAGAAAAAAAAAGTCGATCCGGTTTCTCGTAAACGAACAAACTTCAAATTATAATTTACTTACAGAAGATAAACCCTTGTAGAGAGTTTTGTTTCCGTCTTTATACGGCTCGAACTTCTGAAGAAGACTTCGACCATCGATTCTCCAGATCGGAGCATTCGCTTGACTTTTATCCGAAGACAAGATAATGAAGTCACCAGCCTTAAAGAAGAAAAGAAAAACAGTTTGAACCATCGTAAAAAGCTAGAAAACGTTAGCGAAAAAAAAAACACAAACCCTAAACCCTGATGCGTTTTCGAGACAGTCTAAAGAAGACAAAGTTGCGTCTTTCATCTTTGGACGTCCCCTGAAACGAAGCCCAAACAAAAATTTATGAAATTACGAATCGACATTTCCGGCATCTTCAGATCGATTTCCAACCTTTTTCTTACGGCGTCACATTGGTCGAAGCTTTCGGCGTTCGTTTCTTCCATCGACTTCTGTCGTTTGTTTGGATACGATCTACGACAACAAAATAATCACAAATACGATTAAGTACATGTAATTTACCCTAGATTATTCAAAAACTGTTTAAAAAATCAAAGTATTTTAGAAAACTAGAAAAGTAAACTAACAAACTCTTGAATTATATCAGTGATTATCACGAAGATATCTCTAAAAATGAACTTTTTTTGAACAACATTTTGAAATTTTTAAGAACTTATCGAAGAAACTTTCGAAAACTTTTTAAAATTCCAAAAGACGTTTATTTTGAAGCAAGAAACCTTGGCAGTGCTGTAATGTGTAATCCACCGCGTCCCCTCCTTCGTCCTCGCAATCCCAGGCTGTTCAGATGGTTCGAATCGTCGTTCGAACTGCGAGGAAGGTGCTTTAACGTCGTATCCATCTGTCGCACAACAGAAAAAAAAAAAACGGTTTTGAAGCCCGTTTAGTTCAGCTTAAATTGTAAACTGTTCTCAAACTCTCGCTCTTCTGTCTTTCAATACAGCAAAATTCAGATGTTTTAGGAAAACAGCCGATTTTCGCACTCTTTAATGTTGTTTTTAAAATTCAGAATAACCAGAGTTCCGTTTTATTAAAACAACAATTACCCTCGCTGCTGTACTCCAAGGAGGTTCTACATCCAAACTGTCTAGTTTAGGTTTCTTCGCTAATGACACCGGACTGGAACTCGAAGCCGAATCGTTTCCATCTCCTCCTTGTTTTTCGCAACTTTCGTTCGATTTTTCTATTAAAAAAAAAAGTTACGATAAAGCGAAGAGAGCCAAAAGACACTCGAATAAGAAGAAAAGAAAACCTTTCGTCTTATCCTTTTTGTTCACTTTCTCCTTCGTCTTACGTATCGATGGTGACATCATCATCATCGATCCGTACTCTCTACCGATCGAATCGTAATTCGAAGCGGATAGATCCTGATTTTGATTTGATGCCAGAGAAGAAGAAGAAGAAGAATGGGAAACGTTTTTGTTTCCTTCGATCGATTTGCTCGGCGGCGACTTCAGATAAGACTTCGTACTGTTCTGTTTCTCGTTCGGTTTCGTAAGTGTCGAGAAAAACCGTGGTTCCGTCGACGGCGGAACATCGTTACCGGGAAAAGCATAATGATCGGTCGTTGAATCAGTCGAAGTGCTGTTGTTATTGACTCCATTGTTGTTGCCTCGATACGATCCGGACTGATCCGTCAAACTCTTAAGAGCGCTATTCACAGAATCGACGAAACCTTTACTTCCCATAACGTCATCGTCGTCCTCCGATGAAAACGTAAACGCATCCGGTCCCGGCACGACCATGTTACGATTCGTAAACGAAGTTCCAGCTTCGTATTTCGAATTGTACTTGAGTTTACGACCGGCATTCGGACCCGGAATTTTTCTCGTTCCACTTCCGCGACCTCGACCACTGGCTCCACCTCTTGGTTTATCGGTACACGTAAAAAGTCCAGTAACGGGATTCAATTCCACGTTACGACCCTGAGGTGGTGATGTATAAGTTTCTCGAGATTTGGCTCCCCTTCCTCGTCCCGGTTTCGTCATAATCGGTATCGACGACGACGAAGCCGCGACATTTGACGTAGGATCATCGGTCTTTAAGAATTTCAGAAAACTATCCAGAAAGTTTCCTCCCGGTGGTGGTCCGGATGGAGCCGAAGAAGTAGATCCACCACAAGTGTTTTTCTTAAGATCCGATGCCACGTTACAGACAGGTGGCAATTCCGTTAGAAATCCAAGATCGTCTTCGATACTTAGCGTCTTACGTACGAATTTGGGCGGAGGAAATTCTTGATGGAATTCACCTTCCATCGCTAGAGGGTGCTGCTGTTTGTTGTCCGAAGCCACAACCGGATCGAAGTTCATCGCATCGAATGACGATAACGAAGAAGGTGTTGATGAAATGTCGTTTGTCGATGGTGGTTGAACACCGATCATGTTATGAGGTGGTAACGGTTGTTGTCCTTGTTGGTTCGATCCACCGACTCCGATTCCCATTTGTCCCGACGATTGCGGCGGAAGTTCGTTACAAAATGAAGTTCGTGAATCGTTTCCAAGATGATGATGTTGTTGTTGTTGCTGCTGCTGTTGATGATGATGATGATGATGATAATTGATGTTACTCTGTATCACTTGATACGGTTCATTGCAAGGAGGAGGTTGTGGTGGACCGTGATTCGATGGTCCGCCATGATGATTCGGCATTCCGTGGTTCGAATGATGTTGTGGACCACCGTGGTTCACTAAATTATGATTTGTATTCGAAGGTGGACCATGATTCGATGGTGGCGAATACATCTGTTGTACCGGTGAACATAAAGGACTTTGCGGCACGCTCATCGACGACGAATGATCGTTTGGAGAAATTCCAACTCCGGGTCTCATCATCGGCATTTGTGAATGATGTTGCTGTTGCTGTTGATGATGATGGTGGTGATGGTGATGATGATGTTGATGCGAAGCCGAAGATGAAGGCGACGGAGGAATAAGAGGAGGAGGTTGTTGAATGTTGCCATTTGTCGCAACCGATTGCATCGATGTTGAAACCGACTGCATCGCTGCAGCAGCCGCAGCGGCTTCTTCGGCCAATTGTTTCTTCTTCGAACGATGAGTTCTCTTCTTTTTCGGTTTCTGTTCCGTCTGATCGACACCGGATCCATCCATATTGTGCATTACACCGACACCGAGATGTTGTTGTTGTTGTGTAGGAGGAGGAGGAGGAGGTTGCGACAGATCCATAAGATGTGGTTCTTCGTGATGATGTACGAGAGAATCTTTAAGAGGATGTAAAAGACCGACACCGGTCGTTTCGAGGTCGAGTTTATCGTTACTTGAACTCATTTCGGCCAGATCTTGAAGTGTCATCTGTTGTGGATTAAAAACGTTATCCATTCCCATAGTTTTCGGTGATTGCGTACAACTATCCGCAGCTAATCGTCCCGAAGAAGCCATCGTATGCGGAGATTGCATCATTCGATGATCCAAAGGAGTTAAATTACTTCCGCTGTTACTACCGTTGTCGCTGCCGACTCTCGAAGGTGTCGGTAACATGCGAGATAGATTCGTAGCGATGCCGTGATTAGACGCAACCATGTCCGTCATGCAATTATCGCTTGTTATCTGAGCAGTTCCGATGACCGAAGGTTCGTAAGCACGATGAAGCGGAGGAGGTGTCGGAGTCGCTATCTTGGTCTCGTTCAGATGTTTTGGTTTATGAGGTGGAGTCATTGTACTTGCTAGCGAATAAGTTCCGCTGGCCGAAACCGGAACGTTGGCTCTAGTAATCACCGAAGAATAAATGACTCCCGGAGAATCGTTATGAGATAACACCGAAGTGCTATGCGGATAATGCGGAGTCGAAACTGGTGTCGGTGGACCTCCATGCGAAGATAACGAACTTGAGAAATCGACCGCAGCCGGCGAATAGTGAGCGGGAGAATGTATCGAATGAGAAGGACTTGGCGAATGGTACGACTGCGAATACGTGGGAACCGTCGAAGTATTCGCATAGTTTCCGTATGTGGACGAATGAGCCGTGCTACGTGATTGCGACTGAGTCGTGCAGATTTCTCGCGAGTGTGCCGCAGACGAGCCTCTCTGCGATCCTCTGCTATGATTCGATGTACCGTGCATCGTACTAGCGTTCCCAGAATGCGACTGCGCATTACTGATCATTTCGAAATGAGATTTCCCCTGTCCACCACCAGTGGCACCACCTCCGCCACTAGAGGCGCCACCATAACCTTCAATTTTGTCCTGTGGAGCACCGATAAGTGGCATCTCGTAAAGTTCTCGTTTATCAGATTGCAGTTCCGGTGGCTGAAAATGAGCCTGCGTATGAGAAATGTAGTTCTGCGCTAGAAGACCTCGTGCAGCCGCAACGTTCGAATTTGAATAAAGGGCGTATTCGCTGGATTTAAGTCCCGTAAGGCCAAGCGCTTCAGCTGTAGGTCCCAACGGTTCTTGCTGCATCATAAGTGATCCTCGCGCTGCCGCGTTCGAAACGTTCCGATAACCATGAGCAGCAGCTAAATCCTGCTCCATGTAACTCCGCGTGTCCATTACCATACGAGACGATTTCGTACGATGATCCTGCGAATGTAACTTGTCCATAGGATCCGCACCTCCGCTACCACGGGGCATAACAGCTTCGTGCGGAAGGACACCGAAAGGACTACTCGTAGCAGTCGGAACCATGTTAGAATGCCGCCAAGAGTGAGGAGGAGGTGGAGGAGGCGTTTGAGGATTAAAAAGACCCGCAGAAGATCCCATTCCCATGTTAGGGTCCGAACTCATCGTGGTTGGCCCCATTCCTCGTCTAACAAAACCTCCTCTCAGATCGCCAATCTCAGGTTCTTTAGCACTCATCGCTTTATAAAGTCCCGCTGCACCGTGCGAAACATTCAACGGTGGCAAATGTCCTTTAGCCGAAGCGTTCTGAAAGCTCGTTATCATTTGATCATATCCGGGTGCGAGTAAACCGGCCGAATTAACAAACGACGCGGCCGAAGGATCGCCGTGATGTCCACCTTGACCAACATTGAGACCGTGATGCGAGAGTAAGAGAGGAGGAGGACCGGCGCCTCCGTAACCTCCGATCGCATCCTGACGAGGAAGCGAAGCCGAAAGAGAGAGATCGTTCAGTTGACCGGATTGTGCTAAAGCAGAAGCGGAAGGATTCACTCCTCCAGCTCCGAGCCGCTGGTAATGCTGGCCGTATGCAGCCCAGGCTCCGGGATCCATCGTCCGTCCGAAGGCCCTTTTCTAGAGTCTTAGTACCATAGAATCTTTGCCTATAGCAACGAAATAAGAAGCAAATAAAACTTTCTTTTAAAAAATGACTAAAGATGATGAAAATTTAGGTTTAAATTACATTTAGAACAACAATTTAAAGTTTGTTAGAAACTGGAATAGTAAATTAAATGAGCATTTTCATAATAACAGGCCAATCTTTCAAAATAAACTTTTCATGGCAGTTTGGAAATGATAAAATATAATTTAAACTATTTCAAATTGCAATAAAAAGTTTATTTTGAAACATATAGTCACGAAACTACTTTTCAGCATTATCATCTTCCATTCTAGTTTCTGTGTAAGAAGTGATTCAAGGTGTCTTAGAAACTAGAAGTACAAAGTGAATCACTTAAAAAAGATTTTCACGTCGATATACTTAAAAATAAACTTCTTACCGTAATTTCAAATTATATAGATTTACGTTTCAGTTCAAATTAAACCAAACGCAGAAAAAAAAAAAATTTAATATTCGTAATTTAAAACACCAACATAAAAAGTTTACTTTAAACAATAACAACATGAAAAAAATTCCTTTAAAATTGCAATAAATAGTTAATTTTTAAGGACTGCCTTCATCTTAAGTGATTCATTTACCATTCTAGTTTCTAAAACACCTTCAATTTCTTTATAAACGTCTGCATCTGAAATGCAAAAAATAATCAGAATTCTAATTATTTTCATTTAATATTTTTTTAAATGAATTTATTAATAAAAAATATTCATCTAAATTACAATCAAGAAACCAATGCGAGTGAAGAGGGGGGGGGGGAGGAGGAGGCGGAGGTCAATCAAAGTGGCGCGCGCCGCAAAGCTAAACGCTCATTGGTCGAAAGAAAAAATAAAACCTTTCAGGAGATGTGGAGTGACGTCACAATCTCGTTACTCTCGAGCACGTGTAACTGCAACACGCGCGCATAACAACCATTTGATTGGTTAAACATTTCTAAGAGTGCGGAAATTAACAGAAGTAATAAAAAAAAAGACTAAAAACCGGACTTTTATGGCCCCTATGACGTCATAAAACGAAAATTTGGCTATTCTAGTGAATTAAATCATATTTTTTGACATTTTATATCAAATTTAATACGTTTTCCGCTTAATTTAAACGTTTTTATGTAATTAAAAGTAATCATAACGTGAAAAATATGCGAAATGAACAGCATCAGAAACAGATCGAGAAAAAAAATAAACCTCAAAAATTTCAAATTTAACGCGGATTTTTATACAAAAATGATCTTTACAATGCGTTTAATCACTATAAATAATGATAATACATCCGTTTCTTGACTATATCTTAGTAATAAACAAGTTTAAGACGACTAAATAACAGATTTATTGTCGGATTTCCGATCATAAACCATTAAAACATTCAAGAGAATCATTTGACCTTTTAACGTCGGAAATCGTCGGAATTCCGCACTTTAATTAACAATTCCGCGTTTAAACAATCCTGAAATATAAATATCATGTTAACAGATTGTCAATTTACAATGTAAAATAACATTTTCTTGAAAATAAACCAATTTTCAATCAACAAAACTCACCTTTTCCACTATATAAAAGCAACCATTTTGCTTATTTTGAAGGAATAACCATTTTGGACGACTTGGAGCACTCCGATTAAATAGTTTAACATTAAATTCAACAGGATGTCTCAATAAAAGGAAACACTCTGAATGTACAAGCTCGAGATTCTGAACGGATAGATCAGACCACTCCGATTTAATAATTTAACATAGACATCAAGCGAAAATGCTGATAAATCTTAACGCTCATAACGACCGTACCCGGGCAGTCAATGTACAGCTCAGAGTGTTACGATTACAAACTGTCCATGCAGGGCAGCACAATTTAATAGCTCTGAGCGCTCTTAAAGAAACGTAATTTAGGTAGATTGCTCCGAACACTCTATTCAACAAATTTTATATTAGATTCAATGCGTTTTTTAACTTGCTCTTAGTACTCAGCTTGCTATAAATATACGTACCGAAACTAATTGGAGTATTCGGAGCGAAAACGTTTACTACCAATAACTAAGTAATTTTGATGAATCCAATTGCTCAGAATTTCTATAAAAGAAACGCTATTCAAAATATCGTTTATGACGTACGGTTGCGTCAAAAATTATAATATATCGATAATCGATATTAATCAAAATATCGTTCCTAAAATAATATTGAAATTTGATTAATTAAAAAAAATAATTAAAACTTTCCAAAACAATTTTAAAGTTGTATTTAATTTATGTTAAATAAAAACTAACTTATTAAATCATTTTTATTTAAATAAATTAATTGATAAATAAATTAATATTTTTAAAAAATAATTTTTATAAAAAAACTAGAAAAGTAAAATAATTGTAAAAAATAATTAAAAACCCAATTAAATAATCAAAAAATTAAAAAATAATATTTTGCTCCTGAAAACCATTTAAAAACTTTCAAAACCATCTTGATTCATTTACTTTTCTAGTTTCTAAACACCTGTATGAATTACATAGGTTCGATTCTAATAAGATTACCAAGCCATCTAGAAATAACTATTCTTACCTTTGCAAGATCATGATTTTAAAATACGTTCTTTAAAACCAAGTGATTCCATTTCAAAAAGAAATTTTATTTTAAAATTAAAATAACATTTCTTAAGATTTATATTTTTCTATAAAAACAAATTTAAAAATAAGCAATTATTGTAAAATTAACACAAAATAAATGATACTTGAATTAGAGTGTGATTTTCAGCAATTAAAGGTCCATTGAAACAAACACTGAAAATACAAAAAAAAATACAGATATTTTTGGTAAAATGGTGAAAATTTTCTGTGAACAAAATTTTAGTTTTTTTCAGATGTTTTATGGAACAATTTATAGACAGAAAATAAGAAAAATATTGTCCGTTTTTGGTGAATTTCTTTTTCTTAAAAATTTGTATTAAATATTTTTTTTAAAAAACAATCTATTAATTATGAAATAATAGAAATATTAACAAACTTTGAGACAATAAAAAAGGCAAAAAAAAAATGCCTAATAAAACTGAAATTCGTAATTGACCTTTGATTTGTGAGTTGATCGTAAACTTTGATCTGATCAATCCTCAGTACGGATCCTCCAGAATGTTGTGTAAAATTCAATGTTCCCATAGTTAGATTTCTCTGAATGTCTAGCAAAATATCAGCAGCCGAATAAACGGTTGAATTAAATCCAATCTTTTGTTCCTCACTAATTGCACAAAAAATAAATTAATAAACAAAAACTATGGCCAAGTCCACATCAAGCTGACAAAAGTGCAAAGATGAGTTCGAGAGACAAAAAACACAACAAAAATACTAGAAAAAGCCGATTTTGAAAATAAAACAAACCTGAAACAACTGTCAGCAGTTGTTTCTCAAAGACAAAACCAAAACAAATTTGTGACACAAAACACAAACAAATTTGTGTTTTGTTTTGTGTTCCTATAGCTGTCCTCTACGTCTACGTAACCTACGCAACTGTTCTGTTGTCGTTTTAATAATTAACTGTCCACAACTGCAACAGACAACAGTTGACAAAATTGTTGCGTATTACAGAGACAAAACAAAAACCGAGGCATGGAATTGTTTGTGGAATTGAAGACAAAACAAAAGTCGCAGAAATTGGCGACAATTCTAAAACGTTTTAGAATTGTCGCCAAATTTGTCTCAAAACACTGAGTTTCTGTTTTGTATTTTTGTCAGCTTGAATCCTCCTAATGAAAACAATTTTAAAAACAAACGTTTGAAAAAATAATTGTTAAATATTACTTGAATAGTAACGGATTATCCATTAATCCTGATTCATCAGTAACATTTAAATGAACCCAGCCGTAAGTTGGTTCGTAATTAGGAGACAATTGAAACTGAACAAACAAAGGCTTTCCTAGAAATTAAAAGTTATAACCGTCATAAATTTTTTTTTTTCTGTTTCTCACTCTCGTAATGTGTCTAGTATTGAGATTCGAACTAATACCAGAAAAGGGTTTAGTTGCTCGAGTGGCCAAATAGTAGATTCCGGTTATTCCGTACGGAACATTCTCACCCATCAACGGACACAAAGTGTCGCAAGATGTGCAAAGAGCACGGCTATAAGTGTCGTAATCCGAGCACGGATAACCGGAGAATGCAATCGGGTTTACGATAGATTCGATGTAAAGTTGCGGTGCTCGGTTATGACTACAAGCTCCGTCGAAACCACTCACTTAAAATATATACGAAAAAAAAACAACAAAGGTTGTTAGAAGTCAGCCATTTGCAAAATATGCAAATTAAATACTAGAATGCATATTAGAAAGAAAACTAAGATGGGGTTTTATGAAAACAGCTGATTTTCGAACTCTTGATTATTCTAGTCTTTCAGAAAAGCAAAATGAAGAGAAATTAGAAAGTATTTTAGAAACTAGAAGGGTAGCTCAATTATTTAAAAGTATTTTCATTTTGAGATCTTTTAAAATAAACTTTTTTTTTTATAGACAAGCATTAAAAAAAATAGTATGGACCATTTTCAAATTGCCATAAAAAGTTTATTTTGAAAGATAATCAACATGAAAATACCCTTAAGTGATTGAGCTACCCTTCTAGTTTCTAAAAAACTTTCTAGTTTCTCTTCATTTTGCACCTGAAAAACAAAATCAAGAGTTCGAGAAACTTTTGTACCATAAAACCGTCTTAATGTCGCAGCATTTCGGTGGAAGCTTTGTTACTTTATACCAAAAATTTCTACAATAGATTCCAATAGATTTTTGCATTCCGGTTGACGCCTGCCTCCGTTCGGATAGAAATCGACGTGTCCGAGTGGTTCGAGAAACGAAAGTCCACCCTCATAAAGTGGACCACTATTCGTGTGAATGACATCCACGAAGAGACCGTCCGACTTATCCAAACGTTCGCTTTTGTTTGCGGTTTCGAAAAACGGATAAGCTGGATCCAGTCCCGTTATCCGTTTTGGTTTTCCGGTAGAAACGGTGGATCCGGCAAATCCAACCACGTGAGCACCAAGACTGAATCCTATGAGGTGATAGTTGGAGCTCGAAGAACCGTGGATCAAATTCAGCCAATCTAAAAAATTTCCAAGATGATGGCCGACAACCTAATAACATTTTTTTTAAAAAAAAAATAATTAATAATTATATCAAACATTAATAAAAATCAAAATTTGGTTTAAAAAATATTAAAAACCATATAATTTTAATTATTATGATTTAATAATTAATTTTTTTTTAAATAATTTATTATTATTTTTTTTTTATTATAATGAAAATAAATCCTAGAATTTTACAAAAAAAAATTTGTTTTTTTCATTTGGAAAAAAAATATTAACATTTTAATATTTAATTACTATAATTTAATTATTATTAAATTTGCATTATTATTATTATTATTAATTTTTTTAAATTATTATAATAAAAAATAAATCCCAGAATTACGAGAAAACGAAACTAAGTTTGGTTTTTCATTTGATCAAAAAGTATTAAAAACTAATTTTAATTATTATTATTTTTTTTTAAATTATTATAATGAAAATAAGTCCTAAAATTTTACCAAATTTTTTAAAAAAATTATTATAATAAAATAAATCACAAAATTACGAGAAAAAAACAAGTTTGGTTTTTCATTTGGAAAAAAAAATATTAACATTTTAAAATTTAATTCCTATAATTTAATTATTACTGTATTAAATTTGCATTATTATTATTATTATTATTTTTAAATTATTATAATAAAAAATAAATCCCAGAATTACGAGAAAACGAAATTCGTTTGATCAAAAAGTATTAAAAACTAATTTTAATAATTATTATTTAATAATCATTATTTTATTATTATTTTTTTAAATTATTATAATGAAAATAAGTCCTAAAATTTTACAAAAACGTTTTTTTTTATTTCGAAAAAAATATTAACATTTTCAATTTTAATTATTAATAATTTTTCATTATTATTATTTCTTTTAAAAAATTATTATAATAAAATAAATCACAGAATTATGAGAGAAAAAACAAGTTTGGTTTTTCATTTGGTCAAAAAAAGTATTTAAAATTTGTAATTTTAATTATTATAATTTAATAACTAATTTATTCATTTTTTTAATTATTTTCAGCTCTATACAATAATTATCATTCTAGTTTTTAACCTACTTTAAAGTACTTTTGTGACATCTTTGAAAATAAACTGATCTTAATTGAAAACACTATATAAAGTGATGGAGCAACCCTTCTAGTTTCTAATGGTGTACCTTTGTATTAGTGACGGCCTTCAAATAATCTGGATCTTTAGCTAAATCTTTCCAGTCAACAACAATGACGTTAAAGTCATCCTTAAAAACATAAATGAGTAAAACAAAAATTTACAAAAAAATGATTATTTAAGGTGGGCTTTAAACCTCCTCAAACTCCAATTATTCTGTCTTTCAAAAACAACACTAATATGAAATTGCAAGTGTTTAAGAAACTAGATGGGTAGCTTAATCAATTAAATGTATTTTCATGTTGTTGTCTTTCAAAATAAAACTTTTTACTGCACTTTCAAAATGACCCAAGGTTTAAGCAGATGATAAGTTTTTAAATTTTGTCTATAAAAAGTTTATTTTGAAAGATATTAATATAAAAAATTCTAGTGATTAATTCTAGTTTCTAAAACACTTTCAATTTCTACTTGAATGTTGCTCTTCTGAAAGTGCAGAATCTTAAATGAAAATTTACTTTGTCGAGAAGTGCGATCCGTGTATCTCGAAGCCAATCATCACCTCTTCCACCACCGAATCCATGAACGATAAACTTAGTTGTACGCGATCCATTAAACGATCCGATTGTCGTATCGTCTAATATTATAATCTCCTGCGGATCGTTACGATTTAATCTAGTGTAAAGAAGAAAATGGATTTGATTCGTAACGTCCGAAACGGTGTTGTTGACAGACTCTCGACACTTTTTCAATCCGATACTGTTCGAACAGATATCCGTGATTACGGCCGAACTTGACGAAGACACAAGAAATAGGGAAATCACGATTTCTAAAATAAATTTACCAATAAAAGCATTTTTTTTATATAATTGACGATTATTAAAAATTAAATAAAATACAGTGAAAACCATTTAACACGAAATGTATTTTAGGTCTAGTCCCTGAGAAAAAAACAAAAAATGTTCCTTTTAACACGAAGTTCGAGATGTTTTACGAAACAGCCGATGTTCGAACTACAGATAACCATCTGTAGTTCGAACATCTTCGAAGAAGAGCAACACAAATGAGAAATTGAGTGTGTTAAAAACTAGAATGGTACCTAGATAGTATTTAAGTGTTTTTCACGTTAATATCTTTCAAAATAAACTTTTTCTTTTTTTTTTGTAAATTTTTGTCTTATAAAAAAGTTTATTTTGAAAGATATTAACGTGAAAAATACTATTGACAGATACTATCTAGGTACCATTCTAGTTTTTAACACACTTTTTTAACAAGCCTGGTTCTTCTGTCTTTCAGAAGCAAAATGAAGAGAACTTGAAAGCGTTTTAGAAACTAGAAAGGGGGTAAGCTCACTTAAAGGTATTTTTGTGTTGATATCTTTTAAAATAAACTTTTTTATAAGACAAAAATTTACAAAAAAAAAAGAAAAAGTTTATTTTGAAAGATATTATCAAGTTCTCTTCATTTTGCTTCTGAAAGACAGAAGAACCAGACTTCGAGACTACCTTATAGCACAAAACACATATTCCTTTATCTTCCATTTGGCGTTAAACAGTTTTTCACTACAATAAAAAAATAGAAATCTCACCAAAGGAAAACATTTTTACAAAATCAAAAAAAAAAATGAAATTTACGTTGATTAGCAAAAACTAATTTATAGAAAAATCTAAATCTAATCTTTAAATAACAAGATGAAAAATAAAGATTACTTGTGAGAAAAAAGTTAAAATAAAATAATACCACAAAATGAACTTTAAAAATATTAAATATTTCAGTTGCATTTTGAAATAACTTCTAACATTATTGAAATTGAGACAATAAAACCTTTTTTTTTTATTAAAAAAGCCATAAAAATTGATTTGAAATATTAAACTCTCAAAACAGGGTTCCAACTTCCGACAGAGGAAAGCTTTGTTTGATATTAAGAGTGAAATGAATAAGGTTTTTCTATGTTAGAGCCCTGTTCAAAGGATTCACGAAGAAAACTTGGCACAAGAAATTCAACTTGAACCCTCAAAGCAGAGTTCAAACACCGAAAAAAACAATTATTATTGACTATCCTTGTACAAAGGTTTTCTATGATTAAACCCATCTCAGAGGGTTCAAGCTGAAGTTCAATGCTATTTTTTTTCTTCTTGAATTCGGAATATAGCAGTTGAAGATAATATTGAACCCTCAAAGCAGGGTTTAAACATAGAAAAACCTTATTTTATTGAATATCTTTGAACACTGTTTTTCATTTAAAAAAAAAACCTCAATAAAATGAGGCTTTTTTTCTATGTTGAAACCCTGATTTGAGAGTTCAACCCTCTAAACAGGGTTCCAAAATCAACATAAGAGATATTATGCCTAAATCAGTTCTTGTTTTGCGAGGATTTCATTCTAATAAAACTTTCAAAATCACAGCATGTATTTTTTTAGTAAACAAAACAATAACCTGGGCCAGTTTCGTCAACTCGTTCAACTCCAAACCATCGAGCCGAGTTATCTAAACTAAAAAAAAACATACAAACAGCTGATTGTTTATCGAAGTGGAAACCCTCCCCCCCCATCCCCAAAAAAACCCATAAAAATTTCAAAATAAAAAATAATCAGATTTTCGTTCATTGTAAATTATTTTATGACTTTATATATAAAAAAAATTTCATCGTCCAATTTACGGCCAAAAATAGGTTAGATTTTCTAACAATTTTAGCTCATTTTTAAAAAAAACTTCAAAAAATTACCTATGAAAGTAACTACTGTTGTCTTGGAAATTTAACTGTAATTAAACAAAGTGTAATTTAAGTATTATTGTGTTTTATTGTATAATTTGTGTAATTGTAATTGTAACTTAAGTATGAAAATGATGAAAGTAACTGTAACTTAAGATAGGAATGAAAAGTAATTTAAAACTTAAGTAATGTAGAAAAATAACTACCATAAGTTGTTGGAATTAACTATAACTTATGTCTGAAAGTAACTAACTTAAAAGTAGTGTATAACATAACTTACTACCAGAGTTGTGTCTGAAAGTAACTGTAACTTACATTGAGAATAAAAGTAACTGTATTTACTCTGTTTGTAACCAAGTTAATCGGTTCGCGCTTTTTTGAAAACAGGTTCTGATCAGTTCGTGGATATTGACGAACCGGTTCCCAATATGCATTAGCAGATTTGCGCAGCACAGTGTCGAAGGGTAGAACCGAACAGAATCTACTCGGTTCGGAACCAGTTCTTATCATGTCGACCTATATTGGCGAACCGGTTCTACCGGTTTTCGAACCATTCACTTCTCTATTCCAATAGGAACAATAAAACCTGTAAAAAAATCTCCAGATAAAAATAACATCAGACCACATTTTTTCGCACCCTAGCAAAAAAAAAATCACGATAAGATTTCATCTAGACAAGAAAAAAAGAGAAAACAAAGATAAAACATTTGTAATATGTCGTAAAACTTCGAGAAACTATTTTTAATATAAAAAAACCACTTGTTACGAACAAAAAACTTGATTTAAAAAATCTACCTTATCTTTTTGTTGTTGTTGTTTTGAATAAAAGCAGAAAAATACGAAACTTTCGATTTCTCGTTAACGATTCTTTGTCTTAAATTTCTCCGTTTATATATAAAAAAAATGAAATTGTGTTTCCGACTTTCGTATTCGTATGTTTTTTCCTGAAAGCTCGCAAAAAAAATAATTGTACGAAACTTGGTCCTAAAAAAAAAGATTCGAATAATAATAATAAAAATATCTACTTGGAAAGTATTTTTTTTTGTTAGCTTTGTTCATCATAAAGTAGAAAATTTAAACATTTGTCGAGGCTAAATGAATTTTAAGCATTTCGTCTTTGGGTAAATTCTTTAAATTCATATCTTTCTTTGGTTGATTTCGATTCGATCCGTCGCCAGATCCGTTCGACGACAGATCTAAAGGACAAACAAAGTCCTCGTATTCGATATCGTTCTTGTTTCTTTTCTTTATCAGACTGAATTGACTGTGACGAGTTGCCTGAAAAACACACACAAAAAAAGCAAATCTTAAAAACTAAAACTATTCCTTAAAAATTACAGAAATGTTTTAAGCTTAACTTTAAAAGAAAAAAGAAGTAAAGATGGTTTTACGAACAGCTGATTTTCAAACACGACTACTCTAGTCTTTCAGAAGAGCAGAAGAATCAAGAAAAAACTTGAAAGTGTTTTAGAAACTAGAAAGGTATTTTCATGTTGTTATCTTTCAAAATAAACTTTTTAGACAAAAACGAAAACGTTAAAGCAGGCGATATTTTTTTTTTTGTATTTTTATTCTATAAAACGTTTATTTTGAAAGATATCAACATGAAAATATCATGAAATCATTGTGCTAATCATTCTAGTATCTAAGACACTTTCAAGTTTCTCTTAATTTTGTTCTTCCGAAAGTCAGAAATAAGCAGAGTTTTGCTTCAAAACCAGATTTAATAGTTGATTTTAAATATAATCTTAAATTTTGAAAACAACTTTGTAAATAAAAGTTCAAAATACAAACTTTTATCTTAGTGCTGGGCGTTAAAGGCAAATACAAAGGCGAAGCTTCATGTTCTCGCTTCTGTTTTATGGTGTCGGGACCGACCAACAGTTTAAAATGCGTACTGAGATGCCTTCGTAGCAACGTTTTGTTCATTGGAATCGAGAGTAAAGTAGCTAAGAGATCGGCATTGAATCTCGGTTCGTAAACCATGAGAGCGCCATGAACTCCGCTCCCCCTCAGATTGGGAGCGTATTCAGATAAATCGACGAGCCGTAACCACTCCATAACCCTGTGGTTCGTCCAGAGGAGAACTTCGGAAGGAGACGAAGTGTTCGCATTCTGGAAAAGGCTCGAGAGTTAATAAACAAAACATACAAAACCGAATAAATCAAAAAAGAAAAAAGAAACCTCGTCGTTCGCAGGACGTCGTTTTAAGCAATTTGGATTGAAATTATTGACGCGTAAAACTTGAATTCCACGTTTTAAACTCGTATAATGAAGAAGGTTCGTCACCTTCAGCATAAACAAATCTTCCTGTAGGAATAAACGAATAGAAAAACTAAGTTTCGTAACTTCGTAGTTACGAGAAAGACGCTCGCAAAGGACGGAATAACCAGATTTTGAGGGGCGTTTATATTTTTAAATGTCCGCTTTTAAAAACGCAAAAATTATATCAAAGCGTAAATGAAGTTTTCAAATTGAAAATTGTAATTATTACCGTTCGTACAATCCATTTTTCGTATGTTAAGCATTACGAGAATTATTAAAAAACCAATTAGTAAACAAAAGTTTTCCAAATTTACTTCAATAAACACCCAAACTTACGACAGTCATAAAGTTGAGCATTCGACCGTCGACTCTCGATTCGGAAAACGAATCCTTGTACTGTGGCAATCCGACGTCGTCGAGCCACCGAGTGACCCAGTTATGATCGAGAGAACTCGTCAGATCCTCCGAATCAGAACCAATCGCTTGCAACGCCAACTGTAGCTTCTTACGATGAAGGGGATGCTTGATTCCGAGTTCCTTCTCCAAATCGTGATGAGTTGCTCGTAGAAGGTGATCTCCGCTCTTAACCCAACGCTTACAGTCACCGATGTAAGCGGTTAAACCCATGTCGTGAAACCAAGAAGCTATTTTTTCACAGTCCCAACGAGCGAACGGAACGTCGACACCGTCTTTATCGCCTTTGAGTTCGTGAGACCACGCAAGACGAGGTCCGGCCGTCGCCCTAACGCCACCTCTACGGAATTGACCAGGAGCGTCTTCCAAGTGCTGAGAGTTGGAACGTTTCAACCTTTCAACGTTAAAATATGAAAATTTAAAAAACCAAATAGAACTCTTGATTATTCTGTCTTTCAGAGGTTCAAAATGAACAGAAACTTGAATCTGTTTTCGAAACTAGAAGAGTAGCTCAAATCATTTAATGGTGTTTTCATGTTGATATCTTTCAAAATAAACTTTTTACAAACAAAAGTTTAAAAAATATCGTCTGTTTAAACTCGGATCATTTTAAAACTTACAAAAAGCTTATTTTGAAAGATAATAACATGAAAGTACCCTGAAGTAATTGAGCTACCCTTCTAGTTTCTAAAACGTGCGAGAGGCGTTACTTTCATTAGAAATAAACGTTTTCATACTTTCCAAATATCCTTTTGATGCCTTTTGGCTTCTTCGTTTCAATTAACAGCGGAGATTTTGACGGTGGGGACAACGGCGAACTCGCTTTCGAACTCTCCTCGCTTCCGAGCGGAGAATCGGCCGGACCTTGAATCAAATAAACCCGATTGAAGCAACTAAGACAACAACAAAGAGACAACCCTCTCCCTCCCCTCCTACGATCACAAATCATGCGACGAACTTCGTACAGTTCGTTATATCCAAGTTTCTACTTGTCCCTCTCTCGCAAGCGCAAACGAAAGCCAAATCGAGAGTTAAGAAAATGCTTTAAAAGAATGTCATGCATTATAAATATATATCAAGCACCCGAAGAAATTAATGTAAAAACGAAAAAGAAAAAAAGAGTTAGAAAAAGTGGAGAGGCCGTCACCTAAGTTGGGAGCACTGCAACTTCGCTTGCCCGTTTTTAACCGAAAAAATCCTTTACCAAATGACAAACCCGAAGATTTTTGTCTCGGACGAAACGGATCCAATTCTGGATTGTTTATACTACAATGAGAATCCTGCGAAGTGAGCCCCATGTTGTTAAAGCCGTGTTTACGTGGAATCGTTCCGTACGGATCGATACCGTGCCGCATACGAGACGGTGGTGTCTTATCAAAAAAAAAAAAGATCGAAATGAAATATTCAAATCGGTCATAATTTCAAAATTTCTTATATTTGCTGAAATAGCTATCGGCTTGAGAAAAAAGAAATGAAAAGAAAGAGAGAGAGAGAACGATCCGTACTCTTGGTGGAACCGATGCAATCTCTTCGTTACTAATCGCACGAGACGAAACAGGAGAACCTTTGACGGAACTTAAGATGGAAGAATTCTGAAAAAGACAAAAGTTGCTCAAGTTTTGAATTTCCTGCACAAATTTATATAATTTTTAAGGCTATTTTGAGACGTCTGGGGCCAGTCAAGCCCCTCACGAGGCCATTTCAAAGAATTTAAAAAGTTTTTAATTGTTGGCCACTTATTAAAGCAAAGTCAGGACTTTTTTCTATTTTTCTTTGTTTAAACTTTAAAGATTTTCTTAGAATTTCTACACAGTAAAATCATTTTTTATCCAAAAACTAACGAAAAAAATGCATAAAAAGTGCATTTTGAAAGATATCGTCACAAGAATACATTTAACACTATCACTGAAATATTCTAGTTTCTAATAAACTTTGAAAAAGAAACCTAAAAAACACTGTCGAAACTAAAAAAATACACTTAGAAAAAATGAAACCAATATAAAACCTGATTTGCAGCGTTTTCGAAAGTAACCAAATCGTTTCTCGGCTGCGTAGGAGTAGAAGTGACGTAAGAACGAGGTGCAGAAGGCGGCTTTTCCGAAAGACGAAGATCTAAAACCTTTATTGAAAACGAGATCGAAAATAAAAAAAGTTTTCCTTACAAAGAGAACAAACAAATCTGTGGTTTACGACAGAATGCAATGGTTACCTTTAACTTTGAGTTTGATCCGAGCGGAGACTGAGCCAGTGTTCCGTCGTTCACATCTTCTTCTTCGGTAACTGAATTTGCTAACCGAATAAAAAAAGCAGGTCGAGAAAGATTAACAGCGTTTCTCTGGGTATCAACAGAGCAGCAAAACGTTCTTTAAGAGCCGTTTCCAATTGAGTTACAAAAAAAAATTCGAGATTCATTTGAAACTAGAAGAGTAAACTAATACACAAAGACAATTTTCACAATCATATCTTTTAAAATGAACTTTTTCTAGCAGATCTTGAAACTAGACGAGTAAAATGAACATATATAAAGATAATTTCCACAATAATATTCTTTCAAAATGTGGATCGAAATAGATTTAAGAATAAGAAAAACGGACATTTACGAAAATGAGACGTAAGAACACGTTCCTGGACGTGTTTGTAGCGAGCAATCGCGTTCTGAAGTTCTTCGATTTTACGATCCTGTTAAATTAACAAAAAATAAACAGCGAGAAGCAAGATTTAAAAAAAAAAATATTCAGCCAATTACGACACACGATTTGAAAAATTTGAGCTTTTTTACCTTTTCATCATTAGCTGCCATTACGCATTCCAGAGCTTTACGTAATTTATCCATCTCCAAATCTTTGAAACGAAATCATTAAAATATTATAAAATAAAAATTCACATATTTCATATTTCAAAAAATAAAATATTAAGAATTCGTGCAAAAATGAAAGCGTTTTAAATAGAAAAGAGAAAAAAAAAATCGTGAATAATAAAGCAAGTAGGACAAGAGACAAAGGTGCTTACAACGCTGCTGAACTTTACGAAGGCTGTTTTCGGGTGAAACATAACCTAAAAAAAAGCAATTAAAATGTAAAAAAAAAATAAAACACAATAAGAAGCCATTTTTGCTTGAAAAAGAACAATGGATTAGAACACAGGATTAGTTTGCATTTCAGAAGCAGACATAATTTTAAAAGTACAAACATCCACTTCGAACTCAAGATTATTCCGTCTTTCAGGTGCAAAATGAAAATGTTTCGGAAACTAGAAGAGTAACTCAATCGCTTGAAAGCTATTTTCTTGTTTTTGCTTTTTATTTTAAGCTTGAAAATGACCCAATTTTAAGCAGACAATGTTTTTTTATTTTTTTTCTTTCTATAAAAAGTTTATTTTGAAAAATATCAACATGAAAATACCCATAAGTGAATGAGATACCCTTCTAGTTTTTCTTCATTTTGCCTCTTAATTATTCTGTCTTTCAGGAGAGAAAATTAAGAAAAAAAAACTATTAAGTGTTTTAGAAACTAGAAGGGTAGCTCAATCACTTCAGTGTATTTTCATGTTTTTCATTTTTGTTTTTCATTTTCATTTTTCATGTTATTCTAGTCTTTCAGAAAAGCAAAATGAAGAGAAATTAGAAAGTGTTTTAGAAACTAGAAGGGTAACTCAATCATTTAAAAGTATTTTCATTCTGAGATCTTTTAAAATAAACTTTTTTTTATATATAGACAACTATTAAAAAAAATAGTCTGCTTAAAGTTGGACCATTTTCAAATTGCCATAAAAAAGTTTATTTTGAAAGATATCAACATGAAAACATTTGTAAGTAATTGAGCTACTCTTCTAGTTTCTAAAACATTTTGTAATTTCTTTTAATTTCGTTCCTGAGTAATGTAAATATTTTTTAACTTTCGAAACAAAAACATTTTCTTACATTTTTCATTATTTAAATTAAAATTCTACGCGTGTGGAAGTTTGGGTCTGGCCCACTCAACATTTTTAATATTCCTAAGTGGCCCTCTTTTCAAAAAAGCTTGGAGATCTCCCCACCCACCATAACTTAAGACGAAATTTTTAATTTTAAATTTCAAATTCCATAATTTCGTTTTTTTTTTCACTCAAAAATTGCCTTCCAAAAAAAATTGCAAAACAAAAAAAAAATGGCAACGAACCAATTTTAGAAGCATCTACATTAGACACTCCAGAATTGGCCTTTGCCGAAACCTGCAACTTCAACAGATTCAACTCTCGATCACGTTCGGCCAATTGCGTCTTCAAGCTGATCGCTTCCAGCTTATTTAAAAATAAAATAAGATTTATATAAAACGCTGATTTTGCGGCCCTTTTCGTGAGAGAGACCCGTTTCTACCTCAACCTTTCGATGCCTCTCTTCCGTCTCCAACTTCTCCTTCTCGACCGAAGTCAATCGTAACTTCAGATTCGAGATCTCGCTCATCAGATCCAATTTCTGCGACTCCAGAGTCATCAAACCCTTTTTGTGTAAAACAAATGAAAACACAAAGAAATTGAAAGAGAAAATACTAGAAAGGCTATCGAGAAAGAGAAAAAGAGACAACGTTACGTGTTGTAACATATCCTCGACGTTTGCCAACTGTCCTTTCTTCGTCTCGAGTGCAGACTCCAAGTCTCGTATTTTATCAGTCTGAGCTTCGATCTGTTCGTTCAAAACACTCACCTTTTTTTGTTTCGTTTTTTTTTTTCACCCCAGGAAAATTCAAACAAAAACACAAAATACGATAAATTACGAATTCGGAAAAAAAAAAAAGGTTTTATCTTTCTTTCTTTACCTGAAGAGTAAGATTCTCTTTGTCACCTTCGAGACGCTGAACTTTATCTTGTAAGTCGTCGTAATCTGGTGGCAATCCATTCGCCTATTTAGGTGAAAATGAAAAACAAACAAAACTAAATAACGTGTTTCTCTTTGTAAATAAAAACGAGGTTTTGTAAAAGTCAGCCATTTGCAAAAATAAGTAAATAAACTCAAATAGAACAACATTTTCATGTTTAATATCTTTCAAAATAAGCTTTTTATATCAGTTTGAAATCAATCCAACATTAAACAAGACAATATTTTCTTAATTTTTGTCTGTAAAAAGGTTATTTTCAAAGATTTACATGGAAATTACCATTAAAGGTGGTTGCAAAGTGCAAACTCTCTTCGAACTCTCGATTATTTCTGTCTTTCAGGTGCAAAATTAAGAGAAACTAGGAAGTGTTTTAGAAACTAGAAGGGTAGCTCAATCACTTAAGAGGGTATTTTCATGTTAATATCTTTCAAAATAAACTTTTTATAGAAAAAAAAATGAAAAAGGATCAAACGTTTAAAGTTGGTTGCTTTTCAAACTGACAAAAAGTTTATTTTGAACGATATCAACACGAAAATACCATTAAGTGATCGAGCTACCCTTCTAGTTTCTAAAACACTTTCTAGTTTCTCTCTCTTCATTTTGCTCTTCTGAAAAAGAGAACTGATTTTAGACCTCTGATTATTCTGTCTTTCAAGAGTAAAAAATGAAAAGAAGCTAGAAAGTGTTTTAGAAACTAGAAGGGTAGCTCAATCACTTAAGAGGGTATTTTCATGTTAATATCTTTCAAAATAAACTTTTTACAGACAAAAATTAACTAAATACTACCTGTTTAAAGTCGGATCGATTTCAAACTAATATAAAAAGCTTATTTTGAAAGATATCAACATGAAAATTACCTATTAAATGATTACCCTTCTAGTTTCTAAAACACATTCAAAGGTTCTCTCTCTCAGATTAATCTGTCTTAATTAAGAAACGATAGAAAGTATTTCAAAGAAATTTTCATGTTTTATCTTTCAAAATAAACGTTTTATTGACAAAAAATTAACAAAATATTATCTGCGGTCTTAGGTCATTTTCAAACTCAAATAAAACGTTTATTTTGAAAGATATCAACATGAAAATTACCTTTTAAGTGATTGAGCTACCCCTTCTAGTTTTTAAAACACTTTCAAAGTTTCTCTTCATTTTGCACCTTGAAAAACTAGAACCAATCAAGAGTTCGAGAGGCGTATTCACACTTTAAAAACCTTCTTGATATGAGAAACCTTTCAGTTTTAATATTTTTGTGTAAAAAAGCCTCCGACGTTAAACTTCCTAAAAAATAAAACCACACTCCGAACAAAACACAGGTTATTTTTAGTTCATATTTTATCTTTTATGTTTACGACTATTGGATGGAGAGAAGAAAAACCCCCCATCTTACGAGAGACGACTACGAAGAGACGAGAAAGTTACGAACAAGAATTTCGATGAAAATAAATAAACCCCGTGATTGCACATCATTTTAAAACTAAAAACAAGAGAACCCATTTTATTTTTGTAAAATAAGGACCTTTCCTATCAGAAAATCTGACTTTTAAAATGATGGAAACCAGATGAAAATCAAAAACTAGGAAAACCGTGACGACATCCCGTATCCGCGAAGACGCAGCCTAAGATATTAATTTAAACAAAGAGGAAATTCTACATAAAAACTATAAACTTTAACCTAATGTAACCCTGCACTAACGAATAGGGTCCGTTTCGTTGGGGCCCCCCAACTCTGGTGGGGGCCACAACTTGATTAACCAAGAAAAAGTCCCGAAAAATATCCATTTTACATCTTTTTACTTGAGATGGTTTTAAAGTGTAAACTGTTCTGTCTTTCAGATGCAAAATAAAAAGAAACTTGAAATGTATTTTAGAAACTAGAAGGGTAGCTCAATAAACTTAATGGTATTTTTCATGTTGATATCGTTCAAAATAAACTTTTTATGTCAGTTTGAAAAGCAACCAACTTTAAAACATTTGATCATATTTAATTTTTTTTTTTCTCTATAAAAAAAAGTTTATTTTGAAAGATATCATCATCAACATGAAAAATTCCATTAAGTGATTGAGTTACCCTTCTAGTTTCTAAACACTTTCAAGTTTCTCTTCATTTTCCACCTGAAAGACGCCTCTCTCGAACTTGTGATTATTTCTGTCTTTCAGATATAAAATGACGAGAAACTTAAATGTGTTTTAGAAACTAGAAGGGCAGCTCAATCACTTAATGGTATTTTTTCATGTTGGCATCGTTCAAAATAAACTTTTTTTATGTCAGCATGAAAATGATCCAACTTTAAGCAAACGATATTTTGCTTCATTTTGGTTTATAAAAAGTTTAATTTAAAAGATCTCAACGTGAAAATATTCTCTTAAGTGATTGAGCTACCTTTCTAGTTTCTAAAACACTTTCTAGTTTCTCTTCATTTTGCTCTTCTGATAGACAGAATTAACCAAGAATTCAAAAATCATCTCAATCTCTGGTTATTCTATCTTTTCAGAAGAGTGACAATAAAGAGAAACTTTGAATATGTTTTAGAAACTAGAAGGGTAACTCAATCACTTAAAGGTATTTTTTTCATGTTTGATATTATCTTTCAAAATAAACTTTTTATAGAGAAAAAAATTAAGTCTTCTTAAAAAAGTTGGCTCATTTTTTTCCAACTGCCATAAAAAAGCTTATTTTGAAAGATATATTAAACATTAAGTGATTGAACTACCTTTCTAGTTTCTAAAACACTTTCTAGTTTCTCTTCATTTTGCTCTTCTGAACGAAAGATTAATCAATAGTTCGAGAGGCGTTTAACACTCTTAAAAAAAACCACCTTAAGTTGCAGTCATTTTCATTCCGTGCAAATTGCACGACGGGTTTGTACCCGCACATATGTTACTGTCAATCTGCGGAATCAGGCAATCTGCAAAACAACCAACCTGCTAGTGAATCTGCAAAATTCATCACCTAAAATGTATTGAATTTTGCAGATTGGCTAGGCAACGTGCAGATTGACTGATTCCGCAGATTGACAGTAACATAATATATCTAATTAATTAGTTGGCAAACATGACAGGAGACCATTTTTGACGGAAGGACAAAAACCTCGAAGCAGAAGGATCCTTTTACCTTAAAGAAACTTCTCCACTGTAAATATTCGAGCGCAAGATCTCGACAATGATTATGTTGAAAACTACAAGAACAAACCGAAACCGGTCTCACGACTGTCGTTACGGTATCTTTGCTACTCCGACGTCTTCTCGGCTGCGAATGTGCCCTCTGTCTCGGTTCACGACACAAAGATTCAGGCGAAGTTGGACGCCGACAACAATGATACGGTTGCGGCGTCCAAGAACGCTGACGTTGCTGTCCGTAAGAAGCAGTAACGTTACGTCCGCAATCTCCGATATCTTCGTAACTACAAAAACCTTCTCGGTGACAAGAAGGCGAAGGAGAAGACAGTGGCGGAGGAGGAGCCGGAGGAGGTGGAATATTTAACCGTGGCCAAGTTCTGTCGTGAGTGGTGCACTGACACCGACATTGAGCACCGTGAGTTTGCGTCGCCGTTGCGTGTCCTACACGAGAAACGGTCTTCGAAGACCTAACATCGGTTCCGTAAGTGGTTCCATCCGATTCACCTCCAATAACTGGATAATCTTCTCTTCTTCGTACCGATGTCGTCAGAGGTTTCGTACTTTTTTTATAAGAACTCGAACCGCCAACATTTCTCGATTTGGTAGACGATGGCGAATCGTCATCCACTTTATCCGAACGTTTTTTCTGCCTCGGACAACGACCTCTGTCTCGTTTCATTAGATCGGTCAACATCGGACTTCCTCGTACCCATTCAAACTCGTCCGAAGCCGTGGTGATCTCGTTCGTCGGAGTCCTCGGTTCGTCGTCAACCAGATCTTCATCCTCCTCATCTTCATCATCATCTTCTTCGTCACCTTCGGAAGATTCTTCTGTGTCTTCCTCATCGTCCATGATCAATTCACTTCCAGATATTCTTATCGGTTCAACTTCATCCAAAGATTTCGTAACATAACCACGTTGGTTACTTCCAAACGAACAACACTTACTTGAACTGTTTCGTTTCGAGACACGATTCCGACTGTTTTCTTTCGAGATGTCAGCATCACGGTCACGTCCTCCTCCTCCTCCTCCTCCTCCTACTGCTGCTCCTGTTGCTCTTAAGTCTGTTCTAGTCCAGTTTGCCATAGAAAACACCTCTTTTTTTTACTCTCGAAAGGGAGAAGAAAAACTTACGACTCCTCCTCGACAATCTCTCGAAAAGAGAGATATTCTTAGGAAATCTGAAGGAGAAAAAACACAGACATCGACTTTCTTTTTTTCTCTTCTATTTAGATAAATGGTTAACATCTCTCTCTCTCTCTCTCTCTCTCTCTCTCTCTCTCTCCTTCTATTCTTAATAATAGAATGAAGGAAGGGAGGGAGGGAGGGATGAGGGGCCTGGAACCGAAAATATAAAGATTTTTCCGAAGGTTCAAAACCATGTGTTGTCAAAAGAGAGAAGAAAGTTTAAAACCGGATAAAAATAGCAACGTAACTTCAGAGAAGCAAAAATATTTTAAAACTTCACCATCTCTCTTTTTTTCCCCTTTTATTTTTAACTTTTTTTTTTCATTTGTTCATCTGTAAAACAGATTATTTATTTTCTCTTTCTCACTTTATCTTTTCCTTTTCTAGTTTTTAAGCATATTCTTCAAATTCTTAGGAATTTTTTTTTTTTGAAAATAAGTTATTTTTATAAAAATATTCAAAATATAAACATGATTTCTTTATATACACATTTCGTAATTTTTTTAGCTGTTATTTAATTTTAGTTCTGGTGTTGTTTACATCGTCTCCCGTTTAGCTGTTATTCAGTTTAACCTTTTGGTCAGTTTAGTGCTATTACAGTATAGTTTAGCTCTTGTATAATTTAACTCTTGTAAAGTTTAGCTCTTGTACAGCTTAGTTCTTGTATAGCTTAGCCCCTGTATAGTTTATCTCTCGTATAAATTTAACAATTACCCCAGTTTAGCACTTGTCCAGTCTAGTTATTGTCTAGTTTAGCAATTACTAATTGGTTTAGTTCTTAATCAAATTAGCTGTTGTCAAGTCTAACTCTTGTATAGTTTAGCTCTGGTATAATTTAGCTCTTGTATAATTTAGCCCCTGTATAGCTTAGCCTCTGTATAGTTTAGCTCTCGTATAAATTTAACAGTTACCCCAGTTTAACACTTGTCCAGTCTAGTTATTATTGTCTAGTTTAGCAATTACTAATTGGTTTAGTTCTTAATCAAATTAGCTCTTGTATATATATAGTTTATCCTCGTGTCCAGTTTAGCCTCTTGTCAAATTTAGCCTCGTGTCCAGTTTAGCCTCTTGTCAAATTTAGCCTATTGTCAAGTTTAGCCTCTTGTCCGGTTTAGCTCTTGTTTCTTTTAACACTTGTCCACTAGCTACTGGCAAGTTTAGCTTCTTGTCAAGCTCAACTCTTGTCCAGTTTAGCCTCTTGTCCATTTTAGCTCTTGTCCAGTTTCATTATTAAACATTTTCTGCTTTTGCCCACTTTAGCCCTTTATTTGGGCCGGATTCAGTTCATCAAGATTTCAGTCTCTCCATTTCAACTCAAACAAAACTGATTCATTCCCTTAAATCAATTAATTATTTTTTTTTAAAAGTTAACAAACGGTATTTTTTTTTAATCTACCTTCGTAACTGGACGCCCATATCTTCCCGTCGGTGGCAATCTAACATGTTGCGTACTCGAAGGAGTCCGATTAACATAATTTCCAGCCGAATTTGAATAACTAGAACTCGGCGTTTTATAATCGAGACCATGTTGTAAGTCCGATCCAGAACACGAAGAAGATCCGTGTCGTTGTTGCTTCGAACTAGAACTAGAACTGGAACGCTGATGATGATGAGGATGATGATGTGTCGCAGCATTATAACCGAACCCGGCCGACGATGATTTCGTACGAGCCGAACTTCCATTCGACTTCGTACCATGACCATCGGCTGGTGCTACTGCTGTTGCCGTCGGAGTCGAACTTCGAGTCGGAATCTGAGTTATTCCCAGAGAACTTCCGACAGAGGTTTTCTTTACGGGAAGTCCTCTTCTAGAAGTCGGAGGCGACGGCACGATTTTAACCATAAAAGTACATTCTCCTTCGTGTTGTTGTTGTTGTTGCGATCCGTTTTTCGACGATGTCGTCGAAGTCAAGCCAAGATCTTCTAGTAACTTCTCGACGTCCATCGACGGTTTCGTAGTTCCGAAGCCGTAACCGAACTTTGACGAAGAACAAGACATTGTCGGGTGGCAAAAAACGTAATTTTTTTTCCGAAGTCTCTCGTAAAAAAAACCCCAAACTCGCCTTTCTTCTTTCGACTCGATCAAACACGAGAGAGATTGTTCTTCTACCGTAACGATCCAAATTTCTTCATCATTCCGACAGCTGTCATATTTTTCAGGCCTTTCATCATCAACTTTGTATTATAAGAACTTCCGGTTTCAAACTAGTTCATCATAACTTTTATATAAAAAAAACCTCTTGACAGTTGATTATTAATGTTCGTAATTTTTTCCAATTTAAAACTAATTGATGTTTAAATTAAGGTGGGATGTCGGATTGCAAAAAGACGTTAAACAAAGGAGAAAGTTAAAATCCCTCAGAATTCCGATTATTTCAGGCGCAAAATGAAGAGAAATTTAAATGTGCTTTAGAAACTAGAAGGGTAACTCAATCATTTAAAGGGTATTTTCCATGTTGATATCTTTCAAAATAAACTTTTTATGACCATGATCCAACTTTAAGCTGACAATGTTTTGTATCATTTTTGGTCAATAAAAAAGCTTATTTTGAAAGATTATCAACATGAAAATACCCTTTAAATGATTGAGTTACCCTTCTAGTTTCTTAAACACTTCCTAGTTTCTCTTAAAGGTGGTTTTAAAGTGCAAAACGCCCCTTAAATTAATAATTATTCCGTCTTTCTGGTGCAAAATAAAGAGAAACTTCAAAGTGTTTTAGAAACTAGAAGGGTAGCTTGAATGAGCTACCCTTCTAGTTTCTAAAAAACTTAAAGCAAAACTTAAGGCAAGTTGACATTTTTCAAAATGAACTTTTTTTTATATGAGTTTGAAAATGACAACTTAAAAATTTTAAGCCGATGATATTTTAATTTTTTTTCTATAAAAAGTTCATTTTGAAAAATATTAACATGAAAATACCTTTAAATGATTCAGCTCTTCTAGTATTTTCTCATGTTAACATCTTTCAAAATAAACTTTTTATAGAAAAAAAAAATTAGAAAAAAATATCATCTGCTTAAAAGTTGAGTTATTTTCAAAATTATATAAAAAGCTTATTTTGAAAGATAAATCAACATGAAAATAGCTTTAAGTGATTCAGTTACCCTTCTAGTTTCTAAAACATTTTCAAGTTTCTCTTCATTTTTTGCTTCTGAAAGATAAAATAATCAGAATTGATTTTTTATGTCGCTCTTAATTTTTCATTAAAGTCCACTTTGCAACAATTAAAATTTACGGTTAAAACCACTTTGTTAAAAGTTCGACAACATTAAGGACCCCCCCCTTTTATGCTCAGGTTAAGTATACACGAACATTTACGACTCACGGTATAAACTCATTAGAAGACGACGACGAAATGACGTCAAATAACTTTGTTAAAATGTATGAATTAATCCACTAAAATCATGACGTCACTAATCCTTATGCAGTAAAGCCGTAATTAACTGTCCACGTATACTTGACCAGAGCATATAAAGTTTAAAATTTTTTTAAGTGTTGTCCCCAATTCTGACATTTGCAGACTTTTTTTTTTTTTAAGAAAAACGACTTAGAAAGTCGTCAATCTTAATTTTCTTTCGACACAACGGGAGTTTCTCATCATCCTCACGTCGTTTCTGTAAAAAAAGTTCGACGAAAAACAACTCCGAGACACGAAGAACCTCTCTCTCTCTCTCTCTCGAACAACCGAACCGCAAACCGAAAACGAGATTTCAAAAAGTTAACCGAAGAAGAAGACTTACGAAAACCCGTTAACTCAAAACCTTCTCTCGTACTTACGAAGAAAACAACATTCCTTTTTGCAAAACGGTTTTTAAAAGAATAACCAGAAATATATTTTTGTAAACCTCTCTTTTTTTTAGGAAGCCATTTGCGGTCCTTTTTTTCTTCTTTTTAGAGTAAAAAAAAAAGGGAGGGGAGGGGCCGAAAGCCTCGGAAAATCGGGGACTTAATTTTTTTTTGGAGGCGGCTATGACGTGAAGAAGCCAATAAGAAAAAGAAACCTCATTTAAGACAAATAAGAACAAGAAAAAGCTGAAAATGCTCTTCTTATTCCAGTTGCCAAAAACACAACCTCAAAATGGAAATTCATTAAAATAAATCTGAAGAAAAAAGAAACTCAATAAGTCTCTCTCGAAACTAGAAGAATTCTTGTGACGATCGAGCAACGGATTCCGTGCATCGAAAACAAGACTTCAATGTTATTATATACAGTCGCCGCACCGTAAAACTTGAAGCTTGTGACGTCAGAAAGGTTGAAACCAAAAAAAAAGCTAACTTCGTGTCATCTTCTCCTGAAAACTTCACTTGAGACCATTATTACATCCAACCATAAACCGTTGAAGCTCTTGTGATTCATTTCTGATGTTGGTATCAAACAGGATTGAACTGAGCATAACAAACCGGAAATGAAGAAACCGTTGTCTTCTTTGGACAACTAGGAACGTAATGCACTCAAGATGTACGCTGACGCTCTTAGACTTTGCATTTTTGAAGTCGGTATCGGCAATTTCGAAGCTTCCGAGAAATCCAATCTCCAAATCCAATTTGAATCGTGAATAACCTTTTGAATCAAAAATCACACAGTGGAAATGATGAAACCGTTGTCTTAGTAAGACAACTAGGACTAGGACTCGACTTGGAATCTTAGACTTTGCGTTTTTGAAGCTGGTATCGGCAGTTTCGAGACTTCCGAGATTTATAAAATCCACTTTGAATCGCGAATAACCTTTTGAATCAAACAGCGGAAGTGACTAAACCGTTGTCTTAGTAGGACGATCGGAAACGTATTGCACAGAATCTATTGATTTTTCGCTCTTCCGGTACATTTGCAATTCACTTTAGAAGTTCAACCCCAACACGAATTGTTTAAGAATCTACATAGCAAAATTACTTAGAAAAATCTCCAC
The DNA here is from genome assembly GCA_036925085.1 of Brachycybe producta. Taxonomy (NCBI): domain Eukaryota; kingdom Metazoa; phylum Arthropoda; class Diplopoda; order Playtdesmida; family Andrognathidae; genus Brachycybe; species Brachycybe producta. Next base: position 2,892,985 of record JAUPFP010000003.1, read on the forward strand.
AAAGAGCGCTAGCATCGTTTTTCTATTGAACCTCATAGACCCGATGTTAAAGAAGAAACGTTAATTTTTAAAATAAACACAGTTGCGGCGGAAATATGTTTATTTTTCATATTTAAAGTTGTCCAATTTTTGATGGTTCAAAGTGCAATGTGCACCTTAAATATATGCCGATCGAGTGATAGAATGACAAAAAATTGGTAAGTGCGGTTCAATTTTTTAAAAAGTATTTCAAAATCGCAAATTTCTATGAAGTTCGTGCTTGTAAGCAAAAACATCCATTAAAATGTTCGTAAAAATATGAAAAAATAATTTTAAAAAACCACAATTAAATCACAGTGAAGCCAACACGTAGGCGCACGTGCTGATTTTTTTTCTGATTTTTTAAAATTATTTTTACGTATTTTTACGAGCATTTTAATGGATGTTCCTTCTTACTCAATGGAGTTTAACATAAAGAGAGTTAAAAATTCACGATTTTGAAATGTTTTTTTTTTAAATAGAAGGGCACTTACCAATTTTTTGTCATTCTACCACTCGATCAGCATATATTTAAGGTGCACATTGCACTTCGAACCATCAAAATTGGACAACTTTAAATATGAAAAATAAAGATATTGCCGCCACGACTGTGTTTATTTTAAAAATTAACGTATTTTCTTTAACATCGGGTCTATGGGCTCAATAGAAAAACGATGCTAGCGCTCTTTGTGGAGATTATTCGAAGTAATTTTGTTATGTAGTTTCTTAAAATATAAAATAAAAACTTCAAACAAAATTGTGAAAAATCAAATGAAAATCTTCACTTACCTTCGAAGATTTACTCGTTAAGTCCTCTTTCAACCAATTTAAAACGAATTCTTTCGTATCTAACGAAGATTTCGATGATCCGTTAACGAAATTATCGTTTCCGTCCGAATTGGAATTCGTTATCGTAAACTGAACTGCCGCTTTGAGTTCTTCTAAGATCCGATCTACGTCCGAAACATTTGTTTTCTGATTAATCGGAGAACAAGAAGAACTAGCGACGTAATTGATCGTTCGATGTCCGTTCGTCGTACAAGGAGTGTTCGATCGTGAACTGTTCGAAAACTGATCGTTTTTCGATCGATCAGAAGAAAAAGAAGACGTTTCGAAACCTAAAAACGACAACAAATGGCAAAAGTTGTTCCGTTAGATTTTACGTAAGTGATCGTAGAATCGATAAAAATCTACCTGCGATCAAACCGTCCATCTGTTCAAGAGCTGCAGCGAGCATTTTACTCGGATCGCTCGAAGGATCCATTTTGGAATTGGCTTTAAACCTGTAATTAAAAAAGACCTGCTTAAGATTTGCTTTTTAAAAAACGCTGATTTTATCTTTCGAACGAGAAAAATTAATTGAAATTTCAAATTAGATAAAATGTTTTAGAAACTAGAAGGGTAACTCAATCACTTAAGTTATTTTGATGTTGATATCTTTCAAAATAAACTTTTTAAAGACAAAAATGAAACAAATATTGTCTGCACAAAGTTGAATCAGTTTCAAACTGAACATAAAAAAGTTTATTTTGAAAGATATCAAACATGAAAATAGCTTCCCTTCTAGTTTTTAAAACACTTTCTAGTTTCTCTTGAGGTTGTTTTAAAGGCGCGCATCTCCAACACTGGTTATTCTAGTTTTCAGGTGCAAAAATGAAAAGAAACTTGATGATAATGTTTGTAGAAACTAGAAGGGTAACTGAATCCCTTAAAGGCAATTTTCATGTTTGATATCTTTCAAAATAAACTTTTTTATGTTCAGTTTGAAACTGACCCACCTTTATGTGGACAATATTTGTTTCATTTTTGTCTTTAAAAAGTTTATTTTGAAAGATATCAATATGAAAATATCCTTTAAGTGATTGAGCTACCCTTCTAGTTTCTAAAACACTTTCTAGTTTCTCTTCATTTCGCACCGAAAAGCCAGCATAATCAACGTTTACACTTCAAAACCACTTTAAGGTGGTTTATTTAACAGCTGATTTTAAAATTAAACGAAACTAGAAAGTATGTTTTAGAAACTAGAAGGATTAGCTCAATCACTTTGAGGCATTTTCATGTTGATTATTATCTTTCAAAATAAACTTTTTATTGACTTTAAATTAAAATAAAATTAAAAAATTTAGTTAGGAATTTTTCAAACTGACATAAAAAGTTTATTTTGAAAGATATCAACATCAAGTTAGCCTTAAGTGATTGAGTGACCCTTCTAGTTTCTAAACCACTTTCTAGTTTCTCTTCATGTTGCTCTCCTGAAAGACAAGACTAACCAGATTTGAAAAAAACGTTTATCCTAAAAAAAAAAAATCACATTCAACGTTATCTTTTACAATGAAATGCAAATTAGGAACTGTTAGCCTCCAAGCAAAGGCTACAAAGTTGTTATATAGGTTATGTCAAAGGCACATAATAAGGCTTAAAAGGATGTACATAGAGGCTAAAAATAACAGCATGGCTCCTAATAAAAAAATTACCCATAATTATTGTTTCTTTTTAGGGCCTTCACGTATTATTTTTTTTTCTAGCCTCAGAATAACTACTAATCCTAGTTATTAAATTACACACTTAACAATGGAATGCAATGACAAAACTAGTCGATAAACTCAAGGTCATCTAAGGTCATTAATCGTTTTTTTTTTGCAGAAAACTTTCAGTAACTTCAAAAAGTATTATAAGTGTAGTTTGCATAAAAGTTGAAATTAATAATAAAACGCCGAATTCTAATTAAAATTTAGGCAGAAAACATTAAATAAACAAAATACTCACTATTTTATGTATAAAAAAACAAGGAAAAAAGAGACACTTCTTTTCATAAACAAATAATAAACCACTTAAGCCGCCATCTTTTATAAACATCAACAAAAACAAGTTTCATTTAAAATATGCTAGATGACGCTAGAATCGTTTTACAACATGTGACCTAGGTTTACCAATTGAAACAAAGAATAACCGGTTCCATATAATCAACCAATTATAAATGAGTAATTTCCTCTCTAATAGAGTAAACTACACAGCTGAAAACGAGACACGTCAAAAAAGACATTAGTAAATAATTTATAATAACAATATTGAAGCATAATTTAAAACCAATATGGCAGCTAGTACGAGTTATCTATTTATAATAAACGCCATATTACAGCACTTTTATTGTCTTAATTTTGCTTCAAAATAATGACGTAATTTTTTTGAATATTCTATCTTTGCTACTAAATTTTTGATTGGCAGCTTTACCTCTCAGAAAATGACGTCATAAATACTAGCTGATCCAATAAGAGAAAATGGTTATCCTTTCTTCAATGTTGTTTAGAAAACTACTGATGGTAAAAATTGATTCCAAGCATCCTATAGAAATAAACGTAAAAAGAAATCCAGTATGGCGTTTAAACCATTTTCAAAGCTACTAGAAACACGCCATATTAGTACTCCCATCTACAGTAAAAATCTGCTTCAAAAATGGTGAAAATTTAACCGGTTTTATGTATTCATTTCATTCAGATTGTCGATTTGTCAGGTCAGAGAAAGTAACGAAAATATCGTGAAATTATTTCTCTGCAATTTGAAATATCTGTAAAAAGAAAAGATGAAGTGTGCAGTGATGGTCGCAGAGAAGCCATCTCTGGCTCAATCATTGGCTCATATTCTATCCGATGGCCGTTGCACATCAAAAAAGGGGTTTAACGGCGCTTGTTCCGTTCACGAATGGAACGGCAAATTTAACGGAGATGCCGTCAAATTTAAGATGACTTCGGTCTGCGGTCATGTCATGTCTATGGATTTTGTTGGCATTTACAACAGTTGGGATCGTGTGGATCCGGTGAGAACCTCCTTTTCTCCACCTTAGAAAGCCATGTGCTTTTTCTTGGTTACCATAGCAACCGAAGACACTAGACCCTTGCCATGGTTGCCTAGCAACGGAAAGATCTCTAGAGCCTTTGCGCTCCCTCTTCACATCCGCAAGAAATACAAACCCTGATGACGTTATCGCTTGTATTACTGTATGGCGGTGACAGTCATCCGTTTTCTTGCGGATATGGAGCTGATGTGACGTTGCTATGAAAAATACACATCGACCAAATTGACCAATCAGAATAAAAGCACATGGCTAATTTGCATTTTTCATATTTTGACGTTTCTTTTGTTATTTCATTTCTAGGCTGAACTTTTTAATTGTCCAACTGAGAAAAAAGAAGCGACTCCAAAGTTACAAATACCGAAATTTCTTCAACAGGAAGTAAAATAAAATAAATTTTATTTTAAGAGTCAAAAGATTTAATAAATATTTACTTTTTTTAAAAAAAAATATTTGTTAAAAACTAGAAAAATACGTGAATTAGTTAAATTTTAATGATTGTTTTTTTGCAACAATCTAAAATATATTGTCATAAAACTTCTGATTATTCTGTCTTTCAGGAAAAAAAAATTGAGAAAACTTGAGTATTTTAGAAACTAGAAGGGTAACTCAATCACTTAAGTCTATTTTCATGTTGATATCTTTCAAAATAAGCTTTTTATGTCAGTTTGAAAATGACACAACTTTAAGCAGAAGCTGTGTTTTCAATATTTTGTCTATATAAAGTTTATTTTGAAAGATATTTAAGTGATTGAGCTACCCTTCTATTTTTTAACCACTTTCTAGTCTTATCTTTATTTCTGCTTTTTAAAAAACGGAATACCCAAAAGTTCGAGGGGGTATTTTCACTTTAAAACCACCTTAAGAAATTAATTACCATCGCGAGATAATAATGAATAAACAATTATATATTGAAATTTGAACTATTTTCTCTTCTTTTTTTCAAGAGCCGTGGATGCGATTATTTGATTCTGTGGCTCGATTGCGATAAAGAAGGCGAAAACATTTGCTTTGAAGTGATTAATGCGGTTCTTTCGTCGATGAATCCGAAGCCGAGACCTGGAGATCGTAACATCTTCCGAGCTAAATTCAGCGCCATAACGGATCGAGACATCAAAGCGGCAATGAATAATCTCGTAGATCCAAACGAAAACGAAGCAAAATCCGTTGACGCGAGACAAGAACTCGATCTTAGAATCGGTTGCGCTTTTACGAGATTTCAAACAAAGTTCTTTCAGGGAAAATATGGAAATCTCGATAGTTCTTTGATATCTTACGGTCCGTGCCAGACTCCGACGCTTGGATTCTGTGTCGTGCGACACGATGTTATTAAAGCGTTCAAACCGGAACCATATTGGTACTTACAAGTACAAGTTAAACATCCGACCGGAGGTCCGATGAAGTTAGATTGGGAAAGAGTTCGAATTTTTGATCGTGAAGTTGCGCAGATGTTTTATAACATCACGAAAGGAGAAAAAGAAGCTTTGGTTACGGACGTAGTTCACAAAGAAAAGACTAAACAGAGACCACAAGCTTTAAATACGGTCGAACTTATGAGGGTCGCTAGTTCCGGTTTGGGAATGGGACCGCATCACGCGATGCAAATTGCGGAAAGACTTTATACGCAGGGTTATATTAGTTATCCTCGTACGGAGACGACACATTATCCGGAAAATTTTGATCTTGTGTAAGGAGAACATTGTTTTAAAAAGTTTATACTATTTTTTTGAAGAAGTAACTTTCGAGTTACTTTTGGCAGTTACTTTCAAGTAACTTTTGGTAGTTACTTTCAACTCGTTTTCAGTAACTTTTGGCAGTTACTTTCGAGTAACTTAGGATAAAGTGGAAGCAGTTTTAACACGAAATGGAACGAACTGAAATATTTTTTCGTATTAAAAAAGTCTAAGGGTGCAGGACCGAAAATATATTTCGTGTTATCCGATTTTTCGTGTTAAACGGTTTTCACTATACGAGTTAAAATTATTAAAAATACGTCTATTCAAAGGCCTTTTTTATGTAATTTTTATAAATTAGTGGCACTTTGAGACAACAAACTGGAAATTCCGAATGGGGCAGTTACGTCAGCGAATTGCTTTCGATCGGAATCACTAAACCGAGAAAGGGAAGTGATGCCGGAGACCATCCTCCGATCACTCCGATGAAAGCGGCTTCGAGAAACACATTAGATGGAGACGCTTGGAAGATTTATGACTACATAACGAGACATTTCATTGCGACGGTAAGTCGCAAAACTTCTGAAGTCTTGTCGCATCTCTCGTCTTAATCGAAGAATGTTTATCTCCTTTTCCGATCTCTAGTTAAGTTCCGACTGTCGTTATCTTCAGACGACAGTCACATTTCAGATTGGCCCCGAAATTTTTTCCTGTACTGGTAAAACTCCGCTCGAGAGCGGATTCACTACTGTAATGACGTGGCAAGCGATTTCGGACGAAGAGAAACTTCCAGTCTGCACCACGAAAGACCTTTATCAAATCTCTGAAGTACGTTCGTTAAATTTATTCATGGGCCAACTTTAAATTAGATTTAAATGTTTTACGCATTGCAGCTTAAACTAGCCGAAGGTCACACGTCTCCTCCCGATTATCTGACCGAAAGTGAACTGATCACTCTGATGGAAAAACACGGCATTGGAACGGATGCCAGTATTCCAGTCCATATAAATAACATAGGATTGAGGAACTACGTGACCGTCGAAAGCGGAAGGCGCTTGGTTCCGACAACGCTCGGCATTGCTCTTGTACACGGTTATCAAAAGATCGATCCCGATCTCGTGTTACCCACGATGAGAGCTGCCGTTGAGGAACAATTAAATCTCATTTCTCACGGAAAAGCCGATTTTCGAGATGTTTTACATCACGGCCTCGAAATCTTTAAGTTAAAGTTTCATTACTTTGTTAATAATATCGCAAGAATGGACGAACTGTTCGAGGTTTCCTTTTCTTCGCTGGCTGACAGTGGAAAACCTTTAAGCAGGTACGTGCTTGTTACTCGTAACTCGAGTAAATTAAATTGAAGCTGCTTTTCAAGGCCAAGATTCAAGAATTACATACACTTGGCACTTGGACAACTTTTTCACATGAACCACTTTTTGTGGTTGATTTCGAGTGCAAAACATAATCGACTTGTCGTCAAAAGTGACCACTTCAGTCGACTGCGGTGGTCGGAAAGTGGTCCTAGTGTTGCGTAACTGCAAAAAAACAAAACAATTCGACTCGAGTATTCAGCTTTGGCTACAAGCCGACTACATTTTGCAGTCGAACTCGACCACTAAAAGTGGTTCGTATAAAAAGTTTCTCCTTCAGGTGGTTTTAAAGTGTAAACGCCCATCTCGAACTCCGTTTCTTCTGTCTTTCGAGCATAAAATAAAGAGAAAACGTGAAGATGTTTTAGAAACTAGAAGGGTAGCTCAATCACTTTAAAGGTGTTTTCATATTGGAATCTTTCAAAATAAGCTTTAAGCAGATGATATTTTTTAAAAATTTTGTCTATAAAAAGTTTATTTTGTAAGATATCAACATGATAATACCCTTTCCAGTTTCTAAAACACTTTCTAGTTTTTTCCTCTCAATTTTGCTTTTCTGAAAGACAGAATAATCAGTTTGAAAAGCAGCTGTTCCTAATCTTAATTTGGTCGTTTTTCTTTAAGGTGTGGAAAATGCCACAGATACTTGAAATTCGTTCAGACGAAGCCGTTACGACTTTACTGCAAAGAATGCGACGATACGTATACCGTTCCGCAAGATGGCGTCATCCGTCTTTACAAAGAACTCAAATGTCCATTGGACGATTTCGAGTTACTTCAGTATTTCGGAGGAAGCAAAGGAAAAGTGAGAGGCTTTAAGATACTTTATGAATATTCTGTCTTTTAGAAAAGCAAAATGAAAAGAAACTCGAAAGTGTTTTAGAAACTGTAATCCTCTTAATTTACGAAGATCTGTTCTTTAAAATCCGTTTGTTTTTTCCTTCAGAGTTACCCTTTCTGTCCATATTGTTACAACAATCCTCCATTTCGTGACATGCGCAACGGTTCGGGCTGCATCGCTTGCACTCACCCTACTTGTCCGAATTCGATGTTGACCAACGGTATTTGCGCTTGTTTCGACTGCGAAAATGGGATCATCGTTTTGGATGCAGCTTCGGCTCCCAAGTGGAAATTTGCATGCAATCTGTAAAAAAAAAACTTTAAAACCTGTTTCATTTTTTTAAAAAAATTCTTCAAACATTTCTGTATTTGTAATATTTGTTTCTGTCTTCAGTTGCGATGTTATAATCTGTGCTTTCGACGGAGCGCAAAAGGTGGCTGTTAAAGAAGACAACTGCGATGACTGTCACAGTCAATTAGTTTCCGTGGAATACAGAAGTGTAAGTCGCAAAATCCATCTTGCACGGCGACAAGGGTTGGAGGTAGAGGCTAATAATTATTAATGGGATTGTAGTCGAGTACAAATTCGCTTCGAAGACCATATTTGGTCTTCGACGCCAATTGGTACTCAAATATAAATTGAAGCTTTGCTATGTGCTAGCCTCCACCTCCAAACCTCGAAGGAAGGATGGGAAAAAAAATTACGATTTAAACAAAAATAATAACATTTTGTTTAAGGTGGCTTTATATTTATTTTGTTTTTGTTCCTCCGGACGGTGCCACAGCAGTCGCTAATATTACGCTCCATAGACGTTTTTATTTTTTGTAAAATTTGGTCGCAAAAACGTCAAGGGAACGATTTTTAAAAACAACTAAGCAAAAAATTCAAATTGTTTTCAAAACTGGAATGGTAAAAGGTTATGCTAAAAGCGTTTTCATGGCAATATCTTAAAAAATGAACAATTTTATAGTTTAGTTTGAAAAATCACCCATTTTTTCCAGTTTTTCCATTGAAACTTCATAAAAAACTATTTTCGCCTTTTTCAAACTGTCATACAAAATTTATTTTGAAAGATATCATCATGAAAAAAAACCATTTTCACCAACTATTCTAGTTTCTAAAACACTTTGAATTTTTTTTCGTAATGTTTTTTCTTCTGAAAAAAACGTTCACTTGAAAAATACAAATTTACTCAAAACCGCAGGCACTCTGGCAAATTCGCTCCTTTTAACTTAGCCACGCCCATATAGATCTATGGGCGTGGCTTCGTGCATTCACGTAACTCCATCTAGGGACAATATTTGTAATTAATTTTTTTTTAATAAAACTATTGATTCCACCAGGAAAAATCGAAATTACCAGATAAAGCAACTGAAGCAACCGGTTGCGTTTTCTGCAATCCGAAATTCTCGTCATTGGTCGAGAAACATCAGGCAAAAAGAGGTGGTCGTGGTTTTCAAAGAGGTGGACGTGGAGGAAGAGGAGGAGGAGGAGTTGGCCGTGGTGGAAGAGGAGGAGGAGGAGGAAGAGGTGGTGGAAGAGGCGGCGGAGGAGGAAAGCCAAAAGACAAAATGGCTCAACTTGCAGCTTATTTTGTTTGACCTGGAAGAAGATTTTAAATAAAAATCATCGGAAAACAAAACAAAAAAAAATGCACAAAAAACAGTTCTTTAAAACTGAACATTTATACTTATAATAATAATAATAATAATAATTAATAAACTGATACAATATGTTATTTTTTTTCTCGGTTTTTTTATGTTTTTCTTATTTGATTGACTAGCAGCAGCCAAGTACCAATTATTTTTTTGACCTTTTCAATATTTTTTTTTTATATCTCTGTACAAATATTAGGAGAATTCTTCTTCTTAAAAGATTCTTGGCAAAAAAATTTTAAAATAAATTCTTTTTATGGGAAAGAAGAAGAAAAAAAAAAACAAAAAAAAAGTTACGGAACTTCGAACACGAATACAAAACAAAACATTCGCGGGGCTCGCGGTATATAATATGTACAGTAAAACCTTTGATTGTGAGTAACGTCGTCTGCGAGTGTTTTTTTTGCAAGACGAGCAAATTTTTTTAAATAAATTTTAATTTGATAAACGAGCGTGGTTTTGCTTTGTCTGTCGAGCATCACGCGATCTCGACTGAGCCGATGGTTCGCTTTGATACACGAGTACTTTGGATTACAAACAAGTTCTCGGAACGAATTATGCTCGCAATCCAAGGTTTTACTGTAAATGTAAATTTGATAAGTTCGGTAATTATGAATAACTAACGGTTATTACGCATATTTTACCAAGAACTTTTCGGTAAAAATGATAAATTCTGTTCATATTTTCGCATTTTTTCGTACTTATTTGAGAAATGGGTATTTCATGGTTTCTTTGACAATGCATTGTTTATGTTGCTTATGGACATCACTGTCCCTCTACCATAGGCCCTTTGGGCAGCTTGCTGAGTAATTATTAAAAAAAAAATTACGAATACGTCGGTTATGCTTACGTTATGTTAAGCGTGTATTGGAATAGTATTCATAACTATCGGTAATACCTTGTACACAGCCATGAGTTAAATGAATTCAAATTAAATGTGTTTAGGGTGAATTATACGGAATCTAGTTAAGGACATGAACACCAAATAAAAATTGACTTTATTATTAATATTTTAAATTGAAATACTAAATCAATATTTTATCAATAGTTTATATATTTATATTTAAGTATTAGCTCAATATTTTGAGATTATTATCTGAATATAAATTGAATGCGACATATTGTTTGTTTGTCCTTCACAGGGCTCTGTAGAACGTGTTTAATATTTAAATGCATTTAACTGTGTATGTGTGTGTCGAAGGTATAAGTATGGAGAGAGAAAAAATGAGAATTTTACCTAAAAAGTTCTTGGTAAATATGTATAATAATCAGTAATTATTCGAAATTACCGAATTTATCACATTTACAGTAACATTTACTGTAATCGTAACTCTATGCAGTTTCTGTCGTTAAAACTCTTGATTTCAATCACAATTTTATACAAGTTTTTCGTTATTTTCAGGTGGTTTTGAAGTGTAAAACGCCCCTCTCTGAAACTCTTGGGTTATTTAGTGTTTCGAGAGATCAAAATTGAAGAGAAATTTTTAAAGTGTTTTAGAAACTAGAAGGGTAGCTCAATCACTTAAAAGAGTATTTATATGTTGATATCTTTTAAAATAAACTTTTTTTTTATCTCAGTTTGCAAATCATCAACGAACTCGTATATTTAAACAGATTTGGGTTTTTTTTTAATTTTTTGTCTATAAAACGTTTATTTTGAAAGATAATTATAAACATGAAAATACTATTAAGTGATTCAACTACCCGTTCTAGTTTCTAACACAAATTCTCTTTAGTAGTGCGCTCTTCTGAAACTGAAAAATAACCACAGTTCGAAAAGAAAAAAAAATCGCTCGAAAGCCACAGTCCCATTGCTATAAAAGTTTAAAATAAACTTTTTGACAGCTTTCGGAAGAAAAAAAAAAACAACATAAAATACAAAATCACTTGCGACATTCTCTGTTTTAGACGTAAATTCTCTTTTTTTTTTCGTAAAAGAATTTAAATATTTATCACAAATTAAAATGGAAAAAAAAAACCAAACTTTTTTTAAAGTTTCCTCTCTCTCTCCCCCTCTTTTCTTTCTATCCCCAAATTGCATCTTAATAAATCACAAAATACACAATCAAAATACGAGACTTTCTTTCTCATTTTAAGTCGCCAAGCCACACAAAAAAAAACCCTAAAAACAACGCACAAAAAATGGGGATTTGTCATCACAAAAGGCGCCATTTTGCTTCTTATAATATGTACACACACACATTTATATAAGAAAATTATATCATCTTATATTATTAACAAAACAAAAAAACACCTGGCCAAATCACACATTTAAAATCCAATCTATAATTATTGTAATATATACCATAAAATTAACTAAAAACCCTGAGCTAAACTGTTTTTTTTTAAAGCATTCTTTTGATCACGAGGTGGCTATCCACATTTCGACTGTACAAACGTATCCGTTGAACAATTTTGACAGTTAACTTACGAGAGATGTCGGAAGACTCAAAAGTTAACTTTCAAGTTGTTACGAGAAACATTTCTGAAGAATCTTTGAAATACTACGAGATTAAGTCGAGACAAAGGTATTGTCTTGATAGTTAACTTCTTGAAGTTCTGGGGAAAAACTCGAGAAAACTTCGAAAGTCTCGAGTTAACTTTCCATTTTACTAATCCTTTCTCTCAAGACTTGCAAAAGTTTGCTTTCAAGGTATTTGAACTTTCGAAGTCTTGAAAGTTAACTTCCAAGACATCGTAATTTCCGAAGCCTTGAAATTAACCCTCCAAGACGTCGTTAACTTTCGAAGTTTTGAAAGTTACCCTCCAAGACATTGACTTCCGATGTCTTGAAAGTTAACCTCCAAGTCAATGTAACTTCCGAAGCCTGAAAGTTATCCTCCAAGACGTCGTTAACTTTCGAAGTTTCTGAAGTCTTGAAAGTTAACCTCGAAAACGTCGTAACTTCCGAAGTCTTGAAAATTAACCTCCAAGACGTCGTTAACTTTCGAAGTCTTGAAAATTAACCTCCAAGACGTCGTTAACTTTCGAAGTCTTGAAAATTAACCTCCAAGACGTCGTTAACTTTCGAAGTTTCTGAAGTCTTGAAAGTTAACCTCTAAAACGTCGTAACTTCCGAAGTCTTGAAAGTTAACCTCCAAAATACCGTTAACTTCCAACATCCTTTGTACGTTTTCTAACAAACACCAAAAAAACCCCAAAAGCTAACCACCATGAATAGCTACTTCCACAAAAGAAATGCAAAGGTTTGGTGCAAGAATTGTGTGTACGGAATTTTCTTATATGTGTGAGTGAAGAAAAAAAAAAGGATTTTGAGAGCACAACTATTAAAATGGGCTATATTTGGGCTTATTATTTTTTTACATAACCCATAAATATATGTTCATTTTTATTTTCTCAGCAACTAAAAACTATTTCCTGTTCATATCCCATTTAACAGTAGGCAGCATAAATTAATTTTAGCCAAACCCCCCCCCCCCCCCCTTGCAAATATTCACTCAAAAGTCTTTTAAAGCGCGAATAAACGCTAAGATTCCCATTTAAAACTAATAAAAAAAATTCAATATCGACGTATAAAGTTCTTGAGACACTTTTTTTGACGTTTCGTAACACCCAAACCACTCGATGGCGCCACAGAATAAAGCCACTTACAACTATGATCCCTTGATGATCATCACTGACCAAAAGTGACAGGACTCGATCGACCACTTATGTAATCACAGTGGTTCTCCCTAAAGAGGATCCATTTTATGTGGTGCCACATAGTGGTTCGTGTGAAGCAGGCCCGCCTAAAACCAATTTTTGCTTCTTTTTAGTCTCTCTTATACTGAAATTGTCCACACAAAAAAAGTGTCATAAGAAATTTTGTCACATCTTAAAACAAAAATCTGTTCCAAAAGAAAAAAAAAAAGAGATTTAACGTAACGACTGAAACTCCGATTAACATATCACGAAAGAGAAACAAACTAAAACTAATTTTAAAACTAACTGATATGTACAAGAATCCTTTGTTTTTCTTAGAAAAAAACAACAACCACCACCTAGTGGCTCATCATCAGTAGGACTCGGATTTTTATGAAATATCAAGCATATGTTTCTCAAGATGTGGCCCAAGTGGCAATCATCATCATTAGAACAACTGCAAGTCTGCAATTATAGATTTTCTAATCAAAAAGGCTAGTTAGAGGCTAGATTGTATAGTTACTATCAGTTGTGAACTAGAGCTCTAGCCAGTGTTTTTTAATTGAAAAAACAAAAATTGTTGGTTGATCTCTAAACGAAATTGTTACTTCACAATTGGCTCTTGGGCCACAGATTGAGAAACGATTTGCTTTGATATATTAGCATAAAAATCCGAACTCTACTTATTAGGTAAAATCACTAAGGCCGGCTTCACATGAACCACTGTGTGGCACTAATTTGTAGTGCACGCAAAGTGGTTGACACTGCCAGCTTCACACGAACCACCATTGAAAAAAATGTCGTATTGACCAGTGACCTTCATCATCACCGACAAAAAGGCGGTGGCCGCCACTTGTGGCTGAACTAACACACATCGCCACTGCAGTGCATAAAAATCGGTGGCTGTGGCTCGTAATAACATCATCACTTTGCAACCAAGGAGGCTGCTTAGAGGCTAGAGTTAACCTACTACTATAATTCAGTTGTATTTTAATTAAAAAAAAACTAGCCTCTAACCAATCTCTTTAGTTGCAAAAAGCAGAATTTTTTTGGCAAAAAAAAATTATGCTGAAAGCGACCACTTTATACGTGGCGCCACAAAGTGGTCCGGTCTTAGTATTACCGTTTGTGAGCCACTACTCCCTTTAAATACATAAAAAATTAAAAATGCCCCAAAGTTTTCTTTTATATTTCTCTTCTTTCCATCTCTTGTAATTCTTAATTATAAATTGATCTAATTTTCTAATTTTTTTGTTAAAATATTTATTTTTTGTTTGCATATTAATGTTTTTTCTTCTTTTGTTTTTTCTTTAAATCTAAAAGGCATTTTAAAGTTTTTCTTATTTTAAATATTTTTTCTCATTTTATTTCGAGAAAAAAGATCTTTATTTGCTTCTTTATAAAATAAAACTCTCCATTTGCATTTTAAATCTAAAACAAACGAAAAACTGTTCAAAATTTAAAAGAAACAAAAAGCTTGAAATTGCTATAAAGCCTAGTACAGACCGAGCAACAATCGTTGGACACACGTTATCTAGCAACTTTGACAACATCTTCATCAAACACAGCGACCTGTACCTGGCCAGTGACGTTACGCGTCCAAACCGAATTCAGTATCTGTTGTTCAAGTTCTGTAATGGATTTGTTGACCGCCGGTGACGTTAGTGCTGCATTTGTATTTGCTTCTAGGTAAAGACCGAGTGATGTTTCCTCATTTAAAGAGGGAAACTTTGATAACAAGCAACACTTTTGATGTCAAGCTGCCGGATACTCGAGCTATATGTTGCTTTGCATACACAAAGACGACTCTCAGTCGTCAGGAAACATCGCTGGCGGCAAAGTTTCCGAGCGATTATCGCCCGCGACAATGCTTCCGAGCGATTATCGCCCGCGACAATGCTTCCGAGCGATTATCGCCCGCGACAATGCTTCCGAGCGATTATCGCCCGCGACAATGCTTCCGAGCGATTATCGCCCACGACAAAGTTTCTTGCGATTATCGCCCACGCAATGTTTCCGCCGATTATTGCCCGGTCTGTACTAAGCCTAAAATCGAGCCTTATATTATTTTTTCCAATACAAAACAAAATCTGATGGACCCAATAAATTAACTTCCTAAATCTTTCATTCTTTTTAAAGGAAGGTATGTTTCCACTCGGTCTCACGAGTAAAGAAACCGGAAAAACGCGTTTTTCACTCAAAAGAACCTCAGAGGCTACAATTCTACAATGCATTTCTAGATGCTGTAAGGTTAAACTAAACCTTACAGCCTCTAACAAGGCTGTCTGACTGAAAAATACATTTTTTCTGATTACCTTACTCATTACTCATTCTTAACAAAAACTCAAAAAAATTAAGCTTTTGTTGAGTGGAAACGAGATGCTTAATGCAAAAAAATAAATCGCAATTGAAAACAAATTTTAAATAAGTTGCAAGCTGCTTGCTGCATTCAAAACAATGCAAACATTAAGGTAATGTCCACACAGACTGCAACAAGTAAAAACATGTTGCAATATGTTCCTTTGTTAGAAACATACATTAAAAAGAGACCTTCTGAGACTAGCAACAGAAACAGTTAGCCTGGGGGGGGGGGCAGACAATGCATTTATTAATTGTGCCACAGTTGCGCAACCGTTTGATCCGCCAATGGCTAAACCGTGCTCAAATATGCAACTAAACCTTCAAAAAGCCATTGATCAAGGCTGCATCCATCAATGCATTTGCGTCAAAACACAAGACTATTTAGTTGGCCAAATTCATAGTTGCATATCAGTTGCATGTTTGCGCGCTGTCATGTAAACCGTTGGTAGTGACACTCGCAATCAAACCATTGCACAATTGATATAATTGCATGTCTGGCCCCAGCATTAGACAGGCAATTAGAAATCGGGATGACACAGAAGTTGGCTCCGCCCTTTTTATAATGAACAGCAACTTCTAATTGGTTGGTTATGTAATCTGACGTCACATGATCCGGCCTTTTCAACGTCGAACCACACAACAAACCAATTAGAAGTTGCCGGTCGTCATAAAAAGGGCGAAGCCAACTTCTGTTCATCCCGTTTTCTAATTGCCTGTCAGCATTAGAGACATGCATGCGTCAACTAGCATAGACTTCGTTACAGAAACTAATTGAGAGTCGAATTGTTTCCACTTGCTGCCTCTGTGTGGACGGTCTTGAAATTCTCTTGCAACGTTTAGCAACCTTTGAGAACAACATGTTTTGATCCGATTAAAATCGTATCAATACATTGAAAGCATCGTCGGTTAAAAGCTCGCAAATATTTCATGCAACTTATATTGCAAAACTTCTTCGTTAAACCCATTTTTGGAATGATGTGCTGCTTTTTACGTCCGTTATTCTTCTAAGACGTTGCAAAACTTCGGCAAAGCCAAAAACCTATTCGTGTCGAGTTTAATTTAAATTCTGCTGTTTTAAGCTAAGTTTTAAACAACGCTTTAGAAAATACGTGTTAACTTTCACTTCGAACTTGTTCGAGAGACAATTTGTTAAAAGAAAAAGGCGAAGTTGTTGCGAAACACTTACGCTTCCATAGGGTCGAACATAAAATGAGGCTCGTTGAGCTAATAACTAAGGACGAGAAACGAGCGACTTTTAGTGGTCGAAGATGGACTGCAAACAATCTACGAGGACTCTAAATTGAATATTTAAATCTAGAATAAATCTATCCTCTAAACAGCCCCTTCTTCTGATTGAAATAAGCACAACTTTCTCCCGGAACATTCTGAAACGTTGCTTAAGACAAAAAAACAAAGCTTAAAACGTAAACGTGGATTTACATCGGACGTAACACTGTTGAAAACACGCGTTATTTCGCAATGTTTTTTAAACAAATATTAAAAATCGGCCTATAAAATGTTAATAACTTTTGTTATCAACATTATTTTGTTGGATAACATTTGCTTAAAAGTCTCTAAAAAAAATGTTAAATAACATTTTGCTACTAACTTTTTTGTCAATAACATTTGCTTTCAATGTTTTAAGTTTTTAAGATGTTGATAATATTGTTGCTAACTTTGTTAATAGCAGAAATTTCGCGACCCTACTCAGGAGGCGCTGATGACCAAAGAATGTTGATAACAAAATGTTACTAGCAAGTTATTTCTGTTGTCAACACTGTTAATAACATTCTACTCGTGGATCAGTTTCCTGCCAACATTTGTGTCAAAAACATTGTTATCAACATTTTGTTATCTACATTTATCAAAATAGCCCAAAAATTAACACATTTGTTATTGACATTTTGCTACTAACAATGTTTCTGCTATTTCTGTCGGTGTAAATCCACCTTAAACATACATAATGTCAGGATCAGTGGCGCTTTTCAGCCTATGCGCGCGCCTAGAAGCCACAACTGATATAAACGCGCCACTAATCATTGTCACACGTTTTAAGCTCAGCTTTATTTTAAGCATCGTTACGAAGAAAAACTAGAAGTTCTGCCTAAAGACCAAACAAGATATTAAAAATGTAAAGCTCACCTTTTTTTTTTTTCAGATCGTAAAAAACAAAAAGAGGAAATTAAAAAGTAGAATAAGTTTAAGCTCTCGAAACGTTTAACGGCTAACGCACACAAAAGCTTACGAAGCTTCGCTCATCGTAACGACCTAATCATCATCTAAATCGTAACCAATCATTTTTCTTTCCTCCCGAAACCGTTACTCTCTTGTCGAAAAGAGATTTTCTCCCATTCTCTCTCTCTCTCTCTCTCTCTCTCATAAAAATATATATAAGGCCTCGAAACAAATAACCGCGTATTTTTGTTGTTTGTTTAGCGCAAAATCACCGCAAAAAATCTTCGAAACACACAAAAAAACATAAAAAAACTGAAGAGGCGGGAAGAGAAAAAACCAAAATTACAGAGAGAGGCGGCTGCGACTATAATGAATGATTCTCACCTCGAGACTTTTTTTTTTTAAAAAAAGATAAATCTTTACAAAAATGACTAAGGCAACCAGAAAAATGACATTTTTCAGTTAAAAAAAACCATGTTAGAGGCTAACAGCTCAAACTGCACCTTTGATGTTGTTGTGACAGGAAGTTAAATAACAAACATCTTCATTTTAACCAGTTATTCAAGCCACTTGTATGTGGCCGCCATTTTGAAAGTGGGTTACTAAACAGATTTTAACATAGAAGTCTATAAAAACATGCGCACATGCGCAGAAGAAACTCCATCACACATTCCATGCTAGCATCTAAAACTACTCCATGTTCATACTAGATCTCTAGCCTCTAACTGAGTTTTTCGACTGAAAAAACTTGGTTAGAGGCTAACAGATCAAACTAGCATCACAGAATAATATATACAGAAGAAAAACTCTCTGTCGGCACCTTTGAAGTTGTTGTGACAGGAAGTTAAACAGGAAATATCTTCATTTTAACTCGGTTACTCAAGTCACTTCTATGTGGCCGCCATTTTGAAAGTGGGTTACTAAACAGATTTTAACATAGAAGTCAATAAAAACATGCGCACATGCGCAGAAGAAACACCCTGTTCTAGCATCTAAGGCCGGCCCCTAAACGCAACGTTTAACTACGCAACAATCTAACTGCACATGTGTTGCCACGTTACGCCACGCCATTCATGTAAAAAAAACATTCCAAATTAATTACATCAGTTATTAAATTTATGACGTCACTAATTCAAATAGTGATATCACTTAATTCCGAGTATTTATGACACGAACGGTGCGGCATAAATTTTTAAGACAGGCGCATCCGGCCTAATGCTACTTATGCTCAGACTGAGATCTCTAGCCTCTAACCAGGTTTTTCGACTGAAAAAAAGATGCCATTTTTCAACATTGTCTTACAAATGACTAAACCAATGAAATTAAATAATTTGCTGAAGGTGGGTGATAATTAACCTTTTCATTCGGGAAAGAAAAAAAGGCTGCGGAGAAGGAAAATAAACGAGATTAAGGATGGGGGGAGGGCTGTATAACAACACGTTTACTGTTGTAGTTTAATGTCAACGCCGGTGGTTGTAAGAACGAGATCGGGTGTCGCGAGGAGATCGGGCGGCCGTTGTTGTTCCTCGTCGTCCCTTTCTAACCTCGTACCACCCATCATCATCATCATCGCTGTATCTCTGTCCAAAGAGACGATCGTCTTATCGACAATCGTCGTCGTCGTCGTCGTTTCGTCTGTCGTATCGCAAACACCGACATTACCACCACTACTACCGCTGCCATTACCGTTATCGCCTCCTCCACCGCCTTCGTTCTCTGTCGGAACGGAACTGTCCGAAGAATGTAACTTAAGAGCGATCACGAGATCGTTTAAAATCTCCGTCTCTTTGTCTTCGATCAATTTAAAGCGTTCGTTAAATAGGACCATGTGTGCAAATAGGCAGTTCAGGTGGGTGTGAAGGGCTAACATCCAAATCTCCTTAAAATGAGCACAATATAAATGCGCAACTACGTGGAATAATAAACGGTGGATCTTTTTAACGATTGATTCGAACGACGTCGGAAATTCGTTACCTAAAAAAACAAAGAAAAACGAACAAAAAAAAAATAATATGTTTTGTGAACAGCTGATTTTTCAAACATTTGCTAAATCTACAATTTCAAAACATTAAAGAAAAAAGTTATTTTAAATACTAGAACGGTAGCTGAATTACTTAATTGCATTTTCATTGTTTTTATCTTTCAAAATAAGCTTTTTATATAAGTAGAAATTTAAAAAAAAACCGCCATCTGATTAAAGGTGGATCATTTTTAAAACTGCACTAAAAAGCTTATTTTGAAAGATAACAAATATGAAAATTACCCGTTCTAGTTTCTAAAACACTTTAAAGTTGCGTTTTAAATGTCTTAAATGTTTAAATGCAAGAAGATAGTTAAAAGAAATGTGATTTTTCAGAATAAACAATAGTTTTATTTAGAGATGAGCCATTCGCGAATCGTAGAATCCCGCGAATCTTAAAAAATATTCGAGATTCGAAAACTCGAATCTTAGCGCTTTTTTTGCGAATCTTTCGAATGCTAACCTAAAAAAACTGCTAATTTTTTTTGGTAAAATTGGTTTTAACTCCATTGACGTCCAATAGAAGCGTTCACTAACCAAAAAAAACCGGCGATTGTTGCAATTTCGTGTTATCCGGATCACCTTGTGGCCTGACCCTGAGTGAAACCACAATGTGTTTTTTATTATTATTAATAATTTAATATTTAATATTATTTCATTTATTTGTATCTTCTTAATGAATAATATAGAATTCTTATATGAAGGATTCGAGGGATTTGAGAACGTTTTAGGATTCGGATTCGAGAAAATCTAGGATTCGTCCCACCTTTATTCGATTGTTAGCCTTTCACATTTGCATATTTCGCAATTTGCTACTTCGAAAAACCACGATCGAAACCGAGACTTTTCTTCTCGTAAACCATTTTAACCGACCTTGATTCTATCACTTACCGAACTTTGAAGGAAATATACATTCGTCGTTAATCGTTTTCTGCGTAAAAGTCATAACGTAATCGGTGTACTGAGGAGCAGCTACTTTACATTTCTTTCCTTTTTCGTCGTACCATTGGTACTGCCTACAAATTACAACAAATCAATACATTTTCTTAAAATCTCGATGTTTTGTTTTGCTGTTTCTTTTTTTTGTTAGTACCTTTGGCACGGTCCCACCATATCGGGACAACCAGACATTGTACAAAATTCTGATATCGTGCCATAAATTAAGTTGATATGCTCGAAAAACGCCAGCGCTGTAACGAAAAAAAAAGTAAACGTAATTAAGATGGTTGTGCTACGAATGGCACAATTTTCAATATATTTTTTTTAAAAAATATCGAAAAATTGAAAAAAAAAAAAATCGGATAAAATCGAAAGAAAAAAATATGGAAAACCGAAAAAAATCGAAATATCGGAAAAAAATCGAAAAATATATATATATATGAATAGGTTTATAATGATCACTAATACTAGTTAAGTTTATTTTCGATTTTTGATATTTCGATTTTTTTTTTTTTTTTTTCGATATTTCAATTTTTTTTTGGTTTTTTTTTTCTTCGATATTTCAATTTTTTTTTGGTTTTTTTTTTCTTCGATATTTCAATTTTTTTCTGGTTTTTCGATATTTCGATTTGTTTATTCAGTTTTTCAATATTTTAATTTTTTTCCGGTTTTTCAATATTTTAATTTTTTTCCGGTTTTTCAATATTTCGATTTTTTTCGGTTTTTCAATATTTTAACTTTTTTCCGGTTTTTCAATATTTCAATTTTTTCTCTGGTTTTTCAATATTTCGATTTTTCCGGGTTTTCAATATTTCGATTTTTTCCGGTTTTTCAATATTTCGATTTTTTCCGGTTTTTCAATATTTCGATTTTTTTCGGTTTTTTAATATTTCAATTTTTTGATTTTTTTTCGGTTTTTCAATATTTCAATTTTTTTTTCGATTTTTCGGTTTTTCAATATTTCGATTTTTTTTAATATTTTTTTTTCTTCTCTTATTTCGATTTTTATTCGATTTTTCTCCATTTTTTAGCGTTTTCGATATATCCTTAAAATCGATTTTTTTTTTCCAACAGTTTGAAAGAACTTAAAACCAAACTTAAATGAAAAAGACGGACATAAATAAATTGAAATCGTTTGAATCTCTAGAGAAAAGTTCCGAAAAAGAAAACGGAAATTCCAAAAATCATTTGTACTTTTTTTCTTTAATAGAAAAATGACGACAAAAGACGACAACGGAAGAAGGACCAGGAGACTAGAAAACAATAGATGCTAAAGAAACCGTTAAAAACGAGAGACAAAAGGAAGCAAAATGTTTTTAACCTGCGTTATTATTATTATTATTATTATTATTATTATTATTATTAATATTATTATTATTATTTGTCATCCTTAATGAAAGAACGGAAGAAAAAGGCTGCCATTGACTTCTTTATTCAACTTTTATGTCTTTTAAAAGTGTCCATAGACCTCACACACAAACACAACTAACGATCTTAATTTTTTTTAAAAATGGCTTATTAAGAGAAAAAAATCTCGAGAAGTCATTTAAAATATAAAAGACTTCGGTAGTTGAACCTGTTTTACGAACTCACTTATTATATATTAAGAAGTTACTTGAACTTTTCAAGAAGTAAAACGTTACCAATACTTTCAAAGTTCAAAGTTAAACCTAAAAAAATAACTAACTTTAAAAGTTCAAAACAACTTTTATCTTCTCAAGAAGTAACTTAACTTCAAAGTTACTCCAACTTCTCAAAATGTAACTTAAAACTTGGAAGTTACTCCAACTTTGTAATGACTCTATAAGTAAACTAACTTAGAAGTTCGAAGTTACTTTAACTTCCACAAAAGTAACTAACTTCAAAGTTCAACATTACTTTAACTTCGAAGTTACTCCAACTTCTCAAGAAGTAACTGACTTCAAAATTACTCCAACTTTGTAATGACTCTATGAGTAACTAACTTCAAAGTTCAAAATTACTTTAACTTCTCAAGAAGTAACTTAACTTCGAAGATACTCAGACTTCGTAAAAAGTAACTGACTTTTCAAAGTTATTCTGACTTCGTAACAAGTAATTAACTTTGAAGTTCAAAGTTACATTAACTTCACCAAAAGTAACTAACTTCAAAGTTCAAAACAACTTTATCTTCTCAAGAAGTAACTTCGTAAAAAATAACACTTCGAAGTTACTCCAACTTCGTAATAACTATGAGTAACTAACTTCGAAGTTCAAAGTTACTCCGACTTCTCAAGAAGTAACTGATTTCCAAGTTACTCTTAACTTGATAAGAAGTAACTTCAAAGTTTCAAAGTTACTTTTAACTTCCCAAAAAGTAACTAACTTCAAAGTACAAAATTACTTTAACTTCTCAAGAAGTAACTTAACTTCGAAGTTACTCCGACTTCGTAAGAAGTAACTAACTTTGAAGTTACTCTAACTTTCCAAGAAGAAATAATTTATGAATTAAGCTAACTAGAGTTTCGTAATAAAAGTTTCCAACTTTGTAGAACTTACTGAGATTATTTCTGGAGCCCATTTGAGGCTTTGAGCTCCTCACGAGGGCATGTTTTTTCAGGACATTTAAACAAGTTTTGGCCATTTTTATTTAAAAAAAAAGGTTAATTTCCAATTAAACATAGATTTTTGTTAAAAAAAAAAAAAGTTCCTTACTGTGTGATGCGAGCCACTCGTTATAATCTAAACCACTTGGCAATTCGACAAGTTGCCTAAGGTCGGAATCAGGAATTCTTCTTTCGAGAACGTCCTGTTCTAAATACAATTTGTGCTCATCCTGATTCGAAGGTGGTAGATCCTTGTCTTTCCGACGAGCCTTCCTATTAAAACGATAACGAAAATTCAAATTATTAGATTCAAATAACGAAATTACCGAGAGCAGCTGACACTCAAAAACAACTCTCAAAAAAGACCAAAAAAAAAAACCTTAAGAGTTTACAATCAGGAAAGAATATATGACAGAATTGTCCCCAATCTTGTCTTTTAAAACACTGATTTTCTGTTTTTGTTTGTGTTTTTTGTCAGGTTGATGTGGATCCGGGCATAAAGGCCGGGTCCACACCAAGCTGACACAAAAGTGTGACATGAGTTCGAGACAAAAACACAACAAAAACGCCTGTAAATTACGCAACGGTTCTGTTGTTGTTTTAATACTAACTGTCCACAACTGCAACAGACAACAGTTGACAAAATGTTGCATAATACAGAGACAAAACAAAAAACCTCTTGATGTTTACCGACTTCAGCCGAGACATGGAATTGTTTGTGAAATTGCAGACAAAAAAAACAAAACACAAACGTCGCAGAAATGTTTTAGAATTGTCGCCAATTTGTCTCTCGAAACACTTGAGTTTGTGTTTTGTCAGTTTGATGTGAGGATCAGGGAGGGGCCTAAGAAAAACACGATTTTATTTCTTTATCTTTTGTATTTTTCTGTCAATCTGCAAAAATCAGTCAATCTGCAAATTTCCTAGGCAATCTGCAAAACCAACCAACCTGCTAGTGAATTTGCAAAATTCAATACATTTTAAAGCCCCATTTTCACGATGATAGTTTTCACGATAGTTGCTGTCATGAGAGCAAGCAGCAACTATCGCGAGAACTATCATCGTGAAGACCAACATGATAAGTCACTATCACACTGTTGCGATAGCAACTATCACAACTATCTCGTTTAACTATAGATAGTTGAATAGTACTGTCGCAATATAGTAATAGTTGTTGAGTGACCGCCGCTTTGTAGGGAAATTTGGCTTCTGGAGGGAGAGAGAGGCAACACTGTTGTTGACTCAATGATATCCTGTGAAGTAGACGTCACACTTGTCATGTGACACACAACTATCACGTTGTTACTTCCAAGACATGTAGACAGTTGCTTATCGTGAGACAGTGAACTATCGCAACTTTCATGACAGCTACTCTCACGATAAAACTATCGCCACCGTGATAACGAGGCTTAAGTGTTGAATTTCGAAGATTCATCTAGCATAGTTCGGTTGTTTTGCAGATTGCTTAGGCAATATGCAGATTGACGGATTCCGCAGATTGACAGTAACATATATAACAAAAAAGACAATGGATATTTTTTTTCAGTTGTTCTTTCTTGATTGAAAGAACAACAACAACAACAAACAACAAAAAATCCTCAAGTGAAATGAACTTTTCTCATGAACCAAACACTCCCGATTACAACAAAAAAAAAACCTCCAAACCTTAATTATATAATTTCTATCTCTTCTTTTAAAATCATGAATCAAGAAAAGAGATAGAAAATAATGAAGAAAAAAAGAAGAGAAAATGATGAAATAATGATTAGAAAAGAAGATGCAAGATTTGGTTGGATGAATAATAAGAAGAAACAAGGAGATTTATATTCGCTATTTTATTAGAAAAAATACTTTAAAAAAAAAACAATAGTCTATTAAGAAAAACAAAGGGATTTATATAACATTTTGTTGTTTTATTACATCATCACAAATAAACACAATATTAAATAAAAAGTGTTAACGTTGTTTTAATTTTAACTTGTGTTTACACCAAATCTTGTTTTGATCGTTTAATAATCTTAAAACTTCCTTCTTAAATCCGTAAAAAAAAAAATCAATCAAGTAGTTAGAAATAGGTGAAAACTTCAGTTGGTTCCGCCCTTGTTATGAAGACTGGTCACTTCTAATTGGTTTGTTGTGTGGTTCGACATCACATGCTCCGCCCCTTTTCAACGTCAGACTACATAACCAGCCAATTAGAAATTGCCAGTCGTCATAACAAGGGCGGAGCCAACTGAAGTTTTCACCTATTTCTAACTGCCTGTAGTTTGTATACCCTCAGCATTTTTTTCACAGAAAACGTTTATTTTGAAAGACACAGTGAAACCCGTTTAAGAACCTAGATACACCGCCATCTTGTTGTTTTGAGCAAAAAAAAAAAAAAAAAGGCGAAAATAGTTTTTCATGAAATTTCAATGGAAAAACCCTAAAAATGGGTCATTTTTCAAACTATAAAATGATTTTTTAAGATAATGCCATGAAAAAAACTTAGCATAATTTTTTACCATTCTAGTTTTGAAAACAAGTTGAATTGTTTTTTTAAAAAACGTTCGCTTGACGTTTTTGCGTCCAAATTTTACAGAAAAAACGTCTATAGAGCTTAACATTAGCCAATGGGGTTTTCTTTAAATAGGGGTTTTTCTAGTTTTTAAAACAACTTCAGTTTTCATAATGCTTTTTAAAAAAAAAAACGTTCGCTTGACGTTTTTACATCCAAATTTTACAGAAAAAACGTCTATAGAGCTTAACATTAGCCAATGGGGTTTTCTTTAAATAGGGTTTTTTCTAGTTTTTAAAACAAATTCAGTTGTTTTCATAATACTTTAAAAAAAAAACGTTCGCTTGACGTTTTTACATCCAAATTTTACAGAAAAAACGTCTATAGAGCTTAACATTAGCCAATGGGGTTTTCTTTAAATAGGAGTTTTTCTAGTTTTTAAAACAAATTCAGTTGTTTTCATAATACTTTAAAAAAAACGTTCGCTTGACGGTTTTACATCCAAATTTTACAAAAACGTCTACGGAGCCTAGCATTCAGCCACTACAGTGAAGGGCCAAAAGCAAACTAGAATATCTATAAAGCCATCTTAAGTTAACTGGATAAACTGTGAATTTTACTTTGTGTGTTGTTGGTGGACAATGTCCAGTCGCATTATGTCAGATGTTGTTGTCCATCTGTTGAGCAATAGACGTGTCAAAGGCAAAACCAAAGGAAACAACCACTTCTTCATTTGACATTTGAAACAAAGGACTTTTTTTAACGAAAGTTTTTTTTTCTTCACGATTTTCGTCATTAATATTGAACCTGAACGTGACGTCATCAAAAATACAGAGTGACCCCCCAAAATACAGATTCCCATCCTCCAATGTTATCAATTAGGTTATATTCTAGAATTATAGGATCAATTGTTTATTTTTTCATTGTGATCATTCTGTAAATGTTTTATAATGAAAGATAGAACAATAAACACAGATGTGACTGATATTAAAAAATATCATTAGAAAAACAAAAAGTTCCTTTTAGCATTTAAACAGCTGCTGCTAAAAAAAACGTCAACATTGTTTCACACTCTGAAAATCCAATGGAAACTTGTTTGTATTTCATTGGAAAGGAAAATTTACCCAGAAAGATTCAATGTTACGAGGAGAGACATTATTTTATTATATATTTGGGTCGCCTACTTTTATTAAGGCTAAATTATTTAGAACTTTAGTCTTTTGTCTAACCAGCTCTATATTATGTCTACTTTGAGCTGTGTGTTTTATACTCAGAAAAAAAAATAGCTAAGAGTGGACAAGGAGGAGACAGGCAATTCGAAATCTGGACAAACAGAAGTTGGCGCCGCCCTTTTTATGACGAACGCAACTTCTAATTGGTTGGTTATGTAGTCTGACGTCACATGCTCAACCCTTTTCAACGTCGAACCACACAACAAACCAATTAGAAGTTGCCGGTCGTCATAAAAAGGGCGGAGCCAACTTCAGTTCGTCCCGATTTATAATTGTCTGTAACAAGAGCTAGATAGGCCAAAATTTGAGACCTGTCCACTTAGTAAATGGGTCAGTTTAGCTGTTGTCCAGCTTAAGTTTTTTTTTTTCAAGTTGAGCTCTTGTCAAGTCTTGCTAACGTTTGTCCAGTTGAGCACTTGTCAAGTTTTGCTAAAGTTTGTCCAGTTTAGCACTTGTCAAGTTTTGCTAAAGTTTGTCCAGTTTAGCACTTGTCAAGTTTTGCTAAAGTTTGTCCAGTTTAGCACTTGTCAAGTTTTGCTAAAGTTTGTCCAGTTTAGCACTTGTCAAGTTTTGCTAAAGTTTGTCCAGTTTAGCACTTGTCAAGTTTTGCTAAAGTTTGTCCAGTTTAGCACTTGTCAAGTTTTGCTAAAGTTTGTCCAGTTTAGCACTTGTCAAGTTTTGCTAAAGTTTGTCCAGTTTAGCACTTGTCAAGTTTTGCTAAAGTTTGTCCAGTTTAGCACTTGTCAAGTTTTGCTAAAGTTTGTCCAGTTTAGCACTTGTCAAGTTTTGCTAAAGTTTGTCCAGTTTAGCACTTGTCAAGTTTTGCTAAAGTTTGTCCAGTTTAGCACTTGTCAAGTTTTGCTAAAGTTTGTCCAGTTTAGCACTTGTCAAGTTTTGCTAAAGTTTGTCCAGTTTAGCACTTGTCAAGTTTTGCTAAAGTTTGTCCAGTTTAGCTCTTGTCAAGTTTTGCTAAAGTTTGTCCAGTTTAGCACTTGTCAAGTTTTGCTAAAGTTTGTCCAGTTTAGCTCTTTAATAGTTTTAGCAATTGCTCAGCCTAGCTCTTGACTAGTTTTGTCAATTTTCTCCATTTTAGCTTTTGTCCAGTTTAACAATTGTTCCGTTTTTCTGTAGTTTAGCTCTTGTCTAATTTAGCAATTGTCCAGTTGTCTACCATATTTTGCCGTATTTTCTCTCAAATAAATACAATTAGATAAATTACATTTTTCACAATTTGGCGTTTCTAAGTGTGAGATTACGGCTTAAACTCTTGACCATTGGAACAGAAGAAGAAGAAGAAAACTGGATAAAACTGGACACAAAAACCTGTTTTCCCAGTTTAAACCGTTGTTGTTTAGTTTAATTGTCAAGTTTTCTTAATTGTTTAATTAGATCTTGTGACTGTCTCTACTTTTAGCTATTTTTATCTCACTTTAGCTGTTATTCATTTAACCCCTCTCTCTCTCACACAGGCAGTTAGAAATCGGGAAGAACTTCAGTTGGCTCCGCCCTTGTTATGACGAACGGCAACTGGTTTGTTGTGTGGTTCGACGTTGAAAAGGGCGGAGCATGTGACGTCAGACTACATAACCAACCAATTACAAGTTGCCGGTCATCATAACAAGGGCGGAGCCAACTGAAGTTCTCCCCGATTTCTAACTGCCTGTCTCACACTCTCAGTAACCCATTTTAAACAATGTCCCCCTCTCCCCCACCCTACAAAGTGTGCCCCTCCCTTCCATTTGCAATTCCAATAAGCCACCTAAATAAAACCGGAAGTAACCGAATAATAAACGTGTATATAAATCTTCACACGAAATTAAAATTAATTTATGTATGAATCCCATTTTCGCTTATCTTTTTCTCATGAAAAATCAACGCCTATTAAATTAGATTACATTCTTTTTCAAAATGAATTATCTTACAAAATAAAAAGTTGTCAATTATTATTATTAATCATAATTACCATAAAATGTTAAGTGTGTTCACAAAAATCGTTTTCCTAATTACGTATTATTTATATTTTAAGAAGCAAAATAAAAAAAAAATTGAAAATGTTTAGAAACTAGAAGGGTAGCTTTTAATCACTTAAGTTGTATTGTTATGTTGTTATCTTTCAAAATAAACTTTTTATAGATAATAATTAAAAAATATCTCGTCTACTTAAGATTGGAACATTTTCAAACTGACACAAAAAAGGTTATTTTGAAAGACAATCAACTTGAAAATATCCTTAAGAGGCTACACATAGCAAAATTACTTCAAAAAATCTCCACAAAGAGCGCTAGCATCGTTTTTCTATTGTTAAAAAATTTCAATGTTAAAGAAAAAATGATAATTTTTAAAATACACAGCAGTCGCGACGGCAATATGTTTATTTTTCATAT
Source organism: Brachycybe producta (assembly GCA_036925085.1). Classification (NCBI taxonomy): domain Eukaryota; kingdom Metazoa; phylum Arthropoda; class Diplopoda; order Playtdesmida; family Andrognathidae; genus Brachycybe; species Brachycybe producta. The sequence goes on from JAUPFP010000003.1 coordinate 2,922,206, forward strand.
TTAAAGTTGTCCAATTTTGATGGTTCAAAGTGCAATGTGCACCTTAAATATACGCTGATCGAGTGATAGAATGACAAAAAATTGGTAAGTGCGGTTCTATTTTTAAAAAGTATTTCAAAATCGTGAATTTCTAACTCTTATGTTAAACTTCATTGAGTACGCGCGCTCATAAAAAACATCCATTAAAATGTTCGTAAAAATCCCTAAAAATAATTTTAAAAAACACAATTAAACCAGCACATTGGAGCACGTGCTGATGTTTTTCTGTTTTTTAACAAATTATTTTTACGTATTTTACGGATGTTTTTTTTTTCTTATTACGAGGACGTACTCAATAGAGTTGGAATTTGCGATTTTGAAATTTTTTTTTAAAAAAATAGAAGGACACTTACCAATTTTTTGTCATTCTATCACTCGATCAGCATATATTTAAGGTGCACATTGCACTTTGAACCATCAAAATTGGACAACTTTAAATATGAAAAATAAACATATTGCCGCCACGACTGTGTAATTTTAAAAATTAAACGTTTTTTCTTTAACATTGGGTCTATGGGCTCAATAGATAAACGATGCTAGCGCTCTTTGTGGAGATTTTTCAAAGTAATTTTGCGATGTGTAGCCTCTTAAGTGATTGAGCTACACTTCTAGTTTCTAAAACACTTTCCAAGTTTCTCGTTTCTCAAAATGAAGAAAAAAAAATCGAAAGTGTTTTAGAAACTAGAAGGGTAGCTGAATAACTAGTATTTTCATGACGATATCTTTTTAAAACACTTTCTAGTTCCCATAAAAAATATCAGCTGTTCAATAAAACATTTTAATTAATATATTTATTATATTTTAATGATCCGAATTTGGATTCGAACCAAAATGTCGCATTTTTAAATGAAGAGACGGTCATTCAAGGTTAAGATTAATCTTGATAATAACAAAAATAACAGTTTAGTTGCTCAATTACAAGTTTCGCAACTGAAACAAAGACCACTCCACCCAACAACCACCATGCACAGGCAATTAGAAATCGAGACAAACACAAGTTGGCTCCGCCCTTTTTATGACGAACGGCAACTTCTAATTGGCTGGTTATGTAGTCTGACGTCACATGCTCCGCCCTTTTCAACGTCGAACCACACAACAAACCAATTAGAAGTTGCCAGTCGTCATAACAAGGGCGGAGCCATCTTCTGTATCTCCCGATTTCTAATTGCCTGTCTCAACCACCCTATCCTTCTATTAACTTCCTTATGACCCTGCCTCCCCTAACCCTTTTATTTCTTACCACCCACTAGTTAAAACCACAAAATAACTAATAATAAATAACAATTGGTACGAGGAAAACGTTAAAAAAAAACGAATCAAATGAAAATTAACTGAACGGGAAAACTTTTCAGTTCAATTATAAAAAAATTTCATTGCAAAAAGTCATGAAATAATAATGACGTAATAAGAGTTAATTATAATTACATCTAATATTTAATTATTTCAAAAGTTTTCTTGACCAGTGTAGCTTTTTGGTCAGTTTTTAAGCCCCGTTTTCACGATGATAGTTTTCACAATAGTTGCTGCTGTCATGAGAGCAGCAACTATCGCGAGAACTATCATCGTGAATACCAACATGATAGTCACTATCACACTGTTGCGATAGCAACTATCACAACTATCTCGTTTGACTATAGATAGTTGAATAGTACTGTCGCAATATAGTAATAGTTGTTGAGTGACCGCCGCTTTGTAGGGAGAAATACCCACTTTGTAGGGAAATCTGGCTTCTGGTCAAGGGAGAGAGAGGCAACACTGTTGTTGACTCAATGATATCCTGTAAAGTTACACGTGTCACACTGTCATGTGACACAACTATCACGGTTACTTCAAGACATGTAGACAGGCAGTTGCTATCGTGAGAGACTCAAGAGAGTGAACTATCGCAACTTTCATGCCAGCTACTCTCACGTTAGAACTATCACCACCGTGAAAACGAGGCTTAAAAGCTTAGTACACACTGGGATTCTTTGTTGCGAGTCTGAATCGCGTCAGTTGCGAAACTGGGTCTGATGTCACATGCCCCGCCCTTTTTATTTCTAATTGGTTGATATTTAATCTGACGCTGATAAAAGAGCGGAGCCAAAGAAATTCTGAAGCTGTCTACAGATGCCTGTGGATATTCTAGTATATTATATTCACCATTAATCTGTCCTTCTCATTGGAGGACAGAAGTCAAACGAAAGTTGTCCTTAAAAGGAGGTGTATTTTTTCTTCTCCCCCATAAACACAGGTGTCACACGTGTTTCCGGTCTTAACTCTCATTTATATTCATATTCAAAATAAAAAGATTAATGAACCTTTTTGCATCAAAAATATTCAGGTGCAAAAAAGGAGGTAGGAAAAGTAGGAGTTAACAAACCCCAACAAACGCATATACACCACCCACGCAAAAATGTTGTAGGTTATGAAGGACGAGAGAGAAATATTTATCAAATTTTAAAAAATAAAGGGCGGAAATGCAGAAGAAAAACGCGGAAATTGAAATTTCAAAAGCTCCAATTTAGAAAAAAAATTTTTTTTACAGGGTGTAACATGTCAATGACACTATTTTCGGACAGTACTTTTTTTGTGGCGCTGAATACGCGCCAAACTTAACAAGTACCAAATGGAACAACAACCACCAAACTGAATAGGCGCCAAACTGAACACGCGAAAACAGGAGCAAACGCCAAACAAAATAGGCGCCAAATTGAAAACTGTCAAACTAAATAGGCGCCAAATTGAAAACAACTGTCAAACTAAATAGGCGCCAAATTGAAAACAACTGCCAAACTAAATAGGCGCCAAATTGAAAACAACTGCCAAACTAAATAGGCGCCAAATTGAAAACAACTGGCAAACTGAGCAAAGCAAAGCATTTAGCGTTTATTCACTATGGCGCTTATTCAGTTGCATCGTGTTTTTTTTCAGTTCGGTTCTTATGACGTAAAATACAGATTGCCCACACACTTACACTCGACATTCGGTTTTTCCATTTCTAAGCTGACCATTGGTCACTTTCCGACCACTAAATCCTCCTCCTCCTTGATATCGTTGTTGTTGCGGCGGCGGTGGTGGTTGCGGTTGATTTTGATGTAAAACTTTCCACTTATGAAATGTCATAACACCCGGAATGTCAACTGTCACTTTCTGGTTAACTAAAGGGCCAGTTGAGGCCCTTCTCACTTTGGCCACCATTTTGTCCCAAGGTGGACAAAGTAAGGAACAAAGGGCAGATGGCATCTAAACATGAAATAGTTTTTTTTTTACTTTTAAAGTGGTTTTCAAACTGTCATTTTTACAAACTTAAGCCTAAATGAACGTAAATATTTATCAGAAGGAACTGAAACATCAAAGTGTTAGAAACTAGAAGGGTAGCTCAACTCCTTAAGATTATTTTTCATGCTGACATCTTTCAAAATAAACTTCTTATGTCAGTTCGAAAATGACTTTTTTAATTTTTGTCTAATAAAAAGCGTATTTTGAAAGATATCAACATGAAAATGATTCAGCTGCCCTTCTAGTTTCTAACACTTTCAATTTCTCCTTAGTGCTGGCGCACTTCTAAAACTGCTGAATAATGAAATCCAAAATCTGAAGTTAGTTAGAAACTAGAATAGTATTGTTAATGTGACTAAAAGTCATATCGATATCTTTCAAAATAAACTTTTTTTTATAACTGTGTTTGAAAATTAATATTTTTTAACCTGCAATAAAAAGTTTATTTTAAAAGATATTCGCGTCATAAAAATAATTTAACACCTTGAACATGGTGATTTTTAAAAAAAAAATAACCTTTGAACTTTCGAAAATGCTCAAATTCCTCAGAATTATTAATTTCAAAATGATATAAAAAGTTTATTTTAAAAGATATCTTCATAAAAAATAGGCTAATTTTAACACCTTCGCCTAATATTCCAGTTTTTAAATAAACTTCAGTTGTTTTTTCATTTTAAAGTTACTTCTGTAAAGTAAACGTAAGTTCTGTAACCTTCTGTAAATTTTACGCAAAAAAAATCCGATAAACTATTTAACTATGTTTTTGTGAAAATCACCTTTTAAGATTTAAACCGGAAATACGGTGAAAAAACACAATGCTGACCACTGGTCAAATGTTATCATCATCCTTATCCGTATCGTGAACTTTTGACAAAAAAAAATGTTGAAATTTATCCTTTTTTTTTAATCCATTAATTTCAAAATGACATTAAAAATAGTTTATTTTAAAAGATAACTTTTTTATGAAAATAGGCCTACTTTTAACACTTTTTCTGACTATTCTAATTTTTAACAAACTTCAATTTTCTTATTAAAGTTACTTCTTGTACCAAAAAAAAAAGTTTATCGTAAAAAAAAAACTTAAAATGTTTTAACTGAACTTTTTTGTGAGGAAACCACCTTAAGATTTAAACCGGAAATACGGTGAAAAAACACAAAGCTGACCACTGGTCAAATGTTATCATTCTTATTATCCGTAACATAGAAGAAAAGCACGAAAAAAATCATGAACTTTTGACAACAAAAAAATGCTTGAATTACCCTTTTTTTTTTTTCGAATCGTTAATCTCAAAATGACATTTTAAAAAAAGTTGATTTTAAAAGATTTTTCTTCACGAAAATACTTTCAACACTTTTCTCCGACTATTCTAGTTTTCAACACTTTTCTCCGACTATTCTAGTTTTCAACACTTTTCTCCGACTATTCTAGTTTTCAACACTTTTCTCCGACTATTCTAGTTTTCAACACTTTTCTCCGACTATTCTAGTTTTCAACACTTTTCTCCGACTATTCTAGTTTTCAACACTTTCTCCGACTATTCTAGTTTTCAACACTTTCTCCGACTATTCTAGTTTTCAACACTTTTCTCCGACTATTCTAGTTTTCAACACTTTTCTCCGACTATTCTAGTTTTCAACACTTTCTCCGACTATTCTAGTTTTTAACACTTTCTCCGACTATTCTAGTTTTTAACACTTTCTCCGACTATTCTAGTTTTTAACACTTTCTCCGACTATTCTAGTTTTTAACACTTTCTCCGACTATTCTAGTTTTTAACACTTTCTCCGACTATTCTAGTTTTTAACACTTTCTCCGACTATTCTAGTTTTTAACACTTTCTCCGACTATTCTAGTTTTTAACACTTTCTCCGACTATTCTAGTTTTTAACACTTTCTCCGACTATTCTAGTTTTTAACACTTTCTCCGACTATTCTAGTTTTTAACAAACTTCAAATTTTCTTATTAAAGTTACTAGCTGCACAGAAAAAAAAACTTCCGTAACTTCCTTAACTGACCTTTTGTATGAAAACCACCTTAAAATTTAAACCGGAAGTACGGTGAAAAAATACAATGCTGACCACTGGTCAAATGCTATCATTCTTATCCGTGGAAGAAAAAAGAAACTCGTGACAAACACATTACAAATAAAAAAATAACACAGAAAAAAGTTTTTCCTCCAAAAAACTTTCGAGAAAAGTTTTTTTTTTTCAAAACTTTTTTTCTCTCACCAGAAAGTGAAATTTGAAACATAAAAGTTTAAAAAACAAAATAATACAAACAGAAGAACTTTTTTTCTATTTTGACTCCCATTTCTGTCTATTAATAAAACACAATAAAACTTGTTTGCATCATTTTTCAAAATGAACTACAACCAAAAAAACAACGCACAACAACAAAAAAAAAGTTTGTTCTCCTCAAACATTGTGACCTCTATTGTACGACGACGACAACAACAAAGCAATCCAACTGTGACGTCACGACTCACTCGGTCCAATCAAGAGAGAGAGAACCGCACTTTCTCTTAAAACCATAATATTATATTATGACGTCACTTCAAAGCAAACATAAATACCTGGTGCAGTATGTGTATCCATGTGACGTCACACCGTTTAATGCCATGTATGAGAAACTTTAATCATACGCCCCCCTCCCCCCCCCTCGGTTATTTATTTATTAAAGATACGAAATTATAAGAAATTTGAAAGTGTTTTAAAAACTAGAAGGGTAAAAGATTATGTTAAAAGTCTTTTCATGAAAATGTCTTAAAAAATAAACCATTTTATATAAAAAGTTTATTTTGAAAGATTATTTTGAAAGCCCCACTGTGGGGAGAGGGGAAAGAGACATAGAAAATAACCACTGCAGTGGCGCCATCTAGAGGAACAAAAACAATTACAATAAAGCCATCTCAAATAAATCGAAAGGGGGCTGGGCATTCCCATTGTTAATATATCTTAAACCTAGTAAACACACCTGATAATTTAAATGCATTTAATTAATAAACGTGTTCTACAGAGTCCTGTGAAGGACAAACAAACAATATGTCGAATTCAATTTATTCAGTTAATAATCTGAAAATATTGAGTTAATACTTAAATATAAATTATATAATCTATTGAGAAAATATTGATTTAGTATTTCAATTTAAAATATTAATAATTAAAGTCAATTTTTATTCGGTTCATGTCCTTAACTGGATTCCGTATAATTCACCCTAAACACATTTAATTACAGGCAATTAGAAAACGGGTTAAACAGCCGTTTGCTCCGCCCTTTTTATGACGAACAGCAACTTCTAATTGGTTTGTTGTGTGGTTCGACGTTGAAAAGGGCGGAGCATGTGACATCAGACTACATAACCAATCAATTAGAAGCTGCCGTTCGTCATAAAAAGGGCGGAGCCAACTTCTGTTTGTCCCGATTCTAATTGCATATCATATTTAATTTGAATTCATTTAACTCATGGATGCACAAAGTATTCGCGAATACAAGCAGTTAGAAATCGGAGAGAACTTAAGTTGGCCCTGCCATTGTTATGACGACTGGCAACTTCTAATTGCTTGATTATGTAGTCTGCCGTCACATGCTCCACCCCTTTTCAACGTCGAACCACACAACAAACCAATTAGAAGTTGCAGGTCGTCATAAAAAGGGGCGGAGACAAATGAAGTTCTCTCCGATTTCTAACTGCCTGTTTCGCGAATGTAAACAGTGAAATCGAAATGGCAATTCTTTTTTTTTCTGCTTTCAATAATAAAAGCAGAAAAAAAGCAAAAAATCACATTTGAATGATTTGATGTTAACTTTCTGATGAATAAATAAATACAATTGTCTTAATTCGAGTGTATCCCTCCCCCCACCCACCCCAAAAAAAAAAGAAGAAGAAACTTTCAAGACCACTTTTATATATAATTTATAATTATATTTAAGCCAACATCCGTGACAATTTCCATCTAAAAACTAGAAATTTCAATTTGGTGTAACTGTTTTTTCTTCTTCTTCTTCTTATAAATCACATCAACCGTGAAATCCTTTTTTTTTTTCTCAACAAAATAATTCATGTTGATCTTCAAAAAAAAAACCAACAGATTTTTTTATGCTTTTGTAGTTTTTTGTTAAAGTTGTTTTAAAATCAGAAATGAAATTGATTTCCGCATTAGATTACACGTAACAATTAACTGCGATAACAGTTAACTTTAAAAACACACACACACGAGAAAACAGAATTATGCCACGTTTATAGTCGCCACATTCACAGGCAGTTAGAAATCGGAGAGAACGTCAGTTGGCTCCGCCCATTTTTTATGACGAACACAACTTCTAATTGGTTGGTTATGTAGTCTGACGTCACATGCTCCGCTCTTTTTCAACGTCGAACCACACAACAAACCAATTAGAAGTTGCCGGTCGTCATAAAAAGGGCGGGGAGCCAACTTCTGTATGTCCCGGTTTCTAATTGCCTGTGCCACATTCTCTCTATCTCTCTGATTTGTAGAAAAATTTGAATAATCTGGAAATGGCATCAAAATCGAAATGCAGCCTATAAACGCAGCATAAGAACTTTTAAAGGCCAATCAACATCAAAGCTAACAAAACAGAAACTCAAAAGTGTTTCAAGACAAATTGGCAACAATTCTAAAACATTTATGCGACTTTCGTGTTTTGTTTTGTCTACAATTTCACAAACAATTTCCATGTCTCGCCGCAAAGTCGGTAAACATCAAACTGTTTTTGTTTTGTCTCTGTATTATGCAACATTTTGTCAACTCTTGTCTGGTGCAGTTGTGGACAGAATTAGTATTAAAACAACAACAGAACAGTTGCGTAGTTTACGTAGGACACAACTATAGAAACACAAAAACAAAACCCAAATTTGTTTGTGTTTTGTCTCACAAATTTGTTGTGGTTTTTTGTCTGGAGTACTTTGCTGACAGTTGTTTCAGTAAAGTTTTTGTTTTTCAAAATCTGCGTTTTTTTCTGGCGTTTTTCTGTTTTATTTTTGTCTCCAATTCATGTTGCACTTTTAGTCAGCTTGATATGGAATCTACGGAGCCCTGTACAGGACATGCATCGAAAATTCACAATTCGTAATTACAAATTGTGAATTATCGATACATGTCCTTTGCAGGGCTCCGTAGGAATCGGGTCTAACCCGACAGTTTTACAAAATTGAACTCTCATAAATGCCACTCACTCTCAAGACAAGAAGAAGAAGAAAAAAAAACTCTCAGCGAAATTAACTATTGTAGTCTAGTGTCCAATTAAACACTATTTCTCACCAGATAATAAAAACCCCTTTTTAAACAATGCAGAAACTAAAAAAAAATCTTAATTGTTTGTATTTAGCCTAAATTCTTTTTTGTAACAATTAGAAAATTAGAAAATTTAAAAGAAAACATTTGTTTTAAAAAAAACCCGGTTTCTTTCAAAAGAATTTAAGTCACGAAATGGTTTTAAAGAAGAACCCGTAATCAAGGGTTCAAATTGGGTCGTCAAAGTGCGCTAAATCAGTCATTCTGCAATATTACTAGTAAAATTACATGTAACCAATAAATTGATGTCAGTACGTATACCGACTATCGGTGTAATAAAGTGCAAAATGCCTAAAACCGTAAGCCACCTTGGCAATTTGGCACTTCAATTAGGAAATTTTTCACAGGCAATTAGAAATCGGGACAAACAGAAGTTGGCTCCGCCCTTTTTATGACGACCGGCAGCTTCTAATTGGTTTGTTGTGTGGTTCGACGTTGAAAAGGGCGGAGAGCATGTGACGTCAGAATACATAACCAACCAATTAGAAGTTGCGTTCGTCATAAAAAGGGCGGAGCATGTGACGTCAAACTACATAACCAACCAATTAGAAGTTGCCAGTCGTCATAAAAAGGAAGGAGCCAACTTCTGTTTGTCCCGATTTCTAATTGCCTGTGGCGCCATCTACCTTGCATTTACATCAAGTTCTTTTTTCTATGGAGAATTCTTAAGAGCAAATTATACTTCAAAATTTCACTTATAATCCACTTGACATCAAACCACCTTTTTACTAAGTAGTTTATTTCCAAAATGACTTATTTTTTTGAACTCTGGTATCACCTTTTAAATTACAAATAGGGGTTAAAAAGGGACACACACAGGATGGGTGTCACACACACTCATTTTAATATTAACTAAAAACCTCTAAAAAAAAACAATACCATTATTAAATTCATAACAACAATGAAAACAAACGACTTAATTATTTCCCTCTTTAGTATTACACATTATTAAAAAAAACGGGGCCATTTCATTTATAAGAAAATTAAGAACATCATCTATTTCAGATATTATTATTGTGTCAAAAAAAAATGAAACAAAAACAAATTTCATTTCAATTGTTTGTGGTTGAAATTGAAATATAGAATATATGAAACCGTCCTTCAAATAACCTTTAAACCATCAACTACTTATTCCAGGAAGTAACTTTTAATATAAACCATGACAAATCGTGCAAATTGTAATACATGAACCATAGACCTTCAATTTTCGGCCCCCCTTTTTTTTATATAAAAACATGCAAATTGGCAACAGTCTTTTGTCATCAATTTCATAGGGTTATTTTTTTGCATTTTTAATAATTTTATGCACTTTTTTCTTTTAAGTTTTTCGAGCATTCATTGTAAAATATGCAAATGAAGGAACATACGGAACAACGCCAAATACTAAGAGTCCGGCAACTTTGCATAAAAGTGAGTATTCAACGTGTACTTGTGCGTGTAGCGTTAGATGGCGCCACTAGCCCTCCTCCCATAGAAATGTACTGCAGACACTCTTCCAACTCTTGACTCACCTTCCTTTTTTTTTGCACGTGGCAAACTTTTAATTTGCGTCATCGCTAATTCTACACGTGCTCGCTCTCTTCACTTATATTACGTTCTGGGTGTGTTTGTCCACGTGCTTTGATTTAGAGCTAAAAGGCTCCGGGACTGGCAACTGTGAAAATCTAGTGTTACGATAGAGTGATGACCATAGACTTAATATGGTGGTGACAGCAGCGCCACTTTAGTGGAAAAATATTGTACTATAGGTGTTGCCAGTCGTCATAAAAAGGGCGGAGCCAACTTCTGTATGTCCCGATTTCTAAATGCCTGTGAAATCCATCGCCATTCAACACATTACGAGTTGCCAGTCCCAAAGAGTAATGGCGCAGTCACACTAGGCTGGTTTACAAGCCGCTAGTTGCTGCTGGCTATTAGCAGCAACAGCACGCAGCAGCTGCTTTGGGTTCACACTTGTCCAGTCACTGCTGTCATTAGCAGCAGTGAAAGTCATCCAATCACCGTCTTGCAAAAACACAAACTAACAACAACCAACCCAAGCAGTGGAGTTTCAACTACCACTAATGCCACTACTAGCAACAAAAAGTTCACACTAGATGGCAGCAGCAGGAAGAGTCACATGACCAGCTGGTAGCTGCTAAAATTGGACATGTCCAACTTCACCAGCCGCTGTTAAAATCACTAGCCCGCTGGAGAAAGCAGCTGCTAGTAGCAGTTCAGACTATGCTGCTAGAGCGCTAAAACCAGTGGCTGGGAAACCAGCCTATTGGAGGTTCCAGGCGCCATCTATCTTACATTTACACAAGTATTTTTTTCTATGGAGCCCCTCTTAAGACATTTTAACATTGCATGACCTCTAAAGGTCATCTAAAAAATGAAAGAACCACAAACTTCATCTCAACAGAGATAACAATGGACTTTTCACATCCAGATCACACATGACGTCACTTCCTGAACAGAGATTCAAGATCGACCTATACTGTAATCAGTCATTAGTTGACCTTTTTTTTACTAGAAGGGGGGGGGAGGTTTAGATAATAAGCTCCTGAAGAGGAGGCCTCTCTCCATGAGTCAGTGGGCAACTCCACCCACCACTGTACCGAATAGCTCATTGTCAATTAGTACAATAAAAAGCAAAGTGTTCATATAATATAATAATAATAATAAGAAAAAAGAACAAGGAAATATCCTCAATGAAAAATACAATAAAAAGGGGGGGGGGGGGGAAATTGTGATATTTTCTTTTATTTAAAGAAACACAAGAATAAAATGAGAGAAGAAAAAAAAACGTCACGCTGACTTTACATACATAAATATAATTTTCTATTTTTCAGGTCGTATCCGTAATAAATTACACGCGCTGCCAAACGAATTGATCCCATCATTCACCACCCAACAACACCCTTAAGAAAACGCCTCAAGAAAAGGCGCTACTTTTATAACCCACACCCCACCCCCCTCTAAGACTTATTTATTTATTCAAGGGCAAACACAATTGAAACAAAATGTCACGTGCACGTGCAAAAACCATTATACCTATAGTAGTCACCTGATAATTTAAATGCATTTAAATAATGGACGTTTTCTACAGAGCCCCGTGAAGGACAAACAAACAATATATCGAATTCTCAATTTATTCAGTTAATAATCTGAAAATATTGAGTTAATACTTAAATATAATTCAGTAAACTATTGACATTAAAATATTGATTTAGTATTTCAATTAAAAATATTAATAATTAAAGTCAATTTTTATTTGTTGTTCATGTCCTTAACTGGATTCCGTATAATTCACCCTAAACACATTTAATTTTGAATTCATTTAACTCATGACTGTGTACAAGGTGTAAATGAGGTATAAGAAGGGTTAAAGTTGAAGTTTTGAATTTTGGGGCTCAAGAGCTAAAAACGAATACACATTCAAAGTGAAGACAACGCCATCTATCGGAAATGAATAAAATAAATCTAGTTTTGTAGTTGCCAAAGGTTTCCATGGTGATGACAAATTGTAACAAAAAAAAACCAATTTGAGAAGGTCACAAAAAAAGAAGAAAAAAATGAATGAAAAAATTGTTTTGTCCACAGTGAAGTGAGTGTGTGCCAAAAAAAAAAAATAATTCAATAATTTCACACACAATAAAATAAAAGGATGACATTTATTTATAAGTGGATTTCATCTTAGATTTTCTTTTCGTTCTTTTTTTATATGTCAAGGAGCCCCCCCCCCCTTCGAAAATTCAGAACTGATCAAATTAATTTACTTAAATGTAGCCAAAAACCGACCAAAAGAGCTCAAACTGAGCCAAGCTGGATAAAACCTAGTGATGGGAGCTTCGAATCCTTGAATTCCGTGAATCTTGAAAAAATATTCGAGATTCGAAAACTCGAATATTTGCACTTTTTTCGTCTTAAATTTTTCGAATTCTAACCTTTAAAAACCGGTTAAAAACTTTGGTAAAATTAGTTTGAACTCCAATTGACGTCCAATAGAAGCGTTCACTAACAAAAAAAAAACCGGCGATTGTTTCAATTTCGGTGGTTATCCGAGGATCACCAATGGATCACCTTGTGGCCTGACCCTGAGTGAAGCCACACTGTGTTTTTTTATTATTAATAATTTAATATTTAATACTAGTGGGGTAACCCGTCATAAATGACGGGAGCATCTAGTTTCTTTTTGTGTGACTGTCCGGTTGTCATGAAGCAATTCGCCTTGACCACTTGTGTTTTTTATAAGCACCTTAATATTACAGGTATGTGAAGACAGGGAGATATAGTCGTGTGCCCCGCCCCTTTATGACTGTCAGACCAAATATCAACCAATTGGAAATTGAAAAGAACGGGGCATGTGACGTCAGACCAAATAACCAATTGGAAATTGAAAAGAACGGGGCATGTGACATCAGACGACATAACAAAATAATTAAAAGTTGCTGGCCCTCATAAAAAGGCGGGGAAAACGACTGTATTTTACTGTCTTTACTTGCCTGTCCTTACTATTGTTTGGATTCTTGGATCGGGAGAGTGCAACATAAAGTTGACCATGAGAAAAAAGCAGTTCATTTAAATTTCAATCTGATTAAGTTTTTGTCCTAAAACAATTTACCCTAAAGAAACATTTGCCCTAAAGGGAGATATTGCCCTAAAAAGACGTTTGCCCTAAAAAGACGTTTGCCCTAAAAAGACGTTTGCCCTAAAAAGACGTTTGCCCTAAAAAGACGTTTGCCCTAAAAAGACGTTTGCCCTAAAAAGACGTTTGCCCTAAAAAGACGTTTGCCCTAAAAAGACACTTGCCCTAAAGGGAGATATTGCCCTAAAGGGAGATATTGCCCTAAAGGGCCCTCCACGTTTCTCTCTCGCCCCCCCCCCCCCTTCTACACTTTCCATCCAACCTTTCCCCCTCTCCAATTTAATATCATGGGGTTCTTGCATGGGGAGGGTGCAACATATAGTTGACCTTGAGAAAAAAAAAGCTGTTCATTTCTTCATTTATTTAAATTTATATAAATTCCGATGTGCTTCAATGGTTGTACAGCGTTATTTCAGACAGAAAGACAGACAGACAGATACACAGACCTGGGATATTATATATATAATTATTTCATTTATTTTTATCTTCTTAATGAATAATATAGGATTCTTATAGGAAGGATTCGAGAGATTCGAGAACCTTTTAGGATTCGGATTCGAGAACCGATTCGGATTCGAGAACCTTTTAGGATTCGGATTCGAGAACCTTTTAGGATTCGGATTCGAGAACCTTTTAGAATTCGGATTCGAGAACCTTTTAGGATTCGGATTCGAGAACCTTTTAGGATTCGGATTCGAGAACCTTTTAGGATTCGGATTCGAGAACCTTTTAGGATTCCGATTCGAGAACCTTTTAGGATTCCGATTCGAGAACCTTTTAGGATTCGGATTCGAGAACCTTTTAGGATTCGGATTCGAGAACCTTTTAGGATTCGGATTCGAGAACCTTTTAGGATTCGGATTCGAGAACCTTTTAGGATTCGGATTCGAGAACCTTTTAGGATTCCGATTCGAGAACCTTTTAGGATTCGGATTCGAGAACCTTTTAGGATTCGGATTCGAGAACCTTTTAGGATTCGGATTCGAGAACCTTTTAGGATTCCGATTCGAGAACCTTTTAAGGATTCGAGAACCTTTTAGGATTCGGAGTCGAGAACCTTTTAGGATTCCGATTCGAGAACCTTTTAAGGATTCGAGAACCTTTTAGGATTCGGAGTCGAGAACCTTTTAGGATTCGGAGTCGAGAACCTTTTAGGATTCGGATTCGAGAACCTTTTAGGATTCGGATTCGAGAACCTTTTAGGATTCGGATTCGAGAACCTTTTAGGATTCCGATTCGAGAACCTTTTAAGGATTCGAGAACCTTTTAGGATTCGGAGTCGAGAACCTTTTAGGATTCGGATTCGAGAACCTTTTAGGATTCGGATTCGAGAACCTTTTAGGATTCGGATTCGAGAACCTTTTAGGATTCGGATTCGAGAACCTTTTAGGATTCCGATTCGAGAACCTTTTAGGATTCGGATTCGAGAACCTTTTAGGATTCGGATTCGAGAACCTTTTAGGATTCGGATTCGAGAACCTTTTAGGATTCCGATTCGAGAACCTTTTAAGGATTCGAGAACCTTTTAGGATTCGGAGTCGAGAACCTTTTAGGATTCCGATTCGAGAACCTTTTAAGGATTCGAGAACCTTTTAGGATTCGGAGTCGAGAACCTTTTAGGATTCGGATTCGAGAACCTTTTAGGATTCGGATTCGAGAACCTTTTAGGATTCGGATTCGAGAACCTTTTAGGATTCGGATTCGAGAACCTTTTAGGATTCGGATTCGAGAACCTTTTAGGATTCCGATTCGAGAACCTTTTAAGGATTCGAGAACCTTTTAGGATTCGGAGTCGAGAACCTTTTAGGATTCGGATTCGAGAACCTTTTAGGATTCGGATTCGAGAACCTTTTAGGATTCCGATTCGAGAACCTTTTAGGATTCCGATTCGAGAACCTTTTAGGATTCGGATTCGAGAACCTTTTAGGATTCGGATTCGAGAACCTTTTAGGATTCGGATTCGAGAACCTTTTAGGATTCGGAGTCGAGAACCTTTTAAGGATTCGAGAACCTTTTAGGATTCGGAGTCGAGAACCTTTTAGGATTCCGATTCGAGAACCTTTTAAGGATTCGAGAACCTTTTAGGATTCCGATTCGAGAACCTTTTAAGGATTCGAGAACC
This sequence comes from Brachycybe producta, assembly GCA_036925085.1. NCBI lineage: Eukaryota > Metazoa > Arthropoda > Diplopoda > Playtdesmida > Andrognathidae > Brachycybe > Brachycybe producta. The sequence goes on from JAUPFP010000003.1 coordinate 2,937,572, forward strand.
TTTTAAGGATTCGAGAACCTTTTAGGATTCGGATTCGAGAACCTTTTAGGATTCGGATTCGAGAACCTTTTAGGATTCCGATTCGAGAACCTTTTAAGGATTCGAGAACCTTTTAGGATTCGGAGTCGAGAACCTTTTAAGGATTCGAGAACCTTTTAGGATTCGGATTCGGATTCGAGAACCTTTTAGGATTCGGATTCGAGAACCTTTTAGGATTCGGATTCGAGAACCTTTTAGGATTCGGATTCGAGAACCTTTTAGGATTCCGATTCGAGAACCTTTTAAGGATTCGAGAACCTTTTAGGATTCGGAGTCGAGAACCTTTTAGGATTCCGATTCGAGAACCTTTTAAGGATTCGAGAACCTTTTAAGGATTCGAGAACCTTTTAGGATTCGGAGTCGAGAACCTTTTAGGATTCGGATTCGAGAACCTTTTAGGATTCGGATTCGAGAACCTTTTAGGATTCGGATTCGAGAACCTTTTAGGATTCCGATTCGAGAACCTTTTAAGGATTCGAGAACCTTTTAGGATTCGGAGTCGAGAACCTTTTAGGATTCGGATTCGAGAACCTTTTAGGATTCGGATTCGAGAACCTTTTAGGATTCGGATTCGAGAACCTTTTAGGATTCGGATTCGAGAACCTTTTAGGATTCGGATTCGAGAACCTTTTAGGATTCCGATTCGAGAACCTTTTAGGATTCGGATTCGAGAACCTTTTAGGATTCGGATTCGAGAACCTTTTAGGATTCCGATTCGAGAACCTTTTAGGATTCCGATTCGAGAACCTTTTAAGGATTCGAGAACCTTTTAGGATTCGGAGTCGAGAACCTTTTAGGATTCCGATTCGAGAACCTTTTAAGGATTCGAGAACCTTTTAGGATTCGGAGTCGAGAACCTTTTAGGATTCGGATTCGAGAACCTTTTAGGATTCGGATTCGAGAACCTTTTAGGATTCGGATTCGAGAACCTTTTAGGATTCCGATTCGAGAACCTTTTAAGGATTCGAGAACCTTTTAGGATTCGGAGTCGAGAACCTTTTAGGATTCGGATTCGAGAACCTTTTAGGATTCGGATTCGAGAACCTTTTAGGATTCGGATTCGAGAACCTTTTAGGATTCCGATTCGAGAACCTTTTAGGATTCGGATTCGAGAACCTTTTAGGATTCGGATTCGAGAACCTTTTAGGATTCCGATTCGAGAACCTTTTAAGGATTCGAGAACCTTTTAGGATTCGGATTCGAGAACCTTTTAGGATTCGGATTCGAGAACCTTTTAGGATTCGGATTCGAGAACCTTTTAGGATTCGGATTCGAGAACCTTTTAGGATTCCGATTCGAGAACCTTTTAGGATTCGGATTCGAGAACCTTTTAGGATTCGGATTCGAGAACCTTTTAGGATTCGGATTCGAGAACCTTTTAGGATTCGGATTCGAGAACCTTTTAGGATTCCGATTCGAGAACCTTTTAAGGATTCGAGAACCTTTTAGGATTCCGATTCGAGAACCTTTTAAGGATTCGAGAACCTTTTAGGATTCGGAGTCGAGAACCTTTTAGGATTCGGATTCGAGAACCTTTTAGGATTCGGATTCGAGAACCTTTTAGGATTCGGATTCGAGAACCTTTTAGGATTCCGATTCGAGAACCTTTTAAGGATTCGAGAACCTTTTAGGATTCGGAGTCGAGAACCTTTTAGGATTCGGATTCGAGAACCTTTTAGGATTCGGATTCGAGAACCTTTTAGGATTCGGATTCGAGAACCTTTTAGGATTCCGATTCGAGAACCTTTTAGGATTCGGATTCGAGAACCTTTTAGGATTCGGATTCGAGAACCTTTTAGGATTCGGATTCGAGAACCTTTTAGGATTCGGATTCGAGAACCTTTTAGGATTCCGATTCGAGAACCTTTTAAGGATTCGAGAACCTTTTAAGATTCGGAGTCGAGAACCTTTTAGGATTCGGATTCGAGAACCTTTTAGGATTCGGATTCGAGAACCTTTTAGGATTCGGATTCGAGAACCTTTTAGGATTCGGATTCGAGAACCTTTTAGGATTCGGATTCGAGAACCTTTTAGGATTCGGATTCGAGAACCTTTTAGGATTCCGATTCGAGAACCTTTTAGGATTCGGATTCGAGAACCTTTTAGGATTCGGATTCGAGAACCTTTTAGGATTCGGATTCGAGAACCTTTTAGGATTCGGATTCGAGAACCTTTTAGGATTCCGATTCGAGAACCTTTTAAGGATTCGAGAACCTTTTAGGATTCGGAGTCGAGAACCTTTTAGGATTCCGATTCGAGAACCTTTTAAGGATTCGAGAACCTTTTAGGATTCGGAGTCGAGAACCTTTTAGGATTCGGATTCGAGAACCTTTTAGGATTCGGATTCGAGAACCTTTTAGGATTCGGATTCGAGAACCTTTTAGGATTCGGATTCGAGAACCTTTTAGGATTCGGATTCGAGAACCTTTTAGGATTCCGATTCGAGAACCTTTTAAGGATTCGAGAACCTTTTAGGATTCGGAGTCGAGAACCTTTTAGGATTCGGATTCGAGAACCTTTTAGGATTCGGATTCGAGAACCTTTTAGGATTCGGATTCGAGAACCTTTTAGGATTCCGATTCGAGAACCTTTTAGGATTCGGATTCGAGAACCTTTTAGGATTCGGATTCGAGAACCTTTTAGGATTCGGATTCGAGAACCTTTTAGGATTCCGATTCGAGAACCTTTTAAGGATTCGAGAACCTTTTAGGATTCGGAGTCGAGAACCTTTTAGGATTCCGATTCGAGAACCTTTTAAGGATTCGAGAACCTTTTAGGATTCGTCCCACCTCTAATAAAAAGTTAAAACTGGTGGACAAGAGCTAAACTGGACGGCATTTAAACCGGAAAGCATTTAAACTGCACAAGTGCCGAACTGGGTCTAAGCTCAACTGGACAAAAGCTGAACAGAACACAAGCTAAACCGGACACATTTGTCATCCTTTTAATTTCAAAAAGCAGACGATTCTTCAACTCACTTTTGGCGGTTTTTCTTTTCTTCCTAACATGAAGTAGCTTTTTACCTTTTATAAATTTATCTTACTTTTCTAGTCTGAAAGACAAAATAATCAAAAAGTTCGTAAATCAGCTGTTCCGTAAACCACATCTTAGTCTTTAAAAAAAGGCTAGAATACAGGGTGTAACTAAAATGACAAAACAAGAAATATCCTCAAATAGACCTAACAGTGTTGCCAAGTACGTTTCTTGTAAACATAAACTGAAGGTCAAATATTACTGGAGAAAAATAAAACCCTAGATCTGACATCTAACGTTATTATTTAATAATTATTTAATAATTTCCCTTATTTACCTGACAATAATCGCAACATCAACAAAATTGGATCAATACAACCTCAAAACCAGCAAAAAGTAAATCACCAACGACCTTCAAGTATTAAAATGACATCATAGCTGTAGCAAAGATATCATAAATACCATAAAAGTGATGACGTCACAATAATAAATAACCAAATACATCTTGTTGTTATTGTTGCTAGCAAATGCTTACCATAAAAATCCAAAGAAACCAAATGATGCAACAGTGTTGTTGCCACCACCACCACCACTACTACTACTTTGACCCCGGTGATGATGATGATGAGGCGTAATCGGTTGCGGTGGACTCAAAACCTTCATTGGTTTCCGATTCTTCTTACGACACGACTCAACTAAATGATCAAAAGGTCCCAGGCACATTCAGGTGAAAGGCCAAATAAAAAACCTCCACACACACACACACACACACACACAAGTCAAAAAAACTAGTTAAGAAGCTATCATCGGCATAACTGAGCCAAGTATGATGCAATACCCGGTATAGCCGTGTTCGCTTTTCGTTTACATTCGTTCGTTTCGTGCATAATTATTTTTGAAACGTAATTTTAAGCGAAATAAGCACTCAAATATATTGTCCATCTGTTGATACCTTTTACATAACGAAATTATGATTCCTTCTATTTTTAAAAAACGTCCAAAAATGGCCTACATGCTAAATTTCCATAGACAAACAAAAGCGGATTCGTGTGGATCACTAAAAATTGTGTCCTTTTGCCAAAAACATCCAATAAGTATTACAAATTACGATTATGGTACATCCACTGGTATGTTTATATCACTCCAATGTAAGTATTGTCACAGCAAGTGATCGTTTTTAGTGACTTTTTGGCAATATAAAAAAAAAACGGTGGAAAAAAAAACCCGCTCAATATTTTTTCACAAGATGAAAATATACGGCGCTCCAGGATAACCTTTTAAAAAAAAATGGTAAAACATCATCATCCATAAGGACCATAACCATCAATAGCATTTCTTAACAATAACCCGCGTAAAAAAAACCACAACACAACCACGTTAGTTGGCAACACTGCGGTCCGATGATCGTTTTCGAGAATTAACCGAGGTTAAACTCACCGGTTTAAAAGTATGACGATAAATAATAATCACAAAAACACGTGACAAAATCAATATATATTTAAAAAAAAACTTTCAATGTTTACAATTGTGGTATCTTTTTATATGAAGAAAAAAAAAGGACCATCCCTGAATGTAAATAAATAAAGACACACACAAGAGGACAAACCCTATCTATTTTACATTAACGTAGAGAAGTTGGCCAACCGCCGTTTTTTGTCTCTCTCTTATTGGCTGAAATTGGTTTATAAAACAAAAACAAAAAAAATGCCTGCAATATGATTTGCACCGAATCTTCTGTCGTCGTCGTTTCCAATGTTGCCAAGTCTACAACTGCAGTGTCTTTTAAGAATGGTGTTATTACTTTGAATTGTGAATAAAGAAGAAAAAAATACACGGAACTTGAAATTTTTTTTCTGCAGGTTGATGAAGCAATTGCGCATGCGTAGTAGAATATTTAGGCCTACAACTTTTCACGCTTTTTTTTTTTGCTTACTTTTTTTTTCTCTCTCTGAGTTTTCAAAAAAAACCAAATTACGCAAAAAAAAATAAAACACAAAACAATTGCAACATTGTTTTTTTTGACGAAAAAACATTAAAAAAAAAATGTTGCAACAACAACATTCATAAAAATCGTATGTTCAATAAACGTCAAATGGTTCAAAATGAAATCCATGGATTACTATACTAGTAATTAATTCTATATACAATTTATATGAACTTAATAAAAAATTGGATTTCATTTTGGAACGTATAGTTTTTTTTTATTAGGTCGGCTCTACCCGTAACGTTTAACTGCGCAAATTTAAGTGAACGGAGCTTTTTGAAGCAAGTCCGCCCTTTTTATGACGACCGGCAACTTCTAATTGGTTTGTTGTGTGGTTCGACGTTGAAAAGGGCGGAGCATGTGACGTCAGACTACATAACCAACTAATTAGAAGTTGCGTTCGTCATAAAAAGGACGAAGCAAACTTCTGTTCGTCCCGATTTCTAATTGCCTGTCATATTTAAGACTGCAAGTAGATCATTTGTTTTGTTCGTGTGGCGTTAGATGGCGCCATTAGCCCTCCTTTCATAGAAATGTACTGCAGACACTCTTCCTTTTTTGTCACGTGGTAAACTTTTAATTGCGTCATCGCTATTTCTCTACACGTGCTCTCTCTTCACTTATATTATGTTTCTGGGTTAAGTTAGTCCACGTGCTCTGATACGGTTGATTTGGAACAGGCAGTTGAGCGCAGCAGTAAAATTGTGTTGACCCCCGCCCTTTTGAGCGTCAGACCAAGTAACAAACCAATTAGAAATTGATGACGTTTATAAAAGGGGCGGAGCAAAATAAATTCTAATGCTGGGCACAATTGCCTGTATTAGAAGTTGCTGTTTCTCATAAAAGGGGCGGAGCAAAAGAAATTCTAATGCTGGGCACAATTGCCTGTATTAGAAGTTGCTATTTCTCATAAAAGGGGCGGAGCAAAATAAATTCTAATGCTGGGCACAATTGCCTGTATTAGAAGTTGCTGTTTCTCATAAAAGGGGCGGAGCAAAAGAAATTCTAATGCTGGGCACAATTGCCTGTATTAGAAGTTGCTATTTCTCATAAAAGGGGCGGAGCAAAATAAATTCTAATGCTGGGCACAATTGCCTGTATTAGAAGTTGCTGTTTCTCATAAAAGGGGCGGAGCAAAAGAAATTCTAATGCTGGGCACTATTGCCTGTATTAGAAGTTGCTGTTCCTAATAAAAGGGTGGAGCAAAATAAATTTTAATGCTGGGCACAATTGCCTGCTGTTCCTTATGAAAGAGGTGATCAAACGTTGGATTTGTGCTGAGCACGCTTGCCAGTGCTAAAACAGCTGACGACTTCAACAAATTATTAATATTTATACAATGGCGCCATCTAGTGAGATAAGCAATGAGGGGGTTTTATTAAAAAGAGCTAAATCCAACCTCCCCATCCCTCCGGGATCTCATAAGATTAAAAAATATTCAATAAATCGACATTTTTTATCAGGACTTTTTGAGAAGAGAGTGAAAAAGTCAATCGTTATCTTTCTAGTAATATATACAACACAAAAGTTACAAACACAGGAAGCAGCCAAAAATTACATTATAGGAAAAACTCTCATCCTTCCAATAACATAATAATCGATATTAGTGTTATATTATATGAACACACAAATGAGAGAAAAAGTTGGCTCAAAACTAAAGAGCTCAGCAAACAATTATTAGACATTAGAAGAAGAAGAAGTGGTGCCAATTTAAATTATATGCTCTTTTGTGATGGAAATACCACCAATTAGAAACGGTGCATCTTTTTATACTGCGCCCCCCCCCCCCCCCCCCCCCTCAGAGGGCCAATGATGGCCTCCAAACATTAGGTCTACGATCAGAGCAACATCTGACCTAATTAATTATTAATTAAAGCCTCCTTTTCACGATGGTTGCTGTCATGAGAGCAGCAACTATCACACTGTTGTGATAGCACTATCACAACTATCTCGTTTAACTATAGATAGTTGAATAGTACTGTCGCGATATAGTAATAATTGTTGAGTGACCGCCGCTTTGTAGGGAAAAATATCCACTTTGTAGGGAAATTTGGCTTCTGGAGAGAACGAGAGGCAACACTGTTGTTGACTCAATGATATCCTGTGAAGTAAGACGTCACACTTGTCATGTGACACAAATATCACGGTTACTTCAAGACATCTAGACAGTTGCTATCGCAACTTTCGTGACAGCTACTCTCACGATAGAACTATCGCCACCGTGAAAACGAGGCTTAAGTGTTGAATTTCGCAGATTCAGCTAGCAGTTCGGTTGTTTTACAGATTGCTTAGGCAATATGATGCTTAGGCAATATGAAGATTGACTGATTCCGCAGATTGACAGTAACATATAACAAAAAAAAAACAATGGATATTTTTTTTTCTTTGAAAATGGCCTGGTAGATGTCAACGGTTTGGAACCGGTTCGCCAATTACTTTAACCGGTAGAACCCGTTCGTCAATTGCTGCAACTGGTTCCGAACCGAGTAGATTCGGTTCCGTTCTACACTTTGCCACAGTCTCTAACTAATGTGCTGCACAAATCTGCTAATACATATTGGGAACCGGTTCTTATCAGTTCGTCGGTCTTGACGAGCCGATTCAAATCCATTAGCAGATTTGTGCAGCATATTCTACTGACGTGCTGCGCAAATCTGCTATTGCACATTTGTAACCGATTCGAACCAATTCATCAAAATAGACAAACTTATCAGAACCGGTTTCAAAAACGGTTCGGTTCTACCCGTTGCCAACTCTAAAAACGGTCCCTAGAATGTTAATTTTGTCCTTAAGTTGCAAAATAAAGTGAAACTTGAAAGTGTTTTAGAAACTAGAAGGGTAGTTCACTCACTTAAGGGTATTTTCCATGTTAGATATCTTTCAAAATAAAACTTTTTAAAGAGAAAAACGTGATAAAAAATCACGTATGTCAATTTCAAATTGTTATAAAACGTTTATTTTGAAAGATGTTTTAGAAGTTTCCTTGATTTTTCTAGTTTCCAACAAATTTAAGAATTTCTTTTTAAAGTGAAGCTTCTAACGAGGAGAAGAAGATCCACAACAAGACATAATTTGAAAGCGCCACCTAGTGTTCGTCTCTATAATTTCAGCCAGAGAAAAGTACAACACCAAAAACAAAACAAAAAAGCCAAACGACTCATCATCGTAATCAGTAGGCCGTAATAATTATTCGAGCTTAATAATTGCAAAGGAGTGATGATTCCTGGTTGGTGACCCGATCCAAGTAAATGACGTCATTGAGGCGCCTCTTCTTACTTTTCTTCAAAGGCGTCCTTCAACAAAGTCATTCATTTTGCACTCGTTAATAAATTACTTGGACGCAATTTCTAAGTGCATAATAAACAGAGCACATAATATAGAAAAATAACGCCGATTTGAAAAACATGCTTAGAAAAAAGCACGCCATAGCAACTAAAAAGAAAAGATGTAGGAGGGGCCGGGCCCCCACCACTTTCAGATCGCGTGTATGGCAACTGTTTGTAGGATGACAACATTCCTTTGTCATCTCTCTGATTCGTTCAGTGATTCCCACACCGCACGTGGACGAACCACAGTGTCACAGTGACAGGCATTTAGAAATCGGGACGAACACAAGTTGGCTTTTTTTTGGCCTTTTTATGACGACCGGCAATTTCTAATTGGTTGGTTATACGCCCTTTTCAACGTCGAACCACACAACAAACCAACTAGAAGTTGCCGTTCGTCATAAAAAGGGCGGAGCCAACTTGTGTTCGTCCCGATTTCTAAATGCGTATGTCACAGTGTGCCTTTGGGTAGGGCTAATGGCGTTAGAACGCTTTAAACAAGCACTGCGCATGCGCATACAGGCATCAGTAGACAACTTCAGCATTTCTTTGGCTCCGCCCTTTTATGAGCGTCATCAATTTCTAATTGGTTTGTTACTGAGTCTGATGTCACATATGTCCCGCCCTTTTTATTTCTAATTGGTTGATATTTTGGTCTGATGTTCATAAAAGAGCGACGCCAAAGAAATTCTGAAGCTGTCTACAGATGCCTATCTAACACTAGTCCTTTGGGTGGCTTCACAGAGATCACTTAGTAGTGACCACTGAGAAGCGCCACATAGTGGGCTCGTATGAAAAATAGAAACAAACGTTGGCTCTCCCGCCTATTCTAGTGAATAGGTTGCGGCCACGTGCGTTCTATTTTCACACCAATGGAAACAAGGCATTACCCATGTTTTCCCCTCAGCAAATATTCACTCAACTTCCTCCAAACCTGTTTCTTCGCCATTTTTTTTTTCACATCCCAGTTTTTTAAGCACGTGCACGTGCAGAGTAAAAACTTCAAAACACGGGAGCACACGTGAGCGTCCCACATTTTTTTTTATTTATTCATTGAGAGCTAAACCAAGCAACGGGTGGGGAAACTACCTCAAAAATCTCATTAACATATTATATGCAAATGAGCATTTTTTTTTTGTTATCTTGTAGTAAAACACATTTCAAAATGAGTGTTTTTAACGCCATAAAAAAAAGTACAGTAGTAGCAACTGTACAAATTGTGTATATTTAGTTTACCTATTTTCCATCATTAAATCTATATTTGTTTATGGGTGTTGATGAGTTGACACCAGGCAGAAACACTAGATAAATTGCAAACATACAAATCTTAAAAGAAAATAAACGTCATTAATGACCTTGAAAACACATTTTTTTTTTAAAAAAAAACCGTTTTGATGACAGCGCCCTCAACCCCATCAAAATAATGAATATAATATTATTAAAATTCATAACTCACCAAACGAGATTCAAAACAAACATTACTTTTTGACTAAACTCGACCCAAAAAAAAAAAAAACACCGAATCGACAACAGCTGATATAACTACTTCCGGTTCAATATACGGTCAAAACTACACAAAAACGCCCATTTCCGGTATGTTTCTATCGAAAACATCATCATCAAATGTGAATTACTTCCGAATTATTTCCGAAATTCCGTGCACAATAATTATGAACTTATTGAATATTCACTTTTCCGACAAAACCGGAAGTTTAACTGACAGAAAAAGAGAGACAGAGAGGAGCGCGCGAAATACTAAAATGAACGACCAGCAACAAAAGCAGCAGCGATGACGTAGACAACTGAAAACAATGACGCATCACGTCTTGCCTCACGTGGTTTTTTTCAGAAGGAAAAAAAAAACAGCTGAGTTCTTCGAGGTCGAAGGGAAAGTCTATTTTATTATTGAACGCTTAGAGGAGGGGGAAGGGAACTACTAACAAGTGACGTCATCATAGACTAATGGGATCTTTAGGGATATTAGAAGCTCTTTAGCCTCTAAACGAGCTTATCTCTCACGCTATAATATCTAGTAACACAAGATACTACATGAAGAAAAACGGAGTATGGTTAGAGGCTACAACACATCACAAAAGGTGGCGCTGAGAGCAATAATCTTAAGTGGGCCCACCAATTTTTTTTAATAGAAATTCATAAGAAAAAAAATGCTTTTTTTTAGAAAGTTGCGGAAACTGGTTAGAGGCTAGAATTTCAGCGGTGAATCTAATGAAAGTTTTTCTTTTTAAATGAAAAGTGCATTTTTTTTTCGAGTTGTCTTACTAATTAATAAAAAATAATTACTGTATTAATCAGGAAACTTGGGAAAATAAAATTTAAAAATTTAAAATGAGATTAGAAGTCGCACCTTTTTGGAGACTAGCGCCGAGAGCAAACTGCTCTCTGTAGGTACACCACTGCTGTCTCATTCATTCCATGCAACGAATATGTTGGGGAAATCCCTTAATGACGTCATAAAAAACCCGTCATAATGAGATCTTTGACCTTGTAAAGGTTTTTTATCTTTTGTTTTGAAAGTTTAATATTATAAATAACTTTAGGGTCGAATTAGATGAAGATTTTGTTAGAATTTGTATTGTTTTTCGTAATAAATCATAAATTCATATTAAACGAGACTGTTAGCGCCATCTATTGACTACATTAAAGAACGAACTTAAACCCTCCGTAACCGCAAGAAATTAACTTTGTACTACTAGTAACAACTGGTGGCAAAATAAAAAGATTTTCGAACACGCCCGGATGTTATTTTATTGATTAATCAAAATCTAATGAAAAAGTGAAGCCCAATTAAGATGTTAATTATGATTGAAGATATAATTCAATTAAAGGCCATTCGCAATGTCATTAAAAATCTATTGGCAGAAGAAGAAAAAAATCGATCATTACGTAACAGCGACACCTAGCGGCATTCTGTATGTTACTCGTTCTCCATGGGATTTCATTGCAAAAAGAAAAAAGCCAATCATATGACAGTGAATTGTCATATTTAGCTCATAAGTCATAACCTTATAACAGTCACAAAACCTAATCATGATATATTGTCATATGACTGGTGTACAGCTTACTATGACAGTCATAAAATAATAATCACACAAATAGTGACACCATAAGATATAACTGTCACAATTGTATGACTGTTTTTGTTATGCAGCTCCAGTGTACATATGTACACGTATGAGATTGTATGAGGCGCCGCTCATATCAAAAACTCATTTTTTCCAATTTTTGTATAAAAAATTAAAATTACTAATATAAATAATGGCACTTTTTTTTAGATAAACGGCGCTTCATACTTAAATACATTAATCTTCTTCATCAAACAAGTATACGGATGCGGTTTGATACGCAACCGAATGATATTTTATATTGCAGAAACCTAGTGCTGCCATCTAGAGGTCAATCTATCAAACTGAACAAATCGCACGAAGATAAAAATTTTGATTGACAGATTGATGAATTAATCAACATAATTATAAGCTGCCATCCGAAGATGAGAACGTGATACGTGTTAAATGACGTCATCGATTGCGTCATTGATTGGATTTTCTCAGAATGAGAAAGAGGCTAGAAAATAGCTAAAGGTCAACATCTGGATGCAAATTAGCCGTTTTTCGGCTCAATTTTCATCTTAGAAGACGATTTAAACAGATGGCATTACAATGAATACTTTTACAATTGAATATGGGGTTCAGAAATAAGCAACATTCTTATAAAAGACTTAAAAACGGCCGAAATTTGACCCTCAAAAACGACCAGAAAAACCCCGAAATGAAATATTCGCTTACCCCTTTCAATAAAAGTGGCTTAAAATGAACTCACCCAAGAAACCAATCCACCGTGTCGCGTAAATAATCAGGTAACCTATCCAGTTTGACTCCAATGGATACGAATCGGGCGACAAATAAGCATAAATATGTCACCGAATTACGTTAAAACAACACAGAAACACTTCTTTTTCTCCTATCCATTCCCATACAACAGCATCGACGTCCATTAACATAATAACAAATAGGAGACCGGAACTTCCGGTTGCTAAGATACGCCATCACAACGCCGCCTATCGTATAACAACCGTAACTAAGAGCGCCGTTGTAGAGTCTACCGTCTGCTACGACTCACACTGCACCTTTATTTGTCAAATTAAAATAATTTTTACCTAAATAATCATGAATAAAGTTTGTTTTTTACTTAATATGATTATTATTATTATTTATTACGGTGAAAATTTGTTTGATAATAGTTTGCAAAAATAAAAAAGGCATCAGCTACCTTTAATGTGATAATTTGAAGCCAGTGAAAAACTTCGTAAAATTATAAAACGAAACAGAGGGTTGACTGAATAGGGCGCCTAACAGCTGTTAAAGCAAACCGTCGCCATGTTCGTACACTTAATCAGAAACAATTAGCTTCAAAAGAATGACCTCACGTGCAGTTAGTATAGTACTCATTAAAAAATAGAGGTATCTCAACTACACGCACTGTCAAGGAAACATTCCTTGCAATGGCTGAGTGTCACCTATACTGTAGTTAGGATAAATTTCTTCACATTTACGTTACAATGCGCATTGTAAAAAAATATTCAAGGTTCTCTTTATAAAGATGAATAGAAAAATTAAAGATAAGAACAAGACACACATACAAAGGTAAATCAATTAAGAGCTCATCAGCCTCTTCCTATGGCGCATTTGTTGCCAAAACTGTGTGTGTGGCCAATAGATGACGCAAACTTACTTAGTGTTTCAGATACTATGTGATTACAGGGCGTACGAGATTCACCAATAATGTCGTTTCTTTGGAGATATCTTGCCATTCCGTACGAGATTCAAACCTGTGCCGTCCTCCTTGCTTCAAAAAGCAGACGATTCTTCAGGCACTTTTGGCGTTTTTCTCTGACATAAGAGCTGATTTACCTTTGTATATCTTGGATACGAAGAATAAAGATAACTATAAAGAAAGCCTACATAATTAATGCTCACTCAATCAATATATTTTCACTAACTACGGTTCTGTTACCTCTATATACGTATCTTTGTGCATTATTTAGAAGCTAAGAGGAATAAGTGACAAAAGTAAGGTTAGGAGTAAATTCAGTTCAAAGTAAGAAACCTAAATCGATATCCCTCTACGTTTTTGACACTATATAAAGTATAAAGCAATAATTGAGCAACTTTTTCATTTATTTCTCTTGTCCACCAAATTCTTTATCATTTCATTGACAAAAATGAGGTACTATCTCCATTGGTTTTCTTTATAAAAAAATGTCACTTATACCTCATGGCTTCTACGACCATTGATTTTTTTTAATTTGTAGAGCCACTTACCTTAGAAAGCCGTTAATAAAAGCGCGATTCTTCTGTCGTCTGCTTCGTAATTTATTAACCCTTTGACCTCTTTGATTTTTATCATTTGTGACACTGCAAAAGAACCCTTTATATAAATTACATTAGCTAAAAGTCAAAATACAAGGACAAAAACATTATTTAAAGAATATTATAATATGATGATCATATAACAGGAAAAGAAGAAGTGCCAATTTGCCTAATTAAAAATGAAGTTTAAAATATGACGATTTTTTTTTTGTTTACACGGTTTCCAAGGCAACTCCAATATAAATCATTAGGAGAAATTTATAATGACAAAAAGAAAAAACAGATTTAATTTTGAGCCAAACACAAAAAATTAAAAGGGCGTTACATACAGATAAACGGGGACGACATAGACACTAGATTCACTAAGATTCACATAGATTCACAGCCGAATCGGCTTGCCGATTGGCAAGCCGTTTTACTTGTTATCACCATTTTACTGAACAACCAGAATAGAACTGTATTATGAAAATCTAAATAAAACTGGAATAAAAAGTAAAAATAGCTTAACCATACCGGACGAGATTGACTTCCCTGTGTTGCCTCCCTTGACACAGATGGAGGCCAAATTAAGAAAAAAAAATCTGGCAACACTGTAATTGTAGACTCCAATGGAGACATATTGATCGTTTTGTAATAAGGATTACCAACTTTACAATTTTAAAGGGCCACATTAATTTTAATTAACTAATTAATTAATTAAAACCTGATTAAAAAGAAAATAAATGGCTAACAACATTATCTGTAAAAGCTAATAAAAAATAATATAACTCAATAATTATAAATAAAAATTAAATATTTTTCAGTATTGGCTCGCGAGCCATTCGTTGCTTACCATTATATTAAAAGGACATTTCTGTTATTGTAAAAAAAAGGGCTATAAATACAATATAGAGGGCGAGAGCGGAACACAAAGAATTAAAATGAATATTTCTGTCATTTAATTGGTTTCATATTTTTGTTTGTATTTTCTAGTATTTTGTCTAGTTATTTATTTTAATGTTTTATAAGATAGAACTGTCAAATATTTAGAAGAAGAAAAAAATAATAATTTCTGTCGTTTGGTGTCGCTTTAATCGTACATTGTATGCGTTTACCTTGCGAAATGGATGAAAGTGAAACACACACATAACAAAATTGAAAATACATACAAACAGATGCAACAAAAACACACACACGCAAAGGATGCTTTTTTTCGCTCTCTTCTGTACACCTATCAGTGTGTGTATACGTATACGTAATGTGTTGTGTGTATATACGTTTGAACCCTCTCAAGGGGGAGAAAAAAAAATCATAGACTATCATAAAATGTAATATGTGGCCATTATGATATTTTGTTTTATTTTTGGGATAAAGTGGTTCAATTTTTGTTTTGATAAAAAAAATATATATATATTATTGCATAATGGAATAATCTGGACAATAATAAAGGTATTTATATTATAAAGGTGCATCTTTATGCTTTTTTTACGTTTTTTTTTTTGCATGCAAAAGAAAAATACATATTTTTTTTAAAAAAAATTTCAATATGTTTTTTATTTCAAAATATATAAATTTTAATTTATAGGTCTGAAAAAAGCCAAATGTATTTATATTATAAAGGGTGCATCTTTATGCTTTTTTGACGTTTTTGCACTCATAATGTTTTTTTTTTAATTTTCAATATGTTTTATTTTTTAAAATACATAATTTTTGACTTATAAGCCTGAAATCGCAAATGATATTTTTTTAGATAAAGTATTTAAATTAGGCTGCTTATGATAAATATTTTGCATACTGAAATACAATAATGGACAACAATTTATAATTATTAAGGTGGAAATCTTTAAGCTATTGGACGTTTTTTGCATCCACAGATAATACATATTTTTCAATATGTTTTTTTTAAAAGGCCAAAAATGTATTTATATTATAAAGGGTGCATCTTTATGCTTTTATGCACACAAAAAAGCATACAGATGCACCCTTTATAATATATGTTACCTTTTATAATCATTATGTTTTATTTTAAAATATTATAATTTTTGATTTATAGGCCTGAGACTGCAAATGATAATTTTTTTAGATGAAGTATTTAAATTTATTTATGATAAATATTGCATAATTGGATAATTTGGACAATAACATATAATTATTAAGATGCATCTTTATGCAAATATATCAATATTGAAATATTTAGGCCTAAAATTGCAACTGATATTTTTTTGTTATTGGCTAAATTGTTTACATTTTTTTATAATAAAAAATATTGCATAATGGAGTAATTATCACAGCAATAAAAGGCTTTTATTTACGTTTTTGCAAACAAAAAAAAAAAGTCAATTTTTTAAAATAAGTTTCAATATGTTTTATTTTAAAATATATCATTTTTGTAAATGATATTTTTTTAATTTCTACTGAAATAACTGCTCTTGATAATTAATAATCAGCTGAGAATATTAAAAATAACAGTGATGACGTTATATTTATGATGATATATTTATGACATAACTTTTATGATAAATATAACGTCTTAAAATACCTGAAGCCCAAAATACTACGACTAGAGCTCATGAGGCCCCAAAATACTACGCCCATAAAGCCTACAATAGGCCCTCGAGGCCCAAAAATACTAGGCCCATGATCCAGGCCAGTGTGGCCCATAATACAAGGCTCATAAGGTCAATGAGCTATTTTCACAAGCTGCCAGTCCAGGCCCAACTCAGCCCATTACCTGTGTGACAAATTTAAAATTCATTCGTGGGTCTTTTTGAGAGTTAATTCTCAAGTTTTAAACTGATCTAGAGCTGACATTTACTGTCTAGATCAGTTTAAAACTTGAGAATTAACTCTCAAAAAGACACTTTTTTTGGATATTTAGTTTAAAACTAAAAGGATATTTCCAATAAATTATTTAGGTTTTAATTTTAAATTCATCCGAAAAAAAAAAACCCTGAAGGAAATAGATTAAAAAACAAAAACACAAGAAAAGCAGGAACTAAAAGATTACTAGAAAAGTAAATATGACTTTTATTAGATAATTTCTATTAAAAAAATAAGGGTGTAACTATGTTGACAAAGTAGAAAAGGTAAAAGTTTGATGTTCATTATGATAGCCTCAAACGAGGGCATGATAGCAATGGAATTGCTTTAAAAGTGAGCGCTGAGAAAAAATTATAATTATTACGCCAGCAATTTCTTACTTCTCTTATGACTTTTAGCAGTTTTTTTAAAAAAAAATGTATTTATTTTTCAAGGGTTTTAAAATTTATAAATTTTTTGAGGTCCTTCTCTTGGGTCAGTTGACATTTTTAGAATTCTGAGGTGTTTTGAGGCCATTTAAACATTTATGACCGTTTTTTTTTATACAAAAAGCAAATATTTGTTTTTTCTAGTTTATTTGGGGGAATTTTTTTGTACAACTGGGGCCACATCAGCCCTTCAGAGGGTTTTAAAGGTATTTTTGAAAGCATTCTGAAAAAATGGCTTAATTTTATTCCATTTTGTCTTTCTAATTCTAAAAATTATTGCATTTTTTGTACGTTTTTAAGATTTTTGTCAATTTTGAGGCCCGCTGAGCCCTTCTAAATGGAATTTGACCGCATGTAAATATTTGTCGAATTTTTGGCAGTTTTTTTTTGGGGGGGGGGGGGGGGAATGGCTTGATTTCATCCCATTTTTTTTTTTGAAATTTTAAAAATTAATGAACTTTTGTACGTTTTTAAGATTTTTGTAAGTTTTGGGGCCCATTGAGCCCTCGTATAAGGCCCATTAAGAGATTTTTCAGAGCATTTTATTTTCAATTTTTGGCTGAATTTTTTGCATTTTTTTTTTAAAAAATGTCGATCTTTCTACTAAATAATCTAAATTGAACTTTTTGTGACCTCTGAGACCCTTTGAGCCCTTCTGTGGTCATTTCAGGCATTTTTAGGACATTTTTTTGTGATATTTAGCTGTTATTTTTCATAGATATATTTTGAAAATCGATATTTTTGCCTAAAATTATCACCCATCACTGCTTTTTTTTTTATAAATTCACACAAATAACTATTCTCAGTCATTTTGCAAACTCTAAAATTCTAGTTTGTAAAAAGAAGAAAACTGCACCTAAAAATGATTTTCAATGAATTTCCCCCCCCCCCCCCCCCCCGAGCTTCTCTGTCAACTATTGTAGGACCTTTTGTGGGCAACTTTTTGTGTCAACTACCCTATTTTAAGAGGGACCTTTATAAATGAATAGAAGAAAAGATGGGGTCCCCGTCTTTTCTTTAGGATTGGAACAATAGCCACAATACGGGGCTGGGCTGAAAACTTGGTCGAAATAGGACTCGAAATTCAAATCTCTGGGCGTTGTGTTCCCCCTTCTTATCCCCTAACATGTGTCACACCTTTTTCATAAGAAAAACATGATATATTGGTCGCCATTATGTTTTTTTTTCTCTTTTATTCGGAGACAAAATTTTAACCCTTATTGTTAGGGTTCGAATTTTTATGCAAATATCAAAAGGAAATGTTTCTCAATCTGTGGCCCAAAAGCCAAGTTTGAATTAACAATTTTTCCATTTAGATCAAAGTTAATGTTTTTGTAATAAAAAAACACTGGTTAGAGGCTAAGTGGCTGGTTATGTAGTCTGACGTTGAAAAGGGCGGAGCATGTGACGTCAGAGTACTTAACCAGCCAATCAGAAGTTGCCGGTCGTCATAATAAGGGCGGAGCCAACTGAAGTTCTGACCTATTTCTAACTGCCTGTCCTTAAGAGAGGGTTCCTTTCATGTTGATATCTCGCAAAATAAGCTTTTTTATGACTCACGAGAGCTTGAAAAAGGACCGAAATTTAAGCAGATATACTGGGTTGCACAACTCCAGAAATGATCACCATAATTCGTTATCCGATTTATCGTTAATATTCCGTATTATCACATTTGTGTGCTGTTATTTTTTTTCTCTCGTAGAATTACTATAATGTTAAAATAAAAGATAAAAGTAGTACCACCAAGATGATGATAACACCGTTAATTCAAATTCAATTATGGTGGGTGACAGGCAATTAGAAATCGGAACAAACAGAAGTTGGTTCCGCTCATTTTATGACGACTGGCAACTTCTAATTGGTTGGTTATGTAGTCTGACGTTACATGCTCCGCCCTCTTCAACGTCGAACCACACAACAAACCAATTAGAAGTTGCCGGTCGTCATAAAAAGGGCGGAGCCAACTTCTGTTCCTAAATGCATGTCTCATGGTGTGTTATCATCCTCATAACTTTCAGAAGTGTCAATACACTTAAAACTTAAAAGTTATAAATAGTGTTGCTTGCATCTTGCAAGCAACAAGTTGACAATCAACATCTTATCACATCCCTTTTTTTAGAGAATAATTGCATGTCTTATACTAACCTGAAAAGTCAGGGGGGAAAAAAATCAGGGAAATGAAACTGAGTCAGAGGAAGCTAAAGGCCGGGTCCACATCAAGCTGACAAAAGTGAAACATGAGTTTGTGACAAAAAAAAAAACACAACAAAAACGCCAGAAAAAAAGCAGATTTTGAAAAACAAAACAATACTGAAACAACTGTCATCAGTTCTCAAGAGAAAACCACAACAAATTTGGGTTCTATAGCTGTCCTTTACGTAAACTACGCAACTGTTCTGTTGTTGTTTTTAATACTAATTGTCCACACTGAAACAGACAAAGAGTTGACAAAATGTTGCGTAATACCGAGACAAAACACAAACCAGTTTGATTTTTACCAACTTGCAGCGGGACATGGAATACTGTGTGAAATTGCAGGAAAAACAAAATCAAAACACAAAAGTCGCAGAAATGTTTTAGAATTGCCGCCAATTTGTCTCTCGAAACACTGTGTTTTTGTTTTGTTTGTGTTTTGTCAGCTTGACCCTTTCTTGTCACTTGAACATGATTTGGCTGCTGGATGCTTGCTTATTTGGTTCCTAAAGCCAGGTGCAAATTAGGGAACAAAATAATAGAGCAACCAGCAACCAAATCAGGATCACGTGATAAGAAAATGGTTGCTTGCACATAATGGTTGCTATAGTTCCACCTACTCACCATATTGAGCAGAGGCAACATCCATTTACTAATGTTGCCAATTACCAATTTGGTGCCTGCAAATGCATTGGTGGCGCTAGTGTAGTGTCACCAGCAACAGTTGCTAGAGACTGTTGCTGGTTGCCGGGTTTGCATTGTTGCCTAAATGTATTTTGTTGTTAAATTTCATGAAAGTTGTTATATGTATCATAGGCTGTTCCTATCAACAAAAAAAGGGGAAACTACTGTTGCTACAACTGGTATTGTTGCTTGACTGTTGCTACGTGTCGCATCAGCTTAAGGAGGCCCCCAGAAGCCATATGCAGTTCTGCCCATCACTAAGATTTTGTTTGCCCCGCCCTTTTATGAGCGTCATCAATTTCTAATTGGTTTGTTACTTGGTCTGATGTCACATATGCTCCGCCCCTTTTCAAATTCTAATTGGTTGATATTTTGGTCTGACGTTCATAAAAGGGCGGAGCAAACAAAATCTTAGTGCTGAGCAGAATTGCCTGTCCAAGAAGCCTCTTCAAACTGAGGAGACTCGGAGACATACAATTAGAAATCGGAACAAACAGAAGTTGGCTCCGCCCTTTTTATGACGACCGGCAACTTCTAATTGGTTGGTTATGTAGTCTGACGTCACGTGCTCCGCCCCCTTTTCAACGTCGAACCACACAACAAACCTATAAGAAGTTGCCGGTCGTCATAAAAAGGGCGGAGCCAACTTCTGTTTGTTCCGATTTCTAATTGTATGCGACTCGGAGAGCTTTTTAAAAACAGTAGAATTTCAGGCTGATTCAAGTTAGTTACTCTTCTAGCTTCATAAAAACGCTTTCAATTTATTGAATCCAGTGCTGTAAGTGGCGTTTTTAATGTAGGCCTACGTAAGTAAACATGACGTGAATATAGCTTAAAATTTCACATATGTTTAATAATGGCTTTTCTAAAACAAATGTTTTTTTTGTGTATTTACTGTGTAATTTGGTAAATCATTTATTACTGTGCTAAAACATTTCGAAATGTATTTTTTTTTGTCAATCTATTTGTATTGTCCTCCTCAATTTTCTCTCTAAATTACGTAGGTTTCAGACAGCTAAGTTATCATCAAAATTGCACAGTAAGTTTAATCAACGAAATTGGATAGGAGGAGGAGGGGGAGGGGAGGGCGAGAGTCACATTAAAACACACAGTTACCATGGTGCTAACAAATCTACCACATCCTAATAATCATTATTATAAATCAATAAAAAAAAGCCAACATTTCAAATGTAGCAGTAAGTTTATTGTTATAAGTTATAACTTATAACAGTTTAAAACCTGCTAGTGACCAGCCATTGAAATTTTTAAAATTTCAACGTTTTAAGCCCCCTTTACAACAGGCAATTAGAAATCGGGACGAACTTCAGTTGGCTCCGCCCTTTTTATGACTACCGGCAATTTCTAATTGGTTGGTTATGTAGTCTGACGTCACATGCTCCACCCTTTTCAAACCAATTAGAAGTTGCCAGTCGTCATAAAAAGGGCGGAGCCAACTGAAGTTCGTCCCGATTTCTAATTGCCTGTCCCTTTATTTGGTAAATTTACCAAATTTTTAAAATTTCAACGTGCCTTTACAACAGGCAATTAGAAATCGGGACGAACTTCAGTTGGCTCCGCCCTTTTTTATGACGAACGGCAACTTCTAAATTGGTTGGTTATGTATTCTGACGTCACATACTTCGCCCTTTTCAAACCAATTAGAAGTTGCCAGTCGTCATAAAAAGGGCGGAGCCAACTGAAGTTCGTCCCGATTTCTAATTGCCTGTCCCTTTATTTGGTAAATTTACCAAATTTTTAAAATTTCAACGTGCCTTTACAACAGGCAATTAGAAATCGGGACGAACTTCAGTTGGCTCCGCCCTTTTTTATGACGAACGGCAACTTCTAAATTGGTTGGTTATGTATTCTGACGTCACATACTTCGCCCTTTTCAAACCAATTAGAAGTTGCCAGTCGTCATAAAAAGGGCGGAGCCAACTGAAGTTCGTCCCGATTTCTAATTGCCTGTCACTTTACACCTACAATTTTTTACTTACATATTTGTGTCAATTAAATGATTAATGTTTTCGTTAATGATTTGGTACATAAAATGTATAAATTAATTTATAAGTATCAATTGGACAGGCAATTAGAAAACGGGATGAACAGAAGTTGGCTCCGCCCCTTTTTATGACGAACGGCAACTTCTAAATTGGTTGGTTACGTAGTCTGACGGCACATGAAAAACGATGCTAGCGCTCTTTGCGGAGATTTTTCGAAGTAATTTTGTGATGTAGTCTCTTAAGTGATTGAGCTATCCTTCTTAAAACACATTCAAGTTTCCCTTTATTCACGCATGTGGGACCCAAGTTTTAATGTTAAGGTGGTTTTAAAGTGTAAAGGGGGCCTCTTCTCGAA
Source organism: Brachycybe producta (assembly GCA_036925085.1). Lineage (NCBI taxonomy): Eukaryota > Metazoa > Arthropoda > Diplopoda > Playtdesmida > Andrognathidae > Brachycybe > Brachycybe producta. The sequence goes on from JAUPFP010000003.1 coordinate 2,959,743, forward strand.
CTCTGATTAATCTGTCTTTCAGGTGCAAAATGAGAAGAAACTTTGAAGATGGTTTAGAAACTAGAAGAGTAACTCAATTACTTAAAGGTTTTTTTTTTCATGTTTGAAATATTTCAAAATAAGCTTTTTATGTCAGTTTGTGAAAATGAATAATGATATAAAAAGTTTATTTTGAAAAGATATCAAAAACATGAAAATAACCTTAATTGATGGAGCTATACCCTTCTAGTTTCTAAAACACTTTTTTCTACTGAACGACATAATAATGAAGAGTTCGAAAATCAGCTGTTCATAAAACCATCTCACGATTATTAGACCAATGCGGCGGTAGAGAGAAAGTCACGGAACATCCAACATATGGCGGGCAAATTGAGCCCATCAGCCGGCAGTGTCACAACGTTGGTGTTGACGGCCCCATTTCCCACCATATGTTGGATGTTACGCGACTTAAGCCCCGTTTGCAACGATGATAGTTGTCACGATAGTTGCTGCTGTCCAGACAGCAGCAACTATCGCGAGAACTATCATTGTGAAAACCAACATGATAGTCACTATCACACTGTTGCAATAGTCACTATCACAACTATCTTGTTTGACTAGATAGTTGATAGTACTGTCGCAATATAGTAATAGTTGTTGAGTGACCGCCACTTTGTAGGGAAAAATATTCACTTTGTAGGGAAATTTGGCTTCTGGAGGGAGACAGAGAGGCAACACTGTTGTTGACTCAATGATATCTGTGAAGTAGACGTGTCACACTGTCACATGTGACACAACAATCACGTTACTTCAACATATGTAGACAGTACTTGCTATCGTGAGAGTCAACTATCGCAATTTTCATGACAGCTACTCTCACGATAGAACTATCGCCGTGAAAACGAGTGAATCCCTTTATTCAAATCATCTGACCTTATAATACAACAATATTGACTTGTGACTCGAACGTATCATATATATATGTGACATCATATCACACAAGTGGTAACGCAGCATGTCAATAAAAGTTGTATCACTTTTCCAAAGTAATTTCATACAACGAATTTATAGAGAAAAATAAAACAGAAAATCAACAAAACAAGACAAAAACACCTGCAGAAAAAACACCTCCTCAATGTAATATTTGATAAATTATGAGTCACATGATACAGAATAATATCTTGTTACCGTTTCCATGACAACTCTTTTACAAATTGTGTGTTAAATACTTTTTTTTTTGTTGTAAATTCTATAGTTTATAACATTGTTTGTTGCTATGCTATCTTGTACAGGGTGTTATTTTTTATTAAAGTTACACCGTTTAAGAGGGCTGAATAAAAAAAAATACTTGTGTAAATGCAAGGTAGATGGCGCCATGCAACCTCCATAGGGGTGGCAAACTACACTCGTCGCCAATTAGTTGAAATCGAATGCAGCCTCATTTTAGCTCTAAAAGCGTCCAAAACAACTTTAATTATCAAAGCACGTGGACAAACTTATACCCAGAAACACAATAATATAAGTGAAGAGAGAGAGAGAGAGCACGTGTAGAGAAATAGCGATGACGCAAATTAAAAGTTTGCCACGTGCAAAAAAAAGGAAGGTGAATCAAGAATTGAAGAGTGTCTGCAGTACATTCGTATGGGAGGAGGGCTAGTGGCGCCATCTAACGTTACACGAACAAAATAAATGATCTACTTGTATTTTGAATTCTTGCTGCAAAATACTACGAAGCCCTGTAAAGGACAATGGGATATGGCATCGCAAATTTACAATTTCTTATTAAAAAAAAAGTTCGCAATTTCTTGTTTCTTATTTACAAGTTGTACAACTGCTAGTACGATGCTTTGTTTGTGTGCTATCTCATAATTATAATATTTACATTGCATAAACATTTAAGAATCGTTTTCAACGATGATAGTTTTCACGATAGTTGCTGTCATGAGAGCAGCAACTATCGCGAGAACTATCATCGTGAAAACCAACATGATAGTCACTATCACACTGTTGCGATAGCAACTATCACAACTATCTCGTTTGACTATAGATAGTTGAATAGTACTGTCGCAATATAGTAATAGTTGTTGAGTGACCGTCGCTTTGTAGGGAAAAATATTCACTTTGTAGGGAAATTTGGCTTCTGGAGGGAGGGAGAGAGAGAGGCAACACTGTTGTTGACTCAATGATATCCTGTGAAGTAAGACGCCACACTTTGTCTTGTGACACACAACTATCACGTTGTTACTTCAACACATGTATAGACAGTTGCTATCGTGAGAGTGAACTATTGCAACTTTCATGACAGCTACTTAAAATTGCTTTTGCAATATATTTTATTCCGGAACTAAAATTTGTTTGTCTCGGTCATGTTGCAAAAACGTCGAGCAAAACTTTCTTTTTTTGAAAAAATTCAAATTGTCTTCAAAACTAGAATGGTAAAAGATTATGCTAAGTTTTTTCAATGGCAATATCTTAAAAAATAAACAATTTCTATAGTTCAGTTTGAAAAAATGACCCGTTTTTTCCATTGAAATTCCATAAAAAACTATTTTCGCGTTTTTTTTCAAACTGTCATAAAAAATTTATTTTGAAAAATATCATCATTGAAAAAACTTTTAGTATTATCAATTTATCACCAACTATTCTAGTTTCTAAAACACTTTGAATTTTTTCGTAATGTTTCTCCTGAAAAACGTTCGCTTGAAAAATAGAAATTTTCTCAAACCCACAGATTGGCGAGGGATAAGACCTCCTATAGAACCTAATCGCGACAGCAGTGGCGCCATCTGAGAGGACAAAAACAAAATAAATATCTATAAAGCCACCTTAAGAACACCTGTATACATGCTTTTTTTGCGTGTTAACAAATTCTACAAGAACTTTTGATACAATCCGTATTTTTGGTTGCTAACTGTTGTCTGAGACCTGGGTTCCCCTTTTAGGTCAATTGTAATTTAAGATTTGATCCAATTTTTCTACTTTTTTATGGTTGGTATCGAATTTTCAACCATTGTTTCTTTCAGTAAAAAGCAAAGAAAGTAAAATTACAGACAACACACACACACAGGACTGTCTAACGTATGTAACTTATCAGTAGGGTTCGGATTTCTATGCAAAATACCAAACAACTGTTTTTCAATTTGTGGCCCAAGTGCCAATTGTGAAGTAAAAAACTGCAATTATGCTTTTTTTTTAATCAAAAACTCTGGTTAGAGGCTAGTTGTCTAGTTACTATCAGTTGTCAACTAGAGTTCTAGCCTCTAACCAGTGTTTTTGACTGAAAAAAAAAAACAATTGTTGGTTGATCTAAACGGAGAATTGTTAGCTCACAACTGGCACTTGGGGCCACATATTGAGAAACATCTGGCCCTAATCATTATTAGAGCAACTAAAAATATGCTTTTTCTAATAAAAAAAGGCTGGTTAGAGGTTAGATGTCTGACTATATTATCAGTCATCAACTGGACAATTCTAGCCTCTAACCAGGTGCTTTTGAGTGAAAAAACTATTAATTGTTGGTTGATCTGAATGGGAGAATTGTTATTTCACAATTGGCACTCATACCTCGTACACATCTGATAATTTAAATGCATTTAAATAATAAACGTGTTCTACAGAGCCCCGTGAAGGACAAACAAACAATATGTCGAATTCAATTTATTCAGTTAATAATCTGAATATATTGAGTTAATACTTAAATATAGAAACTTTTGAGAAAATATTGATTTAGTATTTCAATTTAAAATATTAATAATTAAAGTCAATTTTTATTTGGTGTTCATGTCCTTAACTGGATTCCGTATAAATTCACCCTAAACACATTTAATTTGAATTCATTTAACTCATGACTGTGTACAAGGTATTTAGGAGCCACAGATTGAGAAGCATTTGGCTTGGTATTGCATATAAATCCGATCCCTACACATGAGTGTATAACCGATATATAAAAAAAATGTTAGCCGAGTTTTTCTATTGAGTAAACATACAATGGATATCACTTGCATGTTATATATTACCTTACCGAATATAAATACAGACTGACAGCTGCGTCATTATATATTGGCACGTCAACTAACGTCACAATATGCCACATACAAACACACACATAGAGAGAGAAAGATAGCACACACACACACACACACACACTGAGAAAACAAACACAATAATATTATTAGTTATAACACTCCTGACAAAGAAAATAAACACACAAAGATAAAGCACGTATAGCCTTGCACAGAACATACAAGAACAGAAAGAGAAAGCGCTCACGAATACGCACAGAAAGCGAAAGCGCACTCAAGAACACGCCCAAAAATAGAAAGCATGCACTCACGAATACGCACAGAAAGAGAAAGCGCGCTCACGAATACGCACAGAAAGAGAAAGCGCACTCACGAACACGCCCAAAAAGAGAAAGCACACTCACGAACACGCTCAGAAAGAGAAAGTGCGCTCACGAATACGCACAGAAAGAGAAAGTGCACTCGCGAATACGCACAGAAAGAGAAAGTGCACTCACGAATACGCACAGAAAGAGAAAGTGCACACGAGCAAGCACAGAAAGCGAAAAATACACGCATGGCATACACCAACAATCGAAGTTAGTCCTCAAGTGTGATCTATATTAAGACTAGAATTCCAGAGAAACACTTCATTCTTAAACTCAAAAGCGCCGCCGCCAACAACAAAAACATTATCCATTGCCCGATATCATTTCAAGCGTGGCATAAAAGCTAATTAAAGATTTCAATTAGTGGCGGAAAAAAAGCTTCAATTTCTTTAAAAATTAAGATACACTTGAAAAAGTCAAAAAGTAAAGCTCGGTCCAGTTTACAATCACTTTTAAGTAAACTTCAAACACTCCAGATTGGAAATAAGTTTCAAATATCAGAGATAATTTAATATATTTGAACTAATTTTGAAACACCCTGTAATTTTCATGACTAGTAAATTAAGGTTCAAATTCAAGAAACTTGGTACCCTCTCAACAAAAAAGGCTCCTATAATTAAGAATGGGACATTCGAATCCGGCGAATCTTGAAAAAAAATTCGAGATTTGAAAACTGGAATCTTTGCCGCTTTTTTCGTCTTTCGAATCTTTCGAATCCTAACTTTGAAAAAACCATTAAAAACTTTGGTAAAATTAGTTTTAACTCCAATTGACGTCCAATAGAAGCGTTCACTAACAAAAAAAACCCGGCGATTGTTTGCAATTTCGGTTGGTATCCGGGGATCACCAATGGGAATTACCTTATGGCGACCCTGAGTGCCGCCACACTGTGTTTTTTATTATTAATAATTTAATATTTAATATTATTTCATTTATTTCTATCTTCTTAATGAATAATATAGGATTCTTATATCAAGGATTCGAAAGATTTGACGGATTCGAGAATTGATTCGTATTCGAGAAAATTTAGGATACGTCCCACCTCTAAATAAATTAAATAATATTAAATATTAAATTATTAATAAAAAAACACAAGTGTGGCACTCAGGTTCGCCACAAGGTGATCCGGGTACCGCCGAAATTGCAACAATTGCCGGGTTTTTTTTTGTTAGTGAACGCGCTTTTATTGGACGTCAATGAAGTAAAAACTAGCTTTACCAAATTTTTTAGCAGTTTTTTTTAAGGTTAGGATTCGAAAGATTCGAACGACGAAAAAAGCGACGAAGATTCGAGTTCGCGAATTTCGAATATTTTTCCAGATTCGCGGGATTCGAATGTCCCATCCCTAGTAAAAACAATATCCAAGTTTCTTTCTTGAATTTGGACCTAAGACATTTATCAGATCGAAAGCCTGAGAAACTTTGGTATCAATTTTGATATGAAACTTAATAAAGAAGACACAAAACACCAATATTGATATGAAACTATTTAAAAGCTAAATGTATTTTTTCGAATGCTAAATGAAATTAAATCAAACGTCTTATTTTTCATTTTATTTTTTTTAGCTGGGTCTGGCTTCTTAAAACCAAAAACTGGGAAACCCGGTGGCCAAACCGAGGGACCACCAGACATTCCGGGAAGAAAAAAAAACTACAATTCCTATAGGAACCACCACCACCACCTAAAATGCCTCGGATTAGCCTCCGCCGTAGCCTCCTCTATCTAACAGCCATTGGTTGTCTTTCTTTATTTCTAGTCATTAATCTTCCATTCAGTGGTGTTGAATTTCCGGATGTGGTACGGTTACCGAAATCGACAACGATAAAACATCGCGGAACACCCAAAGATTTGAAACCGGTTCCACCGGAAAGTTTCACTTTCGAGGATACAATGTTCGAGTTAAAACCCTGGTTTATGAAAAACGGCCGCGAGAGACCGGAACCTTCATCAGTGGACCGAGTGACGAACCAGAGAAAAGCAAAGCTTTTTCCGCACGAAAGCGACGGAGATCGTATCGTCGAACAACTGATGTTCGTACCACCGAACCACTTTACGATAACTGGAAACAACAATGGAACTAAACTAAAAAAGATCCTTCTGTATAACGGTATTCATAACTGGGCTCCGTTAGCAATCGGACGCGAGAGTTTTACGAAGAACCGTTGCCCGGTGGACACTTGCGAGGTTACGGCCGACAAGGAAGAAGCCGAAACGGCCGATGCGATTCTCTTTAAAGATCACGTCAATAATCATCCGCTCGAAGGTGTCGAAAGGAATCCTTTTCAAGTCTGGATTCTCTATCTTCTAGAATGTCCGTATCATACGCAAAACTTTCCGTACAGGAATCTCTTCAATTGGACCGCAACGTATAGGCACGATTCCGATATTGTTGCGCCTTACGAAAAGTTTGTTCAATACGGTGATTACTACGTAAGAAAACCGATTCGTAACTATGCAGCTAACAAGACTAAAAAAGTGGCATGGTTTGTGTCCAACTGTGCTGCACAGAACGGTAGAATGCAATATGCAGAAAAGCTTTCGGAATATATTTCGGTCGATATTTACGGAGCTTGCGGAACGCTTCAATGTCCTCGTATGAGTAACAGTTGCTTTGAATTACTCAATAAACAATACAAGTTTTACTTGTCTTTCGAGAACTCCAATTGTAAAGATTACATCACGGAGAAGTTCTTTGTAAATGGACTTGGGTATGTTTCGTCCAAAGTACGCCAACTTCCAACAAAATTACAATTGTTGGAAACCTCGTTTAACACGAATTTTTTTATGTTAAACGAATTTCGTGTTAATATAATATGGATTATATGGTTTATGTGAACAACCGAATTTTTCGAACTCTTCATTATTCTGCCTTTCAGAAGAGCAGAATTAAGAAAGAAAAAACCAAACTAGAATGTGTTTTAGAAACTAGAAGGGTAGCATCAATCACTTAAGTTATATTTTCAGGTTTATATCTTTCAAAATAAGCTTTTTTAGCGAAATTTCGTACGAAATAAATTTATTTACGAAATCCATTATTTTGACGTCATTTCCGGCTGATTTTCGTTACAACACAAATATTTCGTACGAAATGAGGCGCATTTCTTACCGAAATTATAAAATTATTTCGTAGTTGGATTTCGTAGAAACGAAATAAACGCACATGCGCAGAAAGGTTTAACGCTGTTTGAGAAAGTTGAAAACGACGCCATTTTTCCACCGCTTCGATGGAAAACGACGTCGTTCTAAAAGGAATAAGCAACCTTACATGAAAGATTTCCGATTAAAGCAAGAATATTAAGTGAAAAGAACAATAAAAATTAAAAAATCTACATTTAGTGGCGATTAATTAGTCAAAAATTACCACACAAATCGCCGTAAAAGATGAATGATTTCGTTTACGTTTTCGGGTTGCTTCGCTAACTACAATTACGAAATTGAAACGAAAACGAAATCACTTAATTTAAATATATAAATTTCGTGAAACTTAATTTCGTACGAAATTTCGCTAAGTCCCTATTGACAAAAATTAAAAAATATTGTCAGCTTTATTTAAGTGTCTCAATCGGTGGCCCAAGAGTCAATTTTAAGTATGAATTCCATGAGCGCCACTGCCCTCAACAAGAAAAACGGGAACTTCTTGAATCCTTGTGCTTTTTCAAAGTTTTTTTTGGAACTTCTGGAGCCAGTTGAGCGTTCCTGAGGCCTTTTTTTTTTTAAAAAAACTTTCAGAGCATTTAAATATTTTTCGATTTTTGGGCCGTTTTTTGAAAAAAAAAGCCAAAGACTTAGTTTTTTACCCATTTTTTTTCCCCAATTTTAGAAATTCTTCTTCTTCAAAAAAAGCATAATTGCAGTTGGTCCTAAGGATAAAGATTACGACTGGCATTTGGAGGCCACAAATTGAGAAACATTTGATTGATATTACTGCATAAACATCCGAGTCCCTACTAATAAGCTAATACTGTATAACGACCTGTAACTTAATTATCGTGTTATTATTAGTGATACATTGCAAATATTGCAGACCGTTTTTGCTAACAATTATAATTTAGGAATGTGGCCAATTTTATTACACACTTTTCGGATGAACTTTAGATGAATTCGAAATGTTTTATTTTTGAAAGATATTAGTGATGGCCGATTTAGATTCGATATATCGATATTTTTAAAAAAATATCAAGTATCGTTGATACTTTTTAAAATATCGAATATCGAAATGTTTAACTCAAGTTTCTATGACAGCCAATTAGAAATCGGGACGAACTTCAGTTGGCTCCGCCCTTTTTATGACAAACGCAACTTCTAATTGGTTGGTTATGTAGTCTGCCGTCACATGCTCCGCCCTTTTCAACGTCAGACTACATAACCAGCCAATTAGAACTTGCCAGTCGTCATAACAAACGCGGAGCCAACTGAAGTTTTGACCTATTTCTAACTGCCTGTTAAGTGATTGAATTACACTTCTAGTTTCTAAAAAAGAACATTGAATTTCTGCTTATACTGTTGCTTTTACAAATGCGGAATTGACCAGAGTTCAATTTCATTTGCATATTAAGCAATGGCTGTGATATAATAACGATAGTCTGTGATTTTAACATACTTTGTAATAATAAGTATTATTACAAAGTATGTTAAAATCACAGACTATCGTTATTTAATCGTTATTTGGCAACGATTTTCAAGTCTAAATTTTTCAAAATATATTTTCATGCACAACCGTTTCCAATGTTGTTCATATTATGTTTTCCGTTTTTGCACCTGAAAGACAATATAATCAAGAGTTCGAGAAGGCCCCGTTTACACTTTTAAACAGTTTTTCAGTAAGCTAGCTCGAATATCAGTCAATTTCTTAAGAATTTCCCAATGTAACTTCCCTTATAGGAAAAAATACTTACAACTAGGGACGGGACATTCGTATCCTCGAAACCCGTGAATCTTGAAAAATATTCGAGATTCGAAAACTCGAATCTTCGCGCTTTTTTTTCGTCTTTCGAATCCTAACCTTTAAAAAAAAAACTTAAAAACTTTGGTAAAATTTAAAAATGGGACATTCGAATCTTTGAATCCCGCGAATCTTGAAAAATATTCGAGATTCGAAAACTCGAATCTTCGCCGATTTTTTCGTCTTTCAAATCTTTCGAATCCCAACCTTAAAAAAACCTGTTAAAAACTATGGTAAAAATTAGTTTTAACTCCATTGACGTCCAATAGAAACGGTTAACTAACACAAAAAACCGGCAATTGTTGCAATTTCAGTGGTTATCCGGATCACCAATGGATCACCTAGTGGCCTGACCCTGAGTGAAGCCACACTGTGTTTTTTATTATTAATAATTTAATATTTAATATTATTTCATTTATTTGTATCTTCTTAATGAATAATATAGGATTCTTATATTTGAAGGATTCGAGAGATTCGAGAACCTTTTAGGATTCGGATTCGAGAAAATTTAGGATTCGTCCCACCTCTACTTGCAACCAAATAATACGATTTTGTTTCATTTTTCCAGTAACGACGTATTACCAATCGTAATGGGCGCTCGAAGAGAAGACTACGAAAGAGCATCGCCACCCAATTCCTTCATTCACGTCGAAGACTTTGATTCGCCTAAAGAACTAGCCGAATATTTGCACGTGTTGGACCGCAACGATACCTTGTACAACGAATACTTTCAGTGGAAGGGAAGTGGCGAATTTATCAATACGTATTTTTGGTGCAGAGTTTGTGCCATGCTTCACGATAGACCTTCACCGAAGGTTTACGAAGACATTAACATTTGGTGGCGAGGTCCTGGAACTTGCGTCAATAAAAGATGGGACGGAGCTCAATCGGACAATCGTGCTTCTCACGGATTTCGTATGAGGTTGTACTGATTTCGTAACGACCACAACGATGTTGTCGTTAACGAGAAAAAAAAAAGTACCGATTTTCGAGAGAGAAAGTCTTGTCTGTCTCCGTACTGCCAACAAACATTCCTCATATCCCGTTTGATACTTCAGGATGCAACTGTAAGGACTGGTGTGGCATCACGAGAGAAAAGTGAAGCAAACCAAATTGAGAAATCATAATTTGGTTGGAATGTTTTTTTTTTGACTTTCGAACTTTTAATTATTCTGTCTTTTAGAAGAGCAAAATTAAAAGAAACTAGAAAGTTATTTAGAGACTAGAAAGGTAGCTCAATCACTTTCGGGTTTAAAATAAACTTTTTTTTAGACGAAAATTAAAAAAAATGTCGCATAAAAAGTTCATTTTGAAAGATATCAACATGAAAATATCCTTAAGTGATTGAGCTACCCCTTCTAGTTTCTAAAAACACTTTCAAGTTTCTCTTCATTTTGCACCTGTACCGACAGAATAATGAAGAGTTCGAGAGGCCCCGTTTACACGTTAAAACCACGCCAAGTACGAAGTTTTGTTGTACAAAAAACAACTTTCCATTATTTTCAATATTGGAATTGATTTTCTAGTCTGCATATCGTCACAAGTTTGTCAAGATAATCAAAGATTTCGAGAGCATAATATATAATGATAATAATAATGGTATTATTTTTCGTTCTTGTTGAAAACATGAATTTTTGTCTAAGGCCCTTTTCTGTAGGGCCCGGCCCACCTCACTGTCCACTACTAAGGCCCTTGGCCAAAGCCGTAACTAGGGAAAGGCGAGCGAGGCACCTTCCTCGGGCGCAAAGCTCAGTTAGCTAGTTATGGCTTTTCTCTGTGGCACAAGGAAAACGTTTCGACTGCAAAATGAAGTCGGGTTGTCGCCAAAACAGGCCACTTTGGCCTCTTGTGGACCACATTCTAACCATCGCAGTGGACTCGAAAGTGGTCGGTTTGGGCGACAACCCCGACTTCATTCTGCAGTTCGAAAAGTGGGCCCAGGTGCTAAATATACGGGCCTAAAGTAAGTCGGTAAGGGATTGGGATCGGTCGACTCAACCTGAGAATTACATTCCATAATTGTGTCCAGTGATAAAACTAATGAATCGAAAATATGAAGATACAATGTATTGTATGTATATATAGAGGTAGCTCAACAAAGAGCTATTACCAATAAAGTATGGAGCATTTTATGACATAGTTGAATGCAGTCAATAGATGGCGCCACTTCTACATAAATATTTGTAAAGCAAACCTTGTGTAATATGTTTGGTAAAACCGGCCATGTTCGTTTGTCACCTCACAGCTTCTAATTGGCTAGTTATGAAGTCTGACGTCACATGCTCCGCCCTTTTCAACGTCAGACTACATAACCAGCCAATTAGACGTTGCCAGTCGTCATAACAAGGGCGGAGCCAACTGAAGTTTTCACTTAATTCTAACAACCTGTGTCCAAATGGACTATTCTGGATCTGATATAAATCTGCTCTTACTCTATATTGAGACGTCATTGCAGAAAGCAATGACGTCATTGTGCATTTCTTTAATTTTATTGGGGTCTATGGGATCAATAGAAAAATGATACTAGCGCTCTTTGTGGAGTTTTTTCAAAATAATTTTACGATGTAGCCTCTTTAAAAGCTCATTCACTCAACGTCATTTTTCTCTAACATGGAATTGAGCTACCTCTATGTATTTATTATAGAAAACACTACTCCCCAATAATTTTTACTGGTCAGTTCATAAAGAGAATGGTCCGTGGTCAAGTTCTTCTATAAAAATAGTTATTCCATTGCCCAGACTAGCATTAACCCATTAGAATTTTTCATAGCGCATGCGCATTGCCGTCCATCGATTTCTATAGGAAAGTATTGCAGATTTGCGCTAGCAGCGCCATCTATTGATCACCAATGAAACCTGTCGATGAGACGTTCACGTAGGGGTAGTTTTCACTTGTCATCCCTTTCCTATATAAAACGATGGACGGCAATGCGCATGCGCTATGAAAAATTCTAATGGGCTAATGCTAGTATTGTCCAGTCACTCTAGTCAAAAAAAATATCATGATTTTAATTAATTATGTGTATTACAGGTCAATTTTGCACATTTTTAGCAGATTTTTTTAATCGCATTATGTAGAAGGTTCTCTGAGCCCCTTATAATTCATGGGCCACGGGGGGCCCCATCTTACAAGTTACACCTCAATACAAACATTTGTATAAAGAAAACGCGTTCTCTTTGTTTTTGTTTTGAGTTTTAAATGTATTTTTCTTCTCTCTAAATATAGAGTTAAAAGTTGTTAATTTTTATCATTTTGTTGTTCAAATTGTAAAATCTATATATTTATTATGTTTGCGTATCAATAGTGATCAATTTTTTTCTTCTTCTTCTTCTCGAGTGTGTTTTTTTAATTGTTAAAAAGCAATTATTGCAGGTATCGCATGCTAGTTGGTGCATCGGATAATCAATTTTGCTATCCGCTGATAACCGGATATACAATTTTATTTTTCTGAAAAATACTTGTATAAATTGCAAGGTAGATGGCGCCTGCAATCTCCATAGGTGGCAAACTACACTCGCCGCCAGTTGAAATCGAATGCAGTCTTTTAGACAGGCAATTAGAAAACGGGATAAACAGACGTTGGCTCTGCCCTTTTTACGGCGAACGCAACTTCTAATTGGTTGGTTATGTAGTCTGACGTCACATGCTTTTTCTGCGCGCCATCGCTGCCAATGATTTTGATTTCGCCGCCGCCGCCGATGATTTCATTTTCCTAGTCGGCTCCCACCTTTATATCTGAAGAGCAAAACTATCAAACTTGTTTTAGAAACTAGAAGGGTAGCTCAATCACTTAAGCGTATTTTCAAGTTGATATCTTTCAAAATTAACTTTTTATAGGCAAAAATTTCGTCATTATCAAACTGACATAAAAAGTTTATTTTAAAAGATATTAACTTGAAAACACGCTGAAGTGATTGAGCTACCCTTCTAGTCTCTAAAACACGTTCAAGTTTCTCTTAATTTTGCATCCGAAAGACAGAATAATCAGAATTCGAGAACCGTTAACAATTTAAAAGCAACTTACGCAAAAAAACTAAAATAAAACATATATGACGAACAATTATTTTAATGAAGTTCATTTTTGGCGCCAAATTTTTCATTTACCTTAAAACAGACGACGCCGTCGAGAAGTGTTTGATATACTTTTTTTTTACATTTACGAGCGCAACTAACAACTTGGTAGCGCGATAGAAATATAGTTTCGCAAAAACTTTGATAAATTTCACATTTTCATTCTTTTTTACATAAAAAAATCGAGAAAAACAAGAAGTTAACAAAGAAAAGTGTCCGAAGTTGAAAGTTAACTTGCCTCCATGTTGTGACGTCACATCACTGTTGCCAACTACTCAGCTTTTCATTATTTGTAGTACAGTCAATAGATTTGACTGACAATAAACCAAAGCTTATGACGTCAGCGGGGTTGAGAAAATATAGAATTATATGAATTTATATCATTATGTTTGACTCAAAAAGTGTAATAACAAAATAATGCAAAAATCAATTTGTTTCGATTGTTGTAAACGTTTGATATCATCCCTTATCTATTATATTAAATGTTACAATCCTAAATTTCTTTTGTCAACCCCTTGTACGTCACAAGTTTAATTTTATGGTAAAGCAACTATAAATAATTGTTTTTATAAAATTAAGTTTGTCTGTTATTTGAATATATTTTTAGCTTTCTAAAGAAATTATTTTTTATAATTTTCTTCAATGAGAATTGATCATATTTATAAAGAAAATTATTTTAATAGAAACAATTTGTTTTTGCGTAGCTGGCAACAGCGACAACCTTTAAAATATCGATAAACGTCTACATACTGAAGCGTTTTATTTTACACTCAATGACATCTCGTCACATACAATACGTCAAATAATTGAAGTATAAAAGGTGTACGAAAATGGCACCTATAATATAATAAAGGGTAAAATCGCCATATTCATCAACCTCTTCGTTTACATAATGCTTCAATTTTGCAAGAAAAAATGATAGCGCATGCCTTTCATTAAAAACTGTAACACACAATGACTTTACGTCACGTTTATGATTATCTTTTTTGACATAAGATAACTAATATGGCGTATGTTACTAATTTACTACGTTGAATTACACGAAAATAGCCGCCATATTGGAATAACCTTTTTTCATTAATTTATCTTCCGACCTGACGTCAGATTTATACAAATTTAAAGCAACACTATACCGCTAAAGATAAATCGATGTATAACGGACTGTGCTAATTGTAACAAATTTATTCATCCATATGACGTCACATCAATTTTACGTCACCATGTTGATTAAAAATAACGATAAAAAATGCACAATAAAATTACGTCATGACCTTTCTGATTATTGAATTCATTTACGTAAAAAATTTTTCCACATCACATGGTTGATAAACGTCATTGTAGAAATTGAAGCGGAGTTTTTTTTTTAGAGCGTGCCTTCCTTGACGTATTTATAATATCCAGACATACATAAGTCATAATAAAATCTCGTGAAATCTCGCGAGAAACACTTGGCAAACTCGAGCGATCTATAATTTTTTTTTATTCCTCTCTCCGTTGAAGAACAATAAAAAGGCCGTTTTCCTCAGGTAGGAGCTGAATTTTTTTATGTTTTTTCTTACTTATTTACATTTTAAACAAATCTAAAACGTTTCATTACTAATTGTTAATACTATAACATCATTCATATATAGTATATTCAGTAAAAAAACATTATTTTTCATCTAAAAATTAGAAATTACTTTGTATAAATGGAAACACAGATGAAGAAAAAAAAATCCATTGGTTATTTTCAATGGCCGACATGACAGTTAAAAAATTTCCTCATCTTTTTTTTCTGCATTTTATACCAAAAACAATTCATTCTTTTCTGACCGGAAACGATAGATATATCGTAACTACATTAATATGCAAGAATTTTTTGGAAACTTTAAACCTGCGTTTTTCATTTTAAAAAAGCGCTTTTAAAAAAAAAAACAACTAGAAAGCGGCTCGCGAGCCATTTTTTTTAAAAAAGTCTTTTTTTTAAAATAATTTTCTTTCTATTACGTCATCGTTAAACAAAAGATATTTCTTTGCTCGTGCAAGCGGTTTGTGTGCACGTTAAGAAACGATGACGTCACCATTGTTTCTATGTGAGGTGCATTGAACTGACAAAGAGGAGGGAGGAGGAGGATAGGGGGGAAGGTGGTGGGATAGGAGGAAAGGGGTGGTGGTGGGTGGAGAGACGTTGAGTGACCTTCAGGAAGATTTCGAGGGAATTTTTTTTTTTTGAAAGGTGGGTGGTGAGGGGGTGGGTGGATGGGAAGATTTCGAGTTTGATGACTTTTAATAGTGATGGTTAGTCAACTTTTGGCACGCGAGCCAATTGATTCTCAACATCATTTTGGCTCCGCGAAAGAGAGAATGCGCGCGTTGAGAAAAGATGAAAACGTGTGACGTAGTTTTTCTTTTGTATTATTCGTAAGCCGCTGAGCACGTGCCGCGTGGTTGTCTCTCTCACTCGATGTAAACAAAAGAAAAATGTGTTGCGTTGGTGTAGAGAGAGTTGATTTTTGAATGAAAAGGGGGGTGGAAGGAAGTTGTGCATTTATAATTAATAGAGCTCGGATTTTTATGCAAATATCAAAGCAAAATGTTTCTCAATTTGTGGCCCAAGAGCCAATTGCGAAGTAACCAATCTCCTATTTAGAAGAATCAATCAACAATTGAGGTTTTATTTTTCAAATCAAAAACACTGCTTAGAGGCTAGAATTTTCAAGTTGACAACTGATAGTAACTAGACATTTTAGCCTCTAACCAGCCCTTTATGATTAGAAAGAAAAAAAAAAGCATAATGTTGATGATTATTACTTCACAATTGGCATTTGTAACCACAAATTGACAAACATTTTGCTTTGATATTTTCATTAAAATCCGAACCCTATTTATGATGATGCATTTTTATGAAACAATTATTAGGACTCGGATTTTTATACAAATATCAAAGCAAAATGTTTCTCAATATGTGGCCCAAGAGCCAATTGCGAAGTAACCAATCTCTCCCTTTAGAAGACCAATCAACAATTATAAATTTTTCAATGAAAAAACATTTAGTTAGAGGCTAGTACTCTAGTTGACAACTGATAGTAAACAGACATTTAGCCTCTAACCAGCGTTTTTGAATAGATTAAGCAATAATTGCAGTTGTTCTAATGAGATAATTACTTCACAATTGGGCCACAAATTGTGAAACATTTCCTTTTGATATTTGCATAAAAATCAGAACGTTGATAATTAAGTCCAAAAATGGACTCTTCTTTCATTCAACCCTTTTAATTTTACGGTTTTTACCCTCCATTCCTTCCCTCTCTTTATAAGAAGAGTCCAAGTTTTACTCTTGTTTTTTGAGGTCATTGACAGGAGACATAATAATGAAAGGAAGGAAGGAAGGAGGGGGGGGGGGGGAGAAACTTTAAAGAGAAGCAATTCCGCAGTGTGATAAGCTCCGCCTCCTCACACAGTTTGAAGAAGACGTAGTTAAGTTTTAATTGGCTCCTTACACTTCGAATTATGTTCTCATTGTTTTTTTTTAAATTTTAATGGAGCTGTATTAAGCTCCGCCCCAATCTTAGTGTTTGTAATGGAGGGGACCAATAAACTAATCCCGTTTGATGCTGCTTATAATGAAGCTGTAATTGGCTCCTCCCACTTCCAATTACGGCTAATGAAACAATTTTTAAACTTCTCATTGGGTTTAAAGAAGCTGTATTAAGCACAAGCATGTAAAGACAGGGAGAAGCAGACGTTTGCTCCGCCCTTTTATAAGCGTCAGACCAAATATCAAGCAATTAGAAATTGAAAAGGGCGGAGCATATGAGGTCAGACCACATAACAAACCAATTAAAAGTTGCCAGTCCTCATAAAAGGGGCGGAACAAACGTTTGCGTGTGTATTAAGCACAGGCAATTAGAAATCGGGACAAACAAAAGTTGGCTCCGCCCTTGTTATGAAGACTGGCAACTTCTAATTTGTTTGTTGTGTGGTTCGTCGTTGAAAAGGGCGGAGCATGTGACGTCAGACTACATAACCAACCAATTAGAAGTTGCGGTCGTCATAAAAAGGGGCGGAGCCGACTTCTGTTTGTCCCGATTTCTAATTGCCTGTGTATTAAGCTCCTCAGCATTATTGTTCGTAATGGAGGAGCCAATAAACCAATCCTGTTTGTGTGTTACTTATATTGTGAGCTGTAATTGGCTCCTCCCACTTTCAATTACGTCGAAGAAAAATCCTCCAATGGAGAAGCCGTTTTAAATTCATGAATCATGATTTAACAAAAACCAATTAAAAAGCTTTTTAAAAGCAACTTACGACAAGAATTTGAAACTTATTTGAAACTAGAAGAGTAAACGAACACGAAAATGTAATTTACACAATGATTATAATCTTTAAAAATAAACTTTTTACTGTAATTTTTGGAAACCGTAAAATTGTTATAAAAAGTTTTATTTTTTTTAAAGATATTATAGAAAAATTATCTATTCATCTTAGTTTACTGTTCTAGTTTCTAAAAAAATAAACAAAAGATACAGGCAATTAGAAATCGGGACAAACAGAAGTTGGCTCCGCCCTTTTTATGACGACCGACAACTTCTAATTGGTTGGTTATGTAATCTGACTCCGCCCTTTTCAACGCCAAACCACACAACAAACCAATTAGAAGTTGCCGGTCGTCATAAAAAGGGTGGAGCCAACTTCTGTTCGTCCCGATTTCTAATTGCCTGTAGAAAATAATTTTTATAATTAGCCTCCTCCTTCCACTCTTCAATTCAAGGAAAATTCTATTAAGCTCCGCCCAACTTCAACTAAGCACCTCCCACTTTTTCAATTGTTTTTCAAGACAGGCAGGCAGTTGGTCCACGTGGAGCCAGAAAAAAAATTCTGTTAGCCCCGCCCTTTTATGAGCAATCATCAGACCAATAACAAACAGAATCAAACGCGTAAAAAACCTAAATAACCAATGAGAACGAACTTTTCTGGCTGCGTCCCTCAGCTGCTTCTGTTTTAAAGTGGTTGTGTGAGAGACTATTTATGTCAACAAAAAAAAGTTTAATGTAATTTTGACATAAATGGCGCTTCATACGTAGCAAAATCTTATTTAAAAAAAAAAACGCTTTTTGTAATAAACTTTTAACTCGTTTTTTTTTTTAAACTTTTTTTTAGTTTTTCGAGGATACATTTAAACATTCGTTGGGCCTTTTACTTTTCGGAGCTACGATCTTGATCTTCCCGTGGCGGGCCACATAGTCTTAAAGACGGACGGGCAGAGAGGACCGGGTGGTGCTTCTCGATGCTCGGGAGGAAGGTCTGTCTTGTCTGAACTTGTTTTCTTTCCAATAGATCCGCCATTTTTTTTATTTCTAACCATAATTCTTTTTATTTACATTTTTCCTTGCAGTATAGCTCCTCCCCTTTTTACTAACTCCGCCCCCTTTAAAGAGCGTTACAGGGAGGTTGATTCAGTTCCTTTTTGCTGATGCTCAAGATAATTTTTCCCGCTTCTTTTACTGGTGTTTAGCACTTAACCTGGTTTAGGATCAGCTGATTTATGATTTCTGATTTATTAATCTGTCTTTCAGGTCAACTTTCAAAGTGTTTTAGAAACTAGAAGGGTAGCTTCAATCACTTTTACGGCCATTTTCGTGTTGATGTCGTTCAAAATAAGCTTTTTCCTAACCAAAAATTAAAAAAAAAACATTGCTTAAAGTTGGGTCGTTTTAAAACTGACATTAAAAAGTTTATTTTGAAAGATATCAATCAAAAATCTGAAAAAAATCCTTAACTGATTGAGAGCTACTCTTCTAGTTTCTAAAAAAAAAAAACTTTCTAGTTTTTTCTTAAGGTGATTTTAAAGTGTAAACGCCCCTTAAATTAATGATTATTCTGTCTTTCTGGTGCAAAATTAAGAAAAACATTGAAGTGTTTTAGAAACTAGAAGGGTAGCTTCAATCATTCATGTTGATATCTTTCAAAATAACCTTTTTTAAAATTTCAAAATAAGCTTTCCAAAAATTAAAAAAAAAATTATCGCCTGCTTTAAAGTTGGATCATTTTAAAACTCAAATAAAAAAAGCTTATTTTGAACGATATCAACATGAATGATTGAAGCTACCCTTCTAGTTTCTAAAACACTTTCTAGTTTTTCTTAATTTTTTGCTCTTCTGAAAAACAGAGAAGTAATCAAAGTTAGGAAACGCCCCCTTCATTATTACACTCCGCCTCCTCTCTAAATAGGTGTTCCAATAATACACAGGCAAGTGTGCTCAGCAGAATACAATCGTTTGCCCCGCCCCCTTGGTTTGTTTTTTGGTCAGATGTGTCACATGCCCCGCCCTTTTCAATTTCTAATTAGTTGATATTTTATCTGACGATCATAAAAGGGGGCGGGGGAAACGATTGTAGGGTGCTGAGCACACTTGCCTGTGTCAATAATACAGTGTTTCACTTTGGTTTTTATTTTTGGTGTCAAGGGTTTGGAATTTCTAAATATTTATTCTTATCGTGACCTAGAAATTGTTTATAATCAACAATCACAATAATAAAAACAAATGTTAGCACAAAAAAAAGTGGATTACTAGATCACCGATTTTTATTATCAGATTCATTTCAGCATACGATGAGATTGGAACAAGTAAATATACACAGTGGAAACAAAAGTTTAAAAAAGCCTCTTATCACACTAGCAACCTCCAATGCAATTCAACTTGCAATGCAACCTGTGATGTGACTTTGCAACTAGAACTTTGTAATAAACTTCTATATCACACTATATGCAACCTCTAGTTCCCAATCAAGTTTTCAAAACTTCGTTTATGTCAAGGGAATCGACACATTCTGGTGAATCTCGTACGGTGGTATCGGAAGATATTTTACTTTTAATCTGCGTTTTACTCAATGTTAAAATTTCAATTCTATTCTGGATTATCCAAGTAAAAATGCAGCTAAAAAGTAGAATGACTTTCCATCCACACGAGGATCTGCTGTCAATCTTAGTGAAAATCGTACTTATGATTTTCTTCAATGTCTGCCCCCTTGGTTTGTGTGTCCATATTGGGATCAACTAACAGGAAGTTCATAAACCGGAAGTCATGAAACAGGGAATTCGTTCAATGTTACATATATGTCATTTCTGGCAAACGACCTGATTGGTTGTTTGTCAGAAAGTTGACTTGAAAAAGTCTCTCAAAGTTGAACCTGTTCAACTCTGTGAGACTTGAGTTTGACACTAAGTTGAAAGGAAAGTTTCATCAAAAGTTGCATGTTGCGTATCACACTATAAACATTGAAGTTGCAATGTCACATTGCACGTTTTATTGCATTAAAAGTTGCTAGTGTGATACGGGCTTTATTCTATCAAAGTTTCATCGAAAGTCTCGCAGAAGTTGAACATGTGCAATTGAATGCGAAACTGAGTCTTATCACTCATCATGTGTTTTCCACTGTTCTCCCCCCCCCTTTAAAAGTGGGCCTTCTGGGGCCGAGCCCGGCCCACTCATCAGGTTAACCCCCTTAATTCATTTGATTTTAATGTATGGTGCTCGCGGTTTTTAATGATTTCTGACATTTTTGGAGGTAAAATCTGTATTTGTTTTCCGTTCAGGGACGAGCCTCAGCGTTCCCTGGCCGCTAGCGTTGCCCAACAGGCTATTCGCAGATGGGTCCCTCCGTCAAGCATTAAACGAGATGCCTTCACCCAACAAGAAAAAAATGACCTCGTTTTCCGCAGAGTGCGTGGGTGAGTAGAGAGTTCCCCCCATATTACCCCTCCTCCTTAAGTCTCACCGTACGTTCAACGGTTTTGGACTTTAGGAATGTACAAAACTGATTACCCATTTTTTTGTTGTTGTTAAAAATAAAGAATTCTTAATAAACTCACCCCGGAGAAATTCCACAAGTTGAGCAATGAGTTACTTCGGACCGGCTTAGATTCTCCGACCATTCTCAAAGGTGTCATCTTACTGGTGAGAGACTTGCTCGATTGGAACGATTTTTTCAGTTTAGAGCAGTTACTGTTGCGAACTGGGCTGTCGTCGGCAGTAGTACAGTTCGGTTTGTAGCAGCTGCTGTTATAAACTATACTGTGGCAGTGGCGCGGTTCGATTTATAGTGGATTTATGTTTGAGAGCAGTTCTAGTTCTAAATTGGACAGTGGCACGATTGAGTTCCGAGAAGTTCCTGTTGTAGACCGGACTGTGACAATGGCACGGTTCCATTTATAGCAGATGGTGTTGTGAACTGTGACTGTTGCATCAATGGTACTGTTTGGTTTAGAGCGGTTTCGGTTGTAAACTGGACTGTGGCAGTAGTACTGGTCTTAGAGCAGTTCCCGTTGTAAATTGGACACTAGCGCGGTTCATTTCGGAGCATTTTATGTTGTAATCCAGCTGGTACAGTTCGGTTTAGAGCTGTTAATGTTAGTAACTGAATAGTGGCAATGGTACGGTTTTCAATTGAGAACATTTTGCTTTTATAAATCGAGCCAGAAGCTGCCTCTTCCGTTCGTTGCGTGCAGAAAGAGAGTAACAAGTAATCCGTCTTCTTTTCAATCACAAAGATCTTTGAAAAAGCCCTCGATGAACCCAAGTACAGTTCTATGTATGCGCAGCTATGTCGCAAACTATGTGAAGACGCTCCAAACTTTGAGAAGCAAAGCAGTGCCTCCGTGAGTTGCCCGTTATCCCTTTCGAGAACGACTAGAACGTTTCAGATTTGATTTGTAACGTTGCGTAGATTTTCTTTGTGCAGACATTCAGACGCCTTTTACTTAGCAAGTGTCAGGACGAGTTCGAAAACAGAAGCAAAGCGACAGAAGGTACATTTTTGCAACCCTGGTTAAGAGAGAGAGAGAGAGAGAGAGAGAGAGAGAGTTTTAACTTACTTGTATTTCTTTGTGACACCGCAGCGTTCGATAAGAAAGATGGACCGCTTACGGCAGAGGAGGAGGAGCAGCGTACGCTCGCAAAGCATAAGATGCTCGGTAACATCAAATTCATTGGCGAATTGGGCAAACTCGAAATGCTCCACGAAAGCATTCTTCACAAGTGCGTCCAACAACTGCTGGAGAAGAAAAAACAGAGACGCGGTTACGGAATCAAAGATGTTGCCGAGGACATTGAGTGCCTCTGTCAGATAATGAGAACCTGCGGTCGTATCCTTGACACTGATAAGGCACGATCGCTCATGGATCAGTACTTTGATCGCATGAAGACGCTCGCTAACAACCCTGAGCTTCCGTCGCGTATACGCTTCATGTTGCAGGACGTACTGGAGTTGCGCGAGAAGAAGGTAACTTCT
Organism: Brachycybe producta; assembly: GCA_036925085.1. NCBI lineage: Eukaryota > Metazoa > Arthropoda > Diplopoda > Playtdesmida > Andrognathidae > Brachycybe > Brachycybe producta. Next base: position 2,982,396 of record JAUPFP010000003.1, read on the forward strand.
TACGAGAAAAGATCAAGTCGCTATACGTCGAACAACTGTTGGATGGAGCTTTAAAACAGCTTTATGAGCAACTAAACTGTAAAATATGCAAATGAAAGCGAACGACTGGTTATTCTGCTGCGTTTTCGGAAGAGCAACACTAAGGAGAAACTGAAAGTGTTAGAAACTAGAACGGGTAGCTGAATTACTCAACAGTATTTTCATTTTTGTTATATTTCAAAATAAACTTTTTATGGACAAAACTTGAAAAATATTGTCTACTTAAAAGTTGTGTTAATTTAAAACTGACATAAAAAGCTTATTTTGAAAGATACCATTCTAGTTTCTAAAACACGTTCGTGTTTATCTTCATTTTGCATCCGATTGCAAAATAACACAACGGAATCGAACTCCGGTTATTTTATGTTTTAAAAGTAACATTAATAAAGAAATTCAATTGAGTTTTAGAAACTAGAAGGGTAGCTCAATCACTTTAGGGTATTTTCACGATTATTATCTTTCAAAATAAGCTTTTTATGTCAGTTTGAAAATGACTCACCTTGAAGCAGACAATATTTTTTAAATTTTTGTCAATAGAAAGTTTATTTTGAAAAATATCAACATCAAAATAACCTCAAGTGATTGATCTAACCTTCTAGTTTCTAAAACACTTTCAATTTCTTTTGAATAAAGAATAATCACTTCTAGCGACATTTCGACATGAATGTCACCTTAAGAATTTAGTAGTTGCTTGACGTCGACGAAACAGTTGCTAACAATCGTGTAGCAAGGGAGAGAAAACACAAGACTTACGTTCTGTTTCTTGTTTAGCGTTGGGTCCCACGTAAAGTCCTTACGGATCACGGTCCGAAAACAATTCAGCAAGTCCGTGAAGAAGCCGCAAAGGTAGATCTTCGGAAGACGATCGGTTAACTTTTTCCTTACCGAATTATCTTTTTTTTCCGTTTCAGGACTTCGGCTATTACATACCACCTCCGAGCACCGGACGGAACCCAACAATGGGAATTGCACCGAATTATCGTGGCTCGCGAAGCCGTGGTGGCATGGATGATGTTTTCGGACCAGTTGGTTTGTCATTATGTCTTTTTAGAGACGGGAGGATTAAAAGTACGAAACTGAAAATAGATGAATTTTGTTGTTGTCTTTTAATGAAGAGGGTTTTAATCTCGGAACTGGACCCGGAGTCATTGCAAACGATCATTACAATGGTTTCACTCCTAATCATGTTGGACGTCAGAACCGCAACAATATTCCTGGTTCCGGTAGGTTCTATTTTTGGTCGCTTTTCCTGTGTTTGCATTTTACGCTTTCAATAATTATGTTAATAAAAAGTCATGCAATTGAATGGAAATCTTCGTTATAATGCATTTTGGAAGCAACATTAATAAGAAATTGAAAGTGTTTTAGAAACTAGAAGGGTAGCTGAGTGACAAAAGAATATTTTCATGTCGATATCTTTCAAAATAAACATTTTACGGACACAAATTTAAAAATATCGTCTGCTTAAAGATAGTTTATTTGTAAACGGACATAAAAAAAATTTTATTTTGAAAGATATCAACGTGAAACTTAGTTTCTGAAACACATTCAAGTGTCTCTTAATTTTGCTCTTGTAAGACAGAATAACCAAAATTCTAAGATCGCTATGTTTTTCTAATAAGGTTCGTACTCCATGAGTGGCGGCAGCGGTGGTCAGATGCCGATGTCTCTTCTATATCCGAACCGACAGAATATGTCGCAAAACAGCCACAATAATCAATACACTTCACAGCAACAGCAGCAGCAACAACAACAACAGTTGCAACAACAACACGGTTAACACACAAAGAAAAACAAAAAAAAAACAAGCTCCGAACTTGCATTTATAATAACGAGGTCGGTTTCTTCTCTTGTTCGCTCGTTAACAGGTGTGAAAGATCTTCCGCCGCGTTTTATGAAGAAATCTCCTTTGTCGAGCAATTTGGACGACATAAGTTTACGTCCAGCTCAGAATTCGATGATGTTGAAGCCAAAAATACCGAGTTTCTTGTCGAAATCGGTCAGTCCGGTTACAAACCAGGTTCCGTTGTCGCTCAACAATCATCAAGAGAACAATACATTGCAGCCGCAATCGTTAACCAATCAGAAACCGAATCCGAATCTGAATCCTCTTCTCAAAGAGGTTTTTTTCTAAATCACTGGCGTTTTTTTTTCCGCAATACTTTTGCGTTTCTAATGTGTTTTTTGTGTCGGCAGAGTAACATATTGATCAAACAGACCTCAATCGATAAAAACAAAGTAAACAAAAAGGATCTCGGACCATCGAAGTCTGAGACTTTAAAGACTTTGGTAAACGAACTTACGGAAAAGATCGTTCGATCGAATGCTAAATTCGGTATTTTCTTTGCAGGAAAATTATCTTAACGAGTTCTTAACCAGTCAAGACACAACTAAAGCTATCGAATTCATTAAAGAATTGAAAGCACCGAAGAAGTTGGTTATTTTTCTTACAAATTCTGTTCTTTCGTTCGATTGTTTTTCATTCGATTCTTTGCTGTCTTATTTAGTTACATGTCTGACATTGCTCTTCTCCTGATGGTGAAAACATTGGAGAAATCAGGTGAAAAAAATCGTTTAAAATCAATGGTTAAGTAACGAAACTAAACGACGTTACCTTTAATTGCAGACAGTGACCGTGACCTCGTCAGTAAACTAGTATCGTTGATGAAGAAGGAGGATATCTTGGGATCGACTCACTTCATCGAAGTTCGTTAACGGGTTCTCTCTTCGTGTTTGAATTAAATTTCCGTCTTAACGTCTTTTTTTCTCTTGTCCTTTTCAAGGGATTCAAGATCCTTGTTCAGCAGATGTCGGAACTGGAATCGGATGTTCCACGTGTGAAGTCTCACGTTGCCGGGTTCGCTGCCCGTGCGATCGTAGAGGATCTAGTGTCGTTAGCCGATGTCGCAGGTTATGAAAGTTCCTTTCGTGTTTTGAAATCGAATCTTGGTGTGTTTTTTTTTAACTTTTTTTGTTTCAAATCGATACAGAACCTCTAGAGAATGGATCTCACTATCCGTTGTTCTTACTGTGTCTGCAGCAACTTCATAAACTGCAGGGTAAACAATGGTTAAGTACGACTTTTAATGAAAGCAAAGTCAACTTACAGAATATGTTGCCTGGTCAGTTTTGATACCAATTTGATTTTGTTGCTCTTTCGCTCGCATTTATGGCCAAAGTAACGAGTCTTGTTATTTTCTAAATAGAAATCGATCGTAGTAAGGAACGTCTGACCGACATTCTCGAAGATCGTGGACTCAGTTTTCTGTTTCCGCTCTTGCGTATTCAAGCGGATCTTTGGAAACAGGTAAACCGAAGCCAAAAAACGGTACACTTCTAACTGTTAACATATGAGGTTGATCGCAGCGGCGAGCTGACAAAAGTAACGCTGCGCTAAGCTGCAAAATTAATGCCGCGGTGAAAGTAATGCTGTGCTCAGCTGACAAAGTAACGCCGCGGCGAGCTGCCATTAGTTACTTTGGAACAATTACTTTAAGAGAATATGTGGTGCACCAAATTAATAAGCCACAACTCAGTGATCTCGTACAAACTCCATTAATGTTTTGCAATCCAATTGTAATCTTGAAGATACAAGCCGATCAGAATCCGGGCGTCTTCTACAAATGGGTGAAGGAGAACGTCGACGTTTCTCAGCAGACGGCACCTGGATTCATAAATGCGCTAGTTTCATGGTACGTTCCTCCGCCTCTTTCATTCGTTACCTTTTTATCGCTAACCGGGTTAACGATTTCATAGTTTGTTGAAGTACATTACGTTGAGGTCTACTTTGGCCGAAGGCGTCGATCTAAGTGTTGCTCCGGACAAAGCTTTAGTAGAAAAAGAAAAGGAATTGTTAGAGAAATACAAGGTCTTTTTTTCGTTCGTTTCGCTTTTCATTCTTGTTTCTATTCGAAATTGATGATCGTTTTTGTGTTTGTTTTTCTTGAAGCCGGTTTTCCAGTTATTCTTACACGATCACATAAACCTACAAGTCGTTGCGCTTTACGCACTTCAAGTTCACTGTCATAACTACAATTTTCCGAAAGGTTTGAACTCTGTGTTTTAGTTAAAACAACAAGGGTGGTGATTATTTAACGGGTTTTATAAACAGCTGATTATTGTGTCTTTCAGATGAGCAAAATGAAGAGAAACTGGAAAGTGTTTTAGAAATTAGAAGGGTAATTCAATCACTTAAGGCTAACTTCATGTTGCTATCTTTTAAAATAAACCTTTTAAAGACCAAAATTTATAAAATATCGTCTTGATTAAAGGTGAGGCATTTTCAAACTGACCCTAAAACGTTTATTTTGAAAGATATCAACATAAAAAAATACCCTTCAGTGGTTGAGCCACCCTTCTAGTTTCTTAAACACATTCAACCTTCTGAAAGACAGAATAATCAAGAGTTCGAAGCCGCTTTACACTTTAAACCTTTTAAGTGTTTTTTTCTTTCGTAATTAAAAAGGAATGCTTCTACGTTGGTTCATGGCGATGTACTCGCAAGATCTAATCGAAGAAGAAGCGTTTCTAAAATGGAAGGAAGATATAAGCGATCAGTTTCTCGGAAAGGGAAAAGCTCTTTTTCAGGTTTCAATGATATCGAACGAGCAAACGTAATCAAAGTTAGTTAACTTTTTTTTAACTCGTTATCTTTAACAGGTAAATACTTGGTTGACTTGGTTGGAGGAAGCCGAAGAGGAAGACGAAGCTTCCGATGATGGAGACAATTAAAAGGAGAAAGAAAAAAATTGGGGTAAAAGAAAACCACGGGTGAGAATTTACGAGGAGGGGAAGAAAAAGTCCACATAAAACGGTTTCTTCTAGAAAAAACAAACAAAATAAAAACGTCGCTTTCAAAACGATGTTTTGACGTAAAAAAACACTTTTTTTAACAATGAAATTTAAAGAGATCGATAAAAAAAATTCTTCGTTAAATATGATAATTCGTAACTTTTTACATAAAAAAAAATTTACAAGAAATACGAAAAAGCGTCACTTTAACCATCTTTGTCTCTCTATTTTCTTAGCTGAAAGTTCGTTTTTGTTTTCTTTCTGTTCGTTAGCAGAATTGATTTTTTAGTTGCGATTTTAAATGAGGCTTGAAATTTAAAGAGTCAAACTTTGCACTTTGAACCCTATTGACAAGAGAAAATCCTTCCCTTTTATAGGCTACTCAATAAGAGGGCGTTTTTTTCTAAGTTTGAACCCTGCTTTGAGGGTTTACGGTGAACTTCGAGTGCTTATGTTCTAAATTCGACACTTGGCCCTTGAACTTCAACTTGAAACCTCTGAGAAGAAGGTCCAAACATAGAAAAATCTCATATTGGAGGCTACTCAATAAAACAAGGGTTTTTTTTTTCTAAGGGTGAACTCTGCTTCGAGGGTTTACGGTGAGCTTCTTTCAAGGACACACTTAGCACTTGAACTTCAACTTGAAACCTCTGAGAAGAGGTTCCAATATAGAAAATTCCTCTATTCGAGGTTACTCAATAAAACGAGTTTTTCTAAAGTTTCAACCATGCTTTTGAGGGTTCAAGTTGAACTTTTTTAACTGTTAAATTTCGAATTCAAGAAGAACACTTCAACTTGAGCGGAATGGAGCGCAAGAAATACACCCTTTCAGATAAATTACCTGTGTTTTCATCTCATCGCGCCGAATGTAATTATTTGCGCTTTGTTCCGCTTCTGTAAACTGCTAAATGCTTTTTTTGCTGTTTAACCGCTATGTTTTTTTATTTTTTCTGCTACCTCCACGTCACTGCTAGCCTCCAACTCCAACCCTTTGGCGTTGTCCCAGCTAGAATCGCTCCCCCCTCCCAAAAAAATATCGTTCCAGCTAGATCCAGCCGCCATATAAGTAGATTTTGATAATAAGATATACTATTTGAGTTCAGAAAGTAAAACAGCCTGTGATGTGAAACAATAAGACACAAAATAGGTGGAGGAATACAACACAGAGATAAACACAAGATGAGAAAAGAAACATAATTACATAAGAAACAACAGTAAGGAAAAATTAAAAGTACGAAAGAAGAGAGAAACACGTTAATACATACACGAAGGGAAAAAAAATTAAAGAAAAAGCCAAAAAAACCTCGGCAATACGGAATAGTGCCGTCACTATTCCGTATTGCCGGTTGCTTTGGACGTTTAATTGTTAGGGCCGTAATCTTAATGATTGCTAAGTCGAATTTAAGTGCTAAAGTAAATGAACCTTTGATAGGAAGTTTCATGTAAAAGTTGAAGAGTTTAGCACTAGCCTTGAATTAGAAATCATTAAAGCTCGTAGCACATTACATCGGATCGGAACATTTTGATAACAAAGCATTTTAATAAGAGTCCTCCGCACACTAGCTTGGATTGGATCTTATACACCACTTTGGCTTGGCCTCCATTGAAATGCTTGTTATCAAAATGTTCCGTTCCGATGTAGTGTGCTACAACTTTTAGAAATACGGCCCTAAGATCGTAACCAGAGCCTTACGTTTGCTAACTTTACAAAAAAAAAACCTCGTAAAAAAGACAAGACGAGCAAAATCTATTGTTCTGAACTTCAAAAATTTTTTATTAAAATTTGTTTCTTTGCATTTTTTTTTTTGCACTGAAATAATTTTTTCTCAAAATTTAAAAACGTGGAATTTCGATCAAAAATCTGCTCATAAAATAATATCCACCACCACATTTTTCAATAATATAATTTTTGTTTATCGTGTTTCGACTTCTTTCTTTTGGCTGCCTTTTTTTTTAAAAAAAATATTTAATTTATTTATAATATTTTTATTATATATTTTGCAAGCATTTAAAATGAAAAAGATAGAAACTACTGTTGCCAAGTAATAATAATAATTAATAATCAGGGTTATTGGAATTAATTATATAATAATAAGAAATCAATCAACATTAAAATTAAAAAAAGAGGAACTGTTTTAATTTTTAATGATTTTGTTTGGTTGAGAAAAAGGTTTAAAGCCAAATATATAATATTTTTGTTTTTCTTAGTTTTTCAAGATCTGATAGATTAAATATATTTCTAGGAATCTTTAATTTGCGTCCGGTCGGTTGGTCGTTTTTTCGGCTTCGCTCGAAAAAAAACAACCCATTCTTGCTTTTGTTTTACTCTTTACGTCCCTCCTGAACTCGTTAACTATTTTTTTTTGTTGCTTTTTACGTAGATATTTATTTGTGACCGCATTTTTTATTTTCTTCTTGTTAATCGAAAGGGAAATCGGAAATTTGTTCAACTTCTCGTAAAGTTCCGATCTTAGAGATACTTTTCTTACGAAAAACAAAACCTTCTTAAATCCTCGATATGGTAAAAAAAAACAGTTCTCCACATCAAGCTGACAAAAAATACAACACGAGTTCGGGACAAAAACGCCTGAAAAGCTGATTCTGAAATAAAAGCTGAAACAGCTGTCGGCAGTTATTCAAAGAAACAAAACCACAACAAATTTGTGACACAAGACAAACAAATATGGTTTTGTTTTCAGAATATATGTTTTTGACAAAATATTGTGTAATATCAAGACGAAACAAAAACCTTTTTTGATGTTTACTGACTTTGCGGCGGGACATGGAATTGTTTGTGAAACTGCAGATAAAACACAAAAGTCGCAGAAATGTTTTAGAATTGTCGCCAATTTGTTTCGAAACGCTATGTTTGTGTTTTTGTCAGCTTAATGTGAACCCGGCCTAATAAAACACAAAAAACACTTTTGTAACAAATTTCAAAAACTTTGTGGAGAGAATAAACATCTCACACAAAAGTTCAGAAGTTTGTTGCAGCCACCATTTTACAACAGATTTTGCACTCTGACTTTTCTCTCGAGAAAGTTAACTCCGTAAACGAGAACAAATGAGTTAACTCTAAGAGGACAGTCAGATTGAAATAACTTTTCCACTTAAGTCAGTCACTTACGTGTCTAGTTTTGGTCAAAGTTTTAACTTCAAGTGGGTTTTTTCTTTGAAGTTTTAACTTCCAAACATTGAAAACTTGCGACCGAATTCTTAAACAAAACATTGCTTTAAGATAAAGAATTAAGCAGAAAGTGGAACCTAACCTTAAAAATTCTTTATAAATTTCATTGCTGAAAATTACCAGGTCGTGTTTTAAGCAAAGTTTTAGAATTTACTGAGGTTAACTTCGAAGACACGAAAACAGTTAAACTTTTTAGTTGAATCTCCTAAAAAAAACACACGAAACTATGAGAAATTTGTCTTGAAAGTTAACTTCTCATTCTTGACAGTTAACTTCCACATTCTTGACATTTTACTCTCGCAAAATAATTTTAAATAATCGCAAATAAAGCAATTACGATTTATTTTTAAATTTCACAAGAAACTTTTATGAGAAATTTTCTCGAGTAGTCTTGATAGTTAACTCACGAAAATTTCTCTTTTATTTAAAAACTGTAATCTCCAATAGATGATTTTAAATAAATTACAAATAAAGCAATTAATGATTTTGTTTTACAATTTGAATGTTTTGAATAAATTGTAAAAATGAAAAAACACCTATAAAAAAGGAACACATTTTTACATTTGTGATTTTATATAATTCATTAAAATAATTTAAAAAAAAATACCGCCCCCTATCCATATTTAAAAAAAATGCTCAAGAATTTATTCAAAGAAGATGAAATTAATTTTAATGATATCTTGTCTGTGTATGTTTGTTCGTGAAAATGCTAAATTTGGTCGGTTCTTGAAATAATGAATTTTTTTTAATTAAATTAAATGTATGAATTTTTTTTTTGGTTTTTGCTATGTGACATTGATGGTTTGTGTGACGTTTTATTTAGTAAACTTTTTAATTAGAAAAAAAAAATACTTGTAGCAATTCCTATTATTATTTTTCTCTTTGTTTTTTTATTATTATTATATTAAGTGAACTTGTATTAGGAATTGTTTCGTTTAATTATTAAAAAGAAACCACATTTCGTTGGATTTCGTATGGTTTTTCAGTTAAGTTCTTTTCATAGAAAATTGATATTTAGCTGTATTTTGATAGTTAATTAGGTTTTTGAAGCACTTTGTAATAACGTTTTTATTATGAAATGCATTGAGGAAAACTACCTGTAATAGTTTTCACGTTGAAAGAAATGCATTGAGAATTGAGGACACCCTGTAGTAATGTATATATTTTATTTTACCTTAGTTTTTTTTTTACATAGAATATATATGGGTATTGTTTTTGGATTAGGAACTGCTAGCATCCAAACTAAGGCTGTGTGTGCACAAAACGGGCTGCGAATAGCCTAATACTTAGTACACACCTGATAATTTAAATGCATTTAAATAATAAACGTGTTCTACAGAGCCCTGTGAAAGACAAAAACAATATGTCGAATTCAATCTATTCAGTTAATAATCTGAAAATAGTGAGTTAATACTTAAATATAAACTATTGGCAAAATATTGATTTAGCATTTTAATTTAAAATATTAATAATAATGTCAATTTTTATTTGGTTCATGTCCTTAACTGGATTCCGTATAATTCACCCTAAACACATTTAATTTGAATTCATTTAAATCTTGTGTGTACATCGTATTATCTATACTTGAGCTAAAAGCATTCAAAGTTAAATGTGTTTAGTTTAATTATACGGAGTACAGTTAATATCTGAACAAAATGAAAAAACAAATACAAATTTAATATATTTAAACTAGTGGGGTAACCCGTCATAAATGACGAGAGCAAAATTCACAGGCAATTGTGCGCATGCGCGTCGTTTTTTCCTTTTTTTACTCCTTTCATTTCAATTTCAGTCACCCCCTCCCACTTTTCTCTCTCTCTCCCCCTTCTACACTTTCCAAACTTTTCTCCTCACCCCCTCCCACTTTTCTCTCTCTCTCTCTCTTCTCCCTTCTACACTTTCCAAAGGAAGAGTTCAACATATAGTTGACCTTGAGAAAAAAAAACAGTTCATTTATTCAAATTTATATAAATTCCGACGTGCTTCAATGGTTTTTGTTACTTCACACACACAGACCTGGGATATTATATATATATATATATATATATATATATATAATATTAAATGTGTTAAGACACGCTGTAATTATGGTTTTTATTGAGGAAATGCGTTGATAAACACCCTGTTATAACTTATATAATACATCTTATTGAAAAAAATGTATTCAGTTTGAGGTCACCCTGTATTCCGTATTATAACATACGAAGAAAATAGTTCCCCTTCCGCACTTTAAAAAACACTATTACAGGATGATCTCCTGTGATGTGTAACCGCTAAAAAGTAGTTTTCTCCTTTCGAGACTAATAATTATAATTTGTGAATATTTTGCATTGTAATGATTATATTTCGTTATGTAATCAAGCTCGTTGTATTCAGTTTCATCCTATTTATTTGGTATTAGCTTAATTATGACTGCCTTATTATAAGAAGAACCTTGTGACGTCACTAGGGTTGGACACAAATTTAAGCTTAATGTGTTTTTGGTCTGATATAAAAAAGGGTAATAATAACAAAAGGATTGTTTAAAATTGTGGCAAATCTTTGAATATTCCTTTCCTCTATCAAACTAAATGACAATTCTAAATTTTTTGTCAACCTCTCTGACATCACAAGCTTCTTAGCCTGAGGCAAATATGGATTTTTTTTGTTCACAACATGACGTCACAGGATAGCGTAGGGATACATTATCATAGGTTGTAAAATGAGTAAACAGTCTGTAACAATATCGCATCATTCGGTTAAGTTAATGAAATTTCAACGAGAAAATACTAAAATTTGACCGAAAATGACTGAAATTTCGTTACGTGTTGTTACTTTAAACTCGCGAGAACATATTTTATATTTCTGTGTAAAATTGTGACAAGTTTTTAGATGTTTTTAACTTGTTTTACGGCGTCGTCTGCGTCACATTAGGTAAACTTTTTGGCGCGAAAAAAAGTGAGTGGAAAAGCCCCCCAAAACAGGGTAAGAATCACTTAAATCATACTTTTTCATATGTAAATATCGAATTTATATATTAAAATTAACATTTTATAACTAAAAATCGTATTTTTTGATGAAAAATTGATGAAATTTGACTTGGAGTTTCACTAATAATACATATCGATATATCGATATGAATTTTTTCTCTATCACTCAGTGGTGCGTAAGATTATATCGATTGTCTAGTGACGTAAAACGCGTCATATCAAATGATTTTCTACAGCTAAGGCAATTACATAGACCCTCATGTTAAAGCAATATCCGCCATTTTGGTTTGTAGAAGGGATCAGCTATTTCATTGAAATACATTGAATCTCATTGCCTTTAACCATAGAATTAATGTTACTTTAAACCTTTCTTGCATATAATTGCTAATTTCTATTCTTTTTTTATTAATAATTTAAATTGTTATATTTTTAAGAGGTAACAGGACACAGAGGTAATTTACTAAACAGGCGATTAGAAATCGGGACGCGCAAAAGTTGGTTCCGCCCTTTTTATGACGACCGGCAACTTCTAATTGGTTGGTTATGTAGTCTGACGTCCCATGCTCCGCCGTTTTCAACGTCGAACCACACAATAAACCAATTAGAAGTTGCCGGTCGTCATAAACAGGGCGGAGCCAACTTTTGTTTGTCCCCTTTTCTAATTGCCTGTGTGTGTGTGTTCACATGAAAGCGCCATCTATTGTTCATTTGAGTAAACAAGTGAAATTTCTTTTGGTTAAGCGCGCCATCTATTGGCTAGATATGCAAATTGAATTAGGAGGAGTAGATATTGTCAAAAAAAAAAAAAAGGTTTAAAAACATTTTCTGATTATAATTTTGATTTATTGTTGAATTAGTAATGACAGAACCGATTTTAAGCCCGGATTTTTGTGTCTTATATGTCTAAATATTGACAATCTAATGAGAAACGAGAATCTGAAACTTAAATCCAAAAGCCCCCCCTTTTTATATTTCGCTCTAATTAGCTAATCAGAAGAGAACTTTTATAATTCACGTAACATTATAGATAGATAGTCTTCTGTGGTTTTCATTCTAATTTGTTATGGAATTAAAACACGAAAGGAAAAATAAGTGGAGGAAAGGAGGGGGGGGGGGGGAGTTACTAATTAGGCACATGTCTCGATATACACAACGCGCATGCGCGGCAATTAGAAATTCAGCAAATTGTCCGCACGCGCGCGCCACACAGGCAATTGTGCTCAGCATTAGAATTTCTTTTGCTCCGCCCTTTTATGAACGTCATCAATTTCTAATTGGTTTGTTAGGCCTACTGGGTCTGACGTCATAAAAGAGTCGAACCACAAAAGAAATTCTAATGCTGAGTACAATACAGGCATTTAGAAATCGGGACGAACACAAGTTGGCTCCGCCCTTTTTATGACGACCGGCAACTTCTAATTGGTTTGTTGTGTGGTTCGACGTTGAAAAGGGGCGGAGCATGTGACGTCAGACTACATAACCAACCAATTAGAAGTTGCCCGTTGTCATAAAAAGGGCGGAGCCAACTTGTGTTCGTCCCGATTTCTAAATGCCTTTGGGCACAATTGCCTGTCGCGCCACATTTTAAGATGGTTTTCACAGGCAGTTAGAAAACGGGACAAACAGAAGTTGGCTCCGCCCTTTTTATGATGAACGGCAACTTCTAATTGGTTTGTTGTGTGGTTCGACGTTGAAAAGGGCTGAGCATGTGACGTCAGACTACATAATCAACCAATTAGAAGTTGCGTTCGTCATAAAAAAGGCGGGGCCAATTGAAGTTCATCTCGTTTTCTAATTGCCTGTAATAAAGCGCGTCAGCGAGTCACACAAAGTATATCGCGCGCCCTCTATTGACCAAATGAGATATTAAAATATTAAAAACACCCAAATTACAAATAATATCAAAGAATGAAGAGAAGAAAAAAAAATCAACTCTCTCAATATATAGTTTGTTAATGACATCACATATCCTAATTTGCATAAACAACTTTTGTGAAAAGCTAATTTGCATATTAGCGGAAATATAATCGCGTTTTAATATCCTGTTCTAACCTTCAGCCACGTACCCTCCTCCCTCCCCTTCTTTCTTATTTTTTTTCCATTTTCTTCTCATCAAGTGTCTTCCTACATAATTAGTAAATGGTTTAATTTCTACTCTCTCCACCCAACCCCTCTCGAGTCTCCTTTCAAACACAAGGATTCAAAATCCCGAAGTTTTTCTCTTTTTTTTTCCAATTACCGGGCGTTATCATTTGCATAAGAAGAAAGAGAATCTATAATTAACATTAATTATATGCAAATAAACTTTTAAAGAAAGAAGAAAAAAAAAATCTTGTCTTCTCATTATAGAAAATGAATTAAAAAAAATACAAGATTGAAATTTCTTAAAAGAAAAACTAATAGAAAAATTGAGAGAACTACACCTTGAGAGTAAAACTCTCTCAGGTGGGTAAGGCCCCGGTCCACATCAAGCTGACAAACGTGCAACATTGAATTCGAGACAAAAACGCCAGGAAAAAAGCAGATTATGAAAAACAAAACAAAACTGAAACAACTGTCAGACAAAACCACCACAAAAACATCAGAAAAAAGCAGATTATGAAAAACAAAACAAAACTGAAACAACTGTCAAACAAAACAACAACAAAAACATCAGAAAAAAACAGATTATGAAAAACAAAACAAAATTGAAAGAACTGTTAGCTGTTATTCAAAGACAAAACCACAACAAATTTGTGCGCCACAAAACAAACAAATTTGGATTTTGTTTTTGTATTTCTATAGCTGTCCTCTTACGTAAACTACGCAAATGTTCTGTTTTTGTTTTAATACTAACTGTCCACAACTGCAACAGACAACAGTTGACAAAATGTTGCATAATTCCGAGACAAAACACAAACATTTTGATGTTTACCGACTTAAGCCGGAAGACATGGAATAGTTTGTGAAACAGCAGACAAAAAACAAAACAGAAAAGCCTCAGAAATATATTAGAATGATCGCCAATTTTGCCTCGAAACATCAAAAGTTACTCTCAAGTGCCAAAACACTACGCTCGTAAAATGGTAAAACTGGCAAGAAAGTTCAAGTTAAAAAAGTTTTTCTTCAATGTGAAATAATGTAAAAGTTATTCTCAAGGGTGAAATCACTTTCAGATAGTAAAACTAACAAGGATACGTAAGTTACAAGTTTCTCTCAAGTCTAAAATAAGTTAAAAATTACTCTCAAGTGTGAAAACACTCTCAGATAGTAAAACTAACAAGAATACGTAAGTTACAAGTTTTTCTCAAGTCTAAAATAAGTTAAAAAAATTACTCTCAAGAGTAAAAACACTCTCAGGTAAAGTGGAATTCGTAGGAAATTAGTAAGTTACAGTTTCTCTCCAGTTAGAAATGTTAAAAGTTACTCTCAAGTGTGAAAACACTCTCAGATAGTAAAAATAAAGACAAGAGTAATAAGTAGTAAGAAAGAAAAACAATTTGTCACAAAGAACGACAGCTGAAGAAATTAATTTTTTTTAATTAAGTTTGTTAAGAAAAAAAAAAAGTAAGAAATATTTTCTACAAATAAAAACAGAAGATTAAAAAAGTGCAAATTAAGAAATAAAACTTTTGTCGTTCTTATTGTAACTCTCTCTCTCTCACTCTTCTTTCTACTAATTAATATTCCATGATGATACTTTCTAGTTTTTTATATTGCACTTATTTTTTTCTCTTAAGTTAGGCAACTAATGTTCTAAAAAAAAGACACAAGAAAAAAAAAGGTGGGGAGGAGGAGGCTATAAAAAATAGATGCTTAATTATGCACACAAATACACAAAAAAAATGCTAATGAAAGACGAAAAAGTAATTACAGGCATTCGACTTAACGGTACTTTTTAATTACATTTATATGAAGAACAAAGTTAAGAATAAAAATAAAGAAGAGAAAAAAAAAAGATTTGTATTTTTGAATCTGCTTACCCCCTCCCCAACCCACCCACAAAAAAAAAACACACAAAAACAATGGAAAATAACACACACAACACATGAAAAGACATCACACATGGAAATCACACACTTTTAACACACATGGAAATCACAGAAAGCAAAAACAAAAAACCACACACATAAATAGAAATATAGCAAAGGGTAGAATCCGAACCGAATTCTACTCGGTTCGGAACCCGTTCTTATCAGTTCGACTTATACTGGTGAACCGGTTCTATCAGTTTCAGTAAATTGGCAAACCAGTTCTGAACCGCTGACATTTCTACATAATCATAAACATGCAGAAACACGCAGAAGAAGACTAATGTCCGTTTAGGGCAAACGTCCCTTTAGAACAAATCTCCCTTTAGGGCAAGTGTATATAGGGCAAACATCCCTTTAGGACAAATACCCCTTTAAGGAAAATGTCCCTTTAGGGCAAGTGTATAAAGGGCAAACATCCCTTTAGAACAAATGTCCCTTTTGGGCAAGTGTATATAGGGCAACCATCCCTTTAGAACAAATGCCCCTTTAAGACAAATGTCACACTCACTACAGTGACGCCACCTGATGGACAAAAGCAAAATAAATATCTGTAAAGAGAAACACCACACAGTGAGACTTTACACACATAAGACATACAACACACACAGGAATCAAGAAGAAAAATTAAAAACAACTTACACGTGCGAAAAATAGTCATTAATATTTAAATTGGATGAAGAAGAAGCGAAAAAAAACTAGAAAACTTTTCCATTTCATTCTCTTTTTTTTGGTGTCAGTTACAATTTATAAGAAAGAGAACAAAAAAACCATCCTTTAGACTTTTTTTTCTAATGGAAAAGTTACAACAACAACAAAAAAGAGTCTCCAAAGAGATGATTCTAAATTAATTAGGCCTTTTTTATATATTAATTATAATTCACTACATATTCTAAATTTATTCCAATTCAAGAGGTAACACCAAGATACATTATACATAGGGTAACTCAACTAAGAGCTCTTCCTATGGACAGGCAATTAGAAAACGGGATGAACAGAAGTTGGCTCCGCCCTTTTTATGACGAACGCAACTTCTAATTGGTTGGTTATATGTAGTCTGACGTCACATGCTCCGCCCTTTTCAACGTCGAACCACACAACAAACCAATTAGAAGTTGCCGTTCGTCATAAAATGGGAGGAGCCAACTTCTGTTCATCCCATTTTCTAATGGAGCATTTCGTGCCAAAACTGAGTGTGGCCAATAAAGGGCGCAGACTGTACTTAGTACTTCAGTTACTAATACGATTACAGAGCGCACGAGGATTCACAGAGGCGCATGGGATTTCTCTAAAATAGCTAGGCATACTGTACGAGAGTCACCACCTGTGCCATCCTCATTGGCAAGATGTCTGCCTTTTAGCTTCAAAAAGCACAGTCATCTCTGCGAAACATTAAAATTTTGTTGGCCCCGCCCTTTTATGAGCATCACACCAAATATCAACCAATTAGAATTTGAAAAGGGCGTTGCATGTGACATCAGACCCAGTAACAAACCAATTAGAAATTGATAACGCTCATAAAATGGGGCCTGTTTAAAAATCCACAGGCAAGTAAGTGCAGTAAAATACAGTCATTTGCCCCACCTTTTTATGAGCATCATACCAAATACTAACCAATTAGAAATTGAAAAGGGCGGGGCCTGTGACGTCAGACTAAATAAAAAACCAATTAGAAGTTGCCGTTCTTCATAAAAGGGCGGGGCAAACGACTGTTTCACTGTCCTTACTTGCCTGTCAAAAAGCAGACGACTTTTCACTCATTTTTTTGACATAGAGTTGCTTGACCAGGGGCGTAGCTTTGGACCTGCCGCACCTGAGCACTCCCACCACTGAGGGGCGCATTTTGGAGGTGCAAAGGGGGGCGCAATGTTTTAAGCAGCTGGGAACGCAACCGAGTCACAGCTACGCCAGTGTGCTTTTACCTTTATAATGTAAATGTAGCTTTGGGTAACACAATTTATTCATTTTGTGTTCAAGTTCTTCTATAAGACGGTAGATGGCGCTCACAACACTGCACAAGTGGTTGTTACAAATATTCAAATATAATATGTATAACAACTATAAACCAACATAAGATGGGTTTTAAATTGTAAACACCTCTTGACTAAACTCCAATTATTCTGTCTTTCAGGTGCAAAATGAAAGAGAAACTTGAAAGTGTTTTAGAAACTAGAAAGGGTAACTCAATCACTTAAAGAGGGTAAAACTAGGGGTTAAAATTGAGGTTAAAATTGGATCATTTTTAAAAATATCAATATGAAAATTACTCTGCAGTGATTGAGCAACCCTTTCTCTTAATTATGCTCCTTTTATTTCTACTTAAGACATATTTTTTGTTTTCGGAACTACACGAGTGTAATTTGTTTTATTTTGTTAAAAAGTACGTTATATTTAAGGAGAGGAAGGGGGGGGGGGGGTCTCCTAAAAGGAACGGAGCCGGGACAGGTGATCATTCGAGGATCCTCTTGTCAAAATTTGATAGATTAACAGATCGCACTAGTAGGAGGAGGAGGAGGAGGCTGGCTGTGTACAAAATTTCAGCTTTCTCTAGGTTTATGGAGGAAGTTGGTTAAAATCTAGGAGAAATACAGTACAAGTCCCAACCTGCAAACGGACAATGATCACATGTCACGTTTAAAAAACTTGGAATAGAAAATATTTAACAAAATTTTAAAAAAATTCATTCCCAGAATACATTTCCAAAATTCATTCCTAGAATACATTTCCAAAATTCATTCTAAAAATTTATTCCCAAAATTTACTTCCAGAATACATTCTTCAAATTCATTCCCAGAATACATTCCCAAAATTCACTTCCAGAATACATTCCAAAAATACATTCCCAAAATTAATTCTAAAAATTCATTCCCAAAATTCACTCCCAGAATACATTTTCAAAATTCATTCTAAAAAATCTTTCCCAGAATTCATTAAAACAAATTTTTCCTTCAAAAATGTAATTATGAAAAAAAAAGAATTAAAAAAAGAGGAAATAAACAAAAATATTTACAAAAAGTGATTTAAGTAAGAATTACAGATCACTTCCGGTTTCAAAAAACGAATCAACTTCCTCTCTCTCTCTTTCTGAACCCCCTTTAACTCCCCCTTAAAAATCACAGCCTCATAAAAGAGAATAGAAAAGGAATATTAATTACTTGAACTAGAAAGAATCTAATTTCCTTCTTTTTCTAAATTGAAAAGGAGGAGGAATGAAAAACCATTTGCGGTTTCTCTCTCTCTTTCATTCTCTCTCTCTCGTTCATTCATTAAAAACATCTTTCTTTCTCTCTCTCTCTCTCTTTTTTTTTACTAAACACAAATCTAATAATGCTCTATGCTAATTGCAAATGAGTGTTTTAGCTTGCTTACTTTTTCACATAATACAAATTTCATTATTTATTCTTTTACAAAGTGAGCCACAAAATTATGAAACAAAAACATTTTTCTTCCCATTATAACACGCTTAATTACAGCGCTTGCTGAGAGCTTCATTTTATGACAATGTAGCAGACATTAATTCAGCTGCACAAAGAACGCATTGCAGTTATTATTATTGGGTTTATAATTTTCAGTTTTGACAACTGGCATTTCATATGCTGCAATTGGACTTTTTGTCCCTCTGCTGCAGGCCTTCTTGGCTGCTTGCAAAGTATTTTTTTTTCTAATTGAAATTCAAAAACAGAAGAAAAAAATTGGGAATGAATCGTTTTATTCTCTTTATTTAAAAAAAAAAAGCAAAAATGATGAGGAAAGTGAATGTGTTTTAGAAACTAGAAGGGTGGCGCTGATCAAGCGCCAAATTGAACTAACGCCAAACTGAATAACCGCCAAATGAAAAAAAACGCCAAACTGAATAACCGCCAAATGAAAAAAAAACGCCAAACTGAATAAAAGCCAAAAATTTGGCGGTTATTCAAATAGTTCGGCGTTTGTTCAATTTGGCGCTTATTCAGTCGCCCCACTAGAAGGGTAGCTCTGGCCCTGCTGTCTGCATCAATAACAGAGTATAATAAAAAGTAAATTTACCTACCTTTTGGGTTTAATTCAGTCTATAAAGTAATACCTAGTACACACACCTGATAATTTAAATGCATTTAAATAATAAACGTGTTCTACAGAGCCCTGTGAAGGACAAACAAACAATATGTCGTCGAATTCAATTTATTCAGTTAATTTATCTCAAAATATTGAGTTAATACTTAAATATTGAAACTATTGACAAAATATTGATTTAGTATTTTCAATTTAAAATATTAATAATAAAAGTCAATTTTTATTTGGTGTTCATGTCCTTAACTGGATTCCGTATAATTCACCTATAAACACATTTAATTTGAATTCATTTAACTCATGCATGTGTGTACAAGGTATTAGAAACACGTTGAACACAATGAAAGTCGCAAAACTTGTTCCTTTGTTGAAAGTACTTGACATCAAAGATATTTAGTAATATCTGAAAAATAAATAAAATTAAATTTTTCTTGAAAAATGTTTAAAAAAATTAAAAAAAAAACTCAGCAAGATTTATTTAATATTTAATTTAAATTTAAATTAAATAAAATCAGATTTTATTTATTTAAAAACAAACCCAATGAATAAATCAAATATTCACATAACATCCACACAATATTTATTGGTAAAACAATTACAATAATTTATTTCCGCTATTGAAGGCAAGTGAATGCAAGTTTTGCATGAAAAAACTTCGGCAATAAATTTATTTTTCTTATTTAAAGTTGTCCAATTTTGATGGTTCAAAGTGCAATGTGCACCTTAAATATATGCTGATCGAGTGATAGAATGACAAAAAATTGGAAAGTGTGTTTCTATTTTTAAAAAGTATTTCGAAATCGAGAATTTCTAACTTTTATGTTAAACTCCATTGAGTGCGCGCTTGTAAGAAGAAAAAAAGCATACATTAAAATGCTTGTAAAAATACCTAAAAAAAATTTTAAAAACCAGAAAAAAAATCAGCACTTGCGCCAATGTGATGGCTTCACTGTGGTTTTTTAAAATTATTTTTATATATTTTTACGAGCATTTTTATGAATGTTTTTTGCTTACGAGCGCATACTCAATGGAGTTTAACATAAAGATTTAGAAAATCGCCATTTTGAAATTTTTTTTTAAAAAAATAGAAGGACACTTACCAATTTTTTGTCATTCTATCACTAGATCAGCACATATTTAAGGTGCACATTGCACTTTGAACCATCAAAATTGGACAACTTTAAATATGAAAAATAAACATATTTCCGCCGCGACTGTGTTTATTTTAAAAATTAACATTTTTTCTTTAACATCGAGGTCTATGGGACTCAATAGAAAAACGATGCTAACGCTCTTTGTGGAGATTTTTCGAAGTAATTTTGCGATGTAGCCTCTTAAGCTTCAAGTGAATGACGTCATCATTTTCTCTCTCTTATGATATATATTTTTTTTTCATTCCATTGAAAAGCAGTGTTTCTTTTAGGCTTTTTTCATGAGAGACACATATGAAGCCAACATTTATTCTCTTCTTTTCTCCACACAAACATCCAATGCATCATTCGTTATCTTGAAAGGCATTTTATCTAAATATATAAAAAAAAACCGCACCAACTTCTTAGTGGTTTATGTTTGCGTTTTTTTTTTCTTCTCCCTAAAATACTGAAAACATCAACTCTCAACTCTCACAGTCATAATATGAAGAAGAAAAAAAATGTTGAGAGAGAAATTGAAGGGAAGTTGCCAAAAAAAAACCCTCTGAATTCGCCTAATTGTGATAGGGAAGGAAAATTTTGCGGTTTGATGGCAAAAACGAGTGAAAAATCGTTTAAACCACAAACTTTATTATGAGGTTGTCTGTCTCTGGGCGGTAATCATCATTTAAAGAGAGAGAAAGTGAAAAACGGCTTTTATCAGGAGCGTTTTTATCGGTAAAAAAGGAATAAGTAAAAAAAATCCGAGGTTCTTTTCAAATGATTGAAGGAACATCAGTCTGAGAAAAGAGAGGAAATTATGCTTCATATTTCATATTTTCA
This sequence comes from Brachycybe producta, assembly GCA_036925085.1. Lineage (NCBI taxonomy): Eukaryota > Metazoa > Arthropoda > Diplopoda > Playtdesmida > Andrognathidae > Brachycybe > Brachycybe producta. The sequence continues at coordinate 3,003,415 of JAUPFP010000003.1, forward strand.
CCTCCTTTCTAACCCCCTTTCCCCCCCCCCCCCCCTAAGAAAATAAAGGGAGAAAGGCATAACCTTCAAAGGCAGTTAGAAATCGGGCAGAACTTCAGTTGGCTCCGCCCTTGTTATGACGAACGGCAACTTCTAATTGGTTTGTTGTGTGGTTCGACGTTGAAAAGGGCGGAGCATGTAACGTCAGACTACATAACCAACCAATTAGAAGTTGCCGGTCGTCATAACAAGGGCGGGGCCAACTGAATTTCTCCCCGGATTTCTAACTTGCCTTTATAACCCTCCACCTCCCTCTAAAAATCTTGTGGGCCACAAAAAACATCCTGAAAAAAAGTCTCCACAAACAATATATTTAATTAACAGGCAATTAGAAATCGGGACAAACAGAAGTTAGCTCCGCCCCTTTTTATGACAACCGGCAACTTCTAATTAGTTGGTTATGTAGTCTGACGTCACATGCTCCGCCCTTTTCAACGTCGAACCACACAACAAACCAATTAGAAGTTGGCAGTCGTCATAAAAAGGGTGGAGCTGACTTCTGTTTGTCCCGATTTCTAATTGCCTGTTATTTAATTAATGTGTTCACACACACACAAGCAGGTTTGGTTATCATTTTCTTCATAACAAACTCACTGACACCCCTCTCATAGAGAGTAAAGGGTTTTTTTAGGGTGGTTTTTCCCCCTCCCTCCAACCACCCCATTTATCCTCTATGTGGTTCGATGCGCATTTGGTGGTTCACAGTAATTTACGACCACTGATAACATGTCTCTCCCATTACTTATATCAGTGGTCCTGTCTTAAATGACGTCGTTCTATCAAGGGGCCCTCATGATTGTGTTGTGTGAGTCTATATAAATATGGGTTATGAAAATTCAATTAGGACCTCATATTGCATTATATTATAGCCTAGAGGTATCTCTACTTGCTTTCATTATCAAGTGTTGTTGTCTTCCATTGAAACCATTTTTTAGAAGGTTTTGAACAAACATTGGCCCTTGTGAGACTCTGTACTATAGAAACAAAATTAAGGGCCCTACTCTGGAAGCAGCTCCATAGGGCCTCCATTTCCATTTGTTAAGATTAGAGATATGGGACATTCGAGTCTTCGAATCCCCGCGAATCTTGAAAAAATATTCGAGATTCGTAAACTCGAATCTTCGCCGCTTTTTTCGTCTTTTTCGAATCTTTCGAATCCTAACCTTAAAAAACTTGTTAAAAACTTTGGTAGAATTAGTTTTAACTTCAATTGACGTCCAATAGAAGCGTTCACTAACAAAAAAAAACCGGCGATTGTTGCAATTTCGGTGGTTATCCGGGGATCACCTTGTGGCCTGACCCTGAGTGGCGCCACATTGTGTTTTTTATTATTAATAATTTAATATTTAATATTATTTCATTTATTTGTATCTTCTTAATGAATAATATAGGATTCTTATATGAAGGATTCGGATTCGTGAAAATTAAGGATTCGTACCACCTCTAGTTAAAGATGGTTTAAAGAGACACACCCCCTTTACGCCCCCCCCCTTTATTTTTTTTATCAGTTATTACAGTTCAATAGGTTTTAAATGTAAAAATTTTAGACGTTTATTTTTTATCATTTCAACAAAAAAATGAAGAAAAAAAGTTGAATTTTGTATCATTTTTTTCTTATTATTAAATTCAAACATTTTTGTGTAAAATGTTTAGCATTTTAATTTCCTCACTTATTCAGAAGAGAGAGAGAGAGAGAGTTAGGGAGAGAGAGAGAGAGAGAGAGAGAGAGAGAGAGAAAGGAAAATGGATAGAAAGAGAGAACGAAAAAGAATCAAGAGTGAAAAAGAGTAAGAAAGCCAGGAGAGAGAGAGGGAAAGGGAGAGAGAGAAAGAGAGAGAGAGAGAGACAGACAGAAAGAAAGAAAGGAGAAAGTATGAAAAAAAAAATGTTGTATAAACTTCATTTTTTAACAAAAAATAGCACAAAATTCACAGAAAAAATGGAGATAAATACAGAAGAGGGGAAAAAAAATTACAGACACGTCCCATTGAGGTATCATGTTACTTTTGAGGTTAAAAAAGGGCGAGAAAAAACTGATATGAAAAAGGGGAGAGGATATAAGGAGAGAGAGAGAGAATAAAAACCCCTGAAATTTTTGACAAGTTCCTTTTTTTTTTCAATATTCACTATTTTTTCATTCAAAAAAAAAGTTTTATTTATGGAAAAAAAATTTCAGAATATTTTCTCTCTCTCTCTCTCTCTCTCTCTCCTCTAATATATATTTCTATATAAAAGGAAGGAAAGAATATGAAAACTCATCGGCCGTGATATGGGTCCATGAGGTGGTACCGAAAAAGATAACGTGGTAATAAGGGGTGGTGGGAAGAATATGAGCCAAAAAAAAAAAAACCGGTATTTTTTTCTACTTATTCTTCCTTTATGTCTTTCTATATAGAGATATATTTAGGAAATTTTTATAGTCGCGTATGTGTGCGCATGACGTAAACATTTTCTCGTAAAAGGGCCATTTAGGTGGGCCAACAATAGGCCCTTATAGAAGTTCATTATGTGTAGGAATATCTTAGTAAGGTCCGTTTCACACAGGAACACATTGTGTCGCCACAGGATTTTTTTTTGGTTGCATTAGAATTGGCAAGTGTGTTCGATTCCAGGTGGTTTCTACTTCTCTTGATTATTTCTGTCTTTCAGGTGTGAAATAAAAAATTTGAAAGTGTTTTAGAAACTAGAAGGGGTAAATAGAGAAAAATTAATAATATTTTTTAAGAAAAAACTTTGTCAATAAAAATTTTATTTTGAAAGATGTCAACATGAAAGTACTCTTTAAGTGATTCACATTTAAATGACATTAAAAGAGGTGGAATAAATGGGATTCTCGAATCCGAATCCTAAAAATTTCTCGAATCTTTCATATAAGAATCCTCTATTATTCATTAAGAAGATAAGAATAAATGAAATAATATTTAATATTAAATTATTAATAATTAAAAAAAAATAGTGTGACACTCAGGGTCGCAATAAGGTGATCCATTGGTGAACCGGATAACCACCGAAATTGCAACAATCGCCGTTTTTTTTGTTAGTGAACGCTTCTATTGGACGTCAATTGGAGTTAAAACTAATTTTACCAAAGTTTTAACAGTTTTTTTAAAAGTTATGATTCGAAAGACGAAAAAAGCGCGTAGATTCGAGTTTTCGAATCTCGAATATTTTTCAAGATTCGTTGGATTCGAATATCCCATTCCCTAATAAGAAATATTCTTTGATAAGTAGTTTGATAAATCTCTTTTAAAACTTATTTCTTGTTATAATTATGTTCGAGAGAGAGAGAGAGAGAGAGAAAGAGAAAAAGAGATGGAGAGAGAGAGAGAAAAAGAGAAAGAGAAAAAGAGATGGAGAGAGAGAGAAAAAGAGAAAGAAAAAGAGATGGAGAGAGAGAGATGGAGAGAGAAGAGAGAGATATGGAGAGAGAGAGAGAGAGAGAGAGAGAAAAAAAAATAATAATAAAAAGGGGGAGGTTTACAAAAAGGTAAATAATTACAATTTCTAAAATTGATATGATGGTTTTCAATACAGAAAAGAATGAAGTTTCGAGACTAGAAAAAAATAATTGCCTTAATTTTTGTTGCCCTATCTTTCTTATATATTAAATATTAGGAGGTTTCGTAAAAATGATAATTGTGTTACTTTTATTATTATTATTATTATTACTAAAAATATATCTTTACATATTTTTTTGTTTAGCCTCGAAGCGGATTTAAGGATGTGTTTGTTTCTTATTACTTTTTATTGTTATTTTTCTCACACAAAATACACGAAAACAAAACAAAAAAAGATAAAAACTGTCTATTGTTATTAATATTTAACAAAATGTTGTTATTGTTATTGTTTTGTGTTTACATTTTATCAATTTAAAGAAAAAAAAATTGTCAATTGTTATTTTTGTAACAAGTTTTATATACTATGTTACTTGAATATGTTATTTCCTCTTAAGTTTATTTAAAATTAAGTTTAATTTAAAGTGTGAACACGCCTCTCGAACTCGGATTATTCTGTCTTAAGCCCCGTTTTCACGATAGTTGCTGCTGTCACGTGAGAGCAACTATCGCGAGAACTATCTTCGTGAAGACCAACATGATAGTCACTATCACACTGTTGCGATAGTCACTATCACAACTATCTCGTTTGACTATAGATAGTTGAATAGTACTGTCGCAATATAGTAATAGTTGCTGTGTGACGGCTGCTTTGTAGGGAAAAATATTCAACTTTGTAGGGAAATTTGGCTTCTGGAGGGAGAGAGAGAGACAACACTGTTGTTGACTCAATGATATCTGTGAAGTAAGACGTCACACTTGTCATGTGACAGAAATATCACGTTGTTACTTCAAGACATGTATAGACAGTTACTATCGTGAGAGTGAACTATCTGCAACTTTCATGACAGCTACTCTCACGATAGAAGTATTGCCACCGTGAAAACGAGACTTTAAGTCTTTTCTTAAAACGTTATTTTTTCTTCAGAAAAATCGTCTTATTAAACATCAATTAATGCTGCATGTGTACTTTTATGTCCTTCTGTTATAGGCCTATTTGGCTGCTAGCAGAATACTAATTGTGACTTTTTTTTTAGCTTTGAAAACAAATGTGATATTTTCTTGCTCCTGTAATAAGGCAATCACACAATGCACTCACCTCTCTCCATTGACTTCCATTGAAGCATTGATGTTGTTAAATGGGACTGGCTCACTATAGCTACCAAAAAAATATATAGACCTATTTTTTTCATCAAAAGGGTCACTACAGTTACCAAAAAATACAGTCCTTTTTTATCATCATATAGTTTAGGTAAGGTTCGGTTAGGTTTCATTAGGTTCGGGTTAGGTTTCATTAGGTTCGGGTTAGGTTTCATTAGGTTCGGGTTAGGTTTCATTAGGTTCGGGTTAGGTTTCATTAGGTTCGGTTAGGTTTCATTAGGTAAGGTTCGGTTCGGTTAGGTTAGGATTCATAAGGTTCGGTTTGGTTTCATTAGGTAAGGTTCGGTTAGGTTTTGTTTCATTAGGTAAGGTTCGGTTAGGTTTCATTAGGTTCGGTTAGGTTTTTAAAGGTTCGGTTAGGTTTGGTTTCATTAGGTGAGATAGGTAAAGTTCGGTTAGGTTTCATTATAGTTCGTTCGGTATTGTAATGTTGATATCTTTCAAAATAAACTTTTTATTGACAAAAATTTTTTAAAAAAAAACAACTTAATTTTTGTCTATAAAAAGTTTATTTTGAAAGATATCAATATGAATGAAAGTAGGCCTACTGTTAAAGTGATTGAGCTACCCCCTTCTAGTTTCTATTTCACACCTCCTGAAAGACAGAAATAATCAAGAGTTCATTTACACATACAATTGTTTATTTTTTAAGATATTGGCCACTGAAAACACTTTTAGCATCATCTTTTACCATTCTAGTTTTGAAAACAATTTGAATTCTTTTTTTCATAATGTTTTTTTTTTAAAAGAAAAACGTTCGCTTGACGTTTTTGCGTCCAAAAAAACGTCTGTAGAGAGCTTATAAAAAAACAAAATGAATATGAACTGGGTAACCTTAAAAAGTTTTGAAAAGTTCGTTTTTTTTTTTCGAGCCATCGAACAAAAAGCGGAAATCCAAAGATCAATTTTTGGAACTAATGTCGGACATGCCGTAGTTCCGATAATCAAAAGATTTCATATAATCGAACTCCCCATTAAAAAAAGTAGAAAAAAGTAAGAAAAAAAAAAACGATTGCAAAGAAATTTAATTTCCATGAGTCGTATTTTCATAAGAATAATAAAAAAAAAATAAGTTCGATTACTGACAGTTCCGATAATCGACGCTCTCTCTACTGTACAAGTTATTTGAAGACACCCCTGTATTATTAAAAGAAACACCGATCTTTTTTTCTAACCGGAAATTTTTTCTCACTTCCACTTTTTTCTGTATTTTTTCTTCTTCTCCAGAATTAAATATGAAATTTGTATGGTGTGCATTAGTACCTAATTGTTGCCCATCAGCAAAAGAAGAAAACGAACCTCCCAAAAAATTATCTTTTCTCTCGTAAAAGACACACATAACGAAATAACGAAATGTGTTTATACTTTTAATATTATGAGCAATATTAAATAATACAACTGACGCCTTTTAAGTTGAACTTAAAATGAAAATAAAATAGATAGAGAGAGAGAGAGCAAGAGAGAGAGTGAGAAAGAGAGAGTGAGAGAGAAAGAAAAAGAGAGAGAGAGAGAAAGAAAGAGAGAGAAAGAGAGAGAGAGAGAGAGAAAGAGAGAGAGAGAGAGAGAGAGAGACGCCCATATCTCATTTAACTTTCTGAAAAAAAGTAACTTCCAACCCATTTATATAATAATACACCTTATACATATTAAATTGATATCAACATTTTCATAGAATGTATGTTACTGTCAATTTGCGGAATAAGTCAATCTGCAGATTGCCCAGGAAATCTACAAAACCACCAACCTGCTAGTGAATCTGCAAAATTCAACACCTAGAATGTATTGAATTTTGCAGACTCACTAGCAGATTGCCTAGGCAATATGCAGATTGACAGTAACATATGTACAGCGTACATATGTTTCCGGCAATGTGTGAAATGCAAGCATTATATATAATGCCCAGGAAATCTATAGAACGCATGACATTTCTAGGCAAAAGATGAAAATGTCTTATTTTAAACATACAATATACTTTCCCTAGGCATTCTATAGAATATTAGGTTGGTTGTTTTGCAGATTGCCTAGGAAATCTGCAGATTGACAGTAACATGTGTACAGCGTACATATGTTACCGGCAATGTGTGAAATGCAAGCATTATATATAATGCCCAGGAAATCTATAGAATGCATGACATTTCTAGGCAAAAGATGAAAATGTCTTATTTTAAACATACAATATACTTTCCTCTAGGCATTCTATATAATACCTAGGCATTATACAGACCGACAAGTAGTATTTAGGTAAAGTATGGAAAGAGTGTCATGAAGGTTATAGGTTACGTTACGTTATACCTAGTACACACAGCTGATAATTTAAATGCATTTAAATAATAAACGTGTTCTACAGAGCCCCGTGAAGGACAAACAAACAATATATCGAATTCAATTTATTCAGTTAATTAATCTGAAAATATTGAGTTAATACTTAAATATAAATTATATAAACTATTGACATTAAAATATTGATTTATTATTTCAATTTAAAATATTAATAATAAAGTCACTTTTTATTTGGGTTTATGTCCTTAACTGGATTCCGTATAATTCACCTACAAGGTACAAGGTATTAGGTGACAATAGAAACATCATTGGTGGAAGTATATTTTATACTTTGCCGGTTTTTCCTTTTTGGCATTGCAATTGAAATGATTAGAAAATATGTGAAATATTAAGCGTTTCCATACTGTGACGCCCCATTTACGGCATTTTTACAGATTTCCTAGGTATTATATACAATGCCTGCATTTCACACACACATTGCTAGTAACATATATATATATTCGTAAATGTAAAAGTGTGAAAGAAGAAAAAGGAGAGAGAAAAAAAAACATGCAATAATTATGAAGACACATCAAACTTGATTTTTCTTTTCCTCCCTCTCTCCCTCTCTCCTTGGGGGCAAATTCCTAATTAGAAATGGGGAATCCTTAACAGTGGTAATTACCTTATCTCTAGCAACAAAGTAAAGAGAAAAAAAATCTTATGAGCTTTTATTAAAGAGTCATATCATAAGTATTAAGAAGAAAGAAAGAAAGAAGACATAAATGAGTTTGAACTCACATCTATATAATAATAATTCCATAAAATATATATATAAAGATAGGAGAGAGAGAGAGAGAGAGAGAGATAGAGAGTGAAAGAGAAAGAGAGAGAAAGAGAGACCAGTTTAGGATGAGAATCACTTTTGGCTTTTCTATTTTTTAACACTGATGATGATGATGTAATTTACAAAATGTTAAAAACCCACAAAATGATTGGAGGAGGCCCTAAGGGTGTGTTTCCAAGCTGAGACAAATTCTGAGACAACATCAACAGGAAATTTAAAATTATTAGAAACTAGAAGTGCAAACAACTGCTAAATCTGAGGAGAAAAAAAAATGCTACAAACAAGATGAATAAAAAAAGAGCTGAGCAACAAAAAACCCCTAAAAAAGTAAAAGCTTTTACTCTTACTTGTAAGTACAGAAGTAAATACTTATTACTTTTAGCAAGTAGTAAATGTATTTGTCACATGAATAATACAAAGTAAATACTACCAAATGTACAGTAAATGCTAGTAAATATTCAAGGCTACTCTTGATAATCCTAGCATATGCTACCTCAGTAAAAGTAAAGGGTTATTTAATACGATTTGAAGCATTTGCTTTGACTTTTATTTTATGTGACAAAAGATTTGCTTTTACTTTATGCTACATAGCATTTGCTTTGACTTTTACTCTATGCTACATAGCATTTGCTTTGACTTTTACTCTATGCTACATAGCATTTGCTTTGACTTTTACTCTATGCTACATAGCATTTGCTTTGACTTTTACTCTATGCTACATAGCATTTGCTTTGACTTTTACTCTATGCTACATAGCATTTGCTTTGACTTTTACTTTATGCTACATAGCATTTGCTTTGACTTTTACTCTATGCTACATAGCATTTGCTTTGACTTTTACTCTATGCTACATAGCATTTGCTTTGACTTTTACTTTATGCTACATAGCATTTGCATTTGACCCAACCAATACATTTACTATTCTAGTTTCTAACAAACTTTCAAAATATATTATGAAAGTTGCGTCTAAAAAAAATGGAAGTTCTACATTTAAAAAATAAAACATACAAAATGAAATATGATTTTTCAAAATGGGCCCATTTAATAGTTCAAAAAATGCAGACACAAACACACACATATAAAAAACGAGCGCCCTCTGGTGAGTATATTATAATAGCCATTTAAAAAAACCATAGAGAGAAATTCTCATATCTTTATAACCCTTTTTTTTATGAAAAGCAGTTAGTTTTGCAAACCTCAGCCCAACTATAAATGGCTATATAGGCCCCCCATTTACATCCCCTCTCTTTTCTGTGTTCTCCGCATCTCACTTCCGGTTTCTCCTCTCTTTTCCCCCCTCCTCCCAACATTTTCGTGGTTATTCATCATTAACAGCAGTAACATTGCATTTCCGGTTTAAGCAACGGACTTTGCAAAGCCACTGAGTTTCCCACAACCGGATATGATTTCCATGAATGCTGATAACAAAACAGCTTCTTTCTTCTTTTTTTTTGGGGGGAAAATGGGGTGGGAGGAGGATGGAGGAGGCTACATTATTCCTCCCTCCATCCCATTTACCCCTTACTTTTACACATCTTCTCCCCTTAATATTTCTTATGAGTCTCTCTCTCTATTCAGAGGCCTATGAAAGATTGCGGCTTTTAATGGTGTTAACGCCATCCTAATCATCATTAGCATGAAATAGACATTTTTCATAGACACATCACGTGATGATGATGATGATGATGGCAACTGACCACGCTAACAGTGATTGCCTTAATCTAAGGGGCAACACATAAAGGAGCAAAGTGTTGCTGCCACATCAAACTATTTGATAACTTGGAGGCTCGGATTTTTATGCAATATCAAGTGCATGTTTCTCAATCTGTGGGCGGCACAGAGCCGTCTTTAAGTCTTTTGTGGTCCCTGGCACAAGATTTATTTGAGGCCCCCCCCAACCATGCTTTACTTATTTGTAAGGCATGGTTGGGGGCCTCAAAACGAGCCAGTGTTCTATATATAAAAAGTATTCATAATTCCATAATTTCCATTGTATGAATTGGAACAGGACTTTTATGAATAGGCCTATTTTTTTTTAAATTAGTAAAATGTTTTTGATGTCTCGGATAAATTGAAATTAAAGATTTAAAAATACAAAAAATAGTGACAATTAACTGACTGAGAGGTCCTAGTTTAGACAGAGGCCCTGCGCCAGGGCCCCCTATTAAGATGGCACTGTGTGGGCCAATTGTGAAGTAACAATTCTCGTTTAGATCAACAAACAAAACATCTGATTAGAGGCTAGAAGTCTAGTTGATTACTGATAGTAACCAGACGTCTTATAGCCTCTAACCAGACTTTTTGATTAGAAAAAACTTGAAAGGTAGCTCAATTACTTAAAAGATAATACGGGTTCATGTTGATATTTTTCAAAAATATTTTAAACTGACATAAAAAAAAAAGTTTATTTTGAAAGATATCTTATATGAAATTATAAACTTAATTGATTGAGTTACCCTTCTAGTTTCTAAAAACACATTGAAACTTCTCTTTATTTTGCTCTTCAGAAAGATAGAATAACCAAAGAGTTTGAAAGACGCGTTTACAGTTTAAAACCCACCTTAACACGTAAAAACTAGAGGTGGGACGAATCCTAAATTTTCTCGAATCCGAATCCTAAAAGGTTCTCGAATCCGAATCCTAAAAGGTTCTCGAATCCGAATCCTAAAAGGTTCTCGAATCCGAATCCTAAAAGGTTCTCGAATCCGAATCCTAAAAGGTTCTCGAATCTCTCGAATCCTTCATATAAGAATCCTATATTATTCATTAAGAAGATACAAATAAATGAAATAATATTAAATATTAAATTATTAATAATAATAAACCAAGTGTGGCTTCACTCAGGGTCAGGCCACAAGGGGATCCATTGGTGATCCGGATACCAACCGAAATTGCAACAATCGCCGGGTTTTTTTGTTAGTGAACACTTCTATTGGACGTCAATTGGAGTTAAAACTAATTTTACCAAAGTTTTTAACAGTTTTTTTTTAAAGGTTAGGATTCGAAAGATGAAAAAAAGCGGCTAAGATTCGAGTTTTCGAATCTCGAATATTTTTTCAATATTCGCGGGATTTGCGAGAGGATTCGAATGTCTCATACCCTCCTTAATCATCCGAATACAGCCCCAAAATACAAATCGACATCCTAGAGACTAGAACACGTAATCTGTGTGATGATTATTCTTTTTTTTCTGAAGTTAAAATCTGTTTGTACAAAATATTCACACGAACAAAACACAAAATTCAAAAGTGATTTTTATCCGAATAATATAATAGAAGTCACACATAATAACCGAATATATGGTTACATTTTATTTTGCTATCTTTTTCGTTATCTGTCTCTCTCTTTGCCTTTAAGATTAGAGGGCCCTATGTATATAAATGGCACCCAAAAGAAAAAAAAATGGAGGGAGAGAGAGAGAGAAATGGTCCCTTTCAACCAATAGAATGTATTGTGTCTAAGGATGGACATTCGATATGATTTTTTACCGGTTTTTTTTGCCTTTTTCTCCCCTCTTCCCACCTCCACCATTCATCTCTTTGATGCAAAAGCTTCTTCTTTTAAGACAGATATAAAAGTGATGGCCAACATGTGGCCCAATTTAACAAGAGCTAAAAACTGGATATTAAAGTCAAAAATTTGAAGAAGAAAAAAAAACGGCTAAAGAAAACAAAAAGCTAAATTTAAGACACATTTTCGTAAAAGTTCTGAACTTACTTGCTGAAGAGTGAACTAAACAAAAGTGCTAAACTAATAAAGAGCCCTAATTGGACAAATGTTAAGCTAATAAAGAATGAAGTCACATAAATGCTAAAATGTAGACACTATAGCTAAACTAATGAAGAATGAAACTGAATTAAGTGCTAAAATGGACAGGATTTTAATTGATAAAGAATAAAACTAAAATAAAGGCAGCTAAAGTGAAAACTTTGTGTTCAATATTTTGTCTTTTACCTCATATCAAGTTTAGCTCTTATCTATTTTCCATGTCCATGTTCCATAGACTTATTGTTGTCCAGTTTACCTGTTGTCCAAGCTTACTTGTTGCCCAATTTACCAGTTCTTGACCAGTTTAGCTCTTTTCCAATTCACATCTTGTCCAGTTTTAGCATTTTTTTAAAAGATTAGTTATTATTCTAAACTGGATGTCTTATACAGTTTAGCTTTTTTTCAGTTTAATCAGTGTAGAATTTAGCTCTTTTTTAGTTTAGCTCTTGTCCACTTTAGTTTTTGTTTAAATTAGCTTATTTTTCAGTTTAGCTTTTTTTAAGTTTAGTTCTTAATCTAAACTGGATGTCTTATACAATTTAGCTCTTTTTTCACTTTAATTTTTGTGTAGTTTAGCTTTTTTTCGTTTTAATCAGTGTAGAATTTAGCTCTTTTTTAGTTTAGCTCTTGTCCACTTTAGTTTTTGTTTAAATTAGCTTATTTTTCAGTTTAGCTTTTTTTAAGTTTAGTTCTTAATCTAAACTGGATGTCTTATACAATTTAGCTCTTTTTTCACTTTAATTTTTGTGTAGTTTAGCTTTTTTTCGTTTTAATCAGTGTAGAATTTAGCTCTTTTTTATTTTAGTTCTTGTCCACTTTAGTTTTTGTTTAAATTAGCTTATTTTTCAGTTTAGTTCTTTTTAAGTTTAGTTATTATTCAGCTTATTTGTCAGTTTAGCTTTTTTAAGTTTAGTTCTTATTCTAAACTAGATGTCTTATACAGTTTAGCTCTTTTTTCACTTTCATTAGTGTAGAATTTAGCTCTTTTTTAGCGCAGCTCTTTGTCCACTTTATCTGTGGGCACTTTAGCTTGTCAGTTTAGCTGTTGTCTAGCTTAGTTTTTGTGTAGTTTAGCTTATTTTTTATTTTACTTCTTGTCCACTTTAGTTTTTGTCGAGTTTGGCTAATTTTTCAGTTTAGCTGTCGTCCAGCTTAGTTCATGTCCAATTTATTTCTTATCTTAGTTTACTTCTTGTCCAGTTTAGCTTTTTTTCCAGTTTAGCCCTTTTTTTTTCATTTTACTGCTTATCCAATTTACTGCTTTGTCCAGTTTTTAGTTTCTTTTTAGCTCGTGTCCAGAATTTCACATAATTCTATTCAAGTGCCACGTGTTCCTTTCGAATAATTACTAAACTGGCCCAGATATCTAAAAAAGTTGATCACAGCCAAAAATGTTAGCCGATAGAATCAGAGAAATATTCCTATTGTATTGTGTTGTATATTGAGCTCTTTTGTGGTTTCTATTCAGAGGAACCACCAAAAACGATACCCGTGTTTTCTTGTGTGTTTAACCCCCCCCCCCCCCCCCCCCCCCCTCTATATATATATATTTGATATTTGGGGGGGGGGGGTGAAAGAGGGGGGTCCTCTCTCTTTTATATACAAATCTAACACATTTGCGATCAAATATACATAAAATCGTATTGAATGACCACACCATTTATTAAAATTCATCATTTTTCAAAAATAAAAATAAAAATCCACCCTCAAAACGACCCCCACCAGATTCAAATAAGCAGAAGTAATGACTTCACATTTAGAAAACACATTTAAAACCAAAAATAATCTCACTTTCTCTTTCTATTGGTTATTCATAAAAATACATTATAATGGTCACTGGTCAAAGTAGAAAAATCAGTTACTGTGAAAAGTAACTGGTCAATTTATGAAAAAAACAAACAAACACCGGATTTCAGTTGTAAATCAGCACATTGTCTAGAAATTTTTAAGGCAATGTCTGAACAAATGTTTATATTAATAAACTAATTAGAATAATAAACTTAAAGTGGCTGAATAGATATTCAATTTGATTTTGTTCACCACTATACGGCGCCACTGCAGTGGCTAGACTTTTTTTTTTTTTTTTTGGTAAAATTTGGTTGCAAAAACGTCAAGCGAATGTTTTTTTCAGAAACAACATTATGAAAACAATTCAAATTGTTTTCAAAACTAGAATGGTAAAAGATTATTTTAAAAGTTTTTTCAATGGTTAATATCTTAAAAAGTAAACGATATTATAGTTCAGTTTGAAAAATGACTCGTTTTTTCGGTTTTTCTATATCGATATTTCATGAAAATATTATTTTCGCCTTTTTCAAACTGTGATAAAAAGTTTATTTTGAAAGATATCATCATGAAAAAAACTTTTAGCATTATCGCCAACTATTCTAGTTTCTAAAACACTTCTAGTTTTTTGTTATTTTTCTCTCCAGAAAAAGCCGCATTCTAAAAATGCGATGCTTTAAAAGTTGAGCTTTTAAATCTTTCTATGACTCATTACATTGAAAAAGTATTTCATTTTAAGTTTAGCTTTATTTTAAGCAATGTTTTTTTAAAAAAATACTGTATAGTAACCAAATTTCGGAAAAATCTGATTTGTTGCCGAAAAAAACGTAATAACGATGGTTCCTCCCTTCAAATTCCAGAAAAAGAATTTTTGAGTTATTTCCACACAAAATTGGATGTAAAAATATTCACGGATGAACGAAATATGGAAGTTATGAATAATATTATTACTTTCACCGTGTAAAATGGTCACATTTGCCGATGTTGTCGTCGTCATCATCATCATCATCACCGGACATTGTCCACTGATGACCACAACGTTATCGCATAAAAAGCGATGATGAATAAAGATGGATGAAAATTCATAAAAAGAGAATAATATTTTATGCAGAAATTGCATATAAAAATCATCAAAGTGAAAAATAAGTCATTCTGCAAAATGACTAGTGAAATCTAGATTTCACCCCTTCTAGTTTTTTGTTAGGTTATTTTCAAACTAACATAAAAAGCTTATTTTGAAAGATATCAAACATGAAAATACCCTTAAGTCATTACAGGAGAAACTATAAAGTGTTTTAGAAACTAGAAGGGTTATAGCTTGAATGACTTAAGGGTATTTTCATGTTTAATATCTTTCAAAATAAGCTTTTTTTAGTCAGTTTAAAAAATGGTCCAACTTTTAAGTTATAAAATGTTTATTTTGAAAGATATCAACATGAAAAATACCCTGAAGTGATTGAGCTACCCTTCTAGTTTCTAAAATACTTTTCAAGCTCGAAGAGCTAAATTAAGAAAAAATTGAAATTGTTTTAAAAACTAGAAGGGTAGAGATCAATCTTTTATGGCTATTTTCATACTCTTCTAGTTTCTAAAACATTTTCTAGTTTCTCTTTTGTTCCTGAAAAAAACAAAATAATTAGTGGTTCGAGAGACGCCTTTTCACTTTAAAACCACCTTAAGAAAAACTTAAAATGTGTTTTAAATACTAGAAGGGTAAGAGCTCAATCGCGTAAGGGTCCTTTTAATGTTGATATAGTTCAAAATAAAACTTTTTATACATACACTTAAAATATCGTCTGTTTAAAGTTGTCATTTTGTATCACAAAAATTCTTTGAAAAATCTCCGCAAAGAGCGCTAGTATCGTTTTTCTCTTGAGCCCATAGACCCGATGTTAAAGAAAAAATGTTTAATTTTTAAAATTACACAGTTGCGACGGCAATATGTTTATTTTTCATATTTAAAGTTGTCCAATTTTAATGGTTCAAAGTGCAATGTACACCTTAAATATATGCTGATCGAGTGATAGAATGACAAAAAATTGGTAAGTGCGGTTCTATTTTTAAAAAACTATTTCAAAATCGCGTATTTTTAACTCTTTATGTTAAACTCCATTGAGTACGCGCGCTCATAAGCAAAAAAAACATCCATTAAAATGTTGGTAAAAAATACCTAAAAAATAATTTTAAAAAACCACAATTAAACCACAGTGAAGCCAACACATTGGCGCACGTGCTGAATTTTTTTCTGGTTTTTTAAAATTATTTTTAGGTATTTTTACGAGCATTTTAATGAACGTTTTTTGCTTAAGAGCGCGTACTCAATGGAGTTTAACATAAGAGTTAGAAATTCTCGATTTTGAAATATGTTTTTTAAAAATAGAAGCACACTTTCCAATTTTTTGTCATTATATCACTTGATCAGCATATATTTAAAGTGCACATTGTACTTTGAACCATCAAAATTGGACAACTTTAAACATGAAAAATAAACATATTGCCGCCGCGACTGCTGTGTATTTTAAAAATTAAACGTTTTTTCTTTAACATTGGATCTATGGACTCAATAAAAAAACGATGCTAGCGCTCTTTGTGAAGAATTTTCGAAGTAATTTTGTGATGTAGCCTTTGAAGTGATTGAGCTACCCTTCTAGTTTCTAAAAACACATTAAAAAATTTTTTTTTTCAAATTACTTTTAAATTAATTTTTTTCTCATAAAATATAATCATTTTGATTGAATATGTTTAGATATAAATAAATATATATATTTTAATATCGCTAACATTGCAAAGTGACGTGTACGCGCATAATTAGCATAATCTGTCACGTCCTCTGCATTAATTACTAATCTCTTGTTAGTCATCAACTGGAGGAAATTAATCAAGTGAAGAGATGGTTTTATCGGAGTTTAGTAAGCGAAAAACCGGAAATTCATCGCCTCGCCACATTAATCTCTCTTTCCATTCATTCGATGTGTGTGTGTTTATACATAATATGCAAATTAAAACACATTAGAATAATGAACATCAGCAAAAACAACAAAAAAAAAACAGCTAAAACACAAAACAGCTAAAATACAATTTTCCTATCAAAGCTTTTATTGAAAAGAAAAAATCACAAAATTCAAAAAGCTTTCTTGAATTTCAAATCAATATTGAATTTATTGTCACAACAATTTCAGGAGACGAGAAAAATTTATTCAAAATTTGACAAAAACGATTGGCTTGGCTTTCATTTAAATTGGTTCCGAAATCTAGAACACAAAACCTTCTAAAAGTGGTTAATTTGCAACCAAAGCCTTAACAAAGTAGTTAATTTCAAACTAAAGCCTTTAGAAGGTGGTTAATTTGCAACAAAATACCCAAAAAACCTTCAAAACGTAATTAATTTGCAACTAAAGTTTTCAAAAGTGGTTAATTTGAACTCAAAATCTTTAAAAAGGTCGTTAATTTGCAATAAAAACCATCAAAATGTGTTTAAAGTTACAATCAACGCCTTTAAAAGGTGGTTAATTTCCAATAAAAACCATAAAAATGTTTTTAAAGTTAAATCAGAGCCTTTCTTTAATAGGTGGTTAAGTTTAAATGAAATACCCAAACCCGTCAAAAGGTGGTTAATTGGCAACCAAGGCCTTTAAAGGTGGTTAATTTGCAAACAAGGCCTTTAAAGGTGGTTAATTTGCAAACAAGGCCTTTAAAGGTGGTTAATTTGCAAACAAGGCCTTTAAAGGTGGTTAATTTGCAAACAAGGCCTTTAAAAGGTGGTTAATTTGCAAACAAGGCCTTTAAAAGGTGGTTAATTTGCAAACAAGGCCTTTAAAAGGTGGTTAATTTGCAAACGAGGCCTTTAAAAGGTGGTTAATTTGCAAACGAGGCCTTCAAAAGGTGGTTAAAGTTACAATGAAAGCCTTCAATAGGTGGTTAAGTCTTAACCAAAGGTTTCAAAAAGTGGTGATTTTTGCCAAAAAAAAAAAGGACCAAAGCCTTCAGAAGGTGGTTCATTTGAAACCAAAACCTTCAAAAGGTGTTTGAGTTGCAAACAAATTTTAGTTGCAACCAAAAAAACACAACCAAATTTGATTTACAAACTTGACCCGAGTTTGGTTAAAAAGTAGACTATCAATTTATTTATTTAAAAAAAAAAACCCTACACCTGATACAACAACATCGCCACCTAGTATTAAATTACTAAAATGTTATAAAACTTATTTAAAATTTCTCCATAGCAACCCGTTTATGAGTACTTGAAAGCTTTAATCGCATTTTCTACTCAAATTCAAAAGAAGATTGGAGGGGGGGAGGGGGAGGAGGGTATGGCCCCTCCCCCCCCCCTTTATTAGTATGCAAATTAGCTAAATGACAAAGCGAGATCTAGTGTTACTTATGGGTGGCACATTTTTTTACTCTCTCTCTCTCTCTCATTCTTTCTTTCAAAAATAACCCATCTCCAAAGCAACTGATACACAAATTATACAATATACACACACATACTAAGGGGGAGAGGGGGTTTAAGGGGGGAAAAAGGTTCAATTTCCATTTAAATAGATCATATTAATGACTAGAAGAGTCAAAATAAGAAGAAGAGAAGAAAAAAAGAGCTTCTTTGTGGATGTGATCATAAGAATTTCAAAGATAATCATCATTATAATGCTTATTTTATATCAATAGTTGTTTTTTTGTTCAAATGACACGGTAGCCATTATTATACAGAATGTATCAAAAATTATAAAAGTATTTCCCTTCTAATTCAAGTGTCACTTTATTGCCTTGTTTCCACTGGAGTTAAAATTTGAACTTAGTTTGCAGATTTCAACTGATGAAAAATTGAACAAACGTGGCCCTTTTGCCTAGGATAGTGAATGGGCGGAAGGGCCTTGTTTGTTCTATTTTTCACCAGTTGAAATCTGCAAACAAGTTCAAATTTGAACCCCAGTGAAAACAAGGCATTAAAAACTTTTTTTTTTAAAAAAAGACAACAAAAGTGCAACATGAATTCGAGACAAAAATACAACAAAAACGCTAGAAAAGCCATGTTTTCAAAAACAAAAACAAAACTGAAACAACTGTCAGCAGTATACTCAAGACAAAACCACAACAAATTTGTGACACAAAACACAAACAAATTTGGGTTTTGTTTTTTGTTTCTCTAGCTGTCCTTTACGTAAACTACGCAACTGTTCTGTTGTTGTTTTAATACTAAATGTCCACAACTGCACAGACTAGCGTTAGCAAAATTGTTGCGTATTACAGAGACAAAACAAAAACATTTTCATGTTTACCGATTTAAGCCGGGGACATGTAATTGTTTGTGAAATTACAGTGTGTTTTGTCAGCTTGATGGGGATGCGTTCTAATCCACAAAGCCCACTGGGCCCATGAAGTCTACAAACCCACTTGCCCCCATGAAGTACACAAGGCCCATGAAGAAAAAATCTCACTGGACCAATGAAGTCCACAAAGCTCATTTGGCCCATGAGTTACACAAAGACCACATATGGCCAATAGTCTACAAACCTCACTTGGCCAATAAAGTCCACAAACCTCACTTGGCCAATAAAGTCCACAAACCTCACTTGGCCAATAAAGTCCACAAACCTCACTTGGCCAATAAAGTACACAAACCTCACTTGGCCCATAAGGTACATAAAGCCCACATAACCCATGAAGTCCACAAAGCTCTCTCTTGGCAAATAAAGTCCACAAAGCTCACTTGGACCATTAGGTACACAAAGCCCACTAGGCCAATGAAGTCCACAAAGCCCACCGAGGCCCACGTGGGCCTCTACTTTTGAAACAGCTCTTTTCTCTCTAATAAAAGGGGATGAAAATTGTGTATTTCTTGAGCTCAATCTCTAGAGAGATATGGATTCTATTCCGTTTTCTCCCATTTGCATATTTAGATCGCTAATTGTTATGCAAAACTAATTTGCTGTGGCAACTTCACTTCGTTGTTGGCATAGTAATTTTAATTTATGAAATAAGAGACGGTTCCTCTCTCATTTAAAATGGGATCTTATACTTAAAAGTAGAAAAAAAAGGTGCAGATAGAAATAAAGATTTAAGGTCGTGTTTCTTCCAAAATGGAAATTTCATAAATACAAAAATATCCCCCCCCCCACCGCCCTCCATAAAGAAAAAAAAACTTCAAAGATAAATTAGTAACTAATTTTAATTAGAATTTGTGTAAAAGATCATCTTATTTTTTTACATTTAAAAACAAAAACAATTATTTATAATGCAGAGAAATATCGGTAAAAAAAAAATTCCGTCAACAGAAACAGAAAATAAGATTCATGAAGAAGAAGAAATAAATTGGTTGAAATTGAATCAAAGAGTTCAAGTTTTTAGAAATAAAATAATTATTAACTAAGAATGCCATAAATTTAAAATATATTTAAAAACAAACAGGAGTAGAAATTATAATTAAGTTGCATGTTATTCGCAATAGATGGCGTAACCATCTTCAGTAAACCAAAAACAAGAAAAAGTTCCGAGATATCAATAATAAGTAAGGGTAGGTAGACTCAATAAAAAAAAGCTAAATTGTACAACAGCTAAATGACAAGAACTAAATTGTATAAGAGCTGAAATGGATAATAACAAAACTAGACAGGACCACAAGAGCTAAAAATAAAAACACAAAAACTAAACTGGATCTGAAGTAAATTAGAAAAGAGCTAAATGACACAAGAACTAAACTGGGAAAAAAAGCTAAATGACACAAGAACTAAACTGGACAAGAGCTAAATGACTGAAGTACCAACTGGACAAGAACTAAACTGGAAAAAAGGCTAAATGACACAAGAGCTGAACTGGACAAGAGCTAAATGACTGAAGTACCAACTGGACAAGAACTAAACTGGAAAAAAAGCTAAATAACTGAAGTACCAACTGGACAAGAACTAAACTGGAAAAAAAGCTAAATGACAAGAGCTGAACTGGACAAAAAATAAACTTGACAGGAGCTCAGCAGAACAAAAGCTAAACTGGAAAGACGCTGAACGTGATTGGAACTGAATTGGACAAAGTGTTTTAAAAACTAGAAGATTAGCTCCATCACTTAAGGGTATTTTCATGTTGATATCTTTCAAAATAAACTTTTTATAGATTAAAATTGCGTCAGTTGGGTCATTTTTAAACTCACACGAAAAGTTTATTTTGAAAGCTATCAACATGAACTGACACTTAAGTGATGGAGCTATCCTTCTAGTTTTTAAAACACTTTCAACACATACACGTATACTGTGTCGGAGACACGAAGTTTGAATTATGTACACTATGATTCAAATATACTTGACACTCAAAACTCAAAAAGATAACACAACCAGTAGTGTTAAGTCACTTTAGAATTTTAGTAGAAAAGCAGAAACACACAACTAATAGAAAAATTACCATAGAAATTAATTAGTTTAGAAAGAAAGAGAGAGAGAGAAAAACACATAAAATACAAACAAAATGGATACAAATCCACAAAAATGAAAATGAAACTTATAAAAATAACTAACAAACAACAAGAGATCCCCGACAATCGTTAATTCATTGAGGCTAACATAATCCATCCTCCACCTCATCCTCTCTCTCTCTCTCTCTCTCTCTCTACCACCACACAAAAACCCAATTAAAACTAAATTGGACATCCAAATATATATAAATGGCCACAGTTGACTGAGAAAGAAACAAGGAGAGAATGAGAAAGAGAGAGAGATAGGCAGAGAAAGAACCACAGAAAGAGAGAAAGCCAACGAGAGAATGAAAATGACTATTGATACTAATCAGCATCTCACTTAAAAATCCAAGCATTTGCTTCACTTTATATACTAGAAGGAAAGAGAGAAAGAGAGAGCAAAAGTGAGAAAGCAAGAGAGAGAGAGAAAGAGAGAGAAAGTGAGAGAGAGAGAGAAAGAAAGAGAGCAAGAGAGAGAGAAGGATAGAGAGAAAGCAAGAGAGAAAGTGAAAGAGAAGGATAGAGAAAGCAAGAGAGAAAGAGCGAGATAGAGCAAGAGAGAGAGAGAGAGAGAGCAAGAGAGAAAGTGAAAGAGAAGGATAGAGAAAGCAAGAGAGAAAGAGCGAGATAGAGCAAGAGAGAGAGAGAGAGCAAGAGAGAAAGTGAAAGAGAAGGATAGAGAAAGCAAGAGAGAAAGAGCGAGATAGAGCAAGAGAGAGAGAGAGAGAGCAAGAGAGGGAGAGAGAGCGAGAGAGATAGATAGAAATACAAATATACATTAAGAGTGTTGGCAAAAATGGCTGAACACCCTCCGATGCCATGTACATATTACATTACACAGACGCCATTTGTGGCCAATTAGTGGACAAAACCCATTGTTTCCGAACTCAACTCTTAAAATATTGACTACATTTATTGTATACAATTACACATCCATTCACTATGGATTTTTTTGTTGTCGTTGCGAGTGTTTCACCCTTTTTCTTCTTTTTTTTTTAAAAAAAGCATTTCGTTTAAATAAAAACCGCAAATGAGGTTGAGGTCACAAAAAAAAAAGTACGACGAGGCTAGGTCCCACATGCAGATAAAAGTCTACTCAAAATAGAATATTCTAATTTGTGAAGAACGTGGTTAGAAAAATAAAAAACCGGGTAAATTATTAGGACATGCGGTATTATATTATCAGCTAACAGGAAGGGAAGAATCACACATACTGAAAAAAAAAAATCCCACTTTGTGAGGCATTCTTCCCCCAGGTTCATTATTCTTTACGGCTGGTCTCTCTAATCTTTCAAAACTCCCTTCCTTCTAGAAATTCAAACATGTCCTATGTTTCTATTGTAATGTATGAGAACTCTTGCACGCGACTGAAAGCAGAAATGTAGAGGAGACATTTTTATGAAGATTTATAGCTTCATGCATGTTTTTAAATTAAAGTAAGGAAATTGTTTTAAAAACTAGAAGAGTAAAAGTTATCTTTTCGTAAGTTTTCCACTTTGGATCTACAAAGCCCATTAGTCCCATGAGGAACACAAGGTCAATGAGCTGGGATTTTGTTAAAAATCCACAAACCCGTGAGATTTTATAAACTCACCAGACATAGGAATCCCACAAAGCCCATCTCTGGCACATCAAAGCACATGAAGCCAACAAGATCCAAAAAAAAAACTCATAGAACCCATCAGGTCTATAAATCCATACAAAGTCCAACCAAACACACGAAGCTCACAAAGTCCACCAGACCCATAATGCCCACCAGACCCATAATGCCCACCAGACTCATGATGTCCACAAAGTCCACCATATCCATAATGCCCACAAAGCCTACTAGACCCATAATGCCCACAAAGCCCACCAGGCACATCAAAAGCCCATGAAGCCCACGAGATCGAGAAAACTCACAAAATCTCTCAGGTCTATAAATCTTACAAAGTCCAACCAAACACATGAAGGCCATAAAGTCCACCAGACCCAAGATACCCGCAAATTCCACCAGATTCATGATACCCACAAAGCCCACCAGAACCATGAATCCCACAAAACCCACCAGGCACATCAAAAGCCCATGAAGCCCACGAGATCCAGTAAATTCACAGAATCCATCAGGTCTATAAATCCTACGAAGTCCAACCAAACACACGAAGTCCGTCTACCAGACCCAAGATACCTACCAGACCCACAAAGCTAACCAGACCTACAAAGCTCACCAGTCCCATGGACTTTTTTTCTCCATGAAGTTATTATTAGCCAATGGGCCAGACTGAGCTTGACTTATGCAAAAACAGAATAAATCACACTTTTATTCCCATCATTCTCCTTCAATTTGCATATATTTTATTTTGTGCAAAATGGCTACTCTTATAAAAAAAACATAAAACGTATCAACGTATATTTAACGCTTAGCACAAACAATAAAATGAAAATCAAGTCAATTTCTAATGTTATGTTTTTGTGGGTTTAAACAACTACCATCCATCCCTTAGCTACACAAATCGATCGAGTCTCTCATTCTATTTCCATTCCATTCCTCATCCTCCTCCTCCTCCTCCATGAGGAGGAGGAGGAGGATGGGGGGCTGGCTCCCCCACCCATCCTTCCAACAACAACTGAACTAATACTTTCAGTAGCACTACAGCCATTTACTCTTAAATTACAAGCTATTTGTGCAGAGTAAACTCTAGAATCTCTCTCTCTCTCTCTACTCTCCCTATCCAACCCCCAATCCTCCTCCTTCTCCTCTTGAAGTGGATTGAGAAGTGGGTGGTGGTGGTGTAACACTAACATACACTAGAGTATGTATATATATATAAACAGCATCACTCTAATGTTAAACTGGTTGCTCTCTCTTCTCTCTCTTATTTTTTCTCCTTTCTAGTCTCCATTCTCTCTATCCATTTATATATGAAAGCAATGAGCCAATTTAGCCAATCTGCCAGCTCGGATTAACACGGTTAGAGAGTCGATGTTAAAAGGGTAGAAAGAGAGTAAAAAAAAACGTAGAGAGTGAAAAAAATAATCAACGTCAAAACAAGATGAGATTCGGATGAAAGTCGTTCGGTTTTAGCTTCTTCTAGTTTCTTACGATGATGATGATGATGATGATGATGATGGTAAAAGTGTGGTTTAGCATCGTTCTGTCTTGCCGAGTGGAGAAGCGACATTGACGGCATCTCATAATAGTTTTATCGGAGTTTTTTTCTTCTTCCGTTATTTTTCTCTGTTATCTTATATGAAATGAACATTGGATCGTTTCTAGTTTTTTAAGTTAATTATTTACTAATTATATTGAGGTTTTTAATGATTTTAATTTAACTGGACGTTTAAGAGACATTTAATATCATACAATGATAAGGTAAGAGATAACACATGTTGCATCTCATTTGCATATTTTTTATTGTTTTTCGGCTTTTTCTTTTTGATCTTTCAGTGGTGGTCTTGATTATTTCTATCTTTCAAAGGAACAAAATTAAGAAAAACTTGAATGTGTTTTAAAAACTAGAAGGGTAATACAATCACTTAATATTTTAATGTTGGATATCTTTCAAAATAAGCTTTTTATGTCAGTTTGAAAATGACTCAGGTGGTTTTAAAGAGTAAATTCTCTGAAAACTCTGATTATTCCATCTCTCAAGAGCATAATAAAGAGAAACTTGAACGTGTTTTAGAAACTAGAAGGGTAAATCAACCACTTAAGAGTGTTTTCATATTGATATCTTTCAAAATAAACTTTTTATAGACAAAAATTAGAAAAAAAATATCGTCTGCTTAAAGTTGTGCCATTTTCAAACTGACATAAAAAGCTTATTTTGAAAGATGTCAACATGAAAATACCCTTAAGTGGTTGAGCCACCCTTCTAGTTTCTTAAACACTTTCAAGTTCCTTTTAATTTTAGAACTGAAAGACAGAATAATAAGAGTTCAAGAGGCGTTTACAACATTTTTTTAAAACACCTTAAAATGATCTTTGAACAGCCAATTTTCGAACTCTTGACTATTCTAGTCTTTTTCAGGTGCAAAATGAAGAGAAACTTGAAATTGTTTTAGAAACTAGAAAGGTAGCTCAATTATTTAAGAATATTTTCACGTTGATATATTTCAAAATAAGCTTTTTTCATCAGTTTGAAAATGATCCAACTTTAAAGTATTGACGGAATTTTTATAAAATTTTGTCATAAATGAAAAGTTTATTTTGAAAGATTATCAATATGAAAATAATAATAAGTGATTCCGTTACCATTCTAGTTTCTAAAACAATTTTAATTTCTCTTAACTGAAAGACAAGAAATACCCAGAGTTCAAAGGGCATTTTAACACTTTAAACCAGGCGTCTCATTGTAGTAAGTCATAAAATTGTGACATGTGTCACTCTTTGTGCGCTATAATTTTAATGACTGTCATTTTATGCTTTAAATTACTCAATGGCAATAATATGACAATAATTGTCATAATAGTATTATGTAATTTACTTTTGTAACAGTTACAAGGTTGCAAGTTAGATATGACATTTTACTGTCACATAACAGTCTTAATTTCTTTCTTCATAAAATTGTCACAGTTAGACATCATGATATCACTCCTTGTGTCTTATTTTATGATTGTCACATTATTTTGTACACTAGTCAATGGCAGTCATATGACAATATTGGCCAATAATATTCTATAATTTGTTTTTGTGACTATTAGAAGGTTACGAGCTAGATATGATAATTTATAGTCATACGACAGTTTTATTTTTTTTCTGTAATGACCCCTCAGAGTTCAAGGGGCGTTTTACACTTTAAAAGAAAAATGTCATAAAATTATGTCAGTCATACCTTATGTGCTATTATTTTATGATTGTCATAGTATTATGTACACTAGTCAATGGCAGTCATATGACAATATTTGTCATAATAATATTTTGTAAATTGCTTTTGTGACTTTTAGAAGGTTACAAGTTAGATGTGACAATTTACTGTCATATGACTGTCTTAATTTCTTTCTGTAATGAGCCCTAGGTTAAAGGGTGGTTCAACCCTTTCAGTCTCAGGTTATTTTCTAGTTTTTTAGAAGTGGCAACTGTAAAAAAATAGATAGATAGAGAGAGCGAGAGAGAGAGATAAAAGACTAGATAAGGAGGGATTGGTAATCCTACGACCAACTTTCATTAACGGGTTTCTCTCTCTCCTTCTCTCTCTCTCATTCTATCTCGTGTTCTAAACACCCATCTAAAGCATTAACGTATTTACTCCTCGTCTAGTTTTTTTCCCCATCATCCCCTCTAGTATATAACTAACAATAATATAGAGAGACGTCCTCCATTTTTCCCTCCCTTTTAACCCCACCCACCCCTTATTGTGAAACCCCCCCCCCCCCCCTCTCCTCACTTCTCCCATCCAATTCAACTATGAGAAATACTAATCCCTTCATTATTGCTCTGTATTTGCTCTAGATAAATTGGGTAGATAGAGAGACAGAAAGAAGCTGGCAAAAGCAATAATAACAGAATGAGAGTGCGCGCGATAGAGTGAAAGATAGTGGGTCAGAGTGAAAGGAAGAGAGTGAGATCAGACTGAAAGATGGTGGGACAGAGTGCAAGCTAGAAAGGCAAAGAGTGAGATAGAGTGAAAGATAGAAAGGAAGAGAGTGAGATAGAGTGAAAGATAGAAAGGAAGAGTGAGATAGAGTGAAAAATAGAAAGGAAGAGAGTGAGATAGTGAAAGACAGTGGAATAGACTGAAAGATGGTGGGGCAGAGTGAAAGCTAGAAAGGCAAAGAGTGAGATAGAAAGGAAGAGAGTGAGATAGAGTCAAAGATAGAAAACGAAGATAGTGAGATAGAGTGAAAGATAGAAAAGGAAGAGTGAGATAGTGAAATATAGAAAGGAAGAGTGTGAGATAATGATAGATAGAAAGGAAGAGTGTTGAATAGTGAAAGATAGTGGGACAGAGTCAAAGTGAAAGATAGTCAGATAGTGAGATAGTAGGGCAGGATGAAAGATAATTTGGTAGAGTGTATGACATGAGGAAGAGTGAAACAGCAAGAAAGAATGTGAGATAGTAAACCTGAGATAGAATGAAAGAAACCTACGGGAAGAGAATGAGATAGAGTGACAGAAAGATATACGAGCGTAAGAAAGCGAGAAAAATAATTTTCTGATTGGATGAATTGTGACAGATTTAAAGAGGGGTTAAAAACTAGAAGGGGAATATGAAAAGCGATTCTTTTTTTGAGAGAGGGAGGGAAATCCACGTGTGATCCATCTTTCGAGCCACGTGACCATGTTTTCAGTGAGTTTAAAGGGGGCGGGGTGAGAGACGGATGGCACAATATGTTAATGGGACGTCCCATATGAGAATGGTGGTTATCTTTTGGATACAATATTTACAAAAGCTCTTCTAGCATTTTAATTTCAATTGAAACCAACTCTAATGGATTTGATTGATCGGTTTAGTTATTAAAATAAAAGCCGAATGTTAAAACCTGCAACTGATTACTCAGAACACCCCTCATGGCACACAGACCACTTTTAGTGGTCGGGTTTGACTGCAAAATGAGTTTCTTAATTTGCTAATTTGAAAGTTTAAAACGATTGCTTCTGATAGTTTATCGACAGTTTTCTTAACTGAAAAGTTTTCTTGAGTTTTCTTGACAGTTTACTTGATGGTTTTCTTAACTGAAAAGTTTTCTTGATGGTTTTCTTAACTGAAAAGTTTTCTTGATGGTTTTCTTAACTGAAAAGTTTTCTTGAGTTTTCTTGACAGTTTACTTGATGCTTTTCTTAACTGAAAAGTTTTCTTGATGGTTTTCTTAACTGAAAAGTTTTCTTGATGGTTTTCTTAACTGAAAAGTTTTCTTGAGTTTTCTTGACAGTTTACTTGATGCTTTTCTTAACTGAAAAGTTTTCTTGATGGTTTTCTTAACTGAAAAGTTTTCTTGATGGTTTTCTTAACTGAAAAGTTTTCTTGATGGTTTTCTTAACTGAAAAGTTTTCTTGAGTTTTCTTGACAGTTTACTTGATGCTTTTCTTAACTGAAAAGTTTTCTTGATGGTTTTCTTAACTGAAAAGTTTTCTTGATGGTTTTCTTAACTGAAAAGTTTTCTTGAGTTTTCTTGACAGTTTACTTGATGCTTTTCTTAACTGAAAAATTTTCTTGACAGTTTTCTTAACTGAAAAGTTTTTTCTTGACAGTTTACAACTTGAGAGTAAAATAAACTACCCTTCAATATAAGAAATACACTTGAGAGTTGATTTAAAATTCTCTTACCACCTCTGAGAGTTTTCTTTTCTTGCATTTTCTTTCTTCGTCATCGTTCGAATGAGAGACGATTCTTAATAAAAATATAATGGAAAAAATATAATATATTAAAATTCCGATTCAATGGGTGAGAAGAAATTGACATCCAATATTACATATCTATATGTATAAAGGTCGATGCCACTAACACATTCAAACATTAAAAAATGGCCTCCCTCCAACCCCCCCCCCCCCCCCTTCACTCTCCATATTCTTATGGTGGTGCCAAAAACCAATAATAATAATGGGTCCGAAAAGTACCATCCATATAGGGATTATTATTAGATATTATTGAGAGAGAGAGAGAGTGGGCCGAATTATAATTGAAAGAGGAACCGTGGGTGAGAGAGTGAATGGAGTTGAAAAAATAAGTAGCGGCAGGCGACGGGTTGGAACCCCAAATATTCAATTAAACTTAGCTAACTTTCACTGACAACAAAAAAAAAAAAAGGTCACTAGAACTCAACGGTTAACATTAGAGAGGACATGGGAGGGTAATCTTTTATTCTGCACATGCGCATATAGCATTTGGAAATATAAACCGAACACACAGGCAAGTGACAGGCAATTAGAAATCGGGATGAACAGAAGTTGGCTCCGCCCTTTTTATGACGAACGGCAACTTCTAATTGGTTTGTTGTGTGGTTCCACGTTGAAAAAGGGCGGAGCATGTGACGTCAAACTACATAACCAACCAATTAGAAGTTTCCGTTCGTCATAAAAAGGGCGGAGCCAACTTCTGTTCGTCCCGTTTTCTAATTGCCTGTGGCAAGTGTGCCCAGCAGTAAAATTTTGTTTTCCCCGCCCTTTTATGAGTGTCAGACCAAATATTAACCAATTAGAAATTGAAAAGGGCGGAGCATATGTGACATCAGACCCAGTAACAAACCAATTAGAAATTTATGACGCTCATAAAAGGGTGGAGCCAAAAAATTCTGAAGCTGTCTACAGATGCCTGTGAAAAACGTTCGCTTGAAAAATGTAAATTTTCTTAAAACCGCGGGTGAAGACAGGCAATTAGAAAACAGGACGAACAGAAGTTGGCTCCGCCCTTTTTATGACGATCGGCAACTTCTAATTGGTTTATGTGGTTCGACATTGAAAAAGGGCGGAGCATCTGACGTCAGACTACATAACCAACCAATTAGAAGTTGCCGTTCGTCATAACTGTCATAACGTCATAACTGTTTGTCTCGATTTCTAATTGCCTGTCGGGTGAAGTGGGAAAGAGACAACCATATAAAACATACTAGCCAATGCAGTGGCGCCATCTGAGAGGACAAAAACAAAATAAATATCTATTCAGCCACCTTTACAACCATCATGAAAATGTTAATATTAGTCAATTCTAGTTTCTTATAAAATTCTTGAATAACACAAAAGAAGATAAGGGAAAAAGAGTTAACAACAGTGGGCTAAAAAGGGGTCACTTTTAGTGTCAGTTGTTTGACCCACTTATGACCCTCCAAATATAATCTAGAAACAAAGAATATTTAATCTTCTCATTTCATAATAAGAAAAGTTGAAATGAATACAAGAAGAACACACACACACACATTAGACATTCTTATTTTCTTAAGAATATCAGACAACAAAATAAGATAAATATAAACAAAAGTTCTTTCATGTGAAAAGGTTAGAAGAAGAAAAAAAAAATTCATGATCAAACAACAATGCAATGGAAAAGTACACCCTGCATACGTTATGGAAAATGTAAGGAGGCCTTAAGGGTACATAGACCACGTTTTTTACGACTGCAAAATGAAGTCGAAGGTGGTTGCAGCTGACAGGCAATTAGAAAACGGGATGAACAAAATTGGTTCCGCCCTTTTTATTGACGAACGGCAACTTCTAATTGGCTGGTTATGTAGTCTGACGTCACATGCTCCGCCCTTTTCAATGTCGAACCACACAACAAACCAATTAGAAGTTGCCGTTCGTCATAAAAAGGGTGGAGTCAACTTCTGTTCGTTCCGATTTCTAATTGCCTGTTAATTTTGAGAGAAATATTTATATTTTTCAAGCGAACGTTTTTCAGAAGAAACATTACGGGGAAAAAAAAATTCAAAAGTGTTTTAGAAACTAGAATAGTTGGTGATAATGCTAAAAGTTTTTTTCAATGATGATTTATGGAGGGGGTGGAGGAATGAGACATATAGAACAAAATCGCCACAGCAGTGGCGCCATCTAAGAGGACGAAAATGAAATAAATATCTATTCAGCCACCTTAAAGAGAACTCTTTTTTTTTTGTTTGAATTATTTGATGCGTGTAAACAATGACCCAAACTTTATATTTTAGTCATTTATGCATTAATTTAATCCGGCTGAATTTCTGCCACATTGGGTCACCTTATCATAAGCCCCCCCTTCATATCTAAAAGTGTTATAGGAAAAAGGGAAGAGATGAGGGGGGGGGGGGGGTTGAATAGATGGATATAAAGTAGAATTGATTGAATAAATTTCAGAGAGAGAAATGGTGGTGGAAGAACAGATTAGAAACACATGCACACTTCCTAATAATAATAATAATTATAATACAGAAAGTGTGTGGGGGTGGGAGGATTTAAGTGTTTCACCCAACCACCCACTTTCATCCCTCTCCTCCCCCTCCTCTCTTTATAATATTCAATGATAAGTTTTTGGCAGAAAGAGGAGGTTAGAGGGTAGAAGAAGGTTTTAGTTGGTCCATTCAGCCACCTCTCTCTCTCTCTCTGTCTCCCTTCAAACACATCCTCTCTTTTTAATGTAATCTCTAATATTTTGAATTACATAATAGAAGAAGAAGAGACTAGAAAACTCACAGGACTGGAAAAAATATTAAAATATATATTATAGTCATCATCATCATCACATCAAACCCAAACAAAAAGTGAATTTTAAATGATATTCTCCCTATTATTATCACAAAAAAAATATGATAAAAAGCCAAATGTTAAATGACTTTAAAAACT
Organism: Brachycybe producta; assembly: GCA_036925085.1. NCBI lineage: Eukaryota > Metazoa > Arthropoda > Diplopoda > Playtdesmida > Andrognathidae > Brachycybe > Brachycybe producta. The sequence continues at coordinate 3,034,498 of JAUPFP010000003.1, forward strand.
GACTTTCATAATGGAGTTCAAAAGGAAATAATGTTTAGGGGTCATTCAAAAAGTCAAAAAAGTGATAATATGTGAATTTCTATTGTCTTTTTGTTCTTCCATTTTTCTTTATTCTTCTCGAAAAAAAAATAACCTCAAAGGACATTTCTGTCAAAAAAAAAAGTACTTAAAATAGTTCAGAAGTGGCCATTTGCAAAAAAATATGCAAATGAAGGAAAACAATAAAAATATATAAACTTTTGGGTCCTATTCTGTGTTTCTTAAGGTGTGACCCTTATACATAATACACACCTGATCATTTAAATGCATTTAAATAATAAACGTGTTCTACAGAGCCCCGTGAAGGACAAACAAATAATATGTCGAATTCTCAATTTATTCAGTTAATTAATCTGAAAATATTGAGTTAATACTTAAATATAATCAGATAAACTATTGACATTAAAATATTGATTTAGTATTTCAATTTAAAATATTAATAATAAAAGTCAATTTTTATTTGGTGTTCATGTCCTTAACTGGATTCCGTATAAATTCACCGAAACACATTTAATTTCAATTCATTTAACTCATGTGTGTATACTCATGTCATGTATTAACTAAGGTATAATACACACCTGATAATTTAAATGCATTTAAATAATAAACGTGTTCTACAGAGCCCTGTGAAGGACAAACAAACAATATGTCGTCGAATTCAATTTATTCAGTTAATTTATCTCAAAATATTGAGTTAATACTTAAATATATAAACTATTGACAAAATATTGATTTAGTTATTTCAATTTAAAAATATTAATAATAAAGTCAATTTTTATTTGTTGTTCATGTCCTTAACTGGATTCCGTATAATTCACCTATAAACACATTTAATTTGAATTCATTCAACTCACGTGTGTGTACAAGGTATTAGGTTTTTTTTATTAGAATTAATTACAAATGATGCCACTAGGTGGAGTTACATGAATTCACGTGGCGGCCACTCCCTTAGATTTCTATGGACGTGGTTTAAGTGTTAAACGCCTCCTAGAACTCTTCATTAAATCAATTCTGTCAGAAGAGCAGAATTAAGAAAAAAACTTGAATGCGTTTTAGAAACTAGAAGAGTATCTCAAAAACGCTTAAATGTATTTTCATATTGATATCGTTCAAAATAAACTTTTAATAGTACTTTAAAAGGATCCAAATTTAAGCGGGCGATATTTTTGTTCTAACTTCTGTCAATAAAAAGTGTAATTTTAAAAATATCACAGCATGAAAATACCCTTAAGTGATTGAGCTACCCTTCTAGTTTCTAAAACATTTTTTTAGGATTTTCTTAATTTTTATAAGTTCAAAAATAATCTGTTCATAAAATCATCTTAAAAATATTCATTTTAGTTTATTTTTTGTTTTAAAAATGTTTCAAAACATTGTTTTTCAGGTAAGAAGTGTTTTTTTTTTCTGATGAAACAAAAAAACGGCGTGAAAAATAACAACAATAATTACGTCATTTACGAAAAACAAAAGGTAAGATTTCGAATTTTGATTTCATTTTTATCTAAATTTCGATGTTTTATCACGTGATTTCTTTTCTTCAAAATCTGCTTTTTATTGCGTTTTCAGAAGAGCAACCGCAAATGACAAATTGAAAATATTTTAGAAACTAGAAGGGTAGCTGAAGGTTTGCTATTTTTCAAAATAAACTTTTTACAAAGACACAAATTTAAAAAAAAAAATATTGTTCGCTTGATATAAAAAGTTTATTTTAAAAGATATCACAACATGAAAATACATTTAAGCAATTTAGCTACCCTTCTAGTTTCTAAAACATTGAATTCTCTCTTAATTTTGTTCCTAAAAGACTAGAATATATTATCAGAGTTCGAGAGGAGCGGTTAACACTTAAACCACCTTTAAGATGTTTTAGTTTGTCTTACAGAAGAACAAAAACGAAGAGAAATTAAAAAATGTTTTAGAAACTAGAAAGGTTTCTCAATCACATAAGAGCAATTTCATGTTAATATCTGTCAAAATAAACTTTGTATAGATGGAAATAGTACAATTAAAAAGTTTATTTTAAAAGATATCAACATGAAAATAATCTTAAGTGATTCAGCAAACCATTCTAGTTTCTAAAACACTTTCTAGTTTCTTTTCATGTTGCTTCTGAAACACAGAATAATCATGAGTTCAAACTTTAAAACCAACTTAAATATTAGTGATTTTAATTATTTTAATTATAACGAACTTTGTTAAATATGAAGTATTAACTTTTCAAAGAAAGAAATTCGAAGTTTTAAAAAACTAGAATGTTTAAAAGGTAAACTTTCATGACATTATTCAAAATAAACTATATTCCAGCTTGAAAATACAACACAAATACAGAAAAAAAATTATACTTTAAGTCAAAAGTGACGGTTTAAAGGCTAGACTTTTCATAGAGTTTAGCCTCTAACCAAGTCTCTTTTTATTGCAAAATAATCATAATTGTTTTTGCCGTAACGAGGATAATCGTGATGCTTGCAGTGATTGCCCTTCTTTAGGAGCTAATATGTAATAAATAGGGCTGAGTAGGTGTTTATCCGAGTAATACCTAATACCTCGTAAACAGTCATGAGTTAAATGAATTTAAATTAAGTGTTTAGGGTGAATTATACGGAATCCAGTTAAGGACACGAATACCAAATAAAAATTGACTTTAATTATTAATATTTTAAATCGAAATACTAAATCAATATTTTTCTCAATAGTTTATATTATTATATTTAAGTATTAACTCACTATTTTCAGATTATTAACTGAATAAATTGAATTCGATGACATATTGTTTGTTTGTCCTTCACGGGGCTCTGTAGAACACGTTTATTATTTAAATGCATTTAAATTATCAGGTGTGGACTAGCTTACTGTATAAGAGATAACCGTAAATTCTAACTTTGGCACGCATTTAACATGTTTTATGATTAGTTGATGCAAAATTATAAGAAACTAGAGTTTTAGAAACTAGAAGAGTAGCTCAATCATTTAAAGCGCATTTTGAAGTTTGACATATCTTTCAAAATAAACTTTTTATAGAAAAAAAAAAATTAAAAAGTATCACCTGTTTAAAGTTGGATACTTTTCAAACTTACATAAAATGTTTATTTTGAAAGATACCAAACATGAAAATACCTATAAAAGTAATTGAGCTATACCCTTCTAGTTTCTAAAAACACTTTCTAGTTTATCTTAACTTCTCTTCTGAAAGGAAAGACAGAATAAAGTTCGGCTATTTTCAAACGGCCATAAAAAGTTTATTTTGAAAGATGTCTACATGAAAATACTCTTAAGTGATTAAGATACCCTTCTAGTTTCTAATTTTGTCTTTCAGTAGCAAAATGAAGAGAACCTTTAAAGTGTGTTAGAAACTAGAAGGATAGCTTATTGGTTTCTTTCAAAATAAACTTTTTAAAGACAAAAATTAAAACAATATCGTATATATTTAAAGTTCAGTCATTATTAAACTTGATATAAAAAAAGTTTATTTTAAAAGATATCAACATTAAAATAGCCTTTTAAGTGAAACTTTTAAAGTGACAGAAAAAGTGAAAGAAACTAGAAGGGTTAGCTCAATGCTAATACCTAGTACACACACCTGATAATTTAAATGCATTTAAATAATAAACGTGTTCTACAGAGCTCTGTGAAGGACAAACAAACAATATGTCGAATTCAATTTATTCAGTTAATAATCTGAAAATATTGAGTTAATACTTAAATATAGAAACTATTGACAAAATATTGATTTAGTATTTCAATTTAAAATATTAACAAAATCCATTTTTATTTTGTGTTCATGTCCTTAACTGGATTCCGTATAATTCACCTAAACACATTTAATTTGAATTCATTTAACTCATGACAGTGTACAAAGTATTAACCCTTCTAGTTTCTAAAACACTTTCAAAATTTCTCTTCATTTTACACAGCTGAAATGAAGAATTATCAAGAGACCTCCTCCTCGTTTACACTTTAAAACCAAATTAACACCGAAGTTCGTTTAACACAAAAAACACTTCCGTCCGTTTTCATTTCGTGTTAAAACGGTTTCAATTCTATAATGGAATTTTAACACATACTGTGTGTCATATGGTTGCAACAAGAAGTAATTATTATAAAACGTGATATAAAGTGAAAAATGAGTAATTTTTCATATTACTGAAAGAAAACATTTCTCTCTCTTTTTTTCTAAATAAGAAAAATGAAAATGGAAAATTAACTTCCTGCGTCCATTTGTTCAAATGACAAAAGATATTTTCTCTCCATCAATTCCACCCTTTTAAGCTGCCCCCCCCCCCTTCCTTTTTTCTCTAATAAAACCGGAAATGCATCGCCTTCAAACACAAGTCCAATATTTTATATAGTAAAAAAAAACCCAAACACTTGGTTTTTTTTTCTTTCAACATACAACATGTATTTGTTGTTGCAAAACAAGAAGAAAACAAAAGACAAAATAACAAAAGAAATCTTTGATTGAACAACTTTATTACAAAAACCACAAAAAAAAGCCTTAAAAAAGCACAAAACACATTGAGATTGAAATAAAAGTTGCAGAAAAAGAAGATGGAGGATTATTAGTAGGGATGGGTCCATTCGAATCCTCGAATCCCGCGAATCTTGAAAAATATTCGAAAATTCGAAAACTCGAATCTTCTGCGCTTTTTTCGTCTTTCGAATTTTTCGAATCCTAACCTTAAAAAAACCTGTTAAAAACTTTGGTAAAATTAGTTTTAACTCCAATTGACGTCCAATAGAAGCGTTGACTAACAAAAAAACCGGTGATTGTTAGCAATTTCGGTTGGTATCCGGGGATCACCAATGGATCACCTTGTGGCCTGACCCTGAGTGACGCCACACTGTGTTTTCAATTCATTAATAATTTAATATTTAATATTATTTCATTTATTTGTATCTTCTTAATGAATAATATAGGATTCTTATATGAAGGATTTGAGAGATTCGAGAACCTTTTAGGATTCGAGAAAATTTAGGATTCGTCCCACCTCTATTTATTAGAGTTTTATTAGATCTCTCAATCTTTTGAGCAAATTCTCTCAATCTTTTGAGCAACATCTCTCAATCTTTTGAGAAATTTTTCTCAAACTTTAAAGTAAGCTCACTCAAACACTTGAGGTAGAAGATCAATCTTTTTGAGAAAAGCTTCTCAAAAGACCAATTGAACTTTCTCAAAAGAAGTACGAAAAATAATAAGAAATTTGTGAGTTATGTTTAGAGGGCCTTCTTCATATTTTTCTATCTTCTTTCTTAAAATCAGATAAAATTTCTTTTTAGTTGCATTTCTTTCCCCTCTGCATGTTGGAGAACTTAGCCTCGAAGTGCTAGGTTTTCTTCATGAATTGAAAAGCTAACAAAAAAAAAGGACTTCAGAAAATAAATTTGAAAAGACAAGTAAAAAAGTGTTAGAAAGAAACTTAGAAGAAGAGAAAAAAAAAGTAGAAAGGACAAAAACCCGATTTGGTCAAGTTAACAAAAAAAAATGACAAAAACATATGTAGAAATGAAACAAGAACCACTTAAGTGTCTAAATGATAAAAAAAAAATATAGAAAAGTAGAGGGTGCAAAAAAAAAAAGGCAACACATACCCAAAAAAAATGGGAATCTTGTGTGTTTCATTGATGATGATGAGAATGATGATGATGATGATGATATCTGTGTTTCACTGACACTAATGGAACTTAGTTGTGTTTTTTGTTGTTGTTGCTGCTGCTGTTTAACCAAAGGGGTTTTTAGTTTTGTTATTAGCACAAAGTGTTGTGTGTCTATTGCACTTAGCCACGGGGTTAGTAGCTTTAAAGCTCAAACTAAAAAGAAATAAGAGATATATATATATATATATATATATATATATATATATATATATATATGAGAGAGAAAGAGTGAGAATGGGATAGAATGAAAGAGACAGAGAAAGAGAAAATGGGAGAGAGAAAGGGATAGAATGAGAGACAGAGAAAGAGAGAATGGGAGAGAGAAAGAGTGAGAATGGGACAGAATGAAAGAGACAGAGAGAGAGAGAGAGAATGGGAGAGAGAAAAAGAGTGAGAATGGGACAGAATGAAAGAGACAGAGAGAGAGAATGGGAGAGAGAGAAAGAGTGAGAATGGGACAGAATGAAAGAGAGAATGGGAGAGAGAAAAAGAGTGAGAATGGGACAGAATGAAAGAGACAGAGAGAGAGAGAGAGAGAGAGAGAGAGAGAGACAGAAAGGAAGAGACAGAGAAAGAGAGAGAGAGAGAGAGAGAGAGACACACAGAAAGAGAGAGAGACAGAAAGAAAGAGACAGAGGCAGAGAGAGAGAGAGAGAGAGAGAGAGAGAGACAGAAAGAAAGAGACAGAGGCAGAGAGAGAGAGAGAGAGAGAGAGAGAGACACACACAGAAAGAAAGAGACAGAGAAAGAGAGAGGGACAGAAAGAAAGAGACAGAGGCAGAGAGAGAGAGAGAGAGAGAGAGAGAGACACAGAAAGAGAGAGAGAGACACACAAAGAGAGAGAGAGAGAGAGAGAGAGAGAGAGAATGAAACAACTAAAATGAAATGGTGGAAAAAAAAAAAAGAAAAGTCTTTCCAATAGAAATTGCAATGTTATTAACCCTAAACTCTCACTTCCAAACAATGTCTAATTGTTTACAAAAGAGTTTAAATTGTATTGGGGCCAAAACTAAATCCCAAATGGACATGTATCCATATTATTACTAATGTCTTTCCCTCCTCCCCCCCCTTTCCAAAAAAAACTCATCTGCAATTGAAGAAATAGACACAAGTTTTTTTTAGGTACCTGTTTCAAACATAGCCTATATATTACTGTCAATCTGTGGAAACAGTCAATCTGCAGATTACCTAGGTAATCTGCAAAACAACCAACCTGCTAGCTGAATCTGCAAAATTCAACAACCTAAAATGTATTCAATTTTGCAGATTCGCTAGCAGTTTCGGTGGTTTTTTGCAGATAGTCTAGGCCATCTGCAGATTGACTGATTCCACAGATTGACAGTAACATATACATTGAGTTAAAGGATCGGATTTTTATGCAAAATATCAAGCAAAAAACTGTTTCTCAATTTGTGGCCCAAGTGCCAATTATGAAGTAATCATCATTATCATTGGAGAGCAACTGCAATTATGCTTTTTTGTTTAATAAAAAAGACTAATTAGAGGCTAAATTTCTGGTTACTATCAGTTATCAACTTGTAAGTTCTAGCCTCTAACTAGTGTTTTTAATTTAAAAGAAAAAAATCATAATTGTTGGTTGATCTAAACGGAGATTGTTACTTCATAATTGGCCCTTGTGCCACAGCCTCCTATACTGACACTGTGCCATGGACTTAACAAGTGTCTTTTCCCTGATACAAAATGGAGAGAAATAGACGTTTTTTTTTCGGGTCCTATTTCCTTATTCAATGATCAATTTAGCGTGAATAAATGAGGGTGTTTTCGAATAATGCAAACCGTTCAAATGGAATTTCTTCTTCATTTACCTTGAACAGCACTTCGAAAAAATGGGTTCCAGAGTAAAAGAATGTGACATTAGGTAATTGGGAAAAGGCGGCACATACTTAATGAATGCGTACGCGTACAACGACAAAGACCACTCCCCCCCAACTCCAAGAGCACAAGAAACATAGGGGTTAAAAACCCAGAAACACTCTCTCCGCCATTCCATCCTAATCTACCCCCCCCCCCCCCAAAAAAAAGAAACCCATTTTCTAAAATGTTCTAATTAAAGTCTGTAAATGCAGACAAGAGAAAGAAAATGTTCATAAAAACAGGGCACTGAATCACACAAAGACCTAAATATAAGAAGAATAAACCAAATTCACATGAACCGAAATGTGGCAATAGATACCTTGGATGCAATGCATGCTCAATGAAGTTTACCAGACAAAAATGTCTTCATTTCCGGTGCACAATGCTCTCTTAATTCAAAAGTTTGGTTAATGGAAATTGAAAATGTTGAGGTTTTTTCTTTCTATACTCGCAGATTGCTTCATGACAATGCCACTTAAAAGTGGATCGTGGGTACAAGACATTCCAAGGAAAGTTGGCAAGACAACTATGTCTTCTTTTCCGATTATCTATTACTTAGATTCGAAAGTTACCCCTAGTACAATTTGGGCATGTTTGAGGTTTTTCTATAGGTGCTTATGACAACACAACTTCAAAAATGTGATTTACACAAACATTACAACTCCGAATGAAGTTTACAAGACAATAATTTCTTCATTTCCGGTTATCTGTACCTGATTCGAAAGTTACCCTATTTCAAACTGGGCATGAGTAAAGTTTTTCTGATAGGTGTTCATTCCAATGCAACTTCCGAAAATATATTTCACGCAAACTTCAAGGCTGTAGACAAAAAACAGTGTAGTTTGCAAGACAACTATGTTGTCACTTCCGGTGTTAGTTGCCCGATTTGAAACTTATCCCTTCATTTTGATCAAAATAAGATTTTTTTGTTCTCCCTAGCGGCAAAAAACCCCAATCAAAACGTAAATACCATTATGAAAATAAATACATCCTTTTATTAAAGCGCCCTCTATTGGCAATTATCTCCAGCCTCTTTCTGCCATTTCCAAACTTTTCGTGGCCACAAAAAAAACAGGCAAGTAAAGACAAGGACACGCAGATGTTTACCCGGCCCTTTTATGAGCGTCATCAATTTCTAATTGGTTTGTTACTTTGGTCTGATGTCACAAGCTCCGCTCTTTTCAATTTCCAATTGGTTGATATTTGGTCTGATGCTCATAAAAGGGCGGAGCAAACGTCTGCGTGTCCCTGTCTTTACATGCCTGTAAAAAAAAACCACATGAAATTGATTTTGTGTGCGTGTGTTCAGAACACATGTTCTCCTAATTTTTCATTAATTAACTAGTTTTCGTTTTGAAAAAAGAGGGCGCTGCTATATTCAAATGCCCCATATTTTTGTATGGGTTTCTTGCAGCGGAACGAAAATGAACATTTGAACGGATGGAGAACTAAATTCTATACAGAAATGGGGTTTCTTTTTATGTATTTTAGACACTCAACACGAGAAAATTAAACAAGGTGTTCAAGTATATAGTGTGTGTAGGTGGGTGTGTTATTTGAAAACGTCAAAAGTTCAGCAGGTTTTCATTCATTTATATCCCAACCCCCCCTCGATATCCCCGCTTTTATTTCCAATTGATCCTCTTTACCTCCTCCTCCTCCCCTTCAAACTGATATATTAACGGTTAATTTGGAACTCGTGAAATTTTAATGGAAGCACACTGTTCAAATCAGTCAATATCCAAATCCTTTAATTGAATTTCCTCTTCATTTACCGAAGTAATTGGATGTCAGTGAGTTAGGAGACACACGGAATACACACAATATACATATACATAAAGAGGAAAACGCACACGCGCAGAAAAAAAATAACACGCACGAAACACAAATAGAAAACACACATAAAGAGAAAACGCACACGTGCAGAAAAAAATAACACACATGCAGAAAAACAAACCTATAAACACACATAAAGAGAAAACGCACACGTGCAGAAAAAAAAATAACACGCACGAAACACAAATAGAAAACACACAAAGAAAAAAACGCACACGTGCAGAAAAAATAACACATGCATAAAAAAACCCTGCAAACACACATAGTAAAATAACACACACAAATCACAAATAGAAAACACACACATAACGAGAAAAACGCACACGTGCAGAAAAAAATAACACATGCAGAAAAAAAAACACATAGTAGAATAACACACAGCGCACAAATAAGAAACACACAGAAAAGTACACACACATAAAGAGAAAACAAGCACGCAGAAAAAACACAAACAATATTTCTGTATTTTTTTTTTCGCTATACAGTATAGCGGAAAAAAATTACAGAAATATAATTTAGAAAAATGTTAACAGACGAAACTCAGAAAACAGAAACACACACACACATGTGCATAAAAAATAACAGACGCAGAAAAAAACGTAAACACACACATATATAAACAAAATAACACGCAGAAAAATCATTAAAGAAACATGACAGAAAATACACACAAAAACAGACATACACAGAAAAATAACACAAAAGATAACACGAACAGACATAGAGAAAAACATACACATAAAAACACACGCACATAGAGAGAATTCACACCTGCAGAAAAAATAACACACAGAAAAAAACAAAACAAGTAAAACGTGCAGAAAAAATAACACGCAGAAAGTAAAACAAAACGAAAATGCAAAAACGCGTAAAGTAAAAGTAATCATGTAAAAAAAGAAAACGCACACGCGCAGAAAATATAACACACGCAGAAAAAAAGCAAACATAAAACGAAATGCACACGCGCAGAAAAAAAAACAAGCAAACATATAAAAGAAAACGCATACGTGCAGAAAAAAATAACACACGCAGAAAAAAGCAAACATATAAAAAGAAAACGCACAGGTGCAGAAAAAAATAATGCCGAAAGTATAGGCAGAAAAAAATAACAAAAATATATTAAACATAAATAACAGACAGAAACACACAGACACGTGAAAACACAAAAGTAGATAAATAACATACAGAAAACGCGTACAGCCACAGAAAAGAACATACAAAAAACACATAGAATATTACGTAGACAGATCTTTTATAAGAAAGTTTTTTTTTCTTCAAATAATCCTTCTTGAATTTCGATGTTTTTCATAAGAAGACAGAAAAACGAAACGAAAAATGATGTTAAAGAGATAGAAAGACATTTTTCACACAGAGAGAAAGTGAGAGAGAGAAAATTATTAATTTATTTCTGCTTCCACTAACACACAATATAATAATAAAAAAAAAGCCAACAACAGAAAAACTTCCAATTTCAAACCTCCCCCTCCCTCAAAGCCCACCTCCCAAAACTCCCTTTTTTGCGTCACAAGATTAAATGAGTTTTCGGGGTTTTTTTTTAAAGTATCAAAAAATGATGCTATTTTACTCTGCAAGGTGTTAAATTAAGATTCGATCAATTTTGCTTTTTAAAAGCGCCACCTGTTGGAAACTACTGTAGGAAGTTGAACCCTTTTGTGTCCTTTCAGGAATTTGGTCGTTTTTTGAAAAAAAAAAAAATTTAAACTTTTCTACAACTTTTTGAGTTTTAAACTAGACGGTGGGACGAATCTTAATTTTCCTCGAATCCGAATCCAAAAAGGATCTCTAATCTCTCGAATCCTTCAAATATAAGAATCCTATATTATTCATTAAGAAGATACAAATAAATGAAATAATATTAAATATTAAATTATTAATAATAAAAAACACAGTGTGGCGGCATTCAGAGACGCCACAAGGTGATATTCGTGATCCGGATACCACCGAAATTGCAACAATCGCTGGTTATTTTTGTTAGTGTACACCATTTATTGGACGTGAATGGAGTTAAAAGTAATTTTACCAAAGTTTTTAACAGTTTTTTTTTTACGGTTAGGATTCGAAAGACGAAAAAATAGGAGAATTAAATTCTAATTTTCGAATCTCGAATATTTTTCAAGATTCGCGGGATTCGAAGATTCGAATGGCCCATCACTAGTTTTAAACTTTATTGAATTTACGGACTCTTTAGATTTCTGTGGATAGTTGAACCATCCCCTGACACCTTTTGAATAAAAATTTGGCCGATTTTTCAAAAAAAAAAAACCTAACTTGATTTTTTGTGCATTTTGTTTTGGGCATTTTAAACTTAGTTGAATATAAAATTATCATCATTTCTATAAGCTTTTTGGAACTTTTGGGAACAGATGAAATTTCTGCTTGAAAGATCTTATTGTTTTTATATCAGAAAAAATGTGAACAAAAAGTCAGAAATAAGTACAAGCAGAAAACGCCGACTGAAAATAGAACTTCATTCACTTGAAAAAATTCGAAACAAATTCAACTTTTTTTTTTCTGCCAGACAAATAGAATTATTTAAATTACGTAAGTTATATTTTAAGCCTAATTTTCTACCTCATACACAGAAAACGCCAACTGAAAATGTGACCAAAATTATAAGAAACATAAGTTAAATAATTCTATTTAAATTGAAAATTCGTTTACAACATTTTTTCTCTTCAATTTTAGACAAATCCTATTTTCAGTCGATATTTTCTACTTACGAGATTTATTTTTTTCAGAAAAATAAAATTTTAGGTTTTTTGATATCAGAAAATATTTCTGACTTTTTTGTTGACATTTTAAGCACAAGCAGAAAACGCCAACTGAGAGTAGAATTCCATTCATTTAAGAAAAAAAAAAATGTTTGAAGCAAATTCAGCTTTTTTTTCTACCTACTTTCTGCCCAACAAATATAGATTTAAAACAAATTCTATTTTCAGTCAGCTTTTTTTCTGCTTGCGAAAAACTTGACTAAACATTTTTTTTTAAAAACCTAGATAATTTCTGTAACATTTCAACAACAAAAATATACAACTACTAGTTGGGGTAACCCGTCATAACTGACATGAGTAACCCGGCCTGTATGACGGGACATTCTAGTTTTAACTATTTTATTCAAATACTGACGGTCACTCAATGAAGGACGTTTCCTTCTCTCATCTCCCCCACCGCCGCCCTCACATGTGTTTGCTTAAAGGTTTTTGTCCTTGTTTGTACAGCATTACACATCGCCAGACAGACTTTGCTTAATATATATATAACTAGTGGGGTAACCCGTCATAAATGACGGGAGCAAAATTCACAGGCAATTAATTGCGCGCATGCGCTTCGTTTTTTTTTTTTTTTTTTTTACTCATTTCATTTCAATTTCAGTCACCCCCTCCCACTTTTTTCTTCCTCCACGTTTCTCTCTCCCCCCTTCTACACTTTCCAACCTTTTCCCCTCTCCAATTTAATAGCATGAGGTTCTTGGATGGGAAGGGTTTGATTTTATTTTTATTTAATTTAATTTAATTTATTTTATTTAAATTTATATAAATTCCGATGTGCTTCAATGATTGTACAGCGTTACTTCAGACAGACAGACAGATAGATGGATAGATAGACACACAGACCTGGGATATTATATATATATATATATATATATATATATATATATATATATATATATATATATATATATATATATATAATAGTATTTTTTTTACTATTCTAGTTTCTAACATCCAATATGCATAGAAAACATTTTGATGCATGTGATTACAAATTAAAAATAAAATAAAAGAGATAGTCGATTAAAAGAGGTGGCTGCGCGTTTTGTGGTTATTCTAGTCTGTTGTCAAACGCAGAAGTTACCCCCACAACAGAAGAAGAAGAAAAGTGAGAAAGAGCGAATAAAAAAAAGAACATGGAGGAGAAAAATGCTTCCGACTAAAATTAATTATCATCATCGATCGATCAAAATGAATGTTCCAATGAACCTCATTTCCAATTTCAAAACAACAATATGACAAAAGACAAGGATTTTTTTGTTCCCCCTCCTCCTTTTCCTCCCTATATAATACATACATATATGCAGGATGAAATTAATACTCAATGTATCTTTTCATCTTAATGGTTTGACGCCATTTTTTTTGTTAACTCTTAAGCTCAAGAGAGAGAGAGAGAGAGAAAGAATGAGAGAATCCATTAAAATGTAAAATTGATCCTTCAACAAAAGCTTAATTTAATTAATTTTCTAACTGAAAATGCGCTTAAAAACATAAATAAGCATTTTCCTTTTTTTTTTAAAAAAAAGTTTTCTTCTGCTACTTCAGTTAATAAAGGTAAAAAAAAAGCCCTAAACAATATTGAATACTGCATAGACAGTGGCGCCATCTAGAAATCTGCACTGCATACTTATACTAGGTGGTGCTTCAATGCTTTATTTAGAAACTGCTGGATGGAATCATATTTTTCTCCTCTTAAAAAGCTTTCTTCTGCTACTTATGCAACAAAGAAAAAAGCCTAAACAGTATTGAATGCTACATAGACAGTGGCGCCATCTAGAAATCTGCACTGCTCACTTTGCTAGGTGGTGCTTCAATGCTTTATTTAGAAACTGCTGGATGGAATCATATTTTTCTCCTCTTAAAAAGCTTTCTTCTGCTACTTCTTCAACAAATAAAAAAAGCCTAAACAATATTGAACACTGTGTAGACAGTGGCGCCATCTACCAATTTGCAAATTGTGCAGTCTATCGCCATTATCCTATAATAGATAAGCTGGAAGGATATTGTCTTTTGCTTTAAAAAAAAGTCGCAGACACTGTTGAAAACTGCATAGAGTTGCTGTGCATACTTTGCTAGGTGGCACCACTGGTAGTGCGGTACCATGCTTGCTCTATGTTAGGGCTGGAAACTGGATGGATACTTTTCTAAACTGATCTTAAGTTTTCTAGTTTTTCAACAAAAAAAAACTACAAACACTATTAAATACTGCATAGACAGTGGCGCCATCTAAAAAAACCTGCAGTGCATATTTTTCTAGGTGAAACCACATGTTTGCAATGAGGCACCATTAATATCAAAATTACATTTAAAAAAACCTGGAACACACATACCTTATTCAGTGTGTTCCCTTATACCTTGTACACACACGTGAGTTAAATGAATTCAAATTAAATGCGCTTAAGTGAATTTATACGGAATCCAGTTAAGGACACATGAATCAAATAAAAATTGACTTTATTATTAATATTTTAAATTGAAATACTAAATCAATATTTTGTCATTTAACTCAATATTTTCAGATTATTAACTGAATAACTTGAATTCGACGACATATTGTTTGTTTGTCCTTCACGGGGCTCTGTAGAACAAGTTTATTATTTAAATGCATTTAAATTATCAGGTGTGTATACTAGGTATAACCTGAACGCATCCGTTGTGTTTGAAAACTTTCTTAAGTTTATGTAATCTGCGCCATCTGTTGTTACATTTAGCAACTATTAATATTTTTTTCCATTAGTATTTGATATTTAATCTAGTTTTCTCCTATATATATATATATATATATATATATATATATATATATATATATATATATATATATATATATATATATTAGAAATACTGTATAAATAATGATTAAGATGTCTTTATATATAAGCCTTGATGAGAAGAGTGTAAAATGGGATTGGATTTGGGAGTTAGGTTTGAATGGAGGTTCAAACGTTTTTATTACAAGACTCTCTTAATTTTATTTTACGGGAAAATCTGCAGATGTTACACAATCATCATCTCTCGGACTTCAATAGCTTTTTTTTTGTTGTTCTGCTGGGCGTATATTTCTCTCTCTCTCTCTCTCTCTCTCTCTCTCTCCGTGTGTTACGTAGACTCGAGAATTACAGACTTTTGATGTTAAGACGAGCATCAAATTTTCACTTCATTACACATCCTTTCATTGAGCTGGCTGGCTGACTGGCACTCACAATTGACTAGAAAAACCACCACCTCCCCCCTTTCTACTTTGCCTACAATTACTTCTCGTAGTAAATGTACATATATATGTAGTCGAAAATCCTGCTATCCAGAAAAAAATTCCTATTTGCTCTCCTCAAGACAATCGGTGACTAAAGCCCCCCCCCCCCCCCCCTTTATTTTGAAATAGGCCTATAATAAATCTTTCAAAATAAACTTTTTATAAGCTCAAACTCACATAAAAAAGCTTATTTTGAAAGATATCAACATGAAAATACCCTTAATTTTAAACGATAGTGTGTAATACCTAGTACACACCAGATAATTTAAATACATTTAAATAATAAACGTGTTCTACAGAGCCCTGTGAAGGACAAACAAACAATATATATCGAATTCAATTTATTCTGTTAATAATCTGAAAATATTGAGTTAATACTTAAATATAATTATATAAACTAGTTGACAAAATATTGATTTAGTATTTCAATTTAAAATATTAATAATAAAGTCAATTTTTATTTGGTTGATGTCCTTAACTGGATTCCGTATAATTCACCTAAACACATTTAATTTGAATTCATTTAACTTATGACTGTGTACAAGGTATAACACTCAAGTAGACATTGATAATATTAACAATGGACTAGAAGTTGGTTGATTTTGAGACACACTGTATAGAAATGGTTCTTAATAAGGACTGGTTCTTTTAGAGGGGGTTTTGTTTAAAGTCCCCTTATCACACTAGCAACCATTGACGCAATTCAACTAGCAATGCAACTTGTGATGTGACTTGCAACTAGAACACATGAAACTAGATTTACAACCTAGTTCCACAATCAAGTTTTCACAACTTTGAGTCCACAGAAAAGATCAGCTAACAGGAAGTTCATAAACCGGAAATTCATTCAAAGTTTTGATTTCATTGTCGGCATACAGTCTGATTGGTTGGTTTGTTAGAATGTTTCATAAAAAAGTCTCTCAGAAGTTAAACATGTGCAACTCAACGAGAGACTGAGTCTTAACACTAGTTGAAAAGAAAGTTTTATCAAGTTGCATGTCATAATCACACTATAAACAAAGGAGTTGCATGTCACAGTTGCAAATTTTATTGCATCAAAGTTTCATCAAATGCTGTTAGTGTGATAGGGGCTTAACTGGGGGGGGGGGGTATTAATTACGGAACTCCAGTAAGTATAAGAAACTTCAAAAAACTACCCATAATTCTACTTGGTCCTGTTTTTATTTTTGCCTGCAACAAACGAAGAAACAAGACTAATCATAGGTCACTAGGTCATAGGTGACCTACACTTTAGAACTTTTTTATGTTGGTGGTGATTAGGTGAGGTTATGTTAAAGTTAAGCTTGTTGCAGAGAGTCTAGGGGGTGAAGCCCCCAGAATATAAAAAAGTGTAGGTCACTGAATGACCCACAGTTCATACCTAAAAGTGTAGGTCAGTGCGTGACCCACAGTTCTTCTCCAAAGAGCTATCTGAAAGTGTAGGTCACCTAGTGACCTACAATTAAGTCTGTTAACTTCCCACAAAGGTGTCAATTTCATTTGCTGTTTTTTTCTGCTCCTTTTATCCTTTTATCACGATAGTTCTATTTAAGAAAAAATCCGATCACCACCAATAGAGGCGCTGCTAGCCCACTAATAATTCCAGTTAGAAAAGCAAAAAAAACACTTTTAATTAGTTCCACATCGACTGCATCATTTATGATTATATATATATAAATATATATAGGAGAGGGAAAAAAGAGGTTTAGATGATGATGATTTTAGATATATAAACACCATGAAAATATAGAAAAGAATCATCATTCTATTTGCATATGAATATAATCGATGGTTTTGAGAGAGAGAGAGAGAGAGAGAGAGAGAGAGAGAGAGAGAGAGAGAGAGAGAGAGAGAGAGAAACCCGAAGAGAAAAGAGACTCAATCTAAACACACATTGAATAATATACTTCAAAATCGAAATAAGATGAAAAAAAGAAATGTTCCCCACTTTTTCAATTATTTTAGCCCTGAAAAATCATTTCGAGAGGTTTTTTTAGTAAAAAAAGAGAGAGAATGAGAGAGAGAGAAAGGAGGTTAACATTAAAAAAAGAGAAAAGGAGAGACTGAAAAAAAAAGCTTATTTCAAGCTCAAAAGAGAGAGTGAGAGAGAGAAAAAATGTATTACATTTTCACACGTTACTTTCTGTGTGTCTGTGCGTACCTCCTCCTAATACATACATAGGAGGAGAGCCTATGCACTGTGTGGCAATGTAATGATAGAGATGTAAAGAAACTGAGGAGCTTTTTTTTTCTCTTCTCATTCTTTTTGCTACAAGTGGAGACTAATAGATGCTTATCTTTGAAAACACGAAAATTGGTTCCGTACTTTAAACGTTATTTCAATGTCGAAAAGAACACACACACACACAGAAAGTGAATACATATATATAGAAAAAAAAATAACACGCACGGAAAAAAAGAACAAACAGAAAAAGAAACCTGAAGAACACACATACAAACAGAATTGCAAATACTTATAAACAGAAAATGTAAATAATCCAAAAAAAACACACACAGAATTGAAATATATAAACAAACACAGAATGTAAATAGAAAAAACACACACAAAACGCAAAAGAACCAAACAAACACATGCAGAATGCAGGGAAAACACAAACACACGCGCAGAATGCAGAAAACACACGCAAAATGCAAAGAACACAAACATACGCAGAATGTAAGAATGCAAACATACGCAGAATGCAGAAAACAAACATAAGCAGAATGCAGAAAACAAACATAAGCAGAATGCAGAAAAGACAAACACGCAAAATGCAGAAAACACAAACATACGCAGAATGCAGAAAATAAACACACGCAGAATGCAGAAAACACAAACATATGCAGAATGCAGAAAGCAAACACACAGAATGCAGAAAACACAAACATGCAGAATGCAAAAACAAATATAACATTGCAAACAAACTTGTAGAAAAAGAAAACGCACAGCAGCGCAGAAAAAAAAAGCACTAGAGAAAACAAGCACACACACAGAGAAGAGTACGAAAAGCACACAGACACACAGAACAATACATTACACAGAGATAGAAAACACACAACACACACATAAGGGGAGGGAGGTCCACGCACACGCGCAGAAAATATACGTTAGTCGATCACAACCAGTATACATATATACGTTTTTTTAATACACTTAAAAATAACTAGAAACTCCTTTCTTTCTCTCTTTTTTTTGTACAAAAGATTATTTGAAATCAAAAAAGCCAAGTTTTTTTTTAAAGAAAAATAAATCGAAATCAGAAGAAGAAAAAAATTGTCTCCCCTCCCTACAAACCTCCCTGTTTTTTCAGTCACTTCCGAGTGAATCAAAGGTACATTTATTTATAAAAAATGATCATTAAATATTTAATTTGGTTTTCTTTCGAAATTCAACAAAATCTTTTAAATATTTTTTTTTTACTTTTAAGAAAAGAAAGAAGAAAAAAAAAAGGCTTTTAGTTCAATTTGTTTTTGTCACATTTTTTTCTTTTCTTATTTTTATTGAAATTTGATAAAAAAATAAACAAAAAAATGTAAACGTCTTCTTGAACTTCTGATTATTTCTTGCCTTTTTTTCAGAAAAGCCAAAATTAAAAGAAACTTTGAATTTGTTTTAGAAACTAGAAGGGTAACTCAATCACTTAAGGCTATTTTCAAAATAAAACGTTTTCTGTGAGTTTGAAAATAACCCAACTTTAAGAGGGCTGAATAGGAAAAATATTTGTGTAAATTGCAAGGTAGATGGCGCCTGCAACCTCGATAGGTGGCCAACTACACTCGTCGCCAATTAGTTGAAATCGAATGCAGCCTCATTTTAGCTCTAAAAGCGTCCAAAACAACCTTAATTATCAGAGCACGTGGACAAACTTAACCCCAGAACACAATATAAGTGAAGAGAGAGCACGTGTAGAGAAATAGCGATGACGCAAACTAAAAGTTTGCCACGTGCAAAAAAAAAGGAAGAAGGTGAGTCAAGATTTGAAGAATTTCGTCAGTACATTTCTATGGGAGGAGGGCTAGTGGCGCCATCTAACGCTACACGCACAAAATAAATGATCTACTTGTATTCTTAACTTGCAATAATAATAAGTAGTTGAGCTACCCTTCTAGTTTCTAAAACACTTTCTAATTTTCTCTTCATTTTGCTCTCCTGAAAGACAGAATAATCAAGAGTTGAAGAAGCGCGTTTACACTTTATAAAACCACGTTTATGAAAGTGTCTCTCTCTCTCTCTCTTATACGTAGTTAAAGCACGTCGTGCAGCTTAGAAACTGAACGCAAATCACTTTATATTTTATAATTAGGGCTCGGATTTTTATGCAATAATATCAAAGTAAATGTTTCTCAATCTGTGGCTCAATGTCGACCAATTGTGAAGCAACAATAATCCCCCCATTTAGATCAACCAACAATTATTTTTTTTTTCCAATCAAAAACACTGGTTAGAGGCTAAATCGCTAGTTGACAACTTATAGTAACTAGACATCTAGCCTCTAACTAGTCTTTTTTATTAGAAAAAAATAATAATAATTGCAGACAGGGCATCTGTAGACAGCTTCAGAATTTCTTCGGCTCCGCCCTTTTGAGCGTCAGACCAAATATCAACCAATTAGAAATTGATGACGCTTATAAAAGGGCGGAGCCGAAGAAATTCTGAAGCTGTCTACAGATGCCTGTTAATTGCAGTTGTTCTAATGATGATGATTACTTCACAGTTGGCCCTTGGGGCCACAATTTGAGAAACACTTTTGCTTTGAATATTTGCATAAAAATCCGAACCTTTATTGATCATGTAATGTAACCTCCACCCACCCCTCCAACACTCTCAAATATGAGGGGGTTATATTGATAGGAGGAGGGGTGGGGGTTGGATATATATTTTATTCAATTACATTAGAAATAGTATTTCTTTTGTTGGTGCTGGTGGTGGTGGGTTCAAGAGTGACAAGTTGTTTGATGGACGCGTGTGAGTCTCAACAGATGACGCTCAAGTAGCATTAAAAAATGTGGGCGAGAAGGGATTTTGTTTTAAAAAAAAAACTCTTACTAAGAAAACGAAGCGTGGGTCCACACAAAAATAAAAGCCGGGATAACACACACCAAAAACTGACAATAACATATATAGGTTTTACTCTTGTCAAAGTGCAAAATCACTCATTCTGCAAATTTACTAGTCAATGTGCCAACAAAAATCGTCTGAGTAAAAATTCGAGCATTTTGTAGACAATTTCTTAAGGTGGCTTTTACACAGCCGAGGTAACATTGCTCAAAACACGTGTTATTTGCAATGTTTTTTTTTTAAACAAATATTTAAAATCAGCGTATAAAATGTTATTAACTTTTGTTATCAACATTATTTTATTGATAACATTTGTTATTAACATTGTTAAAAGTCCCTATAAATGTTAATAACATTTTGTTATTAACATTGTTAATAATATTTTGCTATTAACAATGTTAAAAGCAAATTTTTTTAATTAATATTACTGTTAATATTCTCGAGAAATGTTAATAACATGTTATTAACTTTTGTTATCAACATTATTTTATTGATAACATTTGTTACGTCTCTAGAAATATTAATAACATGTTACTATTAACATTGCTAAAATTGTCTAGAAATGTTAATAACATCTTGCTAATATAAACATTCTTAAAAGTCACTAGAATTGTTAATAACATTTTGCTATTAATATTGTTAAAAGTCTCTAGAAATGTTAATAACATTTTGCTATTAATATTGTTAAAAGTCTCTAGAAATGTTAATAACATTTTGCTAGTAACTTTTTTGTCAACTACATTTGTAATTTTTTTTCATTAACAATGTTGATAATATTGTTGCTAACTTTGTTAATAGCAGACATTTCGTGACAGCTCTGAAGACTGTTCCAGATCAAAAAATGTTGATAACAAAACGTTACTAGCAAGTTATTTCTGTTGTTAACACTGTTAATAACATTTTTCTCGTGAGATAAGTTCCCTGCTGACATTGCTAACAACATTTTTGTCAAAATTACCCAAAGTTAAATAAGTTAATTTAACATAATTGTTATTAACATTTTGCTATTTCTGCATTGAAACATTCTACACATTTTGTGTTGCTTACGGCCAAGATTCTTTATGCAGAAAAAAGCGAACTGAAAATACAATTTAAATACTTCCATTCTGTTTACCTGACAGAAAAAAAAGACAAAATTAATTTTTTTTCCGCCACACAGAATTTAAATGTCAATCAGCCAATAGAAATCCATCATTTAGACGCTTCATTTTTATTTTCTATCTAAAAGTGTGAAAGAAAACCTTTGAACGCAACGGAAAACAGAAGAAATGTAGCAGAAACTTTTTTTTCTGATTTATTTCTAGTTTTGTTTTCTGCTTTTTTTTAAAGGAATATAAAGAATCCATGGCCTTAAACAACGTTGCACATATTTACTAGTGAATTGGGTGGGTTTGCACACTGACTGACTGGTCATTGTACGAAATACCTGTTTTTTCCATTTTGGCTGTTGAAGAAAAATATATATAAATAGTGAATATACGAGTATCTACTGTCCCCCCCCCCCTTCTCGTCGACCACCAAATGCAGCTTAAAGGGATTTCAAAGTGGAAATAAAAGGGGTTGAAAAAGAGCATTTTCAAGGGGAGGGGGAGGGGCTTAATAATATCTTAGGACCCACCCCACCACCACCACCACCTTCAAATGAAAAACTGAAAAAATGATGATGTCCAAAAAAAAAAAAACGACCAAAAACACACAAATTGCATAAGAAATGGACGAATTCCTCTTAAAACCCCACCCTTTAAAAATCCATTTCTACAAGAAATAACGAATTCTGACGTCACAAACAGGTTCAGATAAGCGCGATATATTCGGCTTTACTTTTTTTTAGGAAAGCAACAATAAGAAGAAAATAAAAAGTGTTTTAGAAACTAGAAGGGTTTTTAAAAATGAATCATTTCAAGAGCTCACACAATCTTTCAAAGTAAATTATTATATCGGATAACACGAAATATATTTTTTTGGTCTGGTTCCCCTAATAATAGAAGTAGTATTCTTTTAACACGAAAATAAAAAACGACAAATTCGGATAACACGAAATATAGATTTTTGGATCTAGTCCCTTAGAACAGCAGAAGAATTCTTTTAACACAAAAATGGATAACAGAAAAATCGGATAACACGAATCATGTTTGGTCTAATCCATAATAATAGCAAAATTCTTTTAACACGAAAACGGATAACAAAAAATTCGGATAACACGAAATATAGATTTTTGGATCTAGTCCCTTAGAACAGCAGAAGAATTGTTTTAACACAAAAATGGATAACAGAAAAATCGGATAACACGAAATATGTTTGGTCTAATCCGTTATAATAGAATTCTTTTAACACGAAAACGGATAACAAAAAAATCGGATAATACGAAATATATGTTAGGTCGAGTCCCTTAGAATAGCAGAACAATTCTATTAAGACGAAAACGGATAACACGAAATATAGATTTTTGGATCTAGTCCCTTAGAATTACAATTACAATTACAGAATTAGGAGAAGAATTCTTTTAACACGAAAACAGATAACAATTTGTATAATACGAAATATATTTTTTTGGATCTAGTCCCTAACAATAGGAGAAAAATTCTTTTAACACAAAATTCGTTCAAGACGAAAAAAAAATATTCGTGTTTCTAATTGAATGCAAATTGCTACCCCTTTTACATAGGCAATCACTGCTAACATTTGCTTGCAGTAGTAAAATTAACCATAAGAGCCACCATTTGATAACGCCTGCAGGAGGGTATTCATTGGTTGTTACATCGACTATGACGTAACAGCTCACAAGTTTATTTATGACCGTGACGTCACAGTTGATAACACAGGCTACCAAATCTTTCAGGATTTTTTTTCAAACTCAGCTTCAAAAGACAACCGATTTTATAATAAAAGTAGGTCTCAGGAATAACGACAATTGAAGTAAAGGTTAAGAGGCTAGTTAAGTCTTACTAATGAGTAGGAAACTATAGCCTCTAAACAAGTGTTCTTGACTAGGAAAACAAAAAAAAGGCTTTCAAAAGCATAATTTGTAGTTGTTTTTAATAAAAATCTGTAAAAAAAAATTTCGATATTTTTACTTTGGAGAAGATTTTTCTCAAATCTGAAAAAAATAAGAAATGAGGAGGATTTTGGGTGGAGATCTAGGAATTAGGACCCAGAAGATTAAACTTTTGGGAATGTTAGCAACTGTTTTCGATAGAAAATGGAGAAAGAGAAAAAAAAAAAAAAAAAAAACTAGAAAAGAGATGGAATTGACTGTGAAAAAGTGGAGATGGGAGGTGAGGCTAGGGTGGGGGTTGGGAGGGGAGGGTCTTTTTTTTGATGAGGTTTCCATGTTAATCTTTTAAAACCCACTCACCTTTCAACAAAATAAGTTTTCAAAAAAAAAAGGGAGCTGGGAGTTTGCAGAAAGTGGGTGGGTGCACTCACAAACACACATATAGACATATATATACATGTATATAAATGCTTTCAATATATAAGTTGGTGGTGGTGGTAATTGGGTTTCTGTATATATATATATATATATATATATATATATATATATATATATATATATAGTTTGAATGTGATGACGGCCATCTTTGTTGTACGTTAAGTGGAATCCTAATGAAGTTTTCATGTATAACATTCAATAGCTTTTACTTTGGGTGTGTTGTGTTACACATTACACGTCATCATCATCATACTTAAGATTGAGGAGGAGGAGGAGGAGGAGGTGGGGAGGTATTTTCAGTGGTTCAGAGGTACACAAATAGAACTTGTTTTCTATATATTTTTTTCGATATAACCGTCTTTTAAAGTATATTATAGTTAAATCTGGATCCCACATGTGTGAAGAAAGTAGAAAAATACAAATAAAAATTAAAATGAAATCAGAATTTTTTTTCTGCTTTCCTTTGCGTCTAAGAGGGGGTAAAAGTTGAAATAAATAAACCTAGTAGATGGCTTCAGAAGGAGGAGCGCGCCACAAGTCAGTTCCTCATTGAGAGTCAACTGTCAAGTAAGATCAAAATAAACCCCTTTTTATTATAGTCTTCTGATAGTGTTGTGACAGTTCTTCTCTGAGCGTCAGATCCTCCTCCTTGAGAGTCAGTTCCTTTTTGAGAGTCAGTTCCTCTTTGAAAATCAGTTCCTCATTGAGAGTCAACTGTCAAGTAAGATCCAATCAAACCCCTTTTTATTCTAGTCTTCTGATAGTGTTGTGACAGCTCCTCTTTGAGTGTCAACTGTCAAGTACGATCCAAATAAACCCCTTTTTATTCTAGTCTTCTGATAGTGTTGTGACAGTTCCTCCTTGACAGTCAGTTCCCCTCATTGAGAGTCAACTGTCAAGTAAGACCCACATAAACCCTTGTCTATTCTAGTCTTCTGATAGTGTTGCGACAGTTCCTCCTTCAGTGTCAGCTCCTCCTTGAGGCTCAGATCCTCATTGAGAGTCAGTTCCTCATTGAGAGTCAACTATCAAGTAAGATCCACATAAACCCCCTATTATTCTAGTCTGTTAGTTGATTCCAATCACGATATATGAAGGAGAGTCAGTATTAAAAGTCCATCAAATTAACAATCGGTTGTTTTGTTTTTTTCTTCAAATCCCTCAATGAATTTGCTTCCAACTACTACTCTCCACCCGACCCCCTCCCTACTCTCTCCTCCCTGACCACTTATCAAAAAAGTGGAAGGAAATAATATAAATCTTCTTCTCTTTTTAGAAGAAAAAACCCCGTCTTTTGGTGGTTTTTTTTTCTTCCAATTTTCTCTCATTTCGTAGAAAGAAAAGTAGCATTCATGTTATTAAGAGGTAAAAAATGGTTGATCAACTTAACCAATCATCTGTGCCACCGAAAAAAAAATACACTTTTAAAGATCCTTTAGGGTTATGTTGTCCTTAAGATGCAACTGCAATGTGTCTTAGAAACTAGAAGGGTAGCTCAACCACTTAAATAGTCAATTTTCAAGTTGATATCTTTCAATATAAACTTTTCCGTCAGTTTGAAAATAAACCAACGTTAAGCAGGCATGTTTTATAATTTTTGTCTATAAAAAAAGTTTATTTTGAACGATATCAACTTGAAAAATACCCTTTTAAGTGATTGAACTACCCTTCTAGTTTCTAAA
This sequence comes from Brachycybe producta, assembly GCA_036925085.1. Classification (NCBI taxonomy): domain Eukaryota; kingdom Metazoa; phylum Arthropoda; class Diplopoda; order Playtdesmida; family Andrognathidae; genus Brachycybe; species Brachycybe producta. The sequence goes on from JAUPFP010000003.1 coordinate 3,060,116, forward strand.
ACACCAGTTTTTTTTTCTTAATATTTTGCTCTTCTGAAAGACAGAATAACCAGAATTCAAGAGGCGTTTAACACTTTAAAACCAACCTTAAAAAAGTAAATTGAAAGTGTTTTAGAAACTAGAAGGGTAACTCAATCACGTATTTTCATGTTGACATCTTTCAAAATAAACTTTTTATTAGACAAAAATTTTAAAAAAATATCGTCTGCTTTAAAAAGCGGAAAAAGCTTGTTTTGAAAGATAATCAACATGAAAATACCCATTAATTTCCTGAGCTACCCTTCTAGTTTCTAAAAAAAAACACTTTGAAGTTTCTCTTCATTTTACTCTTCTGAAAGACAGAATAATTAAAAAAAGTTCGAAGAAAAACACGCAATTAGAAATCGGGACGAACAGAAGTTAGCTCCGTCCTTTTTATGACGACGGGCAACTTCTAATTGGTTGGTTATGTAGTCTGACGTCACATGATCCGCCCTTTTCAACGTCCAACCACACAACAAACCAATTAGAAGTTGCCGGTCGTCATAAAAATGGCGGAGTCAACTTCAGTTCGTCCCGATTTCTAATTGCCTGTCGAAGAACGCGTTTACACTTTACCAATGTGTATTTCTATGAGACCGAAAACCTTTGCAACACGAGCCACACACATCGCGCGCTCGACCACTAAAAAGTGGTCTTGTGTTTGCCAAGACACCCAAGTGTGTCCAGCAATAGCTTTTCGTTTGCTCCGCCCCTTTTATGAGCGTCAGACCAAATATGAACCAATTAGAAATAAAAAAGGGCGGGGCATATGTGACATCAAATCAAATAAACCAAATTAGAAATTGATGACACTCATAAAAGGGGCGGAGCACACGAAAAGCTAGCTGCTGGCCACACTTGCCTGTGTTTGCCAAGAGGAGATCTATTAAGTGTTTCTATAAGACTTAGAAGATAACAATGGAGGAAAGGGGAGGGGGCCATAGGTTGACCATGTCTTATTTAACGACATGAGCTTAAGTTGGGACCCAAAATGGACAGCTTCGTTTGTCTTCCAATTATAATTGAAACTCGCCAAACTAATCTCCCTATTATTTGAACCCATATCCAACACACACACTTTCGCTTTAGATTGGATTGTTTGAGCTTGTCAAGCGCAATAATTGAAGTTATGGAACTCCCACCCACAATAGACAGCTCTCTCCCTCTCAGCCCAACTCCCACCTTGAAAAGAAGAAAAAGCATTACACATTGCAGCTGCCTTACTAATACATTACATAGAAATACAGAATAAAACTCTTTTAGCTTAATAATAATAATAATAATAATAATAATAGCCCTCCTACTCTTTTAAACCTTATTCGATCGTAAGTCTTGCAATTTTCTATATGAAGAACACACAAAAAAAGAGAGGGAGAAATTGGATAATTTGTTAGATGTCTTTGGCCGCCATCTTTAAGTCTTATTACTAGGGCTCGGATTTTTATGCTAATATCAAATGCAAATTATTTCTTAATTTGTGGTCCAACAGCCAATTGTGAAGTAACAATCCACCGTTTAGAGATCAACCGACAATTATGTTTTTTTTTCTAATCAAAAACACTGGTTAGAGGCTAGAATTCTAGTTGACAACTGATAGTAACCAGATATGTAGCCTCTAACCAGCCTTTTTAATTAAAAAAAGCATAATTGAAGTTGCTCTAATGATGATGATGATGATGATGATTTGGCACTTGGGCCACACATTGAGAAACATTTGCTTAATATTCGCATAAAAATCCGAGCCCTATTTATTACTATATACTTAAATATGAGAACTCTTGGTTATTATTCTACAGTTTCAGAATAGAAAGTTATAAGTGTTTTAGAAACTAGAACGGGTAGCTCAATTACTTAAAAAGTATTTTCAAATTTGATATCTTTCAAAATTAACCTTTTTTTTAATAAAGACATAAAAAGTTTAATTTAAAAGATATCAAACATGAAATACTTTGAAGTGATTGAGCTCCTACCCTTCTAGTTTCTAAAACACTATTATCAGCATGAAAGAGATTCGGATACTCTTCTAGTTTTTAAAAACACGAAATATATAAACATGAGATTCATTTAGATACTCTTCTAGTTTCTAAAACACTATTATCAGTTGACATGAAAGAGATTCGGATACTTTTCTAGTTTTTAAAAAAAAAACCTTTCAAACTTTTAATTGAGATTATCTGTTTTTTTTTAACTGCAGTTAACTTTTATATAAATGAAAATTAAAAGCTGTCTAGAGAGGACCATTTATATTATAAACTTAAAACAAAAAACTAGAAAAGTACTTTCTCTGTCAGTGTTTTCCTTATGGGATTAATTATGGACCATATGGTAAATGTCCAAACTATTTCTCACACACACATTATATGAGAAGAAGAAAAAACCGTTTTAAATTGAAAGTCCCTTTCTACTTTTCAATAGTTTTTTAAATTGTAGAAGAGGGATTGAGGAATAGAGAGAGAGAGAGAGAGACCTAAGTGAACCCCATATGGTAAATCCCTTCCGAATTAGCAAACTAATCCTAAATAATTGCATGGCAAAGATGCTGGCAATTTTGGATTTCACTCTTTTAAGAGCTCTCTCTCTCTCTCTCTCTATGATGTTTGTAAGACAAATATATAACATACATATATGAGGCGCCATTTGCGTCATAATTAACATTCTTTTTAGATATATACTAGCTTTTTATACCCGGCTTTGCCCGAGTTTTAAAATCTCAGATTAATTACTCTGAAAAAGATCAAAGAATATTGGTGCTAAGACAACGGCAACGGTGACCAAAAACTGAACCCCTTTCACAGCAAACCAAAAAAAAAAAAAATCTGCAGCTTTATATACACTTCTGCAGGTTATTAGAATTCCGCACCTCTTTAAAAATACACTATTTATGTGTTGGTATGGAATTCGGCAGGGGTGCATTGCCTATCTTAAGGCGCCGAAACTTTTTTCCCCGTTTCGGGTTCCTAATCTTTTTAAAATAAAACGGTTTGTCTATTAGAGATGGCCATTGATAGTATCGACATATCGATATTTCGATGTCGATATTGAACCATCGATAGTGACCTCTTCGATATCAGTATCGATGTCAATATCGATATGTAGCTTGCGAGGTCCCATCCTGATTGCGTATACGGTATATGAAGACGCGCACCACATGTAAAACTCGGGAAGGGAATGACGTAGCGAGATGAAAATAGTTGCATTAACTTGGAAATTCCGGAAAGAATATCCTGTGTCCCTCACCGTTCAAAAGCCTTTGATGTGCAAAGAATTAAGCCCCGTCTATCTTTCTTTCTTTCCCTGTATGTGTAACGCTGTACAAACAAGGACAAAAACCTTTAAGCAAACACATGTGAAGGCGGTGGGGGAAAGGAGAGAAGGAAACGTCCTTCATTGAGTGACCTTTAGTATTTGAATAAAATAGTTAAACAAGAATGTCCCGTCATACATGACGGGCTACCCACGTCATTTATGATGGGTTACCCAACTAGTATATTATATATCCCAAAGGAATTCTATATCCCAAGTATACAATAATGTTAACTGTTAAGAAAAAAACCAGCAATAGATGGCAGTGTTGTGCTTCATGATAATGGACTACAAGGTTTAGCATGATCTACATCAAGCATGTCAAACTCGCAGCCCATGGCCCACAACGAATATCTTTGCGCACAGCCCCTGTCAGATCCAGGATTACTGACATTTCAACTTGGGTCAGTTTTGAAAGTAATCACTCCGAACAAGATTTCCCCCCCCCCTCCCGAAGTAGGAAAGACTGTAGCAGAGAAGAAATGCGCCAAGTGTCGGGAAGAAAACATTAATTGTACCGTTGTTCTTCTTTTTATACTCTACTTTTCGAAATAAACCTACGTTTCTATAAAAATGGAAGTTTTTGTTTTGTTGTGTGGCCCACTTAAAAATAGACCTTGTTTATTTGGCCCGTGTTATACCTTGTACACACACGAGTTAAATGAATTCAAATTAAATGTATTTAGGTGAATTATACGGAATCCAGTTAAGGACATGAACCCAAATAAAAATTGACTTTATTATTAATATTTTAAATTGAAATACTAAATCAATATTTTGTCAATAGTTTATATAAATTATATTTAAGTATTAACTCAATATTTTCAGATTATTAACTGAATAAATTGAATTCGACATATTGTTTGTTTGTCCTTCACGGGGCTCTGTAGAACACGTTTATTATTTAAATGCATTTAAATTATCAGGTGTTGAGTAAGACATGCTTGATCTACATTCACTTGAGATATATATTTTTATTTGGAATATATCCATATGTTTTGAGATTTAATTGAAATACATATATATAATTACACTTTATATATATATATATATATATATATATATATATATATATATATATATATATATATATATATATATACAGTATATAACAAGAATGTTAATTATGACCAAAACGGCGCCTCATACACGCGACTCGCAATTGAAAACAAAAGCGAGAAAAAATGAATCAAAAGAAGGAAAATTGTCTTCTTCTTCTTCATGGTGTTAATTTAAATCAAACTTCATTGAAACGCATTTCTATTTATTAAGGCTTTTAAAAAAGACGTTTTTTTTTTAAGAAGAAGAAGAAGAAAAAGGTTTAAATAAATAGAAAAGCGGAATAAAAGTGAAGAAAGACAGAAAAAATATGGACGACGACGACTAAAAGTAATCGTCGAAGGCGTTGGCGCGTAGCTAATACCTTTGCCCACGAATTAGTAGAATCGACGTTCGAAAGTGACAACTGTGAGAGAACGAGAGAGAGAGATAGAAAGATATATAGGTTACAGTCAAACTGCGGAATCAGTCAATCTGAGGATTGCCTAGGTAATGTGCAAACCCCCCCCCCCCCCCAACCCTGCTAGCTGAATCTGCAAAAAATTCAACACCTCTAAAATGTATTGAATTTTGGCATGATTCCACTAGCAGTTTGGTGGTTTTGCAGATTGCCTAGGCAATATGCAGATTGACTGATTCCGCAGATTGACTGTAACATATACATAGATAGAGAGAAAGAGAATCTTTCTCTTTTTAAGAGATCATCCTTCTCTCTCTCTCAAATTACTAGACTAACTTAAAACCTCCCCCGAAAAATTTAGATCCACAAACGGGTCGATTTTTCATCAAAACTTAAGGCATTGTTTCCACTGGAGGTGAAAATTTGAACTTTTCTGCATTAAAGCTCAGTACACACACACATTACGACAAAATCACAACAAACTACCGAGACTTGACGATGATTTTAAAAGGCTACATCTACAGGAAGTTGGCTCCGCCCTTTTTATGACGAACGGCAACTTCTAATTGTTTGTTTATTTAGTCTGACGTCACATGCTTCCGCTCTTTTCAACGTCGAACAACACAACAAACCAATTAGAAGTTGCCGGTCGTCATAACAAGGGCGGAGCCAACTTCTGTTTGTTCCGTTTTCTAATTGCCTGTGACACAATATGTTTACAGAAAGAGAGAAAGAAAGAGGGTGAAAAAGAGAGAGAGAGAGAGAGAGAAAGAGAGAGAGAGAGAGAGAAAGAGAGATAGAGAGAGAGAGATAGAGAGAAAGAGAGATAGAGAGAAAGAGAGATAGAGAGAGAGAAAGAGAGAGAGAAAGAGAGAGAGAGAGAAAGAGAGATAGAGAGAGAGAGAAAGAGAGAGATAGAGAGAGAGAAAGAGAGAGATAGAGAGAGAGAAAGAGAAAGATAGAGAGAGAGAAAGAGAGATAAAGATAGAAAGAGATAGAGAGAGAGAAAGAGAGATAGAGAGAGAAGAAGATTGACTTTTGAAGAAGAGAAAAAAGCTTCGCGATCAGGTTTTCGAAACACGCTGCTGCCAAACTTTGACAGCTCCAAAAATACTCTCGGTTGCGGTTTTATTACACTTTCACAAATAAATTACAATTCTTCCACTACTTTGTCTCTACTTGACTCCCTTTTTCTGTCTCTCATCCTCCTTTTACTTCTATGCATAGACTTACAAGAAGCTTAGCTTAAAAGCTCAAAACGATTCCATCTCAATCGATTCTATCTTAAACGACAATGCGGGTTGGAGGTGGAGGCTAGCTGTTAGGCAATTACATCGCTTATTTGCAGAGAAAAAAAGTGACACAATGCAAAAAAAAAAAAAAACTTAAGGTTGCTGAATAGATAGATATTTATTTTGCTTTTATCCTACAGGATGGCGCCACTTGCAGTGGCTAATGCTAAGCTCTATAAACGTTTTTTTTTTTTTGTAAAATTTAGACGCAAAAACGTCAAGCGAACGTTTTTTTTAGAAACAACATTACGAGAAAAAAATTCAAATTGTTTTCAAAACTAGAATGGTAAAAGATTATGTTAAAAGTTTTTTCATTATTGCAATGTCTTAAAAAAATAAACGATTTTATAGTTCAGTTTGAAAAATGATCCGATTTTTATGTTTTTTCATTGAAATTTCATTGAAAAACTATTTTCGGCCTTTTTTCAAACTGTCATAAAACGTTTATTTTGAAAGATATCTTGAAAAAAAGCATTTAGCATTATCGCCAACTATTCTAGTTTCTAAAACACTTTGATTTTTTTTTTCGTAATGTTTCTTCTGAAAAACGTTCGCTTCAAAAATATAAATTTTCTCTCAAAACCGCGCTGGTGAGAGGAAAGAGGCCTCTTATAGAATAGCCACTACAGTGGCGCCATCTGGGAGGACGAAAACAAAATAAATATCTGTTAAGCCACTTTTTAAGTATTTTCTTCGAGCCGGAAATTAAATTAAAATCCTCCAACCAAATTAAATACAAAAGCATTTCTAGCCTCTTTCTCCAACCCTTACAGTAGTATCGGTTGAGATGGAATTGTTTGAAATGGAATACACTAGTTTTTACATAAGGGGTGGTGGGTGGTTTTATTATATATGAAAATAGGAGGATGAAAATAAGTTTTCTTGGTTATGTTATGTTGATATTTCATAATTTATAAACACAGACACAAAACACTGACACCACAAATAATAACAAAGAAGTTTATAGAAGCAGAAAAAAAAAACTAAATAAAACGGAAACTACTTAAAATAACATGTTAATTAAACCAAAATTCAAAACCTGGATCACAAGCAGAAAGTTTTTATTTCTATTGAATGCGAAAGAAAATTGAAATTTAGAGAAAACTGTTTTTACGATTTTTATTTTTATTTTCTGCTGCAAGCAGATGAAAGCAGAACTGTAGAAAAAAAAACTATTTCCAATTTTTATTTCTATTTTCTGTTAAACGCGAAATAAAATAGAAATGTAGAGAAAACTGTTTTTCTTCTTCTGATTTTTATTTCTGTTTTCTACAGAATGCGTAAAAATGCAGAAACGTAGATAAAATGTTTTTCCTATTATTTCTATTTTCTGTTGAATACGAAATAAAAGCAGAAATGTAGAGAAAATGGTTTGTCTGATTTTTATTCCTATTTTCTGCCGAATGTGAAGGAAAGCAGAATTGTTGAAAACACTTTTTCCAATTTTTATTTCTTATTTTCTGCTGAATGCGAAATAAAATAGAAATTTAGAGAAAACTGTTTTTACGATTTTTTATTTCTATTTTCTGCTGAATACGAAAATAAAGCAGAAATGTAGAGTAAAAACCGTGTTTCTTATTTTTATTTCTAGTTCAATTTTCTGCTTTTTCTCAAACATGTGTGATCCAGAATTTAATATTGACCCTATGACGTAAAAGTTAATTTTTTTTTTAAAGAATTATGGCGACAAAACATTTCGGTCGAATATTTTTTTTTTTGCGGTGACATTTTACTTTTGAGATCAAGAACAGAAAAACGCAAGTAAAAGTGTCGAAATGTATAAATAAAACCAACCTCTCAACCAAACATACCTATTGAAATATATAGTTGAAAATGACAAAAAAAAGTGTGGATTTGAGAGAAAAAGAGTAAAAAAAATAGTTTAAAAGACACCATTTATATATATATAATATAAACCACAATGGTTTTGAAAAGAGAAAAACGGCCACCGAATGAAAATTTCCACTCGAATAACTTTTGACAGCAACTTCGGATTGAAAATTGTAACCGAAAACCAAATAAATAAAAATAAAATCAACCCAAAACGACAAACAAAATTTTATTTATGAGAAAGAGACCCGAAAAATAAACACACACATCAGGTTGTATTTTGAAATCTAGTTATCTTGTGGCGCCACCTATGTGTTCTAACTTCTAACCATGAACTTGTTAGTTTAGCACAAGATAAATTTATATAAGTAAAATAAAAACGTCAAAAGTGAGTTGAAGAATCGTCTGCTTTTTGAAGCTAGAAGGAAGACATCTTGCTTTTAAAGGCGTCCATTTTTATTTTATGTCCATTGAACCCTATTGTAACTGAAGCACTAAGTACAGTTTGCGCCCTCTATTGGCAACGCTCAGTTCTGGCTCCATAGGAAGAGCTCTTAGTTGAGTTACCTCTGTATATGTATCTTGGTTTAGTTTTTTTTTAGAAGCAGCTTTTTTTTAAAAAAATATGTTAGAAACTAGAAGAGCTTTACATGCAGAAAAATTAAACTGAAAATAGAAATTCTCTCAAATAATTCGATTCTATTTCTATGGCGGAAAAAGTAAACTAGAAAGGGCCAATTGTGAAGTTAACAATTCCAATTTACTCAGTTAACAATTATGAATTTTTTTTAAATCAAAAACACTGGTTAGAGGCTAGAACTTTCTAGTTGACAACTGATAGTCACCAGTCATCTAGCCTCTAACCAGCCTTTTCTGATTAGAAAAAAATAAAACCATAGTTACAGTTGCTTTTAAAGATAATCATGATTGGCACACTTGGCACAATTGGGCCATATAAAATTCAGGAATTATTTAACGCTTGATTTTGAATTAAAAATCGGTAACTCTAATCATAAAGTGAGTAAAATAAACGTGTTCTACAGAGCTCCGTGAAAGACAAACAAACAATATGTCGAATTAATACTTAAAATATAATTCAATAAACTATTGACATTAAAATATTGATTTTGTATTTCAATTTTTAAAATATTAATAATAAAGTCAATTTTTATTTGGGTTCATGTCCTTAACTGGATTCCGTAGAATTCACCTAAACACATTTAATTTGAATTCATTTAACTCATGACTGTGTATAAGGTATTACTCTTCTAGTTTCTAAAACACTATCACAGAATAAACTAAAATAAATACAGGCAATTAGAAATCGGGACAAACAGAAGTTGGCTCCGCCCTTTTTATGACGACCGGCAACTTCTAATTGGTTTGTTGTGCGGTGTTCGACGTTGAAAAGGGCGGAGCATATGACGTCAGACTACACGACCAACCAATTAGAAGTTGAGTTCGTCATAAAAAGGGCGGAGCCAACTGAAATTCGTTCCGATTTCTAATTGCCTGTGAAATAACTAGACTTGTTTTATGATGTAACAAGTGACTAGTCAAGACTATGAATGAAAATCTTTCAAAAAACGAAAATATGCAATGAATATTAAATTATAAAAGATAACGTTTTTTATTTTAAGTATTAAAAATGTTTTGCAGATAAGAAGATAGAAAAGGGTGAAAGGGGAGAGAAAAATGTAATAGAAATTTGCATAAAATTGAGAAAAAGGAAGGAAGAAATGAAAAAAAAATATATATATATAAGAAGATTGGCAAATAATTCACGGTCATTAATAATTCAATTGAAAGAAAACCTCTTCTACTTTTTTATTACTGAAATGTGAGGGCTAAAAACACAACCCTGTTTGGGGCTTCTCTCTCAGTTGTGACTTTATTAAGGAATAATCAATGAGGTTGTCATTCATCATCATAATCATCCATTTGCTTTTGCTCTCTCAATGTATTGAGAAAACGGTTTATCCGACCTCCCCTCCCCCCACATACAAACAACATCAAAATCGTAAATTACATTCTTCTTTTTTTTTCAAAAAGATATATATTTCTGAGATAACGAAAAATACTGCGAGGAGGAAGGAGGAGGCTAGAAGGCAATTAATTGAAAAGGGGATAAAAAAAAGCACAAATTCAAGAAACGAAACTTAGGCACTTGAAAGTTCAAAATTCAATCAAAAGTTTCAAACATTAAAAACAAACAAACAGGGGTTTTTCAATGTTAAAACCTTGTTCAGAGGGTTCAAGTTGAAAGTTCAAGTGATAGTTACTTCTTAAATGTGAGCCTTAGCACTCGAACTTCAACTTGAATCCTTTAAATAAGATTCTAACATTAAAAATACTGTTCAAGAATGCAGAATATAATAGGGTTTCATATAATGTTAGAACCCTGTTTAGAGGGTTCAAAAGTTGGAGTTCAAGTGATAGTTACTTCTTGCAATTGAACCTTAGCACTCGAACTTCAACTTGAACCCTTTAAATAAGATTCTAGCAGGGGATTCGAATGGCTCATCCCTAAATTTTACCAACGTATTTAACAGTTTTTTTAAGGTTAGAATTTGAAAGATTCGAAAAGACAAAAAAAGCGGCGAAGATTCGAGTTTTCGAAATTCGAATATTTTTCAAGATTCACGGGATTCGAGTATTCGAATATTCCATCCCTAAATTTTACCAAAGTTTTTTTTAACAAGTTTTGTTTATAGGTTAGGATTCAAAAGATTCGAAAGACTAAAAAAAGCGGCGAAGATTCGAGTTTTCGAATTTCAAATATTTTTCAAGATTCACAAGATTCGAGGATTCGAAAGACTAAAAAAAGCGGCGAAGATTCGAGTTTTCGAATATTTTTCAAGATTCACTTGATTCGAGGATTCGAATATTCCATCCCTAAATTTTACCAAAGTTTTTTTTAACAAGTTTTATTTTTAGGTTAGGATTCAAAAGATTCGAAAGACTAAAAAAGCGGCGAAGATTCGAGTTTTCGAATTTCGAATATTTTTCAAGATTCGCCGAATTTGAATATGAAATTCAAATTCGGATTTAAAAAAAACATAATACAAACATAAAACGCACACACAAAATAAAATATCGCACGCAAAAAAAAACGGCCCACTGATTATAACACAATTAATATGATTAATTAAATTGTATTCTCTCATATTTTTTTTTACAACTTAACAAAAAAAAATTGTCGATAAAACAAATTGAAAAGTAATCAGTTCGCTTTTTTGAACCGAAAAAAAAAAGATCCGACAGAAAAAAAAACTGCAATCAGTATAAAATAATATTTCTCATAGAATAATAATAATAATGAAATAGATAGAGAGAAAGAGAGAGAGAGAAATGAAAAGAAATTACACACGTAGTAAGTAAATGCAAAAATATATGAAAAGCTTTTATCAGTTTTAATGTAAGTTTTGCCAAAACATAAAAGGGGTTTTTTTTGTAGAAGAAACAATTGAAATTCAACCAAATGAGTTTCAAACATTTTTCCCTTTCGCCCCCTTAAGGAAGGCAATCACTGCCTACTTTTCAAGATAGTCCTAAACAATAAAAATGGGTGGAAAACAAAAAAAGAGGTGAAAAATATGGCCCAAATTCAAGATGAAAACTTAAGTTTCTTTACTTTCTTATACCTATAGTACACACGTGATAATTTAAATGCATTTTAAATAATAAACGTGTTCTACAGAGCCCTGTGAAGGACAAACAAACAAATATTTCGAATTCTCAATTTATTCAGTTAATAATCTCAAATTATTTGAGTTAATACTGAAATATATAAACTATTGATTTAGTATTTCAATTTAAAATATTAATAATTAAAAGTCAATTTTTATTTGGGGTTCATGTCCTTAACTGGATTCCGTATAATTCACCTAAACACATTTAATTTGATTTCATTTAACTCATTAGGCCTTGTTTACACTGTGGCGAAAAATTTGTACTCAGTGAAAATTTTAACTGGTGAAAAATAAGTGTTTCCTATGGAGAAAAATATGTTAGTGCAATTTCTATTAGTAGGAGAAATGGAATTCGATTTGGCGACTAATAACAGAACAAACGTGGCCCCTGATTAATCACTATTATAGTTTGGTTCATTATGTTAGGCCAAATGAAGTGAAAAAACCACATTTGCTCTACCACTTTAACTAAAACATAAATTGCTGTTTCTCATCAATATTTACATTGAAAGGGCGTTACTTTTTCTATAAAACTATAGTTAAATATATCCTACAACTAATTAAAATACATTAATTTACCTGAAATGATTAAAAATTGAAGAAAAAATCGATTAAAAAACACTAAATTCTTCACAGTCTTTTTGATAAAAAAAAAAGGATTTTTAGGATGGAGGAACCTTGTTCTGAGGGTTCAAAAGTGTCCAACTTTTTTTTTGTTTTTAAATAATGTGTGTACCTTAAAATTATAACTTCAACTTTGAATCTTTGTTCAGAGGTTTCAAAGTTGAATTTGAGCATAAAGTGAATCCTTGATTCAGAGGCATTGGTATTAAGATTTCACCGTTTTTGTTTCAGGTCAATATTGAGTTCAAAATGGAATCTTGAAGTTTGGAATTAATTTGAACTATTTTAATCCAAGTGGAATTTAAGGTAAACAAAAAAAACCTATGTTATTTTACTATTCCTTCCCAAGTACAATTACATAGAATATACTCTGTAAACAGCCGGTTGGGCCTATGGCAGAGGGACCTTAAGATCCAAGTGCTGCCAAGCTGCACTGTCAATATATAACCCTTGTTAATTGTCTTCAGTTTTAAGATGAAAGTATCTTTGTTAAACAAAGATAAAAAAGAAAATATACAGAAAAAACTGGATAAATAATCTGAGAGAAAATAAAAAACGCATACGCAAACAGAAAACAAAAAACGGAAAGAAAATATGTGAAAAAACACAAACAGAAAACATGCAGAAAAAGACAAGTAGTAAAGTCAAGAGACATACATGCAGAAAATATAAAAGAAAACAGATAATTCTTCTATTCTCAAGTGCAAGAAACAGAACAGAACCTGAGATAGAGCGTTGTTGCTCTTATCTTTTTCAGTTCTTTCCTGCTTTCTGTTATAAATGAACCAATAGGATTGTAGCTTGCATGACATCATCAAAACATTTTTGTAGACTCAAAGCAAACAAAACTGTGGAACACATGTTGTGTATGTTTCACAATAGATGGCGTGTCGCATTTCTGTTCTGCATTCTGTGTTCATCACATGCAGAACAGAAAAAGAAAACGAAACGAATTTCTTTTGTTGCAGTGTGTTTCTTATATGTTTTCTGTTGTATTTTTCTGTTGTGTGTCCCTCGCTTTAGAAATACACAAAGAAAAATAAAACAGAAAAACCCATTCAAACAGAAAACAGACACGAAACCACGAGCAGACAAAAAACACTTACGGAAAAATCTGAAGAAAAATAAAAAAACAGAAAACAGGCAGGAAAAAACGGAAAAACAGAAAACATGTAGAAAAGCAAACATAAAACAGATAGAAAACAAATAAAAGTACACATAGACAGACAGAAAACAGGTAGAAAAACACATGCAAAAATGGAAACCAGATAGAAAACATGCATACAAACAGAAAACAAGACAGAAAAATACATGTATTAAAACAGAAAACAAACAGAAAAATAAACATAAGACAGAAAAATACAAGCATTAAACAGAAAATAGGCAGAAAAACACGCAAGCAAAAAAAAAAAAAAGACAAAAGAGAGAGAGTGGAAAAGAGAAGGAACTGACAGGTTGTTTGAACCCAACCAACCCTAACCTTCTTCCCTCTCTTTCTCTCACTCTTTCTTTCTCTCTCTCTCTCTCCTTTTGTTACTCTAGTTTTCTGCTTTTTTTTTGCATTCTCAACATTTTGCTAATGCATTAGAACTTTTTAAAATCTCGGTGTTTTATCATAGTTACAAAATCGTGAATATATATTTTTAATGTATTTTTTTTGTTCTAAATGCAAACACATTTTACACAAATAACAAAACAATCCCAATACATTACATTACATACATAGAGAGAGAGAGAGAGAAAGAGAGAGAGAGAGAGAGAAAGTATCATCATGTAATGTAAACTTGATTCGAATCTTCCTTCTTCTTTTATATATAAATAGGCGGAATTGGGAATGGGATCCATACGTGAAATCCAACATTCTCTCTTTTAAGCACACACAATTAGCAGAAAAGAAGAGAAAACAAATCCACAATTCTATGAATGAATGATTATTTTAAACCAAATCCCTATTTAAGATCTCTTCTTGTCTTTTTCCCTATATATTTTAGGTTGAGGGGGGAGGGAGGGAAGTAGGAGGGGTAAAGAGAGAGGGGGGGAGGCTGAGTTTGTGTTCCATTAGAACTTTGGGTATTATTCTTACAGGTTTTTCTCTTGAAACCCATTCAAGTAGAAAAAGATGGACCTTTAATGGATTTTCCATGAAAAATTGATAAATCCCAAATGGGCAAAAATGTGAAAGCTTACCTGGGATAGAAGAAACACATGGGCTTAAAGGGGTGGTTCAAGGGGGGTTTGAATGGAGAGTAGAAAATTTAAAATTCTTTACTTAAAGACTAATGGGGGAGAGTGGAGAAATAACAGGATGGGGGAGTAAGGTTAGGGGTTAAAAAAGAGATGGGGAGGGGGAGGAAGAGAGAAAAGGGATTTTTTTTATCATTTGCTAATCTGGCAACACTGCTCAAAACGACTGAACAAACTTTTAAGTTTATTTTTCTTTCTCCTTTTAAGTAATTTTCTAATTAGCAATTAGTAGAGCAACAACAAAATTATGTTTTTCTATCTAATCAAAAAAAAAAGAATGGTTAGAGGCTAAGAGTTTTCTAGTTTACAATTGCTAGAAAATATAAGCTTATAACAAGTTTCTCATAAAAAAACAGTGATTAGAGGCTAAAGTTATCTAGGTCACAGATGCTACATTTTGGATAAAGAAAAAATTGTAGCCTCTAACCAGTCTCTAAATCAAAAAGCCTAGTTAGCGGCTAAGAGTTCTCTAATTCACAAATGCTAAGTCCGGATAACAAGAAAACTTAAGCCTCAAACCAGTCTCTGATAAAAAAAAGACTGATTAGAGGCTAAAGATCTCTAGGTCATAAATGGCTACATTTTGAATAGCAAAAAAAAAATGTAGCCTCTAACCAGTCTTTTTTATCAGAGATTGGTTAGAGGTTAAGAGTTCTCTAATTCACAAATGCTAAGTTTGGATAACAATAAAATGGAAGCCTCTAACCAGTCTCTGATTAAAAAAGACTGATTAGAGGCTAAGAGTTATGTAATTCACATTGATGGAAATTTAAACAAAACATTGTTTTTAATATTAATTTGGTTGCAAAACATCAAATTTTTTCATTTTCAAACATTCAAACTTTGATAAAAAGTTAAGTCAGTACATTTTCTACGAGAGGAGGGCTAGTGGCGCCATCTAACGACGTTACACGCACAAAATAAATGATCTACTTGTAATTCTTACGTCACCAAAACTGACAGGCATCTTGTAGACAGTTTCAAAAATTTCTTTGACTCCGCCCTTTTTATGAGCGTCAGACCAAATATCAACCAATTAAAAAATGAAAAGGGCGGGGCATGTGACATCAGACCCACTAACAAACCAATTAGAAATTGATGACGCTCATAAAAGGGGCGGAGCCAAAGAAATTTTGAAGCTGTTTACAGATGCCTGTCTAAAACAGAACAAACATCAAAAACTTTGCAGGTTTTCTAGTAATTATGCAGAATACCTGAGTTTGGCACTTTGACATTAAAACATCAATATATGTTCTCCCCCCCCCGCCTCCCCCCATTGTATTTTGTCTCTGAGGCTAAATTATCACAGTACTATTTTCATATTATTACTAGTTGCACTTAATTCTCTCTTTCTATTTCTATCTCTCACTTATTTTCTATTAAGTGTTTTTTTTGGGAGCTTCCGTCTATTCGTTAAATCCGCCAACATCATACTAATTGACTTTTTCATTAACCCCCCCCCCCCCCCCCTCCTCTCTCCTTCCACCCTTATTTCATTAACCCCCCCTTGCTTTTACTCCTCTAGAAAATAATACAAAAAGAGAAACTATTGTTGTCTTATTTTCATCAAATGAAACATAACAATGTTATTTCTATTTATAAAAAAAAATGTGAGAGGTTTTTTTTTGGGGGGGGGGGGGGGGGGGTTCTTTTTAAAAATATATATAAAAGAGGGTTTGGAAATTAATTAATTTTGATATTTAAAGTGGTTTCACTATTCTACAGCGCCACCTATTGGTAATTAAATAAATTAAAACTGCAGTGATTTTGGCTTAAAAATTTAAAAAAAAACTTTGGACTTCGAACTTGAATCCTCTAAGGAGACAGACAAGTGTGCTCAGCACAATACTATCGTTTGCCCCGCCCCCTTTATGAGCGTCAGACTAAATATCAATTAGAAATTAAAAAGGGCATGTGACATCAGACCAAATAACAAACTAATTAGAAGTTTGCCATTCATCATAAAAGGGGGCGGGGCAAACGACTGTATTGTGCTGAGCACATCTGCCTGTATGAGGAGGTGGCGGGACAGGCAATTAGAAATAGGGAGAAACAGAAGTTGGCTCCGCACCTTTTTATGACGACCGACAACATCTTCTAATTTGTTGGTTATGTAGTCTGACGTCACATGCTCCGCCCTTTTTAACGTCGAACCACACAACAAACCAATTTAGAAGTTGCCGGTCGTCATAAGAAGGGCGGAGCCAACTTCTGTTTGTCCCGATTTCTAATTGCCTGTGTAACAAACCAATTAGAAATTGATGACGCTCATTAAAATGGCGGAAGCCGAAGCTGTGTCTACAGATGCCTGTATTTCAAACAGGCAATTAGAAAACTGGATGAACAGAAGTTGGCTCCGCCCCTTTTTATGACGACTGACAACTTCTAATTGGTTGCTTTTGTCGTCAGACGTCACATGCTCCGCCCTTTTTAACGTCGAACCACACAACAAATCAATTAGAAGTTGCCGTTCGTCATAAAAAGGGGCGGAGCCAACTTGTGTTCATCTCGTTTTCTAATTGCCTGTTAACTTGGTAGTTGTATTGACCTTTCAAAGGTCAAACCTCGAGCTATTTCTTCTTTAGAAATATAAGCCAATCTAGCTGCAATTTCTGAATAGCTAGTTTTTCTGTTACAAATATAAAGGAATCAGTTAGTAATTATGAAGTAACCTCATTATTTAAAAACTAGAAAGAGAGAGAAATAGCTGATTGGTTGCCAGGCAACCTGTTAGAACACTAATTAAAACAGGTTTCACAAGATTGAATTGACATTCAAACACAACATTGTTTGTCAAAGTCTCTTCTCTGTTTTTTTTTTTAGCCTCCTACCGTTTTAATTCCTAACCCCACCTCCACCCCAATACCCTCCTCATCTCCCTGGTATATTTATTATTATAATAGTGTTTTAATAAGAGAGTATCCTATGGATACAATTATATGAATTATTATTATTCAGAACGTATTTCTCATTTTTTTTTTAAATTTGCTTTTTATTTTTTGATAAAAAAATGTATTTAATTGACGTCAAAATAGAAAACACACTTTTTTTTAATAAAAAAAAAAGTTAAAAGACCAAGTTTGTTATGGTTTCATAATAATTAATAATTAATTAATTAATAAAAAGCAGCGAAATAAGTTGTTTTTTTTTGTTATAATTTCATAAATTTATAATGAAAATGAATAGAAGAAGAAGAAAAAACAGCTACAAAAAAAGCTACAAAAAAGCCGCTTTGTTAAAAGCTAATTCGGTTAAAAGCTAAATTAGATAAGAACTTAACTGAACATGTGTACTAAATTCGAAAACAGTTAAACTAGACAATAGTTAAATTGAATAAGAACTAAACTGGACTTGAAACTAAAGTTTAGCTCTTGTCTCGTTTAGGACAACGGCTAAACTGGACAAAAGCTAAAATGGACAAGGGCTAAACTGGGAAAAGGCTAAACTGGGAAAAGGCTAAACTGGACAAAAGCTAAAATGGACAAGGGCTAAACTGCACAAGGGCTAAACTTTACATGAGTTCAACTGATCAAGAACTAAACTGGAAAAAAAGTTAAACTGAACAACAACTAAACTGGACTTGAAGCTAAAGTTTAGTTCATGTCTAGTT
This sequence comes from Brachycybe producta, assembly GCA_036925085.1. Lineage (NCBI taxonomy): Eukaryota > Metazoa > Arthropoda > Diplopoda > Playtdesmida > Andrognathidae > Brachycybe > Brachycybe producta. The sequence continues at coordinate 3,078,191 of JAUPFP010000003.1, forward strand.
TAGAACTATGGCTAAACTGGACAAGGGCTTAACTGGACAAAAGCTAAAATAGAAAAGGGCTAAACTGCACAAAGGCTAAACTTTACATGAGTTCAACTGATCAAGAACTAAACTGGACCTAAACTAAAGCCCTTGTCTAGTTTAGGACAAGGGCTAAACTGGACGAAGACTAATTTGAAAGAGTTAAACTGGACATGGACTACTGTAGAGTTTAGTCCTAGTCCAGGTTAGGTCATGTCCAGTTTAGAACAAGGACTAAATTTAACAAAAACTAATTTGGAAACGAGTTGAATTGGACAACTAATTTCATTGGACGAGAGTTAAACTTCAACAGAACTAACTTAGACAAGAGCTAAAGAGGTTTCTTAAGGCTAGTTTTAAAGTGTAAACGGGGCTTCCTGAAATCTTGATTCTTCTGTTTTTCAGAAGAGCAAAATTAAGACAAAACTAGAAAGTGTTTTTAGAAACTAGAAGGGTAAAACCCAATCACTTATGTATACATTGATGTTAACATATGTTTTAGCAGGCGATATTTTTTTTAAATGTTTATTTTGAAAGATATCGACAAGAAAATTATCTTTAAGTGATTGAGTTACCCTTCTAGTTTTTAAAATATTTTCTAGTTTTGTCTTAATTTTGTTCTTCTGAAAAGAGAGTAATCAGAGAGTTTGAAAATCAGCTAATTTGTGGAATGTGCATGGAACACAATAGAGGTTTGTGTTGTGTGGCTATTATTGCCATTGAAAGTGTTTTAAAAACTAGAAGGGTAGCTCAATAACTACGAGAAAATGCAAGCAAAAGATATTTTTCTATATATATATTGTGGCATTCAAACATATTGGAAGTTGTTCTGGTCCTTTGGAAGCAAAAAGCAATCTGATATTTTATTAAGATTTGTTGGTTGCAATTTGGAACTTCCACCACTGTGACAATTGTTTTCTTTGTTGGACTCCAAAAACCACATTCTTATTATTAATCGGAACCAACTCAATATTAAACTGTGTTCCACATTGGAAGCCAACAAATAAATCACAATTCTCAACCACAAATTGAAACGTAGAGATGTCAATCAACGGTTCGGAATCGGTAAAACCGGTTCACCAGTTACTGGAAATGATCAAACCGGTTAACCAATTAATGGAATTGATCGAATCGGTTCACCAGTTACTGGAATTGATCGAACCGGTTCACCAGTATATGTCAAACTGATAAGAACTGGTTCCGAACCGAGTAGATTTGGTTCGGTTCGTTTCGGTTCTACTGTTTGCCACCTTCTAAATTATATGCTATCTAACACTATCTGTGTTTATTGTTCTGAAACTGCAGAATAACAATGACATGATAAGGTTAAAATGACACACTAGGTGGCGATAGTGTCGTTATTCATCATTTTCTAACTTCATTTATAAAATATGCAAAACAATTTTAGAAACAACTTTTTAGAAGAAACTGAAAGTACACTAAAAACTAGAAAAGAAATTGAATTTGAGCTCAGAAGTGTTGTCATGATGATATTTTTCAAAATACACATTTTATAGAAGTTTGAAAAAGGCCTAACTTTGTTAACTAAAGTCAAGTTTGTTAATTGCAAAATATTTCAAATTTAAAAGTTAAAAAAAGTTGATTTTGAAAGATGATAATGAAAACACATCATCCATTTTACTATTCTAGTTTCAATTACACATTCAGGTTTTTATATTTAAAAACAAATTTGGATCTGAATTGCTCAGCATGAGAACAGTGGCGCCATCTGAAGAGTACAAAAGTAAATTTTAAAAAAAGACGTTTAAAAAATCCTAATTAATTATATTTTCTTTTTTCAAAAAATAATTCACAAACAATAAATACAATTAATGTATTGTTTTCCCCCCTTTTTTCAATGAAAAATCCACTAAATTCACGTTTCGCACTGTCAACACTAGATGGCGATACTGATGCTGCTTGGTAAATTACCACTAGTAATAAACTTTCACATTAAAAAAAACATGACTAGAAATCGGGTTAATCCGCATTTTTCAAACAACTTCAGAACATGAATGATGAATTAATCAGAACCGGTTATTATCAACATTATTTTGTTGATAGCATTTGCTATTAACATTTTTAAAAAGTCTCTAGAAATGTTAAAAACATTTGAACCGGTTCGTAACATCAACGAACTGATCAGAACCGGTTTCCAAATTGTATTAGCAGAATTGCAACAGCACATTAGTTAGCGGTGGCAACGAGTAGAGAGAACCGAACTGATTCTACTCGGTTCGGAACCGGTTTCGAATCAGTTCTTAACAGTTCAACCTATACTGGCAAACTGGTTCTTTCAGTTTCAATAATTGGCGAACCGGTTCTACCGGTTCGAAACCGTTGACAACTACCAAGACAGGCAAGTAAAGACAGTAAGATACAGTCGTTTGCTCCGCCCCTTTTATGACAACCGGCAACTTCTAATTGGTTTGTTGTGTAATTCAACGTTGAAAAGGGCGGAGAATGTGACGTCAGACTACATAACCAACCAATTAGAAGTTGCGTTCATCATAAAAAGGACGGAGCCAACTTCTGTTTGTCCAGATTTCTAATTGCCTGTACTTCTAATTGGTTTGTTATTTGGTCTGACGCTCATAAAAGGGCGGGACAAACGACTGTATCTCCCTGCCTTTACATGTCTGTCTATCAAGGGAGAGAGAGAGAGAGTTGTAATTCCATTGTTCTCTCTGCTTCATTTGCATATTTTGCAACAATCTTAAGTTGAAAATTGCAAACACGCATTTTTTTTTCTTCTTCTCTAGATTTTGTTTGTTAACAAAAAAAAACGTAAAAAATAACAACAATGACATAAAAAAATAAAGAGGAAATTAAAAAAAAAATGCAATGAGAGTTTATTTTAAAAGATTTTGGCTTCAAAATAAAAAGAGGGGGGAGTTTAAAGGAGGTGCCGATGTGATAAAAATTAAGGGGAAATTGCTTTTTTTTTTCTTCATATAAAAGTGGTGAGAGGAGGAGGAGGAAAATAGTTGTTACTGTATGGATGGTAAGGGGTGGTAGGGGAGGAGGAATGAGGAATGAAAGTGGTACCCGTTGGTTGGCTTGGTAAAACAGCTCCTGAATGAATGAATGAATGAGAAAAACAAAATTTCACCTGTTTACAAGCTAACAAGCAATTATTGGAGGATTAATTTCCTGACAAGAAAAAAAAAACCTGTATATAAATAGAGAGAAAGAAAGAATAAGAGAGAAAAAAGGGCAAAAGTAATAAGAGAGAGAGAGAGAGAGAGAGAGAATGAGAGAACCACTTGGACCTTTTATTTCATTCTTTATAAGGTTCAATTGCTTTCCTGATGATGATGATGATAATCATCATTATCATCAGAGATACCACACACAGAAAAAATGAATGAAAGAGAGATAGAGAGAGACAATGAGAGAAAGAATGAAAGAGAGTGAGAGAGAGAAACAAAAATTGCATCAATTGGCAATTATCTGCAATAATAAGCTGAAGAAAAAAATGCCGATTGGTCAGAATTAAGAAAATAAAAAGCCTTTTCCTGATTGCAGAAAAACAAGAAGACTATCTTATGATAGTAAAAATTTGTCATACATAGCTCACAACCTTGTTAAAATCGCATTTTAAGGCAATGTACACCATGCCTGAAAACACGAAGCCATTCTACATAAAACCCTATAAGACAAAATAACCTGCAGTCTCATTACAGAAAAAAAAAATATAGACTTGTCATATGACAGTATAGTGTCACATCTAGCTCACAACCTTGTTACAATCACAAAATAAAATTACAAAATATTATGACAAATACTATCATATAGAAAGTAAATTAAAGTTAAAAGGGAGCAGCATTTTTACAGTTATAGTGGAAAATAAGTTATTTTACAAAATAACCAGACAAGATGCAAAAAAAAAACCTCACTATTTTGACACTCACTACGCACATTGACTAGCATTTTAAGGAAATGTACACAATGCCTGCAAACACGAAGCCAATCTACATAAAACCACGTTAAGACAAAATAACCTGCAGTCTCATTACAGAAAAAAAAATAAAGACATCATATGACAGTAAAGTGTCACATCTAGCTCACAACCTTGTTACAATTCACAAAAAAAAACTACAAAATGCTATTATGACAAATACTTGTCATATGACTGTTGAATAGTATAAAATGACAATCATTAAAAAAAAATAGTGGCACAAGTGACATCATACGAAATGACTGTCACCATTTTATGACTTTGTTGTTGTTGTTGTAATAAAGACCAACTTCTCTCTTCTTATGACTCAATTTCACAAATCAAACTTAGCACTTGAAACTTCAACTTGAACACTCAAGAGATAACGAACCATACTTCTAGTAACATTTTAAGACTGGAAAGTGTATCACCCTGTACACAAAGATTTATGTGACTTAAAAAAATAAGTCACAACAACAACACAAACAACCTGACAATTGTCATATGAAGAGAGATTAAATTGGAAGGTTGTATTAGGATTAAAATACTGATATTGCCAGGCAAAAGGTGGCCACGTGCAACGTGTCTAACAAATACGACAAATAGAAACAACTTAAGAATGCAAGTAGATCATTTATTTTGTGCGTGTAGCGTTAGATGGCGCCACTAATCCTCCTTCCATAGAAATGTACTGCTGACACTTCTTCAACTCTTGACTCACCTTCATTCCTTCCTTTTTTTTTCTTTCACGTGGCAAACTTTTAATTGCGTCATCGCTATTTCTCTACACGTGCTCTCTCTCTCTTCACTTATATTATGTTCTGGGTATAAGTTTGTCCACGTGCTGCTGATAATTAAGGTTGTTTTGGACGCTTTTAGAGCTAAAATGAGGCTGCATTCGATTTCAACTAATTGGCGACGAGTGTAGTTGGCCACCCCTATGGGAGGTTGCATGGCGCCATCTACGTTGCATTTTACACAAGTATTTTTTTCTATGAAGCCCTCTCTTAAGCCAAATTGGCCCCAAAAGTTTCAAAAAAATGTTACAAAGTACAAAAAATAAAGAAATTTAAAAACTATTAAAAAAATGTCCAATATTTAAAAAAGTGGGTCCCGACTAGAACAAAACGAACAGAACAAAGTTCGCGAACAGTGTCGAACGGTTTTTCGAAACATTTCTCTGTAAACAATTTTGTTCGTTGTTCGTTTCAGATTAACCCAAACCACCAGTTGTCGTTTTTTTTGTCCGTCATATCAAAAGGATGTTCGAGCTCGGCCTCCAGAAGTATTTTTGGACATTTCGGCGAACATTTCTCCCCCCCCCCCCCCACAAACATAACAATCATTATCGGTTCTGAAATAATCAGGTTACTAACTGGAAGCATGTTGCGAACACCATGTTCTTGTTCAAAGTTTGAACAATTCGGCCACATCAATCAGAACAACGAACATGTTCTTTGAGAAATGTTCGCGAACAGTATTCTGTTCTGGAGTCTGGACCCACCCTTAAAAACAGGCGATTAAAAATCGGAACGAACAGAAGTTGGCTCCGCCCTTTTTATGACGACTGGCAACTTTCTAATTGGTTGGTTATGTAGTCTGACGTCACATGCTCCGCCCTTTTCAACGTCGAACCACACAACAAACCAATTAGAAAGTTGCCGGTCGTCATAAAAAGGGCGGAGCCAACTTCTGTTTGTCCCAATTTCTAATTGCCTGTTCCTTAAAAGGGCCCCCCTCTCTCTCTCAAAGTGGGCACAACTGACACATGATCTCATAAAAAAATATGCTGCTCCGTTACGGCCAATACTTTTCTAAATTATATTAAATCATTAATATTTATGAAAATGACAGATAAAAAAAATAGGAGGGACCCTGGGCCCCCTCTTTCTCTGTCCCCACCAACTACCTGCCTTAAAAAAATGTCGATTTGATTTTCCTTTTAGAAAATAAAAGATTTATTTTATCGTTTTGTATAATCACATCATTAAATTTGTTTGTTTTTTTTATTTCTACATTGAACGAAGAATGAATAACACACATGTTACAACACACAAGCGACCATAGTAATTAAGGCAAGTTTGTGTGTTATTATTATTAGTAGCTAGCTAGCTACCCCTTGAAATCATCAGTGACGGCAATTACTGTATGCTTACATGCTATACAGTGCTGCCACCCTTTATTTATATAAAAGGCGCGCAAAGAGCCATATATATTTGTCTCTTTCTATTATTATTATTATTATTATTATACAAGTGCTTTATGTTAGCGTCAAAGTAGAAAATCAGTCATTTTACAAACTTACTAGTCGTTATGCGAAACCGCCAGATTTTCTTTTTTACTAGCAATGTTAGGTAATTAATTTGTAAAATGTTGAAAACATTAAAAATTATTTAAAAAAACAGTTGATTTTCCAACTCTAGAAAGAGAAATTATAAGTGTGTTAGAAACTAGAACGGGTAATTGAATCACTTAATAGTTATATAAAATCTTTTCAATATGAAAAGATCTTTTTTTTTAAAAAAAAAAGCTTATTTTAAAAGATATCAACATGAAAATAGCCTTAAATGATTGAGCTACCCTTCTAGTTTCTAAAACAAATTCAAAGTTTCTCTTCATTTTGCTCCTTTGAAAGGACAAAAATAATCAAAAATTCGAGAGGCGTGTCTTTGTGAGATGCAAAAATGAAGAGAAACTTTGAAAGTGTTTTAAAAACTAGAAGGGTAGCTCAATAAACTTAAATTGTAAAATAGTAATTTCAAGTTACTATCTTTCAAAATAAACTATTTATGGCAGTTTGAAAATGACTCAACTTTAAACAAGACAATATTTTTGAATTTTTGTCTATAAAAAGTTTATTTTGAAAGATATCAAAAAATATGTAAATTGTTTAATTACCCTTCTAGTTTCTAAAAAAAAAACACAAAAAAAAATATATTGACGTTTTATAAATTGACTAGTGAATTTACAGAATAACTAATTTTGCATTTTGAACGAGTTAATATAATTGTGTGATCTCGTTTTAATGAATACATTAGAGATATATATATAAAAAATGTTCCTATTGGTCAAATACAAATGAGCACATATATTACGTCAGTAGCTAAAAAAAGCTATCAAAAGAGCCGCTCTCTTCATAGAGAGAGAAAGACAGAGTTTGTTATATGTTTAAGTGTATGACACTTTAACATTGCAGTTTACACATTGATTTCAATGTGAGAAGAGAGAGAAAGAGCGGAAAGTCAACGGTAATGTCTCTATAAGATCAAAGTGAGAGAAGAAGAAACAAAAGTGCGGCGGGTTTCTCTTATAGATGATGCCGCTGATGTTGATACCATCAGCCGTCAAATCTTGTATCATCATCATTTACGTGAAATTTTCTATGGTTGTTATTATCGTATAAGAGGCTCATATATAAGTAACAACAACAAAAAAAAAGCTTATTTTGAAATATACTTTATATTATAAATATCAGTGATTAGTTTTTTTTTGTTGTGTTTTAGCAAAATTTATTTGGATCAGAAAAAGAAAAAAATACCTAAATTTAAACAAGGTTTTTGTGTTGTTGTGGGAAGGAAGACAAATCAAAAAAAGAAGAGATTTTTCATCTTCGGTTCAGTTTTTCTTGCCAATGAGGTGGAAGTTGACCAAAGTGGACAGTGGTCAACCAGCTGTGCCCTCAAACAATTCAAAGTAAGGTATTATTATTCATCAAAATTCATCATAAAATAACTCTTTAAGGATTGTTCTCTCTCCTTTCTGTTTTTTTCTTATCTGAGGTTCCAGGTTTTAAAAAAAATCCACCTGTTCCTGAATTATTATTGCATGAAACTTCTCCTTTTTATTATAGTTTTATTGTTTAAAAAATTCACTAAAATTTGCAGGAATTTTCCATTTAAATTTAGTGGAAATATTATGCAAGAAAATGAGAGAAAATGTGTTGTAGAGAAAATGCGTTAAGAAAGTTTATGAAATTATGATGTATGGTAGAAAAAATTGCTGAAATATGTTGAAAAATTGCAGAAATATGCAAGAAAATTGCAGAAATGTGAAAAAAAAAGCAGAATTCTGCAGTCAATTTACAGAAATGTACAGATAAATACAGTTTAAATATCTAAACTATGCATTATGCATGAACCGTTTATATACATGCAGAAAATCTATAAAAAAGAAAACATGCGGAAAATCGGCAAAAAAGTAGAAAATCTACAAAAAAAATATTCAGAAAATTACAGAAAACAAAGAAAATATTCAGAAAATCTACAGAAAACAAAGAAAATATTCAGAAAATCTACAGAAAACATGCAGAAATTATGCAATCTTAAGAAAACTTGCAAAAATATACAAACAACTTAAAAGAATACATCTGATTAGTTGCAGCAACAACAAAATCTGCAAAAAAAACATGCAGAAAATCTACAGAAAACTATACAGAAAATATGCAATCTGAAGAAGACTTGCAAAAATATACAAACAACTTAAAAGAATACATCTGATTTAGTTGCAACAACAACAAAAATCTGCAAAGAATTTAGAAGAATTTAGAAGAAACTTTCAGAAATCTAAAGGAAACTAGAAATCAACAAACAAACGCTACAGAAAAAAAACTTTTTAGAAATGTGCAGGAAATTTATAAAAGTCAGCAACAAATAAAAAAAAATACAGAAGGAGTGTTACATCTAAGGCCAGGATCCCACATAATTTAAAAATGCCGATTGAAAATATTGGAAGAAAACGTTTTTTTTTTTTACAAAAAACAACAATATGCAGAAAATTCAGAAGAAACTTTCAGAAATCTTAAGAAAACTACAAAAGTCTGCAGAAAAAAAATGCAGGAATCCAGAATCCCTCCCATATGTGGAAAATTAAAGCCAATTAAAGTTAAATTAGAATAATTTTATTCGATTTCTGCCTATAGAATAGAATTATTTAAATTAAGATAAATTCTATTTTCAGTTTCAGTTCGGCGTTTTCTTTTTATCAGACAGACTTTCAGCCTCTTAGAAATTTCTAGGAAAAATTACAGGAAGTTTCTAGCAAATTGCAAGCAGAAAACTTTCAGAAATCTTTGCAGAATTATTACAGAAAATCTAAGGGGTTTTTTTTCCCACACGAACCACTTTTTAGTGGTCGAGAGTTCAACTCCAAAATGTAGTCGTCCTGTCGCTCGTATGAAAACATCCTTTCCGTCGCAATACAATTATCAACCACACATCCCAGCCACTTGTGATAGCATTTAACAGTCGAACTCGACCACTTAAAAGCGATCCGTGTACAAAGGATCTTTTGCACACGAACCACTTTTTAGTGGTTGAGTTCAACTGCAAAATGTGGTCGTCCTGTCGCTTGTGCGAAAAAGTCAGACGTCTTTTCATAGAAGTACAATTATCAACCACACATTCCAGCCACTTGTGATAGCATTTAACAGTCGAACTCGATTACTAAAAGTAGTAAAAACACAAAAGTGGTCCGTGTTTCAAAGGCTCCTACAGGAAATGTGTCGAATTTACGCCAATTTGTACATTATTTTTTTATGTTTTCTGATGTCGTGAAACATGTTTTTTTAAAAAACGGATGTCGAAACGCAAATAAAACGATTCCAGAGCCTCTCTCTGCTCTGTCTCTCAAGCGGTTTTCTCTCTTTCGCTTTATTTCTAATGATAAATGAGCGTTTTGTCTGAATTCATTTTCACCTGCAGCTGTGTATATCTCAGTTTAAGACCTATTTATCATTATTCAAATATTAAATATATAGCCATTTAATAAAAAAGATGATGATGTTCTCTAATAATGACAATAAGGAAGGGGGTTGGACGAGGCTAGGTTCTTAATGAGAGTCCAACGACCAGGATGCACCTGTGTAACTATTGTAAACATTAAATTTTAATGTTTACTACTTAGCCTACTACAATTGGAATAATATTAAAAACGCCGGGTTCACATCAAGCTCACAAAACAAAACAGAAACTCAATGTTTCGAGAGGCAAATTGGCTACAATAATAAAACATTTCTGCAACTTTTGTGTTTTGTTCTAAAACATTTCTGCAACGTTTGTGTTTTGTCTTCAATTTCACAAAACTATTCCATGTCTTCCGGTTCAAATCGGTAAACATCAAAATGTTTTTGTTTTGTCTCTGTATTATGCAACATTTTGTCAACTGTTGTCTGTGCAGTTGTTGACAATTAGTATTAAAACAACAACAGAACAGTTGCGTAGTTTACCCGTATGGAGCGCTATAGAAACACAAAACAAAACCCAAATTTGTTTGTGTTGTGTCGCACAAATTTGTTGTGGTTTTGTCTTGTTTTATTTTCCAGAATCTGCTTTTTCTCTGGCGTTTTTGTTGAGTTTTTGTCTCGAACTCATGTTGCACTTTTTGTCAGCTTGGTGTGGACCCGGCCTTTATGTCCGATACACATCAAGCTGACAAAACATAAAACAGAAACGCAATGTTTCGAGAGACAAATTGGCGACAATTCTAAAACATTTCTGCAACGTTTGTGTTTTGTCTTTAATTTCACAAAACTATTCCATGTCTTCCGCAGCTCAAATCGGTAAACATCAAAATGTTTTTGTTTTGTCTCTGTATTATGCAACATGTTGTCAACTGTTGTCTGTGCAGTTGTGGACATTTAGTATTAAAACAACAACAGAACAGTTGCGTAGTTTACGTAGAGGACAGCTACAGAAACAAAAACAAAACCCAAATTTGTTTCTGTTTTGTGTCGCACAAATTTGTTGTGGTTTTGTCTTGAGTAACTGCTGACAGTTGTTTCAGTTTTGTTTTGTTTTCAAAATCGGCTTTTTCTGTAATATTTGTTGTGTTTTTGTCTCTTGAACTCATGTTGCACTTTTGTGTCAGCTTGATGTGAACCCGGCCTTCCAGTTTTCCTCTCCATTAGGATTCAATGAGAAAACAGAACAAAATAACTGTTTAGATTAATTAATTTTTATTCAGTTAGTTAAACCACTTTTACGAGGTCCATAAATTCTCTAATTTGATTGTAATCTTGTTTAGAGACTAGATTGGTCATTTACTCACCTTTGTTTTGTTTTCTTTGTAGGAGCAACTTCGAAGATGAAAATATGTTAGAAACTAGAAAAGAAAAGAAATATGGAAATTAATAGTTTGAAAAATCGTTTTACACGAAAAATCGGATAACACGAAATATTAAAAATAATATACAAATTCTATTTTTAATACGAATATCGTTTAACTGAAGAAAAAATAGTGAAAACCGTTTAACACGAAATATTAAAATAATATAAAAATTCTATTTTTAATACGAATATCGTTTAACTGAATAAAAAAATAGTGAAAACCGTTTAACACAAAAAATCGGATAACACGAAATGTATTTACAGTCTATTAGAAAAATATAAAAATTCTTCTTAATACGAAATTCGTTTAACACGATTTAAAAACCTGTGAAAAAGCATTAAACTTGAAAACATAACACGAAAAATCGGATAACACGAAATATTAAAAATAATATAAAAATTCTGTTTTTAATACGAATATCGTTTAACTAAAAAGACATAAAGTGAGAACCGTTTAACACGAAAAATCGGATAACACGAAATATATTTTCGGTCCAGTCCTTTATATAGAAAGAATATCAAACTTCTTTTAATACGAAATTCGTTTTAAATTGTTAAACGTGGCCTCTTCAACTCTTTTATCTTCTGTCTTTCAGGTGGAAAATGAAGAGAAACTAGAAAGTGTTTTTTTTAGAAACTAGAAGGGTAGTTCAATCACTTAAGGATATTTTCATGCTGTGATATCTTTCAAAATAAACTTTTTATGGCAGTTTGAAAGCGACCCAACTTTAAGCAGACGATATATAAAGTTTATTTTGAAAGATATATCAAACGTGAAAATACCTCTTAAGTGATTGACCTACCCTTCTAGTTTCTAAAACTCTTTCTAATTTTTTCATAATCTTGTTTCCAAGGGGGTTTTCCTAGAAGGGTAGCTCAATCACTTAAGGGGTCTTTTTTTTCATATTGATATATATAGTTCAAAATAAACTTTTTATAGTTAAAATTATAAAATATCGTCGTCGTCTTAAAATTGGATCATTTTTAAAACACATAAAAAGTTTATTTTGAAAGATATCAAACGTGAAAATACCTCTGAAGTGATTGAGCTACTACTACCCTTCTAGTTTCTAAAACACAGTTCGAAAACGAGCGTTTCATTAACCCAATTAAGGAGAATTTGAAAGTGTGTTAGATACTAGAAGGCTCAATCACTTAATATTTTCATGTCGATATCTTTTTTTTATGGACAAACATTAAAAAAAAATGTCTGTCATTTTCAAACTGACATAAAAAGTTTATTTTAAAAGATATCCAAATGAAAATTTCTCGTAAGTGAATCAGAGCAATACCCTTCTAGTTTCTAAAACATTTTTTTTCTTGCTCCTGAAAAAAACATAAGCGACTTTTACGCTTTAAAACTAGCTTTTAAATACAGGCAGTTAGAAATAGGTGAAAACTTCAGTCGGCTCCGCCCTTTTTATGACGATCGGCAACTTCTAATTGGGTTTGTTGTGTGGTTCGACGTTGAAAAGGGCGGAGAGCATGTGACGTCAGACATCATAACCAACCAATTAGAAGTTGCCAGTCGTCATAACAAGGGCGGAGCCAACTGAAGTTCTGACCGATTTCTAACTGTGCCTGTCTTTTAAATTCGTTTATTAAAAAATGTAGAATAGCCAATTTTGAAACACGCTTTCAGTTTCAGTTGTAACAATTTTGTGATAAGTGATACGACACAATTGGAAATTGTGTTTTTATTTATAAAAAAAAGATCGATTAGACTTTCCTAGGAAATAATGGGGTATCAATATCATTCATTATCATCATCAGACTTTTTTTCTCATCATTTTTCTCTCTTTGAGGCTTTGTTAAACAAAATCCCTCAATTTTCAAAATACGAAAGAAAATCCTCTCCCTTTTCCCCTTCCTTTTTCCTTTCTTACAAAATTCCCCCTTTCCCCCTTTAAAAATGACTATTTAGAGGCTACACTTTTACACTCCAGTGTTACCCCCTTATTACACTAATTTACACACCAAACATTTAAAAAAAACGCAGGAAATTGATATTTAAACTCAATAAACACAGAAATGTGTATAAAGAATGATTGCTCTGGGCAACTATACCCTAGTATAAGTTATGACTAGGGCTCGGATTTACATGCAATTAGAAATCGGGACATACAAAAGTTGGCTCCGCCTTTTTTATGACGACTGGCAACTTCTAATTGGTTTGTTGTGTGGTTCGACGTTGAAAAGCGTGGAGCATGTGACGTCAGACTTCATAACCAACCAATTAGAAAGTTGCCAGTCGTTATAAAAAGGGCGGACCCAACTTCTGTATGTCCCGATTTCTAATTGCATGTGTGTGTGAAATCCCTCTGAACTCCTTTCCTGGAAAACCTCTTTGAAAATAGGCAGTTAGAAATCGGAGAGAACTTCAGTTGGCTCCGCCCTTGTTATGACGACTGGCAACTTCTAATTGGTTGGTTATGTAGTTTGACGTCAAATGCTCCGCTCTTTTCAACGTCGAACCACACAACAAACCCAATTAGAAGTTGCCGGTCGTCATAAAAAAGGGCGGAGCCAACTGAAGTTCTGCCCGATTTCTAACTGCCTGTCTTTGAAAAACTTGTAACTTGTGAAAGTCATGAAAACTCAATGCATATCCAATGTAAGGAATTGTAAAACCTTTGCGGGGGGAAAATACCCTGTTAACCCCGACTAAACCTCAGGGTTGTAATTTCTCCCAACCTTAATGTCAAAACCCCAGTGAACCTTTCACTCTTTAAAGAAGAGTGGACCACCCACAGTTAATTTTCACCTAAAGAGACGCCCATAATGTCAATGAATCATATTCTTTTATGATAATGACGTCACAACACCACTTAAAAGAAGAAAAAAAAAATGTCCAAAATCAGAAAGGAAGGAAGAAAATTTCTTCTTAATTAATAATAATTGAGTCGTGTTAATAATATAAGAATGCTAAAGAGGAGGTGACTAAAAGGGGGTGTGGGGGTGGGCCAAAAATAAAAAGAAACGTCATAAATTTGGCAAGTTACTTAAGTGTCATATTGCACTCATTAATCAGCAACAGCAGCCACCAAAGACCACTCCCAATGTGTATTAAAAAAACACAATAGAGGATAACATAAGAGACGTACAACCTCCCACCCCACAAATAATATAAGTATTATTAAAGGATTGGGGGGGGGGGAGGAGGAGGGTAGAGAGAGATTATTAATATTTATTACAGGGTGGAACACTAAATACAGGACAGGCATTTAGAAATCGGGATGAACAGAAGTTGGTTCCGCCCTTTTTATGACGACCGGCAACTTCTAATTGGTTGGTTACATAGTCGGACGTCACATGCGCCGCCCTTTTCAACGTCGAACCACACAACAAATTAGAAGTTGCCGTTCGTCATAAAAAGGGCGGAGCCAACGTCTGTTTGTCCCGATTTCTAATTGGTTTGTTGTGTGGTTCGACGTTGAAAAGGGCGGATCATTTGACGTCAGACTACATAACCAACAAATTAGAAGTTGCCGTTCGTCATAAAAAGGAGCGAAGCAAACGTATGTTCGTTCCGATTTCTAATTGCCTGTAAATACAGGACCATACCGCCGCCATTGTTAAACAAATGCAGAGAAAAATCTTTTGCTATAAACTGAAAAGTTTTAAAAAAAAATTTTGAAAAGAAGAAAATTTGAGAAAGTTTGTTCAAAACTAGAAGAGTAACAACTTGTAAATATGATAAAAGGTTTTTTTTTGTTTCGTCCTGAAGATATCTTTCAAAATAAACATTTTGTAAGAACTTTGATTAGTTTGTAAAATTGGCCTCAATTCAGCCTCATTTTAAATCGGAATTGACTTTCGAGTAAAAATTAAAATAGAAATTGAAAGTGTTTTAGAAACTAGAAGGGTAGCTGAATACCTTATAGTAGGGATGAGCCATTCGAATCTTCGAATCTTGAAAAATATTCGAGATTCGAAAACTCGAATCTTTGCCGCTTTTTTCGTCTTTCGATTCTTTCGAATCCTTAAAAAACCGGTTAAAAACGTTGGTAAAATTAGTTTTACTAATAAAAACTAATAAAAAAACCGGCGATTGTTGCAATTTCGGTTGGTATCCGGGGATCACCAATGGATCACCTTGTGGCCTGACCCTGAGTGCCACACTGTGTTTTTTTATTATTAATAATTTAATATTTAATATTATTTCATTGATTTGTATCTTCTTAATGAATTAATTATATAAGATTCTTATATGAAGGATTCGAGAACCTTTTAGGATTCGGATTCCAGAAAATTTAGGATTCGTCCCACCTCTACTTAATAGTATTTTCATATTGATATCTTACAAAATAAACTTTTTGTAGTGAAAAATTAAAATATCGTCTGCTTAAAAGTTTGATTGTTATACTGTCAATCTGCGGAATCAGGCATTCTGAAAAACCACCCAACCTGCTTAGTGAATCTGCAAAATTTTAACACCTAAAATGTACTGAATTTTGAAGATTCCACTAGCAGGTTTGGTGGTTTTGCAGATGGACTAGGCAATCTGCAGATTGACAGTAACATGGTCATTTTCAAACCTTGCATAAAAGTTCATTTTAAAAGATAACAACATGAAAATTACTCTAAGAGATTGCCGCTACCCATCTAGTTTTTAAAACACTTTCAAGTCTCTTTTAATCTTATACTTTGTACATAGTCATGAGTTAAATGAATTCAAATTAAATGTGTTTAGGTGAATTATACGGAAACCAGTTAAGGACATGAACCCCAAATAAAAATTGACTTTAATTTTTAATATTTTAAATTGAAATACAAAATCAATATTTTAATGTCAATAGTTTAGGCCTATATTTAAGTATTAACTCAATATTTTCAGATTATTAACTGAATAAATTGAATTCACTAAGTTTGCTTGTTTGTCCTTCACGGGGCTCTGTAGAACACGTTTATTATTTAAATGAATTTAAATTAGCAGGTATTTACTAGGTAATACCTCTTGAATGATTGAATTACTCTTTAAACTTTTTTCCAAAAAGTTTATTTTGAAAGATATTTCAAGAAAAACCGTCAATTAATTTACTTTTCTACTTTTTGTCTACTTTTTAAAGTTTCTCCTAAAAAAAAAAGCATAAAAAACTAGAATTTCCTGCCTAACTTTGTCTCATGTGACATGTCGCATATGATGTGTCACTTGTGACGTTTCCTTTTTAACCACCCCCCTCCCCACCACCACCACCAGGTGGCCTTCTGATGTCATTTAACACCTGTGATGAAATGAAAAACAAGTTTCATATTGCATTGTTTTTTTAAGTGAAGTGTGACCAGTCCAATTAACAACGTTAGCCTCTAAGGAAGGGTGTGTGTGTGTGTCTAAGAGGGGGGGGATGAGGTGGTAAGACCCCCCCCTCCCGCCATAACACAGACTCATATAACACACAGCTAAATAATATAATTTATAATAAGCGTGTTAAGTACACTAATTTACAAAAGAAAAATGGAAAGTTTAAATGACGTTCATTCTTATTTAAGTAGAACATTTTTATTGGTTGTCACGCACAAAGTTAAAGGAAATGCTTTAAAATATATATAATGTAATACTATATACTAGAAAAACAACCCCTCTCGTAGCCAATTGGCGTGCAAAGACGTTAAGCACGTATGAACCTATATAGTTGTGACCGCTTGAACCCGTGTAAAATAACTCAAAACCCCCATTTTTTAAAGCTGAGTAAAGACGGATCAATTCGGGCTTGCGTCAAGTTCTGAGTGTGAGAATGTACGGAACATTTGCTCAATGTATTGGCAACGACGGGAGCAAAAAAACAAGAAAATTAAACAAAAAGCAGAAGTTGGCTCCGCCCTTTTTATGACGAATGGCAACTTCTAATTGGTTTGTTGTTTGGTTCGACATTGAAAAGGACGGAGAGCGTGTGACGTCAGACTACATAACCAACCAATTAGAAGTTGCCGGTCGTCATAAAAAGGGCGGAGCCAACTTCTGTTCGTTCCGATTTCTAATTGCCTGTGGGTCTCATGGCTCTCACACCCTATTAGTAATGTTGGGTCATGGGGTCATTCCCCCCCCCCCTTGCAATGTGAATTATATTTTCAAATATATTTCAGAAGGTGGCGCTGGACGAAACAAAACAAATTATGAAATTAAATAAAACGAGGAATAATAAAAGAGAAAGATAAATAGGTGTTGTGGTCATAGAAATATTTCAAAAGAGACCCAATGAATGGACAAGCTAGTATTGATCGTGTGTACCCAGCCCTTTATATATTTTCCATATCTATCCAGGCACAAATATTTAGCTAAAATTATTAAGATAACTGAACAAGTGCTAAAGCGGACAAAAAAACTAAACAGGACAACAGCTAAACTGGACAAGAGCTGGACTGTAGTTTACCCCTTATCAAATTTAGTTTTTTTGTCCAGTTTAGGACAAAAACTAAATTGGATAAGAGCTAAACTGCAATAAGAGCTAAACTACAATAAGAGCTAAACAGCAATAAGAGCTAAACAGCAATAAGAGCTAAACAGCAATAAGAGCTAAACAGCAATAAGAGCTAAACTGGACATGAACTCGATTGGACTAAAAACTAGACTGTATAAAAGCTAAACTGGACAAGAACTAAAATGGACAAGATGACAACAATTATACAATAGTCAAACTAGTCAAGAGTTGCTAAAGTCTTAAAATTCCATTTTCATTTGTCATCATTTCTCTTATTAGTCATGCCGTGAGGTGTCGCCACCATCACTCTGATACTAGTTTACTCATTAGAGAAGAGAGAGAGAGAGAGAGAGAGAATGAAAGGAGAGCCTTAAACAGAAAGAGAGAGAGACCCTTTAATTGGCAAGCCTATTAATGCAATGAGTTGTTTGTTCGTGCAACTCAAGAGATTAGGTGGCGACGACAATCATAATAACGAAAGACAACGAAAAACGAGAACAAAAATAATAGTTTCTCACTCTCTCTCTTTCACTATCTCTCTCTCTCCTTCTCTCTTTACCATCATCATTAGGGGTTACAACACAACAATCAATCGGTTAACTCACAAACAGACAGACAGACACAGTATAGTGTCAAGTTAAGAGAGCGCCACAGTTGGCAGCTCCTAGCTCTAAATTAAGTTCAGTGGCAGGTGTTTGAGGCTACCACCCTCCTCCTCCTCCTCCTCCTACCCTCACATTTAATATTATACAATATATATTATGGTCGTCAATGACAAAATATCCAATAACACCCACCATGATGATGCTTAATGAACTAAAACATCAAAATGTTATCAGTGGTGTCCAACAGAGGAGCCACTTGTACAGCAAGTACATCAATTCTTGGTTAGAGTACAATATTCAAAGTGTTTTTTTAGAAACTAGAAGAGTAACTAAATCACTTAGGAAATTTTCATGAAGTTTTTATTTTAAAAAAAGTCAAAAGGTGCCTTTATATATATTTTTTTGTTTTGTCCCTCCAGATGGCGCCACTGCAGTGGCTATTAATGTTCTATATGTTCTCTCCACCCATGAGATTTATAATTTTTCAAGCGAACGTTTTTTAGAAGAAACATTACGAAAAAATTCAAAGTGTTTTAGAAACTAGAATAGTTGCTGATAATGCTAAAAGTTTTTTCATGATGATATCTTTCAAAATAAACTTTTTATGACAGTTTTCAAAAAAGGCCATAGAGTTTTTCATTGAAATGTCATTGGAAAACACAAAATAACGGGTCGTTTTTCAAACTGAACAATAAAATTGTTTATTTTTTAAGCATCTTTTACCATTCTAGTTTTTTAAGACAATTTTAAATTTTTTAATATTAATAAAAAAAACCTAAAAACGGGTCATTTTCAAACTTTCCCCTCCTGTGTAACTGTTTATTCGGTTGCCTTTTAGTCGCACTCTTACGTTGTGCAACATTTGTTGTGGCACCAGTGCCTCCAAATGTTGTTCAACCGTTCTAGAAATCATTACAATGGCGGCTCCCAGTTATTTTATGACAACACAATGTATGATTAGGACGTCCCACCCCCACACCAAACTCCCCCCCCCCTCTCTCACACAAATGAAGCTCTTATTAAAATAATGAACGTGACTGCCAGTCTCTCTCAATAGATCAATTCTATACATATATACGTTAAAGTCAATCTGCGGAATCAGTCAATCTGCAGACTGCCTAGGTAATCTACAAAACAACCACCCTATTACTAGCTGAATCTGCAAAAATTCAACAACCTAAAATGTATTGAATTTTTTGCATTATTCACTAGCAGTTTGGTGTGTTTCGCAGATTGTCTAGGCAATCTACAGATTGACTGATTCCACAGATTGACTAACGTATATCAGTCCACATTTACAGGGTGGTCAAATTGGGCTCCGATTTTAGAAACGCGGTGAAAATTAGGCTCCTCCTACTTCTTCTTCTTAACCCGCAAACATCATTTATTCTAGTAATCATTGTGACCTAACGTGGTTTAATTAGAAATTAGAGAAACTTGAATGTGTTTTAGAAACTAGAAGGGTAGCTCAATCACTTCAAGGTATTTTTCATGTTGATATCTTTCAAAATAAGCTTTTTTTTAGTTAGTTTAAAAAAATGGCCCAATTTTCAAGTTCTAAAATGTTTATTTTGAAAGATATATCAAAACAGGAAAAATACCCTGAAGTGATTGAACTACCCTTCTAGTTTCTAAAAACACTTTTCAAGCTCGAAGAGCTAAATTAAGAGAAAATTGAAATTGTTTTAAAAACTAGAATGGTAGAGATCAATCTTTTATGGCTATTTTCATGTTGATATCTTGCTACCCTTCTAGTATTTAAAACATTTTAAATTTTCCTTAAGGTGGTTTTAAAGTGAAAAGGCGTCTCTCGAACCACTAATTATTTTGTTTCTTTCAGGAACAAAAGAGAAACTAGAAAATGTTTTAGAAACTAGAAGGGCATAGCTTCAATTACTTAAGGGGTATTTTCATGTTTGATATCTTTCAAAATAAACTTTTTTTATATCAATCTGAAAATGATCCTAATTTTAAGTAGTATTTTATATTTTTTTTATATTTTCTTTCATAAAAAGTTTATTTTGAAAGATTTCAAATTGTGAAGTTGTATTAGAAAACTAGAAGGGTCATTAAAGGGTCACTAAAAGATAATTTCATGTTAATATCTTGTAACGATTGTGTTTACCCTTCCAATTTCTAACACAATTTCAACTGTTAGAAAATTATGTTAGAAAACTAGAAGGGTAAATAAACACTCATTAAAGGATAATTTCGTTCACGTTGATTATCTTTTAAAATAAACTTTGCATGAGTTTTAAAAGTGAACTAACTTTGAAGATTATATTTTTTAAAAAAAATTTTATTAAAAGTTTATTTTAAAAGATATCAATCAGATACACATGAAAATATTAGCTACTCTGATACAGCTACTGTTCTAGTTTCTAACACAATTTCAATTTCTCCTTATACCTTGTACACACACACGAGTTAAATGAATTCAATTTAAATGTGTTTAGGTGAATTATACGGAAGCCAGTTAAGGACATGAACACCAAATAAAAATTGACTTTAATTATTAATATTTTAAATTGAAATAACTAAATCGATATTTTGTCAATAGTTTATATATTATATTTAAGTATTAACTCAATATTTTCAGATTATTAACTGAATAAATTGAGAATTCGACATATTGTTTGTTTGTCCTTCACAGGACTCTGTAGAAACACGTTTATTATTTAAATACATTTAAATTATCAGGTGTGTGTACTAGGTAGGTATTAGTGTTTTTGCTCCTGAAACATAGAAACTGTTCATTTAACGAACTTAACCATGGATTAACTATGAGAAAAAAATATAAAATGGCCGAAACTGACCACACATTCAATGGGTTATCCACCCACCCACCCACCCACACTACAAACAAACAAAAAAACTTCCCAATTATTTTAATGATGACAAAAAAAAATCTACCAAATTAGATTTAGAAACCGATTAGATTTTAAAAGAATCGAAACTAGACGTAAAAAAAATTCTAATTACAGCCGTGTTCTCTTCCTTTCCATATTATTAAAATTTATATTATTTTAGGCCCGGATCAGACCATCTGGTTTAATGTACAGGCAATTAGAAATCGGGACGAACAGAAGTTGGCTCCGCCCTTTTTTATGACGACCGGCAATTTCTAATTGGTTGGTTATGTAGTCTGACGTCACATGCTCCGCCCCTTTTCAACGTCGAACCACACAACAAACCAATTAGAAGTTGCTAGGTCGTCATAAAAAGGGCGGAGCCAAAAGTTGGTTCATTTAAAAAAAACTAATAAAAAGTTTATTTTGAAAGATATCCACATGAAAATAACCTTAATTGATTGAGCTACCATTCTAGTTTCTAAAACTAGAAGATAATCAAAAAGTTCAAAAATCAGCTGTTCATAAAAACTAGAGGTGGGACGAATCCTAAATTTTCTCGAATCCGAATCGGTTCTCGGAATCTTTCGAATTCTTCATATAAGAATCCTATATAATTCATTAAGAAGATACAAAATAAATGAAATGAAATATTAAATTATTAATAATAATAAAACACTGTGGCACTCAGGGTCGCCATAAGGTGATTAATATTGGTGATCCCCGGATAACCACCGAAATTGCAACAATCGCCGGGTTTTTTTGTTATTGAACGCTTCTATTGGACGTCAATGGAGTTCAAACTAATTTTACCAAAGTTTTTTTTAAAGGTTAGGATTCGAAAGATTCGAAAGACGAAAAAAAGCGCTAATATTCGAGTTTTCGAATCTCGAATATTTTTCAAGATTCGCGGGATTCGAAGATTCGATTGGCCCATTCCTACTACTATTAAGGCATTCATTCAGCTACCCTTCTAGTTACTAAAACACTTTCAATTTCTACTTTTAATTTTTACTCGAAAGTCAACTTCGGATTTAAAATGAGGCTGAATTGAGACCAGAGGGCGTGCTGAGAAAATAATTTGCCCCTGGCATTTTATACTGGATTGGCAATATTTTTTGAAAAAAGAACAACAACCGGCCCAATTGAATACCGGCCCTTCTGGCCCTAACGGTTATTTTTTTTAAAGGTTAGGATTCGAAAGATTCGAAAAACGAAAAAAAAAAAGCGCGAAGATTCGAGTTTTCGAATCTCAAATATTTTTCAAGATTCGCCGGATTCGAATGTCCCAACCATGATAAAAACCATTTTAAACAAGGTATCATTTGAAACTCTGTCAGAAAGAGAAAGAGAGAGAGAGAGAGAAAGAGAGAGAAGGAGAGAGAGAGAGAGTTCAAGTGTTAAGTTTCCTTCTTGAATTCGTGCCTTAACTTTATAAATGGAAATGTTGTTTGTTCGGTTTATTTCTGATGGTGTTTTTTTCCGGCTTATCCTAATTATCCCTCTCTTTTTTTTGTCATACTTAATGATGTCTAATTGGCACACACATAGGTCTATATATATATATACACATTAAAGACTAGACTGCCCTCTCATAACTTCTATAATACTTGAACTGTATAATGTGGCGTTATTAGATGGATAACATGTTTAAATTTAAAAAACCCTCCTCCTCCCTGTTATTTTTACTCTTCTACTTTCTATTAAAAGATGATATCCAATGATATAATGATCACTTTTGACAAAACTTTAATTTCCAGCTTTTCTCTTTCCCTCTATCTTCTCAAGTATCTTCTTTTTTTTTAGGGGGGATTTTATTAGTCATTCTCAGAGGCTAATTAGTAAGCAAAAGGGGAGGAGGAGGGGTCGGTGTGAGGGGAGGATTCTTCTCCCGCATTAAAATTGAAACCCTCCTCCTCCACCTCCTTATTAAAAATCAGGTGTTGCTTTTCTCAGATAAATAACTTAAATCATGCAATTATTTTTTTTTGTATTCAATTCAAAGATTCAGAAAATAAATTTTTTTTTAAATAATTAAAAGTTTGTTAGGTTTTTTTTCTTCTTCCTGTCTCTCTCTCTCTCTCTCTCTCTTTGGCTACAGCGCCATCTAGCGTAAGTTAATTTTTTTATGCTTTATTCATTTTAAACTAGATTTTTAACAGGCAAATTAGAAGACGGGACAAACAGAAGTTGGCGCCGCCCTCTTTATGACGAACGGCAACTTCTAATTGGTTTGTTATGTAGTCTAACGTCACAAGCTCCGCCCTTTTTAACGTCGAACCACACAACAAACCAATTAGAAGTTGCCGGTCGTCATAAAAAAGGGCGGAGCCAACTTCTGTTTGTCCCGTTTTCTAATTGCCTGTGATTTCTAGGCTCAAAACCAGGTTCGCTTGACAAAAAAAAAACACTAGATATGCCTTTCAAGAATAAAACTTGGTACTTGGAACTTCAATCTGAACCCTCTAACTAGGGTTCCAATATAAAAATCCTCTGAAGAATGTTTATGTATGTTGAAACTTTACTCTATAGGGAGCAGACTAGGTCATAGGACAGGCATTTAGAAATCGGGACAAACACAAGTTGGCTCCGTCCTTTTTATGACGAACGGCAACTTCTAATTGGTTTGTTATGTAGTCTAACGTCACATGCTCCACCCTTTTCAACGTTGAACCACACAACAAACCAATTAGAAGTTGCCGTTCGTCCCGATTTCTAATTGCCTGTTTTCATCTACACTAGGACTAATTATAGGTCAATCAGTGACCTTCACTTTCAGTTAAGTATTTCAAAGTTGTAGGTCACTCAGTGACCTATGACTTTGAAATAGAAATTTTCAGCTAGCTTTAGCTAGCTGGAAAGTGTAAGTCACTGATTGACATAGTCCTAGTGTAGGTCACTGATTAACATTTAGTCCTAGTGTAGGGTCTCACTTATTGACCCACAGTTCTTGGCTGAACAGCTAGCTGAAAGTGTAGGTCACTGATTGACCTACAGTTTTTAATAGTGTAGGTCACTTATTGACCTACAAAGTATTAAAGTAGGCCACTCAGTGACCTACGATTAGTATGTCCCATGTTCTTTCGTAAATAATCCTATATGTGATTCATTTACTCTTCTAGTTTCTAAAACATTTTCAATTACATCTTTTGATGACTGTTTTTCTTAAAATATAGTCTAATTAACCACAAAAGGCCTATTTTTCCTTTACTCATTTGCATATATAATAATATATTTTGCAAGAATGGTTTTATTTTAACACTCTTTTTATTAATTGCATTTCAGAGTGCCAAATGAAATAAATCTTTGTTTTTTCTTTTAATTGAGTTGTGTTAATTAGAATAAATAATTGGTTTTTATGTTGTTGTTGTTATAAATATACAAAAAAAAAAGAGGTGAAATTTGAACCTTTGTTCAATTTGGAAGAAATAATTAATGTTTTTTTCTTTCTTTCTTAAATTAGACTTTGGTTTCAATTAGCACTTGAGATGATGAAGTTTTTAATTTAAGAAAAAAAAAGTGGGCGGAGCTTATTTATGCAATTTGATCTTTTTTTTGTTGTCAATTACATTAATTACTAATAACTTAATAAGTAATATTTTCTTTTCATTTAATATATGACTGGAATTAATATGTTCATCTCTTCAGGTTTTTCTATTAAAAGAACGGGAAGTTTCTAATTAATCCCTTTTTTTTTGCCGTTTTCTTTAATGACGGTTATTAAAAATATGGGAAAGATGATTTTTAGATATATTAATTAATATTAATTAATACAAATTATCATATCAGAAAAATTGATGATATCTTTCAAAATAAACGTTTTAGAGACACGAATTACACACAAAAAAATATCTACTTAAATTTTTGGTCGTTTCTGTGGTTGCAAAATGAATAAAAACTTGAAAATGGTTTTTTTTTTTAGAAACTATAAGGGTTATATCTCATTAAGTGATTGAGGTTACTCTTCTAGTTTCTAAAACACTTTCCAGTTTCTCTTCATTTTTCACCTTTTGAAAAACACAAATTTCCATAGTTCGAGAGAGGCGTCTTTTCTGTGGTGCAAAAGAAACTTGAAAGTGTTTTAGAAACTAGAAAGGTAGCCGGGGGGGGGGGAGGGGGGTCTTCCATTCTTCAACAGTTGAAATTTTCAAAAAGTTGAAATTATCAACCCAGTGGAAACAAGGCGGTGTAAATGCTTATTTTAAGGCCTTGTTTCCACTGGAGTGAAAATTTCAACTTTTTAAAAATGTCAACTGGTGAAAAATTGAACAAACGTGACCTTTGCGTGTGATAGTGAATTGGTCGGAGGAGGTCACTTGTCTTCTATTTTTCACCAGTTGACATTTTCTAAAAGTACGAATTTTCACCCAAATGGAAACAAGGCCTTAAGAGATTACCAATATAATGCACAAAAATGACAATATGGCTGCCATTTCTAATCGGTGGCACGCGCATGCGCACTATACAAACGCGTGTCTTTTATATTATGTGTGTATTATATCAATGTGTGTTTTTTAAGCCTATACTCGCGTAATTATTGTTGGGTGCCATCTTTTTTCCCCCTTTTCTCCCTTCCCTCCTCCTCCTCAAACATGAAGCTTAACGAGCTTCATTAAAAGAGTTGCAACATTGGCCGCGGGATGGGCGATAATTAGCCTTGTCACATTTAGACAGGGGGAGGGGGGTTAGAGTAGGGGGGGGGGATTGGGGAGAGCCTTAGTTAGTTAGGGGAGGGGGTTAGGGGTGGTTTTCAGTTCCGTCTTCTCTCTTTCTGCTTTCAGATTGGGAAAAAGTGTTGAAATCTCTATCTCACTTGATTCTCATTGTTATATTATCCTCATCTCTTCTCATCAACCAAAACTGAACAACACTCTTTCTACCCTCCTCCACAACCCCCCCCCCCCCCTTAAACTCACATCCAATTAATACGAGGACGGGTTTGTGACGTCATGCATATCGATTTATTTATTATTTTTTTTTTGCAATGATGAATCTATCGATCTTATCAGCTTGGCACACATTTTCTCAAAGTGGGGCACTGAATAAGCGCCACACTGAATAAGTGTCAAGTTCAATAAACGCCAAACTGAATATAAGCGTCTATTGAAACATATGTCAAACTGAATAAAAGCCAAAAATTTGGCGCTTATTCAGGTTGGCGTTTGTTCAACTTGGCGCTTATTCAGGTTGGCGTTTATTCAACTTATCGTTTATTCAATTTGGCACTTAATCAGTCGTCTCTATCCACATTCTTTTCAATAACTAAAGGTGGCTGAATAGATATTTTATTTTGTTTTTATCTCTATGGATGGCGCGCGCCACTCCAGTGACTAATGCTCCATAGATGTTTTTTTTGTAAAATTTTGACGCAAAAACGTCAAGCGAAAGTTTTTTTTTAGAACCAACAATAGGAAAAAAAAATTCAAATTGCTTTCGAAACTAGAATGGTAAAAGATTTATGTTAAAGTTTTGTCGTTGCAATATCTTAAAACATAAACAATTTTATAGTTCAGTTTAAAAAAAATCACCCATTTTTATGGGGTTTTTCCCATTGATATTTCAATGAAAAACTATTTTTACCATTTTTTTTTCCAAACTTGTCATAAAAAGTTTATTTTGAAAGATATCATCATGAAAATCCTTTTAGCATTTTATCACCAACTATTCTAGTTTCTAAAACACTTTGAATTTTTTTCGTAATGTTTCTCCTGAAAAACGTTCGCTTGAAAAATATATATTTTCTCAAAAGTTTTGGTTTTTTTTCCCATTGACATTTCAATGAAAAACTATTTTCGGCCTTTTTTCAAACTGCCATAAAAAGTTTATTTTGAAAGATATCAATCACCATCGGAAAAACTTTTAGCATTATCATCAACTATTCTAGTTTCTAAAACACTTTGAATTTTTCCATAATTGTTTTTTCTGAAAAACGTTCGCTTGAAAAATAGAATTTTTTTTTTCATAAACCGCGAGTTTGTGGAGAAGCTACCTCGTATTGAACAATAATAGTCATTGCAGTAACGCCATCCGGAGAAAGACAAAAAAAAATATCTATTCAGCCACCTTAAAAAAAAGAAAAGTGTCTTAAAAAAAAGATAAAAAAAACTAGAAACTTTTTGCATAAAGATAGTGACAAATGAATTGAAAAAAGAGGGTGGGGGATTCGAGGTTGTCCGAGGGTAGAATTCCTCCATTAAATTTAACCCTACTTTTATTCACCACAAAAAAAAACACACAACAAATTCCATCAAAAAACACTCATGGTGTCTTAATATATAAGAAGAGAGAAAAGGCTATGGTCAACTACCATAGAATATCTGAGGGGGAGGGGGTTGAGGGAAGGGAGGCAGAAGAACCCTATAA
Source organism: Brachycybe producta (assembly GCA_036925085.1). Taxonomy (NCBI): domain Eukaryota; kingdom Metazoa; phylum Arthropoda; class Diplopoda; order Playtdesmida; family Andrognathidae; genus Brachycybe; species Brachycybe producta. The sequence continues at coordinate 3,105,491 of JAUPFP010000003.1, forward strand.
TAATAAGGGATAGAAGGATCCTTTTTTCTTCCCATCTTATTCATTCTCTCTATTGAATGAAAAAAAAAATGCCTTGTGATATAAAACATAAAGCATTATGTAGTCAATATCCCTTCAAAATCCGCTTCTTGTGTTATGTATACATGAGAATACATTATACTAGTTTATAAGAGATGATGGGTGAAAATGGGAGAGGGGAGGGGGTGTTGGAGAGGCTACTTTTCGTCTCTCTGGTAAAAAGCTTTCAGTGTTGGTTTCCACTTAAGTTTTCTGTCTCATCTGTGTGTATATGTTTGTAAGTGTGTTTCTTGCATAATCGGCCAAATAGAGAGAAAGAGAGAGAGAGAGTGGATGAGAGCGCCCCACCCCATAGAATTTGTGCTATTTCCTGGGCAACCCGAGAACTCTCCACTTCAGAGAGAGAGAGATTGATGTACAGGGTGTGATTTCCTATTTCGAAATTCTTACTCATAAGTTCATAACTAAAGGTGGGACGAATCCTAAATTTTCTCGAATCCGAATCCTAAAAGGTTCTCGAATCCGAATCCTAAAAGGTTCTCGAATCCGAATCCTAAAAGGTTCTCGAATCCGAATCCTAAAAGGTTCTCGAATCCGAATCCTAAAAGGTTCTCGAATCCGAATCCTAAAAGGTTCTCGAATCCGAATCCTAAAAGGTTCTCGAATCCGAATCCTAAAAGGTTCTCGAATCCGAATCCTAAAAGGTTCTCGAATCCGAATCCTAAAAGGTTCTCGAATCCTTCTTATGAGAATCCTATATTATTCATTAACATGATACAAATAAATGAAATAATATTAAATATTAAATTATTAATAATAAAAAACACTTGTGTAGCACTCAAGGTCGCCACAAGGTGATCCGGATAACCACCGAAATTGCAACAATCGCCGGTTTTTTTGTTAGTGAACCCGCTTCTATTATTGGACGTCAATTTAGTTAAAACTAATTTTAACCAAAGTTTTTAAGTTTTTTTTTTTTAAACCGGCGATTGTTGCAATTTCGGTTAGTACCCGGATCACTTTGTGGCGACCTTGAGTGCCACACAGTGTTTTTTAAAATTATTAATAATTTAATAATTTAATATTATTTCATTTATTTGTATCTTTTCTTAATGAATAATATAGGATTCTGATATTTGAAGGATTCCAGATATTAGAGAACCTTTTAGGGATTCGGTTTCGAGAAAATTAAGGATTCGTCTCACTTTCTAGTTAAAATAAACATAATTGTTAACAATTCCTATAAATGCAGTTGTCAGGATGATAGCCTAAAGCATCGTCTACACGATGACACTTTTCTGTCTAGATCAAGTGTATACACTTAAGTTGTTGTGTGTCCAGCATTTAGATTGGTCACGCTAGACCACGTTTCAGTATTCCCAATTTAGAAGCAACTCCCGTGTGGATAAGGTCATAATGGATAAAAGTTTCTAACCCTGAAGAACCCTTAAGTTATGGAGAGTTCGAAGCCCACTTTCGTTCTCCCTTGTTCTACATTTTCCTCTCTGTAAGAGACCTTAAAGGCTGCGCTCTCCAAAATGGGTTGGTCCAGACTAGAACAGAACAACGACCTGAACACCACAAGTGCTCTCTGTTCGGGCCCCCGATTTCACTCGTTGTCAGTTTTCGGCTGAGCATTACTCCGAACAACCGGTTATTTTCTGAGGTTACCCACTGATAACACATTGCGAACATGTTCTTGTTCAGATATGGACACTCCCCGGTCAGTGACAAGAACAACGAACATGTTCTTTGAAAATGATCGCAAACATGGTCTGTTCAGTGTTCTCTATCCCTAGTCTGGATCCACCATAAGAGTTGGTTGAAAGTGTTGGAAAAGATAAGACAGGAGAAGAAGATGTGACAGGAAGTCCTCAGTGGGTTTCGAACCTTCGGTAAGAGGCTACACCATACAATGTTGCAATATCTCCTTGTCGTCACATTCCCAAAAAAAAAAACAATTAAGTTCGTTGATGGTTTGTGTTAATCACCTAAGTTTTAAGTCCAATTGCCATTAAATATTGTTAAGTCACAAATCTATCGAAAAATAGGCAATAAATATATTTTCAGCATCGAAAAGCCCCGATATTGCAGGCCTAGGATTTTGTAGCCCAAGTATACGGGTTGTTCCTGGTTAGGTTATAAACTAGAACGGGTAGCTGAATCATTTAATAGTATTTTCATTCAGTTACCCCCATTCAGATATATTATCTTTCAAAATTAACTTTTTATAGGTAAAAATTAAAGCTTTTAAAGGTTGGATCATTTTCAAACTATCATAAAAAGTTTATTTTGAAAGATATCATCATGAAGGGATTGAGCTACCCTTCTAGTTTTTAAAACACTCAAAAGTTTTTTATTATTAATTTTTTCTTCTGAAAAACAGAATAATTTAGAGTTTGAGGCCCCCCCCCCGTTTACACTGTAAAACTACCTTAAGAATTGCAAGTAGATCATTTATATTGTGCGTGTAGCGTTAGATGGCGCCACTAGCCCTCCTCCCAATAGAAATGTACTGAAACTCTTTCAACTCAGACTCAACCTTCCTTTTTTTTGCACGTGGCAGACTTTCAATTTGCGTCATCGCTATTTTTCTACACGTGCTCTCTCTCTCTCTCTTCACTTATATTGCGTTCTGGGTTGTTTGTCCACGTGCTGCTGACAATTAAGGTTGTTTTGGACGCTTTTCAGAGCTAAAAGAGGCTGCATTCGATTTCAACTAATTGGCGACGAGGGTAGTTTGCCACCCCTATGGGTATGCAGTTAGAAATCGGGGAGAACTTCAGTTGGCTCCGCCCTTGTTATGACGACCGGCAACTTCTATAATTGGTTTGTTGTGTGGTTCGACGTTGAAAAGGGTGGAGCATGTGACGTCAGACTACATAACCAACCAATTAGAAGTTGCCGGTCGTCATAACAAGGGCGGAGCCAACTGAAGTTCTCCCCGATTTCAAACTGCCTGTCCCCTATGGAGGTTACATGGCGCCATCTAGGTAGTATTTTTCTATGAAGCTCCTCTCTTAAATGAAAAACTTCCTATAAATACACCCTGTATAATACATAAGAGAGAGAAAGAAAGATAGAAAGACTCAATAATGGAAATAACATGTAAAGTGATACCAGAATGGGATTTGCATAAAAGCTTGAAAGAGAGAGAGAGAGAGTTCTTCTCTTAACTCTTCAAATATACATATATATCATATATATGCATATATAAGTGGGTGGGGGGAGGGTGTGTGAAAAATAATAGCTTTTTACTTAGCACTGATAGTAAGCACTTATAGCCTCTTCCATAACCCCCTCCTCCCCCTCCTCAAATCCATCTATTCCTCTTTTACTTTTTTTTTTACTTTAAAGAAAAAAAATACATAAAGAGAGAAAAAAAAAATCATCTTTTTCATCTTATGGCCCCACCCCCTCCCCCTCCGCCCTTTTTACCATTTAGTTAATATAGAAAAATGAGCTAAACCTTCTTCCTTTCAAAAATTCATTGCGATATAAACTAGAAAGTTCGGCAATCACTCAATACCTGTTTTTTTTTTTTTCTTCTTTCTACAACGTCAGTTAGTTAGGCACACAGGTATCTGTAGACAGCTTCAGAATTTCTTTAGCTCCGCCCTTTTATGAGCGTCAGACCAAAAATCAACCAATTAGAAATTGAAAAGGGCGGGGCATATGTGACATCAGAATCAATAACAAACCAATTAGAAATTGATGACGCTCAAAAAAGAGTGGAGGAACAGAAATTCTAAAGCTGTCTACAGATGCCTGTGTTGGGCGAAGCCAGAAAAAATCTGTTAGCCCCGCCCTTTTATGAACAACAGACCAATAAGAAACCCATAAGAAACCCCTAAATAACCAATCAGAATGAACTTTTCTAGCTGCGTCCATCTGCTTCTGTTTTTCTACAGGTCCATGAAAAGCTGTTGTATTTTGAACTCTTGGATTATTTTCTGCTTTTCAGAAGAAGAGCAGAAATTGGAAAGTGTTTTAGAAACTAGAAGGGTTAATCAATCACTTTAAAGTATTTTTCATGTTGATATACATTATATCTTTCAAAATAAACTTTTTTAACAGGCAAAAATAGTCTGCTTTTAAAGTTATAAAACTTTTAAAACTTGATGCAAAAAAGTTTATTTTGAACGATATAACAACACGAAAATACTCCTTAAGGTGGTTTGAATAAATATTTATTTTGTTTGTGTTCCCACCAGGTGTCGCCACTGCAGTGGCTAATGCTATACACCATAGACTTTTTTTTTTGGAAAAAAAAAGTCAAGTGAACGTTTTGTTTTTAAAACCAATATTACGAAAAAATTCAAATTGTTTTAAAAACTAGAATGGTAAAAGATTATTTTAAAAAATTATCATAAAAAATAAACAATTTTATAGTTCAGTTTGAGGAAACGACCCATTTTTTGTGTGGTTTTTCCATTGACATTTCATCGAACTGCAACAAACTGCATTGCATGCTTTGCGAGTTGGCCACCTTCTTGGGGCAGCAGCAGCATATCGCGTATGCAATGAGGCACCATTCATGTCAAAATTACATAAAAGCTTAAAACACACACATGCACTAAATTGCCTTAAAATGAAATTCAGTGGGATTTAATTTATTCAGTGTGTGTGTAATTTTTCACTAAGGCCTTGTTTCCATTGGTGTGAAAATTTGAACTTTTTGAAAATAAGAAGAAACGTGGCCCTTTGCATATGTTAGTGAATGGATGGGCCCCACGTTTGTTCTATTTTTCACCAGATGAAATTTTTAAAAAATTTCAAACTTTCGCCCCAATGGAAACAAGGCCTAAAGCAATATTTTTTAAATTTTTGTCCATAAGGCCTTGTTTCCGTTGGGATGAAAATTTGAACTTTCTGTAAATTTCAACTGGTGAAAAATGGAACAAACGTGGCCCTTTGTCTATGTTACTGAATGGGTTGGGGCCACGTTTGCTCTTATTTTTCACCAGTTGCAATTTATTAAAAAAAGTTCAAATTTTTACACCAATGGAAACAAGACAGTTTCTGATCTTTCCTCCCTCCAAAACACACACACATAGAGGGCGCTGAAGTTTTCTCAAATCTCAGTAAACTTTACTATAGTACAATATAACAATAAGATAAACACACACAGCTGAAAAAAAATGTTTATCAAGATATTTTTCTTCTTCTGGACAAGAAAAATAAGAGAAAAATATAAAGAAAAATCTAAGAAGAATGAATACAAATTGGTATCATAATAAATACATATAAAAACGAGAAAATATCATAGAAGAGAGAAAAAAATAAGAGAGAGAGCTGCTTTTTTTATATTTAAAGCACAAAAAAAAAGATTTATGAAGAAAAGAATGAAAAAAAAGTGTATAATAAAAAATGATGTAAAACAGATAAAAAAAGTGTTTTGTTGGAATTATTTATTTATTCCCAACTGTCTCCTATATGAAATAAAGCTTGACTTTTATTCTCAAGTGAACAATTCAAGAGAATAAAAAGAACAATGCCTTAAAAAAACCACCCATGTCAACTTTTGTAGGAAAAAAAAAACCGTTTTCTATCTTTTGAGCAGAATTTTGCTTCCCGTCTCAAAGGATTCTGTCGAAAAGAACAACTTAGAGTGGAAACGTGGAGGAGGCTAGCTATTAGGAAATCACACATTCTATAGAGTGTAATACCTAGTACACACCTGATAATTTAAATGCATTTAAATAATAAACGTGTTCTACAGAGCCCTGTGAAGGACAAACAAACAATATGTCCAATTCAATTTATTCAGTTAATAATCTGAAAATATTGAGTTAATACTTAAATATAATTCAATAAACTATTGACAAAATATTGTTTTAGTATTTCTAATTTAAAATATTAATAATAAAGTCAATTTTTATTTGGATCGTGTCCTTAACTGGATTCCGTATAATTCACCTATAAACACATTTAATTTGAATTCATTTTAACTCAGCTGTTCATAAAAAGAAATCTTAAAGCAACAAGTTATTCTCTAAAAAGAAAAGAAGTATCACAAATCTATCTCATTCATTCAACATAAAAAACCATCACATCTTAAAGCCTCGTTTTCACGGTGGCGATAGTTCTAATGTGAGAGTAGCTGTCATGAAAGTTGCGATAGTTCACTCTCACGATAGCAACTGTCTACATGTCTTGAAGTAACAACGTGATAGTTGTGTCGCATAACAGTGTGACACGTCTAACTTCACAGATGTCATTGAGTCAACAATAGTGTTGCCTCTCTCTTCCTCCAGAGGCCAAATTTCCCTACAAAGTGGATATTTCTCCCTACAAAGCAGTGGTCACTCAACAACTATTACTATATTGCGACAGTACTATTCAACTATCTATAGTCAAACGAGATAGTTGTGATAGTGACTATCATGTTGGTCTTCACGATGATAGTTCTCGCGATAGTTGCTGCTCTCAAGGACAGCAACTATCGTGAAAACGAGGCTTAAGAGATAGAGAACTTTGAAGAAAAAAAAAAAAGAAACACCCTGAAAAAAACACTTGACGTTTTCATCTTTTGAATGTTATTTAAGAATACACCATATCTATATCTATATTATATAGATATATATGGGGATATAATAGAAAACTAGAAAGGGAAAAAATATAATGTGGAGGGGTGAGGATGAGAGAGAGGATGAGAGAGAGAGAGAGAGAGAGAGAGAGAGATTCACACAAAGATTCTAATCTATTCTTTTTTTCTGTGTGTGTGTTTGTATGAAATGGAATGTGTTGTTCACTTTGATCTCCACCTGTCAATCATACATTAAAAAAAAATGGTCTCTTCTTTCATACAATGATATGAGATATGGCTTTCATCTCTTCATTCTTATATAAAGTGGCAGCGGATGGAGAGAAAAGAGAACATAACACACAAAGCATGAAAATGCTGGTTCCACACGATGCCGTGTGCTGTACACACTTGATGAAACATGTTTGTTCACAGGCAAGTGTGGCCAGCAACACAGACAATTAGAAAACGGGATGAACAGAAATTGGCTCCACCCTTTTTATGACGACCGACAACTTCTAATTGGTTTGTTGTGTGGTTTGACGTTGAAAAAGGCGGAGCATGTGACGGCAGACTACATAACCAACCAATTAGAAGTTGCCGTTCGTCATAAAAAGGGCGAAGCCAACTTCTGTATGTCCCGAATTCTAATTGCCTGTCAAGACAAGACCCGATTACAATTTGTTTTACTTTTTAGACCCTTTTTTTATATAAAAGCGAAGTTTCACAAAATAAACATGTTTTTTGTTTAATTTACTTGTTTGTTTTCGGTGCTGGTGGGCCATAGTTAAATTTGCAACACACATAAGAAAGAGAGGAAGAGAAACAAAAGATTTTTTTCCCCCATTTTGTTTCTTGTTCAAAAATGTGTATCTTTGATTCTTTATGCTGATATAGACAACACAACAACACAAAATACATAAATATTTGTATATATTGTAGTAGTAGGGCCTTTATATTTATATTATTTATATACATATATTATATAGAAAATAGATTATATATAGATACATCCCCCCCCCCTCCGTTTACTCCCTCGATTTTGCTTCTAAACCTAAAAAAGTATATTATTTTTATCTCAACAAAAAAAAAGAGAAATTGAACCGATTTATGTCGCAAAATAAACAAAAAAAAACAAGAATAAAAATATATCTAAAAAAAAATAATATAAATTGAAAAAACCGTTTAACACGAAAAAAAAAAAACCAAGTGTAAACGCATTGTTTGATTATTTTTGTCCTTCAAGCAGTTAGAAATCGGGAAGAACTTCAGTTGGCTCCGCCCTTTTTATGACAACCGGCAACTTCTAATTGGTTGGTTATGTAGTCTGACGTCACATGATCCGCCCTTTTCAACGTCCAACCACACAACAAACCAATTAAAAGTTGCCGGTCGTCATAAAAAGGGCGGAGCCAACTGAAGTTCTTCCCACCCTTTTATGAGCGTCAGACCAAATATCTACCAATTAGAAACTGAAAAGGGCGGGGCATGTGACATTATCAGACCAAGTAACAAACCAATTAGAAATTGATGAAGCTCATAACAGCCAACAAAATTTTAGTGCTGGGCTGAACTGCTTGTGTCTTTCTATGTCACCAATATTATTTTTAATTTTTGTCCTATAAAAGGTTGTTTATTTTGAAAGATATCTCAACATGAAAATATCCTTGAAAATGTTGATATCTTTCAAAATAAACTTTTTATGACAATTTGAAATGAAATTTCAATAAAAAAAAACCTAAAAACTGGTCATTTTTCAAACTGAACTATAAAATCGTTTATTTTTTAAGATAACGCGATGAAAAAACTTTTAGGATAATCTTTTACCATTCTAGTTTTGAAAACAATTTGAATTTTCTTTGTAATGTTTCTTTAAAAAAAACGTTCGTTTGACGTTTTTGCGTCCAGATTTTACAATAAAAACGTCTATGGAGCTTTAGAATTAGCCACTGCAGTGGCGCCATCCGGCGGCACAAAAACAAAATAAATACCTATTTGGCCACCTTAACACAAAATTCGTTTAACACGAAAATGAAAATTTAAGTATTTTTTTAGATGAAATTTATCATTTGAGGGCAAGAAAAAGAGAGATAAGTTTATTGTTTTAAGTACAGAAAATAGGTTTGAATTCATCAATCTCCACCACAGTGTATATACCAGGCCACCTTACACACACTGATATCAACAAAAACAATTGTTTGTTTTTTCTTATTCAGGTAAACATGAAAGAAATATTTTATTGATAAGAAACAACAAAGGTTTTATTTATTTTATATGTAAATTATGGCGGCGGTTCCTCCTATAAATACGTGTGTCTTATAGGAAAAGTTAGCTATTCAGAGATTACAGAAAGATCTGCTCAGATTTCTGTAGAAAACACAAAAATGGCTGCCACAAGCGCTCTTCATTTATTCTGTCTTTTCAGAAGAGCAAAAATCAATGTGTTTTAGAAACTAGAAGGGTAGCTTAATCCGCTTAATACCTTGTACACACAGTCATGAGTTAAATGAATTCAAATTAAATGTGTTTAGGTGAATTATACGGAATCCAGTTAAGGACATGAACCCCAAATAAAAAATTGACTTTAATTATTAATATTTTAAATTAAAAATACTAAATCAATATTTTAATGTCAATAGTTTATTGAAATATATTTAAGTATTAACTCTATGTTTTCAGATTATTAACTGAATAAATTGAATTCGACGACATATTGTTTGTTTGTCCTTCACAGGGCTCTGTAGAACACGTTTAATATTTAAATGCATTTAAATTATCAGGTGTGTATTAAGTATAAGTGCATTTTCATGTTGATATTTTTCAAAATAAACTTTTTATGACAAGTTTGCAAATGAGCCACTTTTTTAATTTTTTTGTCTCTAAAAAGTTTATTTTGAAAGATATCAAAAACATGAAAAAATACCCTTTAAATGACTGAGCTACCCTTCTAGTTTCTATAGCACTTTCTAGTTTCTCCTTATTTTGTTCTTCAGAAAAAAACCTTAACTATAATAGATTTAAAAACTGTATTCTTTAGAAACTAGAAGGGTATTTTTCATGTTTAATATATCTTTCAAAAAAAGTTTTTTTAAAAAATGACCCCAAAGTTCAATTTTGAAAAATATCAAAATATGTGAAAATATTCGAGGTATATTTCGATAAAACATTTACTTAATATTTTGCATATAAATCCTAATTAATTAATTAATTAATTCTAATTGTCATATCTTTTTTTTTTTTGGGGGGGGGGGGTCTTTTTTCACATTAATTTCAAATTTATCTGTTTTGATTGACATTTCCGGACATTTTTCTCTCTCTCTCTCTCTCTCTCTTGCTTTCTCTCTATCCCTCTCTCTCTCTCACTCTTTTATATTCAGTTATAAACAAACGGGTTTAATATATAATTAATTATTTTTAATGTCCATCTGGATTTTGTCTTCATTATTGACCCCCCCCCCCCTCTTTTTTTCAAGTTGAAATTAAATACGTTTTTAATTTGCCTCAAAAACTGATAAATAACTTTCTATTTAAAATTCTAAGTTCAAAGTTATTTTTTTTCCCTTTTCAAGTGTTGTTGGTGTTGACATCAATTTATCTTCTTATTTTCATCAAAACAGAAACGATTTAGAAAGAAAATGTTTACGCAAATTGTTTAGATACTAGAAAAGTAAATAAGTCATAGTTTTGCTGGGGGTTTACTCCCCAGGAACGTAACTTTTTTTACCGTTCTCAACGTATGGCTACCATGACCAGTTTTGACCACGGTAATCCCACTTTTGGTCACGGTTGCCCCGGGTTGCCCACCACACTGCCGGCTCCTAACCGACAACGATCGGTCGACGCTTTTTCGACCGTAAAAATGTTGAGAGGGCTCCATAGAAGAAAAAAAAAATACTTGTGTAAATTGCAAGGTAGATGGCGCCGCCTGCAACCCCTATATTGGGTACAGGCAATTAAAAATCGGGACAAACAGAAGTTGGCTCAGCCCATTTTATGACGACCGGCAACTTCTAATTGGTTTGTTGTGTGGTTCGACGTTGAAAAGGACGGAGCATATTACGTCAGACTACATAACCAACCAATTAGAAGTTGCCGGTCGTCATAAAAAGAGCGGAGCCAACTTGTGTTTATCCCGATTTCTAATTGCCTGTTCCATAGGGGTGGAAAACTACACTCGTCGCCAATTAGTTAAAATCGAATGCAGCCTCCTTTTAGCTTTAATAAGCGTCCAAAACAACCTTAATTATCAGAGCACGTGGACAAACTTATACCCAGAACATAATATAAGTGAAGAGAGAGAGAGAGCACGTGTAGAGAAATACCGATGACGCAATTAAAAGTTTGCCACGTGACAAAAAAAAAACGTGAATCAAGAGTTGAAGAGTGTCTGCAGTACATTTCTATGATAGGAGGGCTAGTGGCGCCATCTAACGTTACACGAATAACAAATTATCTACTTGCAAGAGGAACACACCTTAAAATGTGTCACGCCTGGATCTCACATGTAATACAGGCAGAATCTCTGCCCAGCACTAAGATTTCGTTTGCTCCTCGCCCTTTTATGAGCGTCAGGCCAAAAAATATCAACCGATTAGAAATTGAAAAAGACGGAGTATGTCACATCAGACCAAGTGACAAACCCAATCAGAAATTGATGACGCTCATAAAAGGGCGGGACCAACAAAATTTACCTCTGGGCAGTGATGCCTGTAGTTTATATAACTCGTGCATCACCTTGAGCGGTAAAGACAGTAAGATACCAGTCGTTTACTCCGCCCCTTTTATGAAGACTGACAACTTCTAATTGGTTTGACGTCACATGCACCGCCCTTTTCAATTTCCAATTGGTTCATATTTGGTCTGACGCTCATAAAAGAGGGCGGAGCAAACGACCAATCTCTGTCTTTACATGCCTGTTTAGTGCTAAATGTTTGCAGCGCCACCTAGCGATTGCAGAATTTTATTCTCTTCATTTTTATTCTGTTTCAATAGTAAGGAGATAAATAAAAAAAAATCTTATTAGACTAGAAAGTGTTGTCAGTTGTATATATAATAATAATATATATACAGTATATATTCATATATGAAGAAACATAAGAAAGTGAACTAACAAAACAACAAATAAGACGTGCCATTGTCCTGCCAATCAAATTCGGTTCTTTTTTTTTCACTCTCTCTCTCTCTTTTTGGCTTCCAACAACAGAATGAAAGACGCAATTTCCTGCAAAATAAGACTCTGAAATTGGTCGCTAGGGGAGTTAAGGGGAGAAAGAGGAGGAGGATGAGGAGATACAAAAGGGAGGATAGAAATGGGAGGGCCCTCTGCCCCTTCTTGCGGCCCCCTTCCCGAACACAGTGGCGGACTCCCAAATTTGTTTCTGTGTTTTTTTTCTCTCCGTCTTTTAAATAAAACACGCAACAAAAAAAACCAGAGAGTCCGAAAATGATGAAAATCTATAATTTTTTATATATAGTGGTGTATAGGGGGCGTTGATGATCGCAGGGGGTCTTTTTTATTTCATGTTGGTCCAACAGTAATTTCCTATATCCCTCCCTCCCCCCTATTCCCATCCCTTCTTAGTCTGCTGTGAATGCATTATTGGAATCTTTCAATTTCCGGGATGTTCCTTAATTTTCAGTTGACAAGACAATGGATAGACCAATAGAGAGACTATTCTACTCTCCTCCCACCCCCTCCTCACTCTCTTTCTCTCTTGCCTAAATATAATATAAGAAAAAAGGGGGGAGGAGGAGGGTAAATCTCTTCCACCCCCCCCCCCTTCAACACCCAAATGAAGACAAAACTGTCTTTCGTCCAAATTTTCTCTTAACCCTATTTTCTTTTATATGAATTTGTGTTTTTTTGAGAAATTGGTTTTTTTTGTGTGTGATGGAATGAATAAGAGATAAAACCAAACGCTAGAGGGCGCCACTTTACTCTTCTAGAAGTGATTGGAAGAAGTTTTACAAACAGAAATTTGTCGAAAAAATATCTAAATGAAGGACAATAGAATAGAAATTTGGCCGTTTCTACTTTTTAGAAGAAATTTGAATTATTTTATTACAATATTACTCAAAAGTGATTGAACTACATTTCTTAGTTTCTAAAACACTTTCGAGTTTCTCTTCATTTTGCATAAGAATGCAAGTAGATCGTTTATTTTGGGCCTGTAGTGTTAGATGGCGCACCTAGCCCTCCTCCCATAGAAATGTCCTGCTGACACTCTTTCAACTCTTGACTCACCTTCTTCCTTTTTTGTTTCACGTGTCAAACTTTTAATTGCGTCATCGCTATTTCTACACGTGCTCTCTCTCTTCACTTATATTATGTGATCTGGGTGTAGGTTTGTCCACGTGCTCTGATAATTAAGGTTGTTTTGGACGCTTTTAGAGCTAAAAGGAGGCTGCATTCGATTTCAACTAATTGGCGACGAGTGTAGTTGGCCACCCTATGGAGGTTGCATGGCGCCATCTACCGTGCATTTACACAAGTATTTTTTTCTCCTATGAAGCCCTCTCTTAAAGGGATATAAATTGAATGCGCCATCTTTTATTATCTGATAACTTCATTAGTTCATCTGTAACAAAATGGCGGCCATAACTAAAAAGCCAAACTTTCTTTTTTTGCTTTTGTTTTATAGTAACGGCAGCACGATGACCATGGATGTTAAGAGTGAACCTCAAAAGAGCGCCGGAAGTGGAAATGGTGGCGGCGGTGGTGGCATTCCTCAACACGAATGCGCCGGATGTAAGAAAAAGATAACGGATCGGTTCATGTTGAAGGCGCTCGAACTGTACTGGCATGAGGACTGCCTCAAATGCGCCTGTTGCGACTGTCGCCTCGGCGAGGTCGGATCCACTCTCTTTACAAAAGCGAACCTGATCCTCTGCAAACGAGACTATCTCAGGTAGGAAAACCGAATCGAACAAAGAACCCTGAGGCAGGCAGGCCTTACGAGAGCCTGGTTCACACAGTCTGTCATATTGCTTCAATTACTAGCAATATTCAAATGCGCGCGCACAAGTTCAAAGGTTTACAGTTTTCCCCTCTCTGCTAAAAATGACCACTTGTGTGGCGCCACAAAGTGGTCCGTGTGAAGCTAGTATTACATATCGCTCTAAGGGCGTACACAGACGAGTGACACTTTTTGTGTCGGATTGTTTTGCAAAAAAAGTGGTCAAAAACGACGACTGGTGGCCGTGCTGTGGTTGACAATGGTATTGCAATGAAAAAAATATTCGAATCTGTACACAATGAGCAGCTTCTCGAACACGGACGGACTGCATTCACCCGAACGGTGGTCGATGCTCACAACTGACGACAGCACTTCATATTTTTAAACGGACCACTTGTTGCGTCTCTAACAAACGTGTGCGAGGCCGTGTTTCTGTTGTCTATTTATACCACTTTTTGTCGTTCATTCAGCTACACTACTACCACTTTCCAACCACTGGCAGTTGATTCAAGTAGTCGGTTTCGATTAAATTGCCAACCATTTTTATTAAGTCTATCTCGACCACTAAAAGTCGCTCGTGTGTGAACGCTCACTCACCACAGCTTATACTTCCAAGAAAAAGCATTGCTAGCCTCCAACTCCAACCCCCTTTCATCGTCATCATCATTTGAAATGGAACACACATTATTTGACAGGCAGTTAGAAATCGGGAAGAACCTTCAGTTGGCCCGGCCCTTGTTATGACGAACGGCAACTCTAATTGGTTTGTTGTGTGGTTCGACGTTGAAAAAGGCGGAGCATGTGACGTCAGACTACATAACCAACAAATTAGAAGTTGCTGGTTGTCAAAACAAGGGCGGAACCAACTGAAGTTCTTCCCGATTTCTAACTGCCTGTCATTATTTGGTACTTAATCAGTTTGGCGTTTTTGTTCACAATTAGGGGGCGCTTATTCAGCGCCACCACCCCATTTCGAATAAAAACCCATTTCCTATAGTTCTTTCTCCTAATTTGGGCATTTGCTCTTTTCTGCCCTTTTTTCACTCATTTTAAATGGTTAGTAATTAAGACGAGCAATTAATGAATCTTAATTGAAGCGTTTCTAATTACAAAGTCAACATCTCCAGTTTCTCGTTAATTTAATGTTATATCTTTTTCAAATGCAACTCAAGTAATTCTTGTTAATTAATATAAAAAATATAATTGCATAATAATATTATTGTTCAATTTAAACTTTTAGCTTTTTTTTATTATAAACAACTTTTAAAATTAATTCAAAAGTTTATTTGAAACTAGAAGAGTAAAAACAGTTTCCTTAAAGATTGGTTTTTATATGAAAAAAGCTGATTTTTCGAACTCTTTATTATTGTTTTCAGAAGAGCAAAACTAGAAAGTGTTTTAAAAACTAGAAGGGTAGCTCAATCACTTAAGGCTATTTTCATGTTTGATATATCTTTTAAAATAAACTTTTATAGACAAATAATTATTGTCTTCTAAACGTCTGTCTTAAGAGGCTACCATCGTTTGAATTGCACATTGAATACAGGAAATGAAGACAATCTTGTCTTGCAGACGTCACTAAGAATGTATCATTGGCATTCAACGTTTCTGTTGTCATTCTAGTCTTCTGGTACTCGCGTGCATTGTCACAAGCAATATAATACAGAAACAGCTCAATTACGCCCACTCTGAATTGGATTAACGTTTGAATCATGCATTGCACACAGGGAAATGAAGACAATCTTGTCTTGCAGACGTCAATAGGAACGTATTGCTTTTAACATTTCCATTGTCGCTCTTCCGGTTTCACTTGCAATGATTTTTCGAAGTTTTATTGACGGTAAGCATCTATAGAACCACCTCAACCCATGTCTTGTCTTTCAGAAGAGCAAAATTAAACAGGCAAGTGTGTGCCCAGCAGTAAAATTTTGGTGGCTCCGCCCTTTTATGAGCGTCAGACCTAATATGAACCAATTAGAAACTGAAAAGGGAGGGGCGTGTGACATCAGACCAAGTAACAATCCAATTAGACACTCACTGACGCTCTTAAAAGGGCGGGGGGGGGGGCCAACAAAATTTTACTGCTGGGCACACACTTGCCTATCAAAATTAATAACTAGAAATTAATGAAAAAATAACAAAAATTCACTAAACTCCTTTTTCTTAAAATAAAAAAGAGGTGGGTTTTAAAGTGTAAACACGACCTTTGAACTCTCGTTATTAATCTGTCTTTCAGGTGCAGAGAAACTTAAGTGTTTTTTTAGAAACTAGAAAGGTAGCTCAATAAACTAGGAGAGTATTTTCAAGTTGTTATCTTTCAAAATAAACTTTTTATAGACAAAAATTAACAAAATATCGGTCTGCATTTTATAAAAAAGTTTATTTTGAAATTTGAAAGATATCAACTTGAAAATACTCCCCCTAGTTTATTGAGGCTACCCTTCTAGTTTCTAAAAAAAAAAGCACTTAAGTTTCTCTTTGATTTTTTGCACCAGAAAGACAGATTAATAACGAGAGTTCAAAGGTCGTGTTTACACTTTAAACCCCACCATTTTTTTTTTAAGAAAAAGGAGTTTAGTAAAATTTCGTTATTTTTTCTTCCCCCCCCCCCTCCCCCTTTTCTTCGTTATTTCTCTCGTCTCTTGGGATGGATTTTCCTTTTAAACGAAGAAAATCCAAAATATCTTTTTTTTATATTACGGTTATTAGATCCCATACTCCTTAAATATTAGGAAGGGAGGGGGGGGGGGGGAGAAACAGGGATTTTTTTCTCCTTCTTCTAAATAGTAGAAGGGGCTAAAAAGGGAAAATGTAGGGAGAAAAAAACATTATGGTCGATTACCTCTCTCCTCACTTTATTCTCAGTGATTCATTTTTTTTTACTTCAAATAAAACTATTTCCTTGTTATTTTGTGTTAGAAAAATTATTTCTTGAAATTGATGGGGGGGGGGGGGAATTCTAAACGTGAAGTGAATCTAAGTTAAATTTCAGGGGGATAAAAATGGGCGGAGTTAACACAAAACAAATAAGGGGACTGGATTATAATTTCATCTCCATTTTTCTCCACAGGCATCTGTAGACAGCTTCAGAATTTCTTTGGCTCCGCAACCTTATATGAGCGTCATCAATTTCTAATTGGTTTATTACTGGGTCTGATGTCACATATGCTCCGCCCTTTTTATTTCTAATTGGTTGATATTTGGTCTGACGCTCATAAAAGGGCGGAGCCAAAAAAAATTCTGAAGCTGTCTACAGATGCCTGTCTGCAATTATTATTTTTTTTTCTAATAAAAAAAGACTAGTTAGAGGCTAGATGTCTAGTTACTATAAGTTGTCAACTAGCGATTTAGCCTCTAACCAGTGTTTTTGATTGGAAAAAAAAAATAATTGTTGGTTGATCTAAATGGGGGGATTATTGTTGCTTCACATTATTCCTCTCCTGCAAGTAGGTCATTTATTTTGTTCGTGTAACGTTAGATGGCGCCACTAGCCCTCCTCCCATAGAAATGTACTGCAGACACTTCTTCAACTCTTGACTCACCTTTTTTTTGTCACGTGGCAAACTTTTAACTGCGTCATCGCTATTTCTCTACACGTGCTCTCTCTCTCTTCACTTATATTACTTGTATGTTCTGGGTTAAGTTTGTCACGTGCTGCTGATAATTAAGGTTGTTTTGGACGCTTTTTTAGAGCTAAAAGAGGCTGCATTCGATTTCAACTAATCGTCGACGAGTGTAGTTGGCCACCCTAAGGAGGTTTGCAGGCGCCATCTACCTTGTCTTTAAGGCCTTGTGTTTCCATTGGGATGAAAATCTGAACTTTTTAGAAAATTTCAACTGGTGAAAAATTGAACAAATGTGCCCCCACCCCCGCCCATTCACTATCATAGGCAAAAGGTCAAGTTTGTTCAATTTTTCACCAGCCTTGTTTCTATTGGAGCGAAAATTTGAACTTTTTTGGAAAATTTCAACTTCTGAAAAATTGAACAAACGTGACCTTTTTATGCCTATAATAGTGAATAAGTGGGGGCCACGTTTGCTCTACTTTTCACCAGCTGAAACTTCAAAAAAAAAGTTCAAATTTTCACCCCCAATGGAAACAAGGCCTAAAGGAGTTTTTGCTTAAAAAAATTGCATTGTTCTTTTTTTTAGGGGATTTTTTTAAGAGATGTTTGGATTATGAGGGGGTGGAGTTTATTAAGGGGGAGGGGGTTATATGAGGTCCACCTAAAAAACTGTCAGTCACCCCTCCGCCTCCTCCCAAAATAAAAAAAGGTATAACTGAACAATTCATTGGAGAGCATTTAAGAGTTTTCAAAGTCGCAATCCAATTATATTTCAGTGATTGTATCAGCAACTTTTTTCTTGAAGCCCCATTTTGTTAGAATTACATGAAATTGAGCAATGAAATATGGCATTTGAGATAATAAAGAGAACTTTCTTTCTCTTTCTATCCCTCAATACAAGAGATGGAGAGTGGTCCACCACCCCCCTCTTATTACCTAACCCTATATATTCCCTCCACCCCCATCCCTCTTCCCCTCTAACCCCTTCACAGGTTGAAGAAGAAGGGAGGAGAAAAAAAAATGTTTCCTTTTCACTTTTTTCTAGGATTTTTTTTGTTGTCCCTTGGAGGCAACTTTACGGTTGAAACCGAATTAAGTTTCCCTCCCCCCCCCCCCGTCAATGTGAAAAATCAATCATTTTATACCTTAACTGGTCAATTTATGAAATACACTCAAATCTCTTGTGACAGGCAGTTAGATCCAGCACACAGGCAAGTGCACTTAGACCCTTTTATTTGGTTTAATTTTCTTGTTAAGAAACTAGAAGAGTAAATGAATCATTTATACCTTGTACACACACACATGAGTTAAATGAATTCAAATTAAATGTGTTTAGGGTGAATTATACGGAATCCAGTTAAGGACATGAACACCAAATAAAAATTGACTTTAATTATTAATATTTTAAAAATTGAAATACTAAATTAATATTTTATGTCAATAGTTTATATATTTAAGTATTAACTCAATATTTTCAGATTATTAACTGAATAAATTGAGAATTCGATATATTTGTTTGTTTGTCCTTCACAGGGCTCTGTAGAACGTGTTTAATATTTAAATGCATTTAACTATGTATGTGTGTCGAAGGTGACGGGACGAACACAAGTTGGCTCCGCTCTTTTTATGACGACCGGCAACTTCTAATTGGTTGGTTATGTAGTCTGACGTCACATGCTCCGCTCTTTTCCACGTCGAACCACACAACAAACCAATTAGAAGTTGCCAGTCGTCATAACAAGGGCGGAGCCAACTTGTGTTCCTCCCGATTTCTAAATGCCTGTATTAGTGAGAGAGGGTGGGGGAAGGGGAGGGGGGTGCAAACAAACCAGGCAATTGTGGCCTGTTTGTTTTAGGCATTCTGCACATTGCCTATAACATCGCAAAACTATAACTAATGCATATTGATAACTAAATTTTTGCGTTTTACACAAATTGGCTAGTTATTGTGCAGAATATTTGATTTTTCACTTGACCAGTAACATATGTAAGGAGGGGGGGGCCTACTTAAATTAGCCTCGTACTATTTTTATTTAGACCTCCACAAATTTAAGATTTCCTACAATAAAATTGAGATCAATGGAATTTTGAACGTTCGGAATGGAGGAGGATTTTCCAAACGTCCAAAAATATCCCTAGTTTTAAAAACAAAGGAATGATGATGATTGTCTTTTCTAGTTTCCACCCAACTGTCATTTCGTATCCAATATTTTCGATTTCTTGTGTCGAATCGAGCGAAAAAGACACAAATTGTGTTTCTCGTTTATTCTTTTTTATTTTTCCCATCGTTTACGGGAAAATCTTTAAACATTTCCCCGTCTTTTAAACAGAAATATTTCATTTGAAAATTACAGTTGAAGAAACCCACATCGTTTAACACGTAATGGAATGGAGAGGAATTCCTTTTTCTTGTTAAGGTGGCTAAATATTCATTTTGTTTACGTTCCTCCAGATGGCACCACTGCAGTGACTATTATGTTTCATAGAAGGTCTCTTCTCTCCACTTGCAGTTTTGAGAAAATTTCTATTTTTCAAGCGAACGTTTTTCAGGAAAAAACATTACGAAAAGAAATTCAAAGCGTTTTAGAAACTAGAATAGTTGTTGATAATGCTTAAAGTTTTTTTTTTCATGATATCTTTCAAAATAAACTTTTTATGACAATTTGAAAAAATGGCCGAAAATATTTTTCATGAAATTTCAATGAAAAAAACCAAAAAAAAAAAACGGATCATTTTTCAAACTGAACTATAAAATCGTTTATTTTCTAAGATATTGCGCCATTGAAAAAACTTTTAACATAATCTTTTACCATTCTAGTTTTGAAAACAATTTGAATTTTATCATAATGTTGTTTCTAAAAAACGTTCACTTGACATTTTTGCGTCCAAATTTTTTTACAACGGAACTTAGCATTAGCCACTGCAGTGGCGGTGGCGCCATCCGAGAAGACAAAACAAAATAAATATCTATTCAGCCACGTTAATCATATCGCTCTCTAAAAGTTGACACTTGTTTTTAAACCCATACAACACACAGTAAACATACATGTCTGAAACTGACTTTCTAACATCTTGACCATACAGGCAATTAGAAAACGGGACAAACAGAAGTTGGCTCCGCCCTTTTTATGACGACCGGCAACTTCTAAATGGTTTGTTGTGTGGTGTCGACGTTGAAAAGGGCGGAGCATGTGACGTCAGACTACATAACCAGCCAATTAGAAGTTGCCAGTCGTCATAACAAGGGCAGAGCCAACTGAAGTTTTCATTTATTTCTAACTGCCTGTGTGGTGATGGTGGTCATCCAAGTGTCCAGTCAACAAGACGCCTTTCTTTCTTGGTTGTGGTCATCATTAATACAACACAAGGGAGGGAAAAATTGAGATTTCAAACTCTCCTCCTTCCTTCCTTCCATTATTTTCCTATATTCACTGATTAAGCCATCAACTGTCGCCTCTCCTCCGAGGGGGGCGCTCTTCTAGTCCGTTCCCATTTTTAGAGAACAACACAATTATTCTTGATTATCTCAAATAAAATCACAACTTCTTATTGGCGCCAATACTTCTTAAATTAATTACCAATATAATATTTTCACCATAAGAGGTCAAAAAACACCATAGGTCAACTTGTATTCAATTGTGTTGACCTCTTGATTTTTCTTCCTTATTTGAATATAAAAAATGGGAGCCTTTTTTTTCTTTCTTTCTGCAAGTTGTCAAATTTATTGCTAGTGTGAATTACACTTTTAACGGTCGATTCACAGGTTGGGGGGTCACTACAGCTACCAAACAAATATAACCCTTTCTCCTGAACCTTACCCTAATGAAACCATGTTATGTTCTGGGCAAGTTTACTTGGGCTTGTGGCTAGTGATAGAATGACAAAAAATTGATGTGCGCTTCAATTTTTTTAAAAAAAGTATTTCAAAATGGCGTATTTCGAACTCTTATGTTAAACTCCATTGAGTTATGTGCTCGTAAGCAAAAAAATCCACTAAAATGCTCGTTGGTAAAAAATTACCTAAAAATAATTTTAAAAAACACAGGAAAAAAAATCAGCACGTGCGCCAATGTGTTGGCTTCGCTATGGTTTAATTGTGGTTTGTTAAAATTATTTTTAGGTATTTTTACGAGCATTTTAATGGATGTTTTTTTTTGCTTACGAGCGTGTATTCAATGGAGTTTAACATAAAAGTTAGAAATTTGCGATTTTGAAATATTTTTTTAAAAAACAGAACCGCACTTACTAATTTTTTGTCATTCTATCACTCGATCAACATATATTTAAGGTGCACATTGCACTTCGAACCATCAAAATTGGACAACTTTAAATATGAAAAATAAACATATTGCCGCCGCGACTGTTGTGTATTTTAAAAATTAAACGTTTCTTCTTTAACATTGGGTCTATGAGCTCAATAGAAAAACGATGCTAGCGCTCTTTGCAGAGATTTTTCAAAGTAATTTTGTGATGTCGCCTCTGAAGTGATTGAGCTACCCTTCTAGTACATAAAAATTAAAAATTACTTTTAAATTAATTTTTTCCATAAGATATAATAATAATAATATATAATAAAAAAAAGCCAGCGCTCTTTGCGGAGATTTTTCGAAGTAATTTTGCGTTGTGTAGCCTCTTAATTGTTATATAGCAGCTGTAATTGCTATATATGAAAATCTACAATATTATTTAAGTATAAAAGTGTCCTAATAAAGGCCACGCCACCCCTACCACAGTTCAGAGAATATATTTTCAAAGAAATAAAAGAGAGGTTTTTAAGAGAATGAAAGAAAGAAACGGAAATAAAATCTCGATTGCACTTAAACAAGAGACTTTGAAGCAATCATCATCATCATTTGAAATGACCAACTCTCTTTCTCATATAAATCTTGCTTTGTGATGTTATGTGTGGTAGTTGTTACTCCCTTATGAGAAAAAAAGGAGGAGGTAATGGAAGAAGGGGTGGTGGTGGGTGGAGTTGATATTTTTTCTCTCTCTCTCTCTACTTTGCCTTACTTCAAACACCAACCAACCAACCCTGGACTTAAATTGCAGCCGTGGTTACAACAATGGACAAGTAATTGACTCTCAGAGTCATTCAATTTGGAGAAACGAAAAGAGGAAATGGATTTACACATACATAGTAGGGCTTAATACAGTGCGCGCACACACGCTGAAAGGAAGACTAGACTGAGACACAGAAAGGGGGGGGGGGGGGGGGGGGGGGTCCACACGCACACCTCCCACCCATAATAATAATAAGATCCAATCCTTAATCTAGTTTTATTTTAAGTACAACCAGGCATTA
Source organism: Brachycybe producta (assembly GCA_036925085.1). Lineage (NCBI taxonomy): Eukaryota > Metazoa > Arthropoda > Diplopoda > Playtdesmida > Andrognathidae > Brachycybe > Brachycybe producta. The sequence goes on from JAUPFP010000003.1 coordinate 3,127,862, forward strand.
ACAACCGAATTACAGTTATTTCTTTTTTAAGCCTGTAACACACACGCGGAATTCCGCCAAGGAAATAGAAAATTGGAAAAGGAAAAAAAAAAGTCCCCTTCTTTTTCTGTATCTCTCTGTTATTCACACAGGCAATTAGAAAACGGGATGAACAGAAGTTGGCTCCGCTCTTTTTATGACGAACAGCAACTTCTAATTGGTTGGTTATGCAGTCTGACGTCACATGCTCCGCCCTTTTCAATGTCGAACCACACAACAAACCAATTAGAAGATGCCAGTCTTCATAAAAAGGGCGGAGCCAACTTCTGTTCGTCCCGATTTCTAATTGCCTGTGTTGTTCACACATAGAAACAGAAAAGTAATGAGGAAAGTTGTGCACACCCTCTATTGAGCAAGAAAAGAAACATTTTATTGCCAAAATGGATTCCAATTTGCTTTTTTGTGATGTCACACACATGCTTCTTTCTGATTGGTGGGAATTCGAACGGAATATTTTGAGAACGGAAAAAAAAGTTGAGCGTTTATTCAACTTAATTTTTAATGAATTTTCTCCGTTCACGTTTTATAGAAAATTTTCTCATTTAAATATTCTGTTGTGATTTTCTGAGCAGAATAAGGCTAAAGTTGCCACACATGCAGAAAAAAAAATCAACTGAAAATAGAATGTCTAATTTAAATTTTATTCTAATTATTTGGCAGAAAAAAAAGCTGACTTACTTTAATTTTTTTGTCAAATTAGATAAATTCCATTTTCAGTCGTCATTTTCTGCATTTGAAGAAACCATTGCCTAAATCTATTTATCAGGCTGAATGTGATACTCAATGTAGGCAGAAAAAAAGCACCAAATCGTTTGTTTCGCCACGCGGAATTTTATCAGCTTAAATATGGCTCCTCCCCGCTTATTCGTTCTATCCTCGCGTCTTTTAAACTCTTGTTATAATAATGTGTGAGAAACCTTGACCACAAGCACGTGTTTCTCGCGCCCAATGCGGTTTTCCGCCACTGAATAGCGGCGGCGTTTTCTTTTATACTCACAACATGACAGACTGTGTGAGAGCTGGATTAACAACCACCCAGGGTGTCCGTGTGTCGGACGTTTAACTACGGGTAGAGAGAGAGCAGTCATGAATGATGGTTTTTCTTTTCTATCTCTCTCTGTACATATAAATATGTAAACAGGTTGTTCGGCACGACGGGCTACTGTTCGGCATGTTCCAAAATGATTCCCGCCTTTGAGATGGTAATGAGGGCTCGCGGCAACGTTTATCATCTCGAATGTTTTGCCTGTCAGCAATGTAACCACAGGTATGGCAACCTTTCTACCTCCTCCTCCTCTCAACCCTCCTACCGTCTTCCAACTTCCCCCTACCGCTTTCCAACCTTCTTCCACCTTCTCCTACTTTCTTCCAACTCTTCTACATCCTTTCAAGTCTGCTACTTCCTTTCAACCTCTTCCTACCTTCTTTCAACACTCCTATCTAATCCAAGACTCCTCTACCTTCTTACACCACTCCTACCTTCTCACACCACTCCTACCTTCTACTTTCTTCCAACACTCCTACCTTCCAGCAACACTCCTACCTTCCAGCAACACTCCTACCTTCCAGCAACACTCCTACCTTCCAGCAACACTCCTACTTTCTTCCAATCTTCCTACCTTCTTTCAAAACTCCTATCTAATCCAATACTACCCTTCTTACACCACTCCTATCTTCTATCAACACTCCTACCTTCTTCCAACACTCCTACCTTCTTCCAACACTCCTACCTTCTTCCAACACTCCTACCTTCTTCCAACACTCCTACCTTCTTCCAACACTCCTACCTTCTTCCAACACTCCTACCTTCTTCCAACACTCCTACCTTCTTCCAACACTCCTACCTTCTTCCAACACTCCTACCTTCTTCCAACACTCCTACTTTCTTCCAACACTCCTACTTTCTTCCAACACTCCTACCTTCTTCCAACACTCCTACCTTCTTCCAACACTCCTACCTTCTTCCAACACTCCTACTTTCTTCCAACACTCCTACTTTCTTCCAACACTCCTACCTTCTTCCAACACTCCTACCTTCTTCCAACTCTCCTACCTTCTTCCAACTCTCCTCCTACCTTTTCTATCACTCCTGCCTTCTCCAACCCTCCTTCCGACCATCCCATCTCCTTTCAACTCTCCTACCTCTTTTTACCTATTTCCTCCTCCTCCTCCTCCTCCCTCTATATAATCATCATCTTGACCACCGGCCACCACTTTGTAGTTCCGTTTGTAAACACACACACAGATAACTTTTATCATGAAGTCTCCTCTTTTTTTTACTGATGACGTTAATGATAAACATCTTAAATACTTGTTTCAACCCAACCGCGTCCATTTTCATCCCTCTTCCTTTTTCCTATCTCCTGGGGACCCGGCCTCTTCTTGTTTTTTTTGAGTATCATTATTACAACACACACAAAAAAAACACCGGTTAAATTGTTTATTTTGAGGGTGTGGTAACTGATAAAGGCGATAAGTCCCTCCCATTATTCAACATGTTTAAAACTCATTATGAATATATGTATTTTACAATTTTTAAGATGTTTTATAATGAAAACAGCTCATTTTCGAACTCTTTGATTAAATTTTATCTTTCAAAAGAGCAAAATTGAGAGAAAAAATAAGTGTTTTAGAAACTAGAAGGGTAGCTCAATCACTTAAGGACACATTTTAAGGTTGATAATCTTTCAAAATAAACTTTTTATAGACCAAAATTTAAAAAAATAACATCTTAAACTCAAAAAGTTTATTTTAAAAGATTTATCAACATGAAAATATACCCTTAAGTGATTTGAGTTACCCTTCTAGTTTTTAAAACACGTTCTTAGTTTCTCTTCATTTTGCATCCGAAAGACAGAATAATCAAGAGTTCGAGAGGCAAGTTTACACTATATAACAAGCTTATTAAGCGTCTTATATACTTCTGAGCTTATTCAACGCATAGATGGTCGGTGGTCTGCTCAAAGAACTTCTTTTTAGAGCGTTCACAAACAAGCGACTTTTAGTGGTCGAGATAGAATGCCAAAAAAAGTGGTCAACGTGTAGCTCGAAACCAACCACACTCGAGTCGACTGTCAGCGATTAAATTAACTGCAATAAGTGGTCGTATAATGCGGACTCGAGTGCTATTTAACTCGACCACTAAAAGTCGCTCATATGTAAACGTCCTTTTAAGAGTTGAAATACACAACTTTTTGATTGTGAAATGAAGTCGCAAGTGGTTGAGGCTCTTGTTTTTACAACATGTGGTTGCAATGGAAAGACTCAATTCAAGGTGGTCGGCTTTTTAAGCGACAATCCGACTTCATTTTGCAATCGAAAAAGTGTTTCTAAAAAGTGGTCTGTGTGTACCAAGGGTGGTGGTACCCCATTAAGAGGGGTGAGTTTCTAGAAGAAAATTGGGTTCAAATGAGTTCTCTTGTTTAGGTTTTGCGTTGGAGATCGGTTCTATTTGTGCGACAACAAGATCCTTTGCGAATACGACTACGAGGAACGGATGGTTTTTGCAAATATGCCGTACACGTACAACAGCATAGCTCACATCAAGCGACAGACGCAGAACCTCGCTCCTGCCGTGCCACCGGACGACGTATCCAGTGGGTACGGCAGTCCTGACTCCCTCCTATCCTTTGAGGGCAAATAATAAAATCAAAGAGACACATCCCCCCTTTTAGGTGGGTTCGGGACCGAGGGGAACCATAACCAGGGTTTTCCTTTCAAATGTGAAAAAGAAAAATCAAATTTGAACTTAAAATTTAAGATGATTAATTCTGTCTTTCAGAAGAAGACAAAATTAAGTGACTAGAACGGGTTTTAAAAACTAGAAGGGTAGCTAAAATTACTTAAGAGCAGATTTTCATGTTTAATGTATCTTTCAAAATAAACTTTTTATATAGATAAAAAAAAGTTTATTTTAAAAGATTATCAACATGAAAATATATGCTCTTAAATAACTTGAGTTACCCTTCTAGTTTCTAAAATACTTTTCAAGTTTTCTCTTCATTTTGTACCTGAAAGACTGTCTTAATCAAGAATACGCGAGGGGCGTTTACACTTTTTTTAATTTGCATTTTTGAATTTAAATTTGAAAAATTACTCTGCAAGCAGCCATAGAGGCCTATGGCAGAGGAACAAGAGTCCAAGTGCAGCATAGAAAATGCATTAACTAATTGAGAATAAATTCTGTTCAGTTAAAATCTAATTTTCATAAAGTTTTAAATATTTATAATCATTTGAATATTTTGCATAATTAATTATTTTTAAAAGCATTCAAACTTCATTTTGTACTCTCTATGAACAAGGTTTCAACCAAATCTTAATAAGAGTATCATCACTAGGGCCCGGATTTTTATGCAATATCAAAGCAAATGTTTCTCAATTTGTGTCCCAAGTGCCAACTGTGAAAGTAATTATCATCATTAGAGCAAATGCAATCATGCTTTTTCTTATCAAAAAAGGCTGGTTAGAGGCTATATGTCTGATTACTATCAGTTGTCTCCTAGAGATATATAGCCTCTAACCAGTGGTTTTGATTGAAAAAAAAACAATTGTTGGTTGATCTAAAATGGAAGATTGTTACTACACAATTGGCTCGTGGGCCAAAGATTGAGAAACGTTTGCATAAAAATCCGAGCCCTAATCATCATCCTTGAACAGAATATTTCTATATAATGGAACCCTTGTTGCACAGAAAAAAAGAAGAGTTTCTTCTTGAATTTGGGCCTTAATTAATAAGGACATCTTAGAAAAGTGTTTTAGAACCTGGTTTGAGACTAGAATTCAAACCTTCACAAGAATTGTTCTTGATGCAAGTTTCACCTCTCTCCCTCTAGCCTCTAACTGGGTTTTTTTTATTGAAAAAATGTATTTTTCTGATTGCTTTTTATTAACAATTCTTTAATTATGCATTTTATTTTTTTAAATATTTTAAAAGTTTTAAAACAATTAAAAAGTTTATTTCAACCGTGGCGCCACCTACGCTGTTAAGTTCAAATCTGTTGATTTTATCCTCAGGTTATTTTGATTTTTTTTTGTTCATCTAACGTTTGGGGGCGCCCTCTATGTTTTTGCTCAAATAGCCATTTTAGCCCTTTTTGATATAAGAACCCCCTCTCCTCCTTCCTCATAATGTGTATAGGATAACAAAGGACCTGAACGACCCTCAACAACAACAACAACAACCGCAGCCACAACAACAACAGCAACAGAACGGAGTGGCTTCAAGCTTACAGGGTCTACCACCGGCTCAACATCAACTCCACCAGGCGACACCACCTCCGCCAAAGGATCGAAGAAGTGCCGGTGGAAGAGAAGGAGGAGCCGGATGACTTGTGTCGTATGGACGGGCTCAACGTTCCTGTTCGCCTCGTCGAAGGAGCCGAGCAGCCACGTCCACATCTTCCGTAACCTCAACGCTACATTACCAAAGACGAATCAAGGGGGCCAACAATAACAACAACAACAACATGGGCGAAACGTCATCATCGCCACCGCCCACTTCGCAGCATCTTATGCTTAATAGTGGTGGTAGTGGTGGTGGAGCCGAATGGGTAACTCCGCTCGCAGCGCCACCACACCACTGGACGCTAGATGGCGCCAATAAACAATGTGAACACATTCCCAATGCAATCTTCTAGTCGTCAAATAAAAGTGAACTTGTTTTTTTTTAGTGTTTTTTGTTTTGTTTTTTGTTTTGCAATTCAGAAACTATTGGAGAAGGGGCAAGGGTTCGGGGCCAGAAAAGTGCTTATTGGCCCTTTTTTCTGGCCCCTTAATAAAGGAGTTTCCTCTTTTTTTTGTGCTCAATTGTGTGCGTTTCTAATAAGAAACAAACACACACAATAGACATTTGTACTAAATGGACTCTCTCTCTCTTAAAGGACACTTTTTCCTCCATTTTGTGTGAGGAAGTGAGGAAGGGGCCCTCTTAGCTCCCGAATCAAAAGGGACAAAAGCCTCCTTTTTTTTTTACAGCGATTGCAACGAGATGCCGCCATCTTCTCTTTTGCATCACTCACCTTTTACTCAAATGCAGCGAGCGACATCTGGTGGTGATTCACCTTTTATTAAATTAACTGCATTTCTTGCCATCCCCACCCCCTCCACTCACCCCCCTCCTTTGTACAGAAAATTTTTCTCCTCCCCCCCCCGTCTCAATCACCACCCACTCAACACAATTATATTAATTAATAATTATAAATAGATAAAAAAAATTGTTGCTTTTAATTGTATTCAAGAATAATTTAAATGAAGAGAAGAAAAACTTCAAAAAAATGAATATTATTTTGAGTTTTTAAATAAAAATGAAATTGTTTTTGTGTTAAAAAAAATTAAAATATTATAAATTGTAAAATAATTAAAAATGAAATCTTTTCATCAAAAAAAAAATATCACAGAAAAAATTCTTCTTGCACTTAAAAAATGAAAAAAGAGAGAAAAAATGTCATCGAATAAAAAAATGAAACATTTAAAAAAAAAACCACAATTGTTTTGTTCTGTTATTTTTACACGACATTTTGTAACTGTTCCGCATGTTTCCAAAATGGCGACATTTAAAAAGTCACACATTTACGTATAAATGATCGAGTCTACATCAAGCTGAGACAAAAACACAACAAATATTACAGAAAAAGCCGATTTTGAAAACAAAACAAGCTTTTCAGCAGAAAATAGGCGAAAATAGTTTTTCATGAAATTTCAATGGAAAAACCAAAAAAAAAAAAACGGGTCATTTTTTCAAACTGAACTATAAAAATTGTTTATTTATTAAGATACTGACATGAAAAATAAACTATTAGCATAATCTTTTACCTTTCTAGTTTTGAAAACAATTTGAATTCTTTTCATAATGCTCTTTCGAGAAGAAAAAAAAAACGCTTGCTTGACGTTTTTGCGTCGCCAACTTTTACAAAAAAAAACGTCTATGGAGCACATCAGCGACTGCAGTGAAATAAAAACAAAATAAATATCTATTGAGCCACCTTAATGTCGAACACTAGAAGAAACTTTAATTTTGATCAAAACTCTAAAAAAAACCCTAAATAACTATCTCAAATTTCGTATAATGTGATATAGACTCGCATGTCAACCTGCGAAATCAGTTAATCTACAGATTGCCTAGGAAATCTGCAAAACCACCAAAAACACTGCCAGTGAATCTGCAAAATCCAATACATTTTAAGTTGTTGAATTTTGCAGCTTCAGCTAGTAGTTTGGTTGTTTTGTAGATTGCCTAGGAATTTCCTAGTAGGAAATCTGCAAAAACCACCGAACTGCTAGCTGAATCTGCAAAATTCAATATATTTTAAGTTGTTGAATGTTGCAGATTCAGCTAGCAGGTTGGTTTTGTAGATTGCCTAAGAATTTCCTAGTAGGCAATCTGCAAAACCACCGAACTGCCAGTGAATCTGCAAAATCCAATGCATTTTAGGTTGTAGAATTTTGCAGATTCAGCTAGGCAGTTTGGTTGTTTTACAGATGTCCTAGGCAATCTGCAGATTGACTGATTTCGCAGGTTGACAGTAACATATATGTATATAAAGGAGGAGGCTAGGAGGAGACAAGAAACCTTATTTTTTTGTCAGAAGGAAAAGTTTAGCTCTTACTCAAAGCTTTAATCAGAGTTGCTCAATTAACCTCATATATGTGTGTGTATTACACACACATATATGGGTCCTGACTCTTTCTTCCTTTTAGCTCTTCTTGTGTTCTAGGCTAAATTGCAATCTTGGTCCCGGTTGGGATATTGGGGCACACAAAACCAATTTAGTTTGGCGAAAAGAATCTCTCTCTCTCTCTCTATCGTCGCTTGTATACGCAACTTAATTAACCCTAAATTAACCCCTTGTATGTTATATACAACCACCACCACCCACCTCCTAACCCCCCCCCCCCCTTCAAAATGCGAACTCCACCCACAAGAATAATAAGAAACATAAAACTCAGGTGACCAACTTATTGAAAGCAAATGGGCCACACACACACACACAATGACAATCTCATAAGCTAAAAGTGAAAAAAATTATGAATTTTTCATTCAATGAAGACTGTTTGGAGGCTAAAATTTCAAAGGAGCTCTTAGGCCGACACACATGGCTTCCACGCAGGCACGCTTTCTTGAGGGTTTGCCTTGAGTAATACTGCTGACAGTTGTTTCAGTTTTGTTTTTTGTTTTCGAGATCTGTTTTTTCTTTTCTTCTGGTGTTTGTTTTTGTTGTGTTTTTGTCTCGAACTCATGTTGCACTTTTGTCAGCTTGAATATGGGATATGTCATTAATTTAGCTATTTTTTTTAGAAGCAGCTTTTTTTAAAAAAATGTTAGAAAGTAGAAGAGTAAAAAGGCCAAGGGCTTTTGTTTTTTGTCAGCTTAATGTGGACCGGGTCTTAAAGATGATCCACATCAAGCTGACAAAACACAAACAAAACAGGAACTCGGTGTTTCGAAACAAATTGATGACAATTCTAAAACATTTCTGCGACTTTTTGTGTTTTGTTTTGTCCGCAATGTCACAAACTATTCTATGTCCCGGCTCAAGTCGGTAAACATCAAAAGGTTTCTGTTTTGTCTCGGTTTTAAGCAACATTTTGTCAACTCTTGTCTGTTCAGTTGTGGACAGAATTAGTATTAAAACAACAACGGAACAGTTGCGTAGTTTACGTAAAGGACAACTATAGAAACAAAAACAAAACCCAAATTTGTTTGTGTTTTGTGTCACACAAATATGTTGCGGTTTTGTCTTGAGTACCGCTGACAGTTGTTTCAGTTTTTTGTTTTGTTTTTTTTAAAAATCTGCTTTTTTTCGGGTGTTTTTGTTGTGTTTTTGTCTCGAAATCATGTTGCACTTTTGTGTCAGCTTCATGTGGACCGGGCCTTAACGTTAATAAGAACACTTGACACTTGTACTCTCTGTGCAGAGTTACAACATACACGAATATGCTTTTTTTCGGGTGTTTTTGTTGTGTTTTTTTGTCTCGAAATCATGTTGCACTTTTGTGTCAGCTTCATGTGGACCGGGCCTTAACGTTAATAAGAACACTTGACACTTGTACTCTCTGTGCAGAGTTACAACATACACGAATATAACCTCATAATAAAATATATTTTTCTACGTTGGAACCCTGTTCTGAGGGTTAAGTGCCAAGTTTCATTCTTGAGTTTTGAAACCTTAGCAGGTTTTTTCTTGTTAGAAGCAGCAATAATGTGAAATTCTCAAAAGCTAAATGTTCCTCTTGTGAATCCACTTTCTTATGAATTAGCTCACGGGCGCCATCTATAATCAAGAAAAGGGCCTTAGGCCCCAACTTGAGAAATGGCACATCACCATTTGTCTTTAATGATGAAGAAGAAAAAAACGTTCCAACTTTCTCAAAAGTTGAAATGACCTCCATTCCATCTCAACCAACGATGAGAGTTGGAGGTAGAGGCTAGCAGTGCTTCTAAGTATAAACAATGCCAATTTTGCTATACAGCATACACTTGATATTCAAGTGTAATTATTATCATTAAGGGCTCGGATTTTTATTCAAAATATCCAAAGCAAAAATGTTTCTCTATTTGTGGCTCAAGTGCCAACTGTGACGTAATCATCATCATTAGAGCAAATGCAATCATGCTTTTTCTAATCAAAAAGGCTGGTTAGAGGCTTGACGTCTGGTTACTATTAGTTGTCAACTACAGTTTTAGCCTCTAACCAGTGTTTTTGATTAAAAAAAAACCATAATTGTTGGTTGATCTAAATGGAATTGTTACTTCATACTTGGCTCTTGGGCCACAGATTGAGAAACACTTACTATGCTATTTTGCATTAAAAATTCGAGTCCTAGTAATCTTCTAATAGCTAGCCTCCACATCCAGCCCATCTTTTTAAGATGAGGGTAACAAACCAATTTAATAGAAGGCTTTTTTTTCTACCCTCTACTTCACCTTTCTCGCTGAGAATTTAGCCTCAAAAATTTATTTTGTTCTCTACTCTCCACGTACCCTCCTCCTCCTCCTCCTTATTTCTCATGATTAAGAGGCTAGATGTCTGGTTACTATTGTTTATCAACTATAAAGGTCTAGCCTCTTACAAGTGTTTTTTGATTTTTTTCAATAAAAAAAACTGGTTAGAGGCTAGGACATACAACCCTTAATTGTTGGTTGATCTCTAAATGGAAATTGTTACTACAAAATTGGCTCTTGGGCCACAGAATGAGAAACATTTAACTTTGATATTTACATAAAAATTCGAGTCCTAGTAATCTAATAGCTAGCCTCCACCTCCAGCCCCATTTTTTTTAAGATGAGGGTAACAAGCCAATTTAAAAGAATGCATTTTTTTTTCTAGCCTCTACTTAACCCTCTTTCTCATTCAGAATTTACCCTGAAACCTTATTTTTTTGTTTCTACTCTCCACCCACCCTCTCTCTCCTCCTTTTCCTTCTCATTCCCCATGTTAACTATTGAGTTTAATTTGGAGGATAGGATTTATATGACCCATCAGGGAGTCATCAAAAAAAATGTTAAAGGGCCCCTTACAGGGGGAAAAAAAATTTGTAGTCAAAAACTTCAAAGAAGAAGAAGAAGAGATTAAAAAAAAAGGTGAGAAGAAAATTGGAGAAAAAATCTCTCTCTTAAATTTGTGATAAAGCAATCAAAAGGCAACAACACCATCTTGTTTTTTTTTCTACTCTCCTCCAATTCAAACCCCCCAAAAAAGTAACTGTTCTAATCTCTGGGTGTTACTTTTTTTTTGTTGCCAATTTAATTCAGAGTATCCGTTGTAAATGTCATAAAAAATCAACCCTCTCTCTCTCCTTCTATCTATCTCTTTCCCTATCTCTCTTTCTCTAACTCTCCCTCTGTTAAAAAAGTGCCAAAATAAAAGTGTAATTGGGCTTTTTTTTCTCACAAACAAAATTAGATACGGAAATATAAGAAATAAATAAGAATTTCTTTTCCGTCAGTGTTTTGCATTTATTAATTCTCAATTTTAGACCCTGGGAGAAAAAAACCTAACAATTTTTTGTTAAAATTATTATATATACATGTATATATTAAGCCAAGTCTGTCTGGCGATGTGTAACGCTGTACAAACAAGGACAAAAACCTTTAAGCAAACACATGTGAGGGCGGCGGTGGGGGGAGAGAAGAGAAGGAAACGTCCTTCATTGAGTGACCTTCAGTATTTGAATAAAATAGTTAAAACTAGAATGTCCCGTCATACATGACGAGTTGTCCACGTCAGTTATGACGGGTTACCTCACTAGTATATACTAAGCCCCTTCTGTCTGTGAATCTGTCCGTATATACGTGTAACGCTGTACAAACACGGACAAAAACGTGTAAGCACGTCGAGATTTATATAAATATAAATGGACTGCTTTTTTTTCTCTTCTCAAGGTCAACATTATGTTGCGCTCTCCCGATCAAAAAACTCCATGATATAATTAGCAAAATTAAACTAGAATTTGGCTCCAGTAATTTATAACGGGTTAGGCTTTCATCATTTATAACGGGTTAGGCTTCCGTCATTTATGACGGGTGAGGGGAAAGGGTTGGAAAGTGTAGAAGGGGGAAAGGGTTGGAAAGTGTAGAAGGGGGAGAGAGAGAGAAAAGTGGATGGGGTGAGGGGAAAAGGCTGGAAAGTGTAGAAGGGGAGAGAGAGAAAAGTGGGAGGGGGTGACTGAAATTGAAATGAAAGGAGTAAAAAAAAGAAAAAACGACGCACATGCGCACAATTGCCTGTGAATTTTGCTCCCGTCATTTATGACGGGTTACCCCACTAGTTCACATATAATAATAGAGAGAGATAGAGAGAAAAAAGTATGCAGTGATTGCCTCCTTTCACTTTTTTCAGGTCACAAAACTGCGTAAATCAACATTCAAAAGCTGACAAAAGTGCAACATATGAGTTTTCGAGACAAAAATACAACAAAAAAAAAAGCAGATTTTGAAAAACAAAACAAACAACCGCCAGCAAGTACTCCAGACAAAAAAAAATCACAACAAATTTGTGTGACAAAACACAAACAAATTTGGGTGTTGTGCGCACCATACTCTAATAATGAAATTATTGCAAGCGCCCTCTTGTAGCAGCAATAATTTAATTATTAAGAATATGGTGCGCACAACATGACATAATTAACATGGCCGAATAAAAGAAATTAAAAGTCGACATGTCGAGATTTAAAAAAAAAAAATCTCGCATGTCCTTTACAGGTCTCCGTACGACAGTTTTTTTTAAGAAACAAAATTACGACAAAATTATATATTTTTTTCTTCTTCTCAAAACTAGAATAGTTTCCGCGATTAATCGATACAAGTCGTCATCTCCCTACTTTTCACACATAAAAATCGCCAATTTTCCGTCTAAAAAACCTTCTTAAAAACTAATACTAATCGATAGTGTCATATTTTAACACCACCAATCAGTAAAAAGTTAAATACGAGACAAAAAAAAATCCTCCTCCACCCCCTCTGAATAGATAGATTCGAATACGAGCTCAACCCCCCCTCCCCCTCCTCCTCATCCCCACCCATTCTGAAAACCTCAAACACCTTATTTACATTTATATTGGCTATCGTAATTACTAAAGCGCTTTTCTCAGAGAAAAAGCTTATTATTATTATAAAGCGCCTCTCTTCCCCCCCTTTAGAAACAAAAGAGATAGTTGTACCCTCTAACCAACCCCCCACCTCAATCTTAATCCACCCCCCATTCATTCATATGTTTGGCGCAGCTCAAAAGCGACTACGAATCACTTCATTAATAATAAAAATGTATATGTTTATATATAGAAGAGAAAATAGCTATTTAGTATTAAGTATTAGCTACTTGAACCTACTTTTATTACAGCTAGAGTTTGGAGAAAACCGCCATTTTCGAAAACAGCGGTTTTTCGATGTTTCCATTTGAGAAAACCACGGAGGAACCGGCGGTTTTTGCAATTTCGGTGGTATCTGGGGATCACAAATATCACCCTGAGTGCCACATGGTTTTTTTTATAGAGGTGGGACGAATCCTAAATTTTTTCGAATCCGAATCCTAAAAGGTTCTCGAATCCGTCGAATCTCTCGAATCCTTCAAATATTAGAATCCTATATTATTCATTAAGAAGATACAAATAAATGAAATAATATTTAATATTAAATTATTAATAATAAAAAACACAGTGTGGCTTCACTCAGGGTCAGGCCACAAGGTGATCCATTGGTGATCCCCGGATACCAACCGAAATTGAAAACAATCACCGGTTTTTTTATTAGTCACCGCTTCTATTGGACGTCAATTGGAGTTAAAACTATTTTTACCAAAGTTTTTAACAATTTTTTTAAGGTTAGGATTCGAAAGATTCGAAAAGACGAAAAAAAAGCGCAAAGATTCGAGTTTTTGAATCTCGAATCTTTTTCAAGATTCGCAGGATTCGAATATCCCACCCTCAGTTTATCATTAATAATTTAATATTTAATATTATTTCACTTATTTGTATCTTCTTAATGAATAATATAGGATTCTTATATTTGAAAGATTCGGGAGATTCGAGAAAATTTAGGATTCGGATTCGAAAAAATTTAGGATTCGTCCCGCCTCTAGTAATAAATCAAGGGTCATACCCAGTGGCCGACACTGATAGCAGGCCCATTGTTTAATATATTTTTAATATAGGTTCCTAAAGACGATTGTAAGCGAAACGTCAGCCATTTTCGTGTAATTTTAAAATTAACTTAATAATCAATTGTTTAAATACGAGATGGTTTTCTTTATTCTTTAAGTTAATTTAAGAATTCCACTTGACTATACAGGCAATTAGAAATCGGGACAAACAGAAGTTGGCTCCGCCCCTTTTTACGACCAGCAACTTCTAATTGGTTGGTTATGTAGTCTGACGTCAATTGCTCCGCCCTTTTCAACGTCAAACCACACAACAAACCAATTAGAAGCTGTCGGTCGTCATAAAAAGGGCGGAGCCAACTTCTGTATGTCCCGATTTCTATTTGCCTGCCTTGACTATTCAGAAGAACTAATTTTTTTTTCAATGGCGGTCCGCGTGAAAGAAAGCCGTATCAATCGCTTTGTGGCACCACGAAAAAGCTATGCAGAGAGGTTAGCACAATAATACAAACAGCTGTTATTTCTGAATAGCTATTTTCACTTCCACATTATTATATGTATGTTTCATATATTGTTTCATCTTGAGAAACATTGAGAGGGGGAGGGGTTATTATAGGAAAAAAAGAGGGGATAAACAACATTACTCCCACATCCCAATCCGCCATTTTTCATTATCAAGGATTTGGGATATGGTTTCTATGTTTTCTTGACAGGCAATTAGAAAACGGGATAAACAGACGTTTGCTCTGCCCTTTTTATGACGACCGGCAACTTCTAATTGGTTTGTTGTGTGGTGCAACGTTGAAAAGGGCGGAGAGCATGTGACGTCAGACTACATCACCAACCAATTAGAAGTTCCCGGTCGTCATAACAAGGGCGGAGCCAACTTCTGTTTATCCCGTTTTCTAATTACCTCGTTTAAAATACAGGCATCTGGTAGAGACAGCTTCAGCTTCCGCCCTTTTATGAGCGTCATCAATTATTGGTTTGTTACACAGGCAATTAGAAATCTGGACAAACAAAAGTTGACTCCACCCTTATGACGAAATGCAACTTCTAATTGGTTGGTTACGTAGTCTGACGTCACATGCTCCGCCCATTTCAACGTCGAACCACACAACAAACCAATTAGAAGTTGCCGGTCGTCATAAAAAAGTGCGGAGCCAACTTGTGTTTGTCCCGATTTCTAATTGCCTGTCTAAAAACGCAGAGAAAACACAGGCAGTTACAAATCGGAGAGAACTTCAGTTGGCTCGGCCCTTGTTATGACGACCGGCACCTTCTAATTGGCTGGTTATATAGTCTGACGTTGAAAAGGGCGGAGCATGTGACGTCGAACCATACAACAAACCAATTAGAAGTTGCCGTTCGTCATAAAAATGGCGGAGCCAACTTCTGTTTGTCCCGATTTCTAATTGCCTGTCTAAAAACGCAAAGAAAAACACATACAGTTAGAAATCGGGGAGAACTTCAGTTGACTCCGCCCTTGTTAAGACGACCAGCAACTTCTAATTAGTTTGTTGTGTGGTGCAACGTTGAAAAGGGCGGAGCATATGACGTCAGACTACATAACCAGCCAATTAGAAGTTACCGGTCGTCATAACAAGGGCGGAGCCAACTGAAGTTCTCCCCGATTTCTAACTGCCTGTGAGAAAAAATCCCCTCCAAAAAAAGGAAGTTCTAATTCTTATTGTTGTAATTCATTTGCATATTTTGCAAAATGGCTGCCGTTTTTTTATTGTTATATCGCTTTTACTTTTTCTTGCTTTTATAACTTTCTATCTATAAACAAAAAAAAAGCCTTGTAAGACAGAAAAAAATGCCGTCGCCACCCACGCATAATAATGAGGAACAACGCGAAATTACAACACAGAAAAGAGAGACACACGCAGTGTTTTTATATTGTTCAAAAGATATGCTTGATAAAAATATATTATATGCGTGTTGTGTGTGTGTATTATGGGTGAAAACAAAAGAGATCACAACACACACAACCAGAATAAGAGGGGGGAAATAAAGGGAGAGAAAAAACAGGATTCACACAGACTTGTGTTATGTTTGTTTGTGTGAAAAAAATACTAGAATCCTATTATGACGTTATTACAAAACCACAAACGACTGAAAAGGCTCAATGAAAAAAACAAAACAACAAAAGCCTTGTCACACTGGATTAGAAAAGAGCAAAGTAACTCAATTGGAACCCTGCTGATACACACAGATAGACGGCGCCACAATACGCAAAAATGTTATCTGAAATAAAAGTGGACATTGAATATGATTTATAGAAAACTTTTTTTTTTCTCCTTAAAAAGTTATTATTAGAAAATCCATTAAGTGGTAAAACATGCTTATGATATTAAATTAAAATAGAAGTCCTCAACGATTTGAGGAAATACTCAAAACTCATTTTCCCCTTCAAAAGTTACTAACAGTTTCTTTGAAGTCCTCAAAATTTAATAACAGTTTCTCAAAAACCTCAGTAATTCAGAATAATTTCAAAAATACCAAAAAGATTTCAACACTTAGTAAAGTCCCTCAATAATTTAAGGAAATTCTCAAAACTCACCAATATTTTCCTCAAAAGTCACTAACAATTTCTTTGAAGTCCTCAAAATTTAATAACAAGTTTCTCAAAAACCTCAGTAATTCAGAACAATTTCAGAAATACTAAAAAGATTTCAACACTTAGTAAAGTCCCAAGTCCCTCAATAATTTGAGGAAATTCTCAAATATCAGCATAGTTTTTTTGAAAATCTCAGAAATCCAGAACAATTCCAAAAAGTTCTAAACAGTCATTAACAGGCTCCGCCTAGAAGTTCTCAACAATTTGAGGAAACTCAACAGCTACCAACATTTCGCAGAAGTTCTCAAAAGTCATCAACAATTAGTTACCTAGAAGAAGTCCTCAATACTTTGAGGATATTCTCAAAACTTACTTAAATTTCCATTTAAGTCGTAAACATTTACAAAGAGTCCTTTTAACAATTTAAGAACCTTCTCAATAGCTACAAAAATCATCAACAGTTTTCTTGAAATCCTGAAAACTCACGGACAGTTCCTTTTATTCCTAAAAAGACCCTAACAGTTTCCTGAAAAACTTGAGAAATACAGAAAAATTCTCCTACATCCTACCTAAGCAGTCATTTCATCAGCATTATGTAGACGACCTTAACAATTTGAGGAAATTCTCAATAGCCACAAAGACTTCCTAGAAAACTTCAAAAGTTTTCTGAAAATCTCTGAAATCCACAACAATTCCAGATACTCTAAACAAAATTCTCAAAAGCCACCAAAAACATTTTCCAGGTTAAGTAAGGAATTTTCCAGTGACAAAAACAGTGGCGTTTTTGTTCACTTTTGGCACTTATTCAGTTTTGCGTTTATTCAGCTGGCGCTTATTGAGTTTGGCGTTTGACCATTTCTTCAATTTGGCGCCTAATCCGACGCCTTATTAGAATCCCAAATAGAAAACAAAAGTAAAAATGAGGAAGAGGAATGGAGTTAAGTTAGATAGAAGAGGAGGAGGAGGTGGATTTGAGGTTTTCCTCTTTTGTGGCTGTCAGTAAAACTGTCAAAAGATATCCCAATCCACCCCCTAATGTCTCTCGGACTCGTTAAAACTCAACTCAACTCCTAAAAAAAAGCTCTAATAACAGCTTGCACTAATTAAAGCCACACACACATAACATAAACCCTACCTTCAAACAAAACGCCCATCCACCCCTCACCCCCTTTACATCTAATGTATGCTTTGCCTTAATTACAAATTAGCTGAAAATTTAATTTAGAAATGAAGTGGTCGCAAGTGTGCCGCTGCTGCGTTTTGCCTTTACTCTCCTCCTACTCTTCCTACTCTCAACCCAACCCCCCCCCCCCAGCACCCCACCACTCTTCAATTACACTTTCTCTTCATTATTCTACTAATACTACTATTGTGGACATGGCAACCAACATTGAACAAAATTCCATTTTTAATTAATGGCCACCAGGTGGTGTTCCAATCGATACTAATCAATTACAATTAAATTAAAACCCATCTCTTTTTTTAATATTTGTGAACGTAATTAGAAATAGCAAGAGCTCAATGACAAACAATAGCGACACCTGGCAATGTTCTGTGTTTGCAATTTTGTTATTAACTAAAGGAAGAATCACACATGCTGAATAAAATCACACTAAATTTCACTTTGTAAGGAATTTACCCGAAGCGCCTTACATTTTTCAGTAAAAAGGAATGCAGAAAAAAAAGGTCTCACTGTGCAGAAGACCCAACTGAAACAGAATTTTTCCAATTTAAATAAATAATTCTGTTCTTTTTGGCAAAAAAAAAAGTAAGACCAAAAAACAGAACAGTCTGTTTTGTAACGCAGAATCTAATTTAATCAGCCAATAGGAAGGCGTCCTTCATATTCATTATAAGGGCACGGATTTTTATGCATTTATCAAGCAACTGTTTCTCAATCTGTGGCCCAAGAGCCAATTGTGAACAACAATTACTGGTTTTTGTCAATCAAAAAACACCTTCTTAGAGGCTAAAACTCTACTTGACAACTGATAGTAACCAGATATCTAGCCTCAAAACAGTCTTTTTGATAATAAAAATGCATAATTGTTGGTTGCTGTAATGAGGAGGATAATTATTTCACAAAATTGGCACTTGGGCCACAAATTGAGAAACAGTTACTTGATAATGCATAAAAATCCGAGCCCTAGGAGTCATACATACCCCCACAAAGATCACCAGGTCCAAAAGGAACAGAAATACCACTAGATTCATAAAGCCTGCAATGCCCATCAGGTCCATGTGGACCACAAAGACCAACAGATCCATGAACATCCCAGAGATCACCAGGTCTCTGAAGTCCACAATGATTACCAGTCTCATGAAGGCTACAAAGACCACATAGTCCATCAGGAGTACAAAGACCACGTACTAGACTCATGTCATGAGGCCTACAAAGACTACTAGATTCAGGAGGCCTACAAAGACCACCAGATTCATGAGGCTTACAAAAACCATCATATTTATGAAGCCCACAAAGATCACCAAGATCATGAGGCCCACCAGATCCATTAATGATTCAGCCTACAAAGACCACCAGACCCAAGAAGCTCAATAAAGATCATCAAGCTTATGACTCCCATAATGACAACCAGGCCCATAAGGCCTACAATAACCACAAAATCCATGGAACCCACAAAGTTTACCAGCCTTATGAGGCAGACAAAAACCAAAGGACCTTTTTTTTTAAAACAAAATTGCTAGCTTAAGCTCACAGCCCATGGGGCTTTATGTATTTCTCCATTTTCATAAATGTTGATTCCTCCATAAAAAAAACTTGAGTAACTAAACTCTTGTCTCAATTTATATTCAGAAAATTTTCTGCAGCCACAACTTTACAAATAATATTAATGCAGCCTCCACCCCCACACCCATCCCCTCCTCTCATCCATTACACCCAACAAAATGACTGTTTTCGTATATATATTACATAAAAAGCCATTTGTCCACATTCGAAATGAGTATTTTTTACTATTTCTGGAATAAATACATTCCAATGTTATAATGAAGAAGAAGGTTAGTTGGCCACCAACCACCATTTCATTTCATTTTCATGGTTTTATGTTGTTGACTTCCACAACCACCACCAACTCACTCTCTCTCTCTCTCTTTGAAATGTAAGAAAAAGGGGATAAAAGACTGGAAAAGATGGAGGGATAAAAAGGGAGGAGGTGTTTTGTTATGATTCCACTAAAAATCTTTCTTAATGGTCCTCCTCCTCCTCCTTAACCCACCCTCAACACTTAAAAACTGCAACCAAAAACAATGCAACACTTAAAATAATTACACAAATACAGAGTGTGTCTCAAAATATGGTCACTTGGTGGTCTTACCTCTTGTTTCTAAAGGCATTAAATCAAGAAGAAATTTCACACATGATATTCAACTTGAACCCTTTAACACATCAAGGCTTTAAAAAAAAACCCTAGAAAACCGTCTGTATTATTGAGTTAACCCACTCCTTTAGAGGTTGCAACGGGTAGAACAAAAACCGTTTCTACTCTGTTTGGAACCGGTTTAATCGGTTCTCGATTTTGTTTGAAACCGGTTTAATCGGTTCTCGATTTTGTTTGAAACCGGTTTAATCGGTTCGCAATTTTGTTTGAAACCGAGTCTGAGCCGTTCGCGGAGGTTGACGAACCGGTTCCCAATATGCATTAGCAGATTTGCACAGCAAATTAGTTAGAGGTGTCGAACAGAACCGAATCTATATACTTGGTTCGGAACCAGTTCTTATCAGTTCGACCTATAGATCTCCTGGCGAACCAGTTCTACCAGTTTCAGTAATCGGCGAACCGGTTTAAATGAAAAAGTTAAGAAAGTACGGTGCTCCTTTTAGGACACGCATGAAACAATTTCAGTCCATTATGTCGAGTGCGCGACCCTGAGTGCCGTCACACTGTGTTTTTTTAATTATAAATAATTTAATATTATTTCATTTATTTCTATCTTCTTAACGAATAATATAGGATTATTATATTTGAAGGATTCGAGAACTTTTTAGGATTCGGATTCGAGAAACTATAGGATTCGTCCCACCTCTAGTTTTTTTTTTTAAATGTGGAGCTA
This sequence comes from Brachycybe producta, assembly GCA_036925085.1. Classification (NCBI taxonomy): domain Eukaryota; kingdom Metazoa; phylum Arthropoda; class Diplopoda; order Playtdesmida; family Andrognathidae; genus Brachycybe; species Brachycybe producta. Next base: position 3,148,124 of record JAUPFP010000003.1, read on the forward strand.
ATAAAAGAGGGCGCCACTTTCGTTCCATTCTCCACTAGAGCTCTCTTAACAAAATGTCACCACCCACATTTGATAATGTTATCATTTATCAGCCACATTACATATTTTTCCACCTTCTTTTTCTGAATGGAATGAAGAAGAATAAAAAACGCCAAAACCTCAAAAAATATAGAAGAAGAAGAAGAAAAAGCAACTGAAATGAACCACAAAAACCTTAAAAGATAGAGAAATTGTAAGACAAATGCAATAATTCTAAAAAGGAAAGGTTGTTTTTATTGTCACCACACAACTTACAACCTTAGAAAAATATATAAAGAAGTGAATTCATTACAGTCTTTTGTTTCGGCTGTCTTGTTTTATGCACTTTTTATGGGACCCTATAATTGGCATAAAACAGTTGCAACAACAATATTTTTTGGTGGTTGTGGCCCACCCCCCCCCCTTTATTTTTGTTTTCATTTCTCTCTCTCTCACTCACTCACTCACTCACTCATTCAAAACTTCTTAATCTCAGAGAGTATTAAAGCTACTTCATTTAGAAAAATATCATAAACATTTTTTTACATAAACAGAGATATACATTATGTATCTAGTGAGAACCATTTAAAGTGGTTTTATAGTGTAAACACGCCTACAGGCATTTAGAAATCGGGACATACAGAAGTTGGTTCTGCCCTTTTTATGACGAACGGCAACGTCTAATTGGTTGGTTATGTAGTCTGACGTCACATGCTCCGCCCTTTTCAACGTCGAACCACACAACAAACCAATTACAAGTTGCCGTTCTCAATAAAAAGGGCGGAGAAAACTTCTGTTTGTCCCGATTTCTAATTGCCTGTCGTTTACACTGACCCATATCCAGAAAGAGTCCAAAACCTTAATAATGGTATAATTTCGTGGGACAGGCAATTAGAAAACGGGACAAACAAAAGTTGGCTCCGCCTTTTTTATGACGACTGGCAACTTCTAACTGGTTGATTATGTAGTCTGACGTCACATGCTCCGCCCTTTTCAACGTCAACACCACACAACAAACCAATTAGAAGTTGCCGGTCGTCATAAAAAGGGCGGAGCCAACTTGTGTTTGTCCCGATTTCTAATTGCCTGTTCACACTTGTCATGTGACACAACTCTATATAGTTTTTATTTTTTATTAAATAAATACTGAATGACAAGAGCAGAATTTGACAGGCAGTTAGAAATAGGTAAAAACTTCAGTTGGCTCCGCCCTTGTTATGACGACTGGCAACTTCTAATTGGTTGGTTATTTAGTCTGACGTTGAAAAGGGCGGAGCATGTGACGTCAGACTTCATAACCAAAAAATTAAAAGTTGCGTTTGTCATAAAAAAGGTGGAGCCAACTGAAGTTTTCACCTATTTCTAACTACCTGTCAGGACAGGATGGGATTCTAACAACATAGCATGTCAAACACGAGGCCCCACAATGAATAATTTCTGTGCCCCCTCCCCCCCCCCCCCCCGCATGCAACAAAAGTTTTAATTAAAATTTACCAGCTTAATTTTTAAATTTTCTAATTATAGGATTTACTACCTTTTTTTCATCCATTCACTACTTTTTCTCACCTTTGAATTATATTATAATTCTAATTTTGTGCTGCTGTTATGACATTTCTAAAGTATCAATCTATTGTCTTTGTTCTTTTTTAAGTTTTTGTATTTTTGTGGCCCACATACTGTAAACTTAGACCTTGTTTATTTGGCCCGTGTTATACCTTGTACACAGTCATGAGTTAAATGAATTCAAATTAAACGTGTTTAGGTGAATTATACGGAATCCAGTTAAGGACATGAACACCAAATAAAAATAGACTTTAATTATTAATATTTTAAATTGAAATACTAAATCCATATTTTGTCAATAGTTTCTATACACTGTGAATTATATTTAAGTATTAACTCAATATTTTCAGATTAATTAACTGAATAAATTTAGAACTCGATATATTGTTGGTTTGTCCTTCACGGGGCTCTGTAGAACACTTTTATTATTTAAATGCATTTAAAATATCAGGTGAGTGCTAGGTATTATTAGCCTTTACAATTACAATTACAATTAGTACTCTGCTAGCAGCCCAATAGGCCTATGGCAGAGGGGCCTTGAGTTTGACATGCTTGTAGTAAAATATTAGTAAGTTTTGAGCATAAAGCACCTATCACACTAGCAACTTTTATTGCAATAAAACGTGCAATGTGACATTGCAACTTCCTTGTTTATAGTGTGATATGCAACTTGATAAAACTTTCCTTTCAACTTAGTGTCAAACTCAAGTCTCACCGAGTTGAACAGGTTCAACTTTGAGAGACTTTTCAAGTCAACTTTCTGACAAACAACCAATCAGGCCGTTTGCCAGAAATGACATACGATGAACGAATTCCCGGTTTCATGACTTCCGGTTTAATATGAACTTCCTGTTAGTTGATCCCAATATGGACACACAAACCTAGGGGGCAGCTGACATTGAACAGAAAATCGTGTACGATTTTCACTAAGATTGACAGCAGATCCTCGTGTGGATGGAAAGTCATTCTACTTTTTAGCTGCATTTTTACTTGGATAATCCAGAATAGAATTGAAATTTTAAAATTGAGTAAAATGCAGATTTTGGAAGCCATTCCGATACCGTACGAGATTCACCCGAATGTGTCTGCCCCCTTGACATAAACGAAGTTTTGAAAACTTGATTGGGAACTAGAGGTTGCATAATGTGATATATAGAAGTTTATTACAAAGTTCTAGTTGCAAGTCACATCACAGGTTGCATTGCAAGTTGAATTGCATCGGAGGTTGCTAGTGTAAAACCGGCTTTATGTTACAGAAAATTACAAATTTACAAACAAACAAAGAAAACTATATATATTAATAATTAATAAATATATTTTTCCTTAAGTTTAGAATTACGCCTGTTGTGCGCGCCATCTAACGGACAAATTAAAACTTACAGATTATAATTAACAACTTTTATTTTCACACAAATTCAAAAACAAGAAGATTTGTTGGTGACATTAAAGATCATCATTAATTTTACAAACAGATTTTCCGATCTAGTGTTGTGGTGCGCCCGCCCGCCCGCCCGCTGAGCGCCCAATTTTCACCCAACCACCCACCACAACAACCCTCTTTCAAATTGAAAAACACTTTTTTTTATTAAAAAAAAATATAAACTTTTAAAATAATATTAAGCAAAACCAAGAAGAAGAAAAAAAGTGCTAAAATGTTGTTGTTGGTTAGCAACAAGCATAAATTAGCAGAATCTACATAATTGCTTTCAGAACCTATTTCTAGGGTGTCCTCCTCTCTCACCTCCCTCCCCCACCCCCTTTAATATACAGTAAACAACAACAACACCTCCTACCACCCCATCAATAGGGATCCCTCCCACCCCCAAATTCCTCCCCTTTTAAACAAAAAGAGGAGGAGGAGGAGGAGGCGTTTTTTTATATCTTTGAAATGCATTCTACGACTTAGTCACGGCTCGCTGAAAAGGAATTACTCCGAAACGCGTGAAAAATGGCGGACGTTAATTAACCAAACTCATTTGGAAAACGATTCCACCTCATCCACCACCCCCTCCCTTCAACAACAAAAAAAACCCCCCTAACACTCCAACCCTCCTCCTCCCCCACTTTCCATTTTCCTTAATGACGCACAGCAATAGTTAATTACGAAATATAATCCAAGTTGGCAAATGCGAGCTCGAAACAATTAGTTCTCCATCCATTGTGCACATTAATTTTTCACCAAGATCCAAGCACCAGATTAAAATAATGTTCCCTTAGTTTCATTTCCATCCAGCCACCCCCCCCCTCCCTTTTTCAATCCCCCTCTTAATTCTCTCCACCCACTTCATCATCATCATCATATTCACTAAAAGGCCAAAACTTTTATACAAATAAAAATTTAAAAATGTACAAATTGGTTTTTTTTGTTAAGGTTGGCTGAATACATATTTATTTTGTTTTTGTCCTCTTAGATGGCGCCACGGCAGTGGCAACTTCTAAGAGGGGCAAAGAGAGAGAAAGAGAGAAAAGAGAAAGAGAGAGGTAGAAAGAGAGAAAGAGACAGAGAGAGAGAGGTAGAGAGAGGTAGAAAGAGACAGAGAGAGAGAGAGGTAGAAAGAGAAAAAGACAGAGAGAGAGAGGTAGAAAGAGAAAAAGACAGAGAGAGAGAGGTAGAAAGAGAAAAAGACAGAGAGAGAGAGGTAGAAAGAGAAAAAGACAGAGAGAGAGAGGTAGAAAGAGAAAGAGACAGAGAAAGAGAGACAGAGAAAGAGAGACAGAGAAAGAGAGACAGAGAAAGAGAGAGAGAGAGAGACAGAGAAAGAGAGAGAGACAGAGAAAGAGAGACAGACAGAGAAAGAGAGACAGACAGAGAAAGAGAGAGAGACAGAGAAAGAGAGAGAGACAGAGAAAGAGAGAGAGACAGAGAAAGAGAGAGAGAAAGAGAGACAGACAGAGACAGAGAGAGAGACAGAGAAAGAGAGACAGACAGAGACAGAGAAAGAGAGAGACAGAGAAAGAGAAAGAGACAGAGAAAGAGAGAGAGACAGAGAAAGAGAAAGAGAGAGAGAGACAGAGAAAGAGAGAGAGACAGAGAAAGAGAGACAGAGAAAGAGAGAGAAAAGTCGACCAAAATGATTCAAGTCAAAAATAAGAGAGAACGAAAGAGATGAGAGAAAGAATGGATTTTTGTGGTCAAATTTGCTCGACTATCCCCTAAATGACCATTTAGACCAGACAATCAAGACGGAAATTGAGTTTTCTCAAAACTAATTCCATAATGATTATCTCTCTCTGATCTTTAACGATCAAAAACTCCACCCACAATCCCCCCTCTCTCTCCTTCCATCTTTCTCTCTCTGTCCAAACTTCCCTTTTTAATTTACTTTTAACCCCCCTCCCTCCCAGTTTCAAACCCAATCATAACCCCCAACCCCCCCCGCCTTCCAATTTCCTTCAAGTCCATCATTTCTGTTCATTCGTCAAATAATTAAACCTCTCTCAACAACAACAGCCAACAAATAAAAAGAAAAAATGGCCGTCACTTTTGTCAAGATTTTTATCATTGATTTTACCAAATCATTCTCTGCGGACAAAACCGCGAGTATTCTTTACTCTAAATCACCTGGTTACAACGATGCAAACTGCACTAAGGAATAGTGACGTCGAAATGACGTAGCAACATACGATGTATTGAGATGCACGACATTGCCTTAAACGTCATTTTGACGTCACTATTTCGTATTGAAGTTTGCACCGCACTTAAGTCGTATATTCGTAATTTTCAAGTATTTCGAGTAAAAGTAGTGATATTAGCTTCAAAGCTAAAGAGTCAGCTAGTATAAAGGTGGCGCTACATGCGCGCGCAATAACGCAAGAGCTCAAATACATATTCAACAACGCGGATTTTAACCGCAATCCGCAAACAACACAAAAGGGGAGTTAAGAGGACGTCACTATACAGTGACGTCATCACTCACAACTTCTTGTTAAAACTCGCTTAAAAAGTTAAAATAACTCACCTAACTGTCATAAAAGCAACTTATTTGACACATTTCAATAGTTTTATATAGTTTAAGACACTTTTACGCGATAGAAATCACTTAAAAAACGCGTTTACTAGTAAAATTACACGGCGATAAAAAATGGCTGCAACACTTTCACTGACACCAAGAACAATAAATGAAGAAGAAATCTAGAACAGGTGACATGATTTTATAAAATATGAAGCCACTTTATTTGTACGAAAGTGTACTAATATGGCGGCGTCCATCTCATTAGGATCTATACGCTTACGGGTGCCATATTGGATCACTACCTTCCTTTGTTTCCATTGATTTCTGATACGAGTCGTGGCTCGAAATAGTTATTATGCAATGAGTGGTTCATACCCTGTTAACTATTATTTTTCTAGGTGGCTTTACTTTTGTATCCGATTATCTAATCTGAGCACTGCGATTCACCCAAATTACAGAGATTTCAATGTATTAATCAGTAATCTAACTGCTCCGAAATTCCTTATGACGTTTTGATTTGCATAAATCAAGGGCAATTAAAATTATTTTCAAATAATGAACCAAATCACTTAATTAAAATTTCTGTTTTAAATTATTTTAAATATTTAAGCAATTACTATTTCTAAATAAATTATATTTATCTTTAAATTTCTAAAAAAATAACATAATTTTGAAGTTCTATCATGCTTGTCACTCATGTAATGTGTTGACAATTATTTTCGGCGGCCATTTTGTGTCTTTGAAAATAAGAAATTCAATTTTAAAGGAGGGCACACGTGTTAATATAAACGATTCCTTTATCTTTCACTGCAGATGAATCATCCGCAATGTGCATACGTTGCAAATTCGCCCTTAAGAGGCTACATTGCAAAATTACTTTGATAAAGCTCCCCAAAGAGCGCTAGCGTCGCTTTTCTATTATGCCAATACACGTTAATTAATTTTTAAAATAAACACAGTCGCGACAATATGTTAATTTTTTCATATTTAAAGTTGTCCAATTTTGATGGTTCAAAGTGCAATGTGCACCTTAAATATATGCTGATCTAGTGATAGAATGACAAAAAATTGGTAAGTGCGGTTCTATTTTTAAAAAAAATATTTCAAAATCTCGAAATTCTAATTCTTATGTTAAACTCCATTGAGTAAGAAAAAACATCCATTAAAAATGCTCGCAAAAATACCTAAAAATATTTTTTTTAAAAAACCAGAACAAAAATCAGCACATGCGCCAATGTGTTGGCTTCATTGTGGTTTACTTGTGATTTTTTAAAAATTATTTTTAGGCATTTTTACGAGCAATTTCAATGGATGTTTTCTTTGGTTATTTGGGCGTACTCAATGGAGTTTAACATAAAGTTAGAAATTCGCCACTTTGAAATATTTTTTTTAAAAATAGAAGGGCACTTACCAATTTTTTGTCATTCTATCACTCGATCAGCATATATTTAAGGTGCACATTGCGCTTTGAACCATCAAAATTGGACAACTTTAAATATGAAAAATAAACATATTACCGCCGCGACTGTGTATTTTTAAAAATTAACGTTTTTTTCTTTAATATTGGGTCTATGAGGTTCAATAGAAAGAAGAAAAAAAAAACGATGCTAGCGCTCTTTGTAGAGATTTTTCGAAATAATTTTACGATGTAGCCCTCTTAATTGTGGTTGTAGTGAATGATAGCAACTGTAAACGAAACCACTTTAATAATTTATTTTTAATTAAAAATAAAGGGTTAAATATCAATGACAAAAGAAAGAAAGAGAGAGAGAGAGAGCTGACAAAAACAAATATCACTTTTTCTCTCTTTCTTTGCTCCATAATATAATACAAGATAACAAAGTGTTTCTGCACCATTAAACACCTTTCATTTCCTTCATGAAAATCCCTCTTAACAATTTCTTCATTTTGCCAGTGACCATTAAAGAGAAATAAGATGACCATATAATGGGAATTGCGGGAGGGAAGGGTGTGGGGTGGTGTGGATGGGCAGTTGGTCAGTGGAATTAGATTAAGAATAAAAGGGGGGAGGAGGAGGAGGAATTGGTTATGATGTCCGGCAAAACGGTTTGTCTTTGTTATAAAACGACATAAAGACAGAAAAATAAAATAGAATGACGATGATGATGATGATGGTCAGAAAATGTAATAATAATATCAATAAGTGACTGACTGACCAGTTGACCACAGAATCCCATTGGTCAGTTGTGGGGTTGAGATGCAAAAACACTGACACTGTCTGTATCAAAATTGGCTTCAGAAATGACGAAAATCTGAAATTATCAAATAAAAAATCATTTTTTTTTTGACTTGCAGAAAGACAGAGAAAAAGACAATGGGTTTTAAAATTTGCAATATAATGCATTTTAAACAATTCAGCATCATGTTATATATTTATTTCATCATAAACAAATGAAATTCTTAGAAAAAAGTTACAAATTCTAGATTTTCTCTTGATCCCCCCCATTACAGAAACAAAATCATGTAATATTATGACAGTCATATCATATGACCCAACTGCTGTTGACAGGCAGTTAGAAATCGGGGAGAACTTCAGTTGGCTCCGCCCTTGTTATAACTACCGGTAACTTCTAATTGGTTGGTTATGTATTCTGACGTCACATGCTCTCCGCCCTTTTCAACGTCGAACCACACAACAAACCAATTAGAAGTTGCCGGTCGTCATAACAAGGGCGGAGCCAACTGAAGTTCTTCCCGATTTCTAACTGCCTGTCTGCTGTTGTGCTATTAGTTTATGACTCTCATAATATTCTGCACACAAGTCAGTGGTCACTAGTCATATAACAATATTTGTCATAATAATATTTTGTAATTTGTTTTTGTGACTGTTACAAGGTTCCCATAAGCTAAATATCACAATTAACTGTCGCCTGTGACGTCTTAATCCATTTCTGTAATAACACCCCTGAGGCTTTATTACAGAAAGTCATAAAATTGTAACAATCACACTGTGATTCTAGTTTCTAAAACACAAGTTCTTCCTTAAGTTACTTCTGAAATACATAATAAAAGGGGCGTCATTAAAGAAAGAAAAATAAGAAAGTAAATTGTCATATCTAGCTCATGACTTTTTGACTGTCACAAAAGCTTATTTTGAAAAATAACAACATGAAAATACCCTTATGTGATTGAGTTACCGTTCTAGTTTCTAAAACTTCATTTTGCAACACAGGAAGACGCCTCTCCAACTCTGATTATTCTGTATTTTAGGTACAAATCTAAGAGAAACTTCAAAGTGTTTTAGAAACTAGAAGGGTAACTCAATCACTTAAAAGATATTTTTTCATGTGGATATCTTTCAAAATAAACTTTTTTTATAGACAAAAGTTATAAAACCATCGTCTGGTTATAAAATTAGATTATTTTCCAATTGACATAAAAAAAGCTTATTTTGAAAGATAACAACATGAAAAATACCATTAAGTGATTGAGCTACCTTTCTAGTTTTCTAAAACACATTAAAGTTTCTCTTCATTTTGCACCTGAAAGACACAGAAAGTTTGAAAGGCGAGTTTACACATTAAAATCCACCTTATCAATGAAATTATGATTGACATTAGAAAGAAAAACTTCAAAAATAAAAGATATTTGTGCTTTTTTTTTTGGGGGGGGGGGAGATTTGTCCTTATTTTTTTTTGCGAAATCTTTTATAATAAAAAATATTTTTTGACAATTCAAGAGTTTAGTTAATTTTCAATCATTTTTATTTCTTCTTCTTCCCATCAACGTTTATTTTTGTCTGAAATTCTAAACACACAAAAAAAAAAATCATCAAAAAATAAATGTTCTTCCAAAAAAAAACTACCAACTAAAAAAATCTAATAAAGAAATACAATGTGTGGTTGTGGTGACTGACCACTGTCCAGTCGATACAAAAAAATATATTTTATCCCCATTTTGCTCTCTCTCTCTCTCTCTCTCTTTCTCCCTCTCTCTCTCTCTCTCTTCTCCCCCTCTCTCTCTCTCTCTCTTCTCCCTCTCTCTCTCTCTCTCTCTCTCTTCTCCCGCTCTCTCTCCCGTTCTCTCTCTCTCTCTCTCTCTCTCTCTCTCTCTCTCTCTCTCTTACTCTCTTGTACTCTCTCTCTTGTACTCTCTTTTTCTCTTTCTCTTGAACTCTCTCTATTTTTCCTACATCTTATAATACGATTCTCTCTCTCTCTCTCTCTCTCTCTCTCTCTCTTTCTTTTACTTTCTCTCTCTCTCTCATTTTCTCTCTTTCAAAACTTAAACGAATCAAACAAAAACCCCCAAAGTGTTCAAAATGAAGACAGAATGGGTGTTTACTTGCGGAAATTGGATTTTTTTACACAAGATTTGAGGAGGTGGTGGTGGTTGGGGGAGGGGGGGAGAGGGAAGGGGTGGGGTTTGAGACCCTCATTTTTGTAAAAAGTAAAAGGGACCGGCGGCCCACTTCTCCACCCCCTTCATCATTCTTCATCATTTGAGCTATATATTTTTTGATCTGACATTTTTGTTTGATATGTTTCCAATGTGTTCAATGTGTTCTTGGACACTCTCTCTCTCTCTCTCTCTCTCCTCAAGAAACCACCCTAAAAATAACCAATGCCACTTTTCATTATCAAGACTTCCTATCAATATATGGACAATCGTCGTCAAAAAATATTACTGATGCCCTTTTTTTTTCTCTTTTCAACTTCATCTTCTACTTCGATCTTAAGTTATTTTTCTGTGGTCAATTTCCCGTGAACAAAAGAGAAAAAAAAATATACTTTTTTTTTCTCTGACCAAATATGAAAAGAATTAAAAATATATATAGAACTTTAAGGTGGTTTTTTAAAGTGTAAATGACCCTTCAACTCTATGCGTTTGCTCTTTCAAACTTGAAAGTTTCAAGAGCAAAAATTAAAGAGAAATTTCTGAAAGTGTTTTAGAAAAGAGTTTGCAGTGATTGCCTACTTTCACTTTTTCAGGCGGGTCACAGTACGTAACACCCTTGTCCTAGACCAACTTTAACCCGTTTCAAGTTTTTTTCATTAAATTTTCATGAAAAACTATTCTTACCTTTTTCAAACTGTCATAAAAAGTTTATTTTGAAAGATATCGTCAAAGATTCGTCATCATGAAAAAAACTTTTAGAATTATCACCAACTATTCTAGTTTCTAAAACACTTTGAGCAAAACACTTGAGCACTTTGGAGCGAAATTCACAGGCAATTGTGCCCAGCATTAGAATTTCTTTTCCTCCGCCCTTTTATGACGTCAGACCAAGTAACAAACCAATTAGAAATTGATGACATTCATAAAAGGGCTGAGCAAAAGAAATTCTAATGCTGGGCACAGTTGCCTGTGATAAACTGTAGTTTAATTTTGCTACTATTATCCCCTCCCCTTTTTATATTTGAAAGAGAAAATGAGTTTTTCATTTTCTCTGGTGTGCGCATGCGCGTCGTTTGTTCCTTTTTTTACTCCTTTCATTTCAATTTCAGCCACCCCCTCCCACTTTTTTTCAACCCTCCACGTTTCTCTCTCTCTCTCTCCCCCTCTACACTTTCCAACCTTTTCCCCCTCTCCAATTTAATATCATGGGGTTCTTGGATGGGAAGGGTGCAACATATAGTCGACCTTGAGAAAAAAAGCGGTTCATTTATTCATTTAAATTTATATAAATTCCGACGTGCTTCAAGGTTTTTGCACTTGTTTGTACAGCATTAATCACACACACATAGACCTGGCTTAATATATATATATATAATAATTATTATTACTATATAAATATAAAAAATATAATACATAACAAAAAATGCTGATTTTGAACATACATAACATTGACTGCAATGAACTGGTATAACAAGCTGAAAGTATCATGACGTCACAGAGCTATTCCAGCAAAAAGGGGGGGAGCCTTTCCTTATGAGCACACCTGTTACTCTACAAACCTTGGGAGAAACCTCTTAAAAGGACATAATACACCACTGCAGTGGCGCCATCTAGAAAGACGAAAATAAAATAAATATCTATTCAGCCACCTTAAACTTTAAGACAAGTGAGGACCCAACATTAAGAGAGTAGAAAAGGCCTTTCTCAATTATTGTTAAATCGACTTTTCAGAGCTCTCCTCTCACTCTTTCTCTCTTTCTGTCTGTCTGTCTGCTTCCGTTGTTAATGGTTAACATTTCAAAGTTATCACATAAACACAATTAACAATTTCAATTAATAACAAACAGCCAAATGTCATCATCATCATTCTCATTAAATGTATCAACCCCAATGATCTTGTTTAACTTCCTACTGTATATATATATATAAATATATATGGGGCTTAGTATATTATGTGTGTCATTGGACCCACATTTTTTTATTCTCCGAGTTTGTCAGCAAAATAAACTTGTCAGAAAATTACATTTAAAGCAGAAAAAAGAGTAGAAAAAAACCACTTTTCACTTTTGCAATGTTAGTAATGGTTTTTAAAAATCGTTTTTGCAATAAAAGAGAATTGGAAGAGCTCTGCAGTTGCAGATATAATAGAATCACGATTATCCGGACTAAATAGAACAAGGAACTGATCCGGATAATCCGGATCGTTTATGAACAGATGATTTTCGAATTTCTGATTTAATCTGTTCAGGGCCGGCGTTAGGGCAAGGCGAGCGAGGGCCCCCGCTTGGGCAACCGCCTTGGGCCCCCCACATGCTTTCAGGAGCCCCGCTCATTGCGGGCTGTTTCGGGCCCCGCATATTCTAAGGCCGGCCCTCAATCTGTCTTTACCAGAAGAGCAAAATGAAGACAAACTAGAAGGGTACCTGAATCACTTTATACTTTCATATTTTGATATCTTTCAAAATAAGCTTTTTATTTCATTTTGAAAATAACTGAAAATATAATATAAAGTAGAAGAGTAAAGAAAAAGCTAACAATTTTTTTCTTTTATGTTAAGATATTTAAAAATAAACTTTTTATAAATAACAAAATATCAAAATCAAAAGTGCCATTTGTTTAAATTCGGGCCAATTTTAAACTTACATAAAAAGCTTATTTTGAAAGATGTCAGTAAAAATAACTCAGCTATCCTTTCTAGTTTCTAAAATACATTTAAGTTTCTCTTCATTTTGCTCTTCTGAAAGACAGGATATTTAAGAGTTCAAGATGCGTTTAGACTTTAAAACCACCTTAAGAAGAAATTGAAAGTTTTTTTTTTAGAAACTAGAAGGGTAAGTCAATTACCTAAGTGTATTTTTCATATTTGATATATTTAAAAATAAACTTTTTATAGACAAACATTAAAAAAACATCATGCTGTTTACTGCTGTGTCCTTTTCAAACTGCCATAAAAAGTTTATTTTGAAATCCTCCTTGAAAATCCTCTTAAGTGATTGAGCTACTCTTCTAGTTTTTAAAACTCTTTCAAGTTTATCTTAATATGGTTTTATGAACAGTTGCTTTTCGAACTCTTGATTATTCTGTCTTTTCAGAAGAAAGCAAAAAATGTAGAGAAACTAGTGTTTTAGAAACTAGAACGGTTACTCAATCACTTAATGATACTTTCATGTATTTGATATCTTTCAAAATAAACTTTTTTATTGACCAAATTTTTTTTAAAAAAAATATCATTCTGCTTAAAAAGTTGGGTCATTTTTAAACCACCATAAAAAGTTTATTTTAAAATATATAAAACATGAGAATAAACCTTAAGTGATTGAGCTACCTTTCTAGTTTCTAAAACACATTTAAGTTTCTCTTCATGTTGCTTCTTAATTCTCTCCTTCACAATTGAAAAGTTAATTTTGATATTATGATATAAGCTAGTCCGGATTAGCCGGAAATCCGGATTTATTCAGATTCGGATAATCGTGATTCTATTGTAATAAAGAAACAACCTTTCTCTCTCTCTCTCTCTCTCTCTCTCTCTGTCTGTTTCTCTCTCTCTCTCTTTCTCTTAAAAAGGGGGCCATCTAGTATATAAGGGTGGGCCCATTTCCTACCCACTGAACCATACTTTTCTGTTAATTCTTTCTCCCTGTCCATTAACCTAATGCACTTAGTTAATTTTCTTGTATACATTTTCACTTCAGTTTGTTTTGTAGGAAAGTGAAAAAGGAAGGTCTATTTTTTTCTCTCTTTTATAAAAGACAAAAGACTAGAAAGAGAATAAAAAAAATAGTATGGAGTTTATTTGACACAAGACAGGACACACACACATCTCTTTAATGGAGAAAAGTGCTTAGCCCACCCCCAAAAAGACAAATAAATGGGAAAAAAAAGACACATGTCATTGAAAAGTTACAGAAACAATACATTTAGGTGTAAAAATATATATCAAAGTGGGCGCAAGTAAAAAGATTTCATCTTGAAAAAATGAACAATATCTTAGAAATATTATAAAATCACTCAATTTGAACTTTTAACATAATCTTTCAAAATAAGCTTTTTTATGATAGGTTTAAAATGACCAAGGTATTTTTTAATGTTTGTTCATTAAAAAAAAAATTATTTTGCACGGAGCCCTGTAAAGGACATGCGAGATTTTTTTTTAAATATCGACATGTCGACTTTTAATCTCTGTTTATTCGGCCATGTTAATTATGCCATGTTGCGCGCACCATACTCTAATAATTAAATTATTGCAAGCGCCCTCTTGTAGCAGCAGTAATTTAATTATTAGAGTATGGTGCGCACAACATGACATAATTAACATGGCCGAACTAACAGAGTTTAAAAGTCGAGATTAAAGTCGAAATGTCGAGATTTAAAAAAAAAAATCTTGCATGTCCTTTACAGGGTTCCGTACAAAATAAACTTTTTTTTTATGAACAAAAACATTAAAAAATATCGGGGTCATTTTCAACCTAACATAAAAAGCTTATTTTGAAAGACTTTAACATCAAAATTCCATTAAGATGGTTTTATGAAAAGCTGATTTTCAAACTTTTGATTATTTTTGTCTTTACAGAAGAGCAAAATTTAAAAAAAAAATAACTAGAAATGTTATTAGAAACTAGAAGGGTAGCTCAATCACTTAAGGAAGTATTTTCATGTTTGACATATCTTTCAAAATAAACTTTTTTAATGGACATACATTAAAATGTGTCGTCTGCATGTCGATATTTAAGAAAAATCTCGCCTGTCCTTTACAGGACTAAGTAATTTTGAAAAAAATATCAACATGAAAATTATCCTTCTAGTTTCTAAAACCCTTTCTAGTTTCTTTTTAATTCTGCTCTCCTCCGAAAATCAGCTGTTCGTAAACCACTTTCATCATAATGATTCTTTCAAAGCTAAGAAAAAAGACACACATTTTTTGAAAAAAAAAATAGCTAAAAAAGTAGAAATGCCTTTTTTATGCTTTTTTAAATAGAAAGAGAGATGTTGAGAATTTTTTTTAAAAAAATAGGCGAAAAAACACATCTGTTTTACAAAAGTGTGGACAAAGGGGGTGAGGGGGGTGGCTGATGGGATTTATAAAACAAAAGACTTATTTTTCTTCTTGTGACCACTTGATATGCAGCTGATGTATATATTTAAAAAGCTCAAAACAAACGATTTGTTACATTTTTCAAAGTCCCTTTAAAAAAAATCACCACCAAAACACAAAAGTCAAACCACACTCTCTCCCATATAACAATATAAAGACTCCCCTACTTTTTATTCTAGTCTTTAAAACATTGTTCCTAAAGAACATAATCCATGAGATTTTCTCTTTGGTTTTTGAATCCTTACTTAAATTCACACTTGACAATTCCCACCTTATATTCTTACAAAACAACCTTTAAAATGGACTTAGGACACTAAAAAGGTGTTAAAGAATTTTGGTTTTTATAGAAAGTTCGGTAATACTCAAGATTTTTTCTGAAGAAACTTTAAAAATCAAAATTCAAACTTTATTAGAAACTAGAATAGTATAAATGAGTCGACGCAAAATGGTTCTCAATTTGTGGCCACAAAACCCCTTGTAGCAAGAAGAGACCTCCTATATAACCAAGAGGCATTTAGAAAACGGGACGAACACAAGTTGGCTCCGCCCTTTTTATGACGACCGGCAACTTCTAATTGGTTGGTTATGTAGTCTGACGTCACATGCTTCGCCCTTTTCAACGTCTAACCACACAACAAACCAATTAGAAGTTGTTTGTCCCGATTTCTAAATGCCTGTATATAACCATAATAACTACTGCAGTGGCGCCATCTGAAGAGGACAAAAATAAAATAAATATCTATTCAGCCAACCTGAAGTAATTGATGTACCCTTCTAGTTTCTAAAACGCTTTCTAGTTTATTGTAATCTTGCTCTTCAATCAACATATCGAAAATCAACCGTTCATAAACCATAATAATTAAGAGATCGGATTTTTATGCATTAACCACCAAATGTTTCTCATTTTCTAATAAAAAAAGGCTGGTTAGAGGCTATATATCTTTTTACAATCGGTTGTCAACTAAGAATTTATAGCCTCTAACCAGTGTTTTTGATTTTAAAAAATACCATAATTGTTGGCTGATCTCTAAACGGGATTGGCTCTTAAGGCCTTGTTTCCACTGGAGTGAAAATTATAACTTTTTTTTTGAAAATTTCAACTGGTGAAAAATAGAAGAAACGTGCCCCCACCCCCGGTCCATTCACCATCATAGGCAAAGGTCACGTTTGTTCAATTTTTTTTACCAGTTGAAATTTTCAGAAAGTTGAAATTTTCACTCCAGTGGAAACAAGCTCTTATACCTTGTACACACACACACACATGTGTGGGTTATGATTGGAGGAAGATTTTAAGGTGGAATGCTGTGATTGGGACACTTAGGCCCAAATTCAAGAATGCTACTTAGCTGCATTTGCATCATTTGAACAATCTAATACCTTTTACACAATCATGAATTCAAATTAAATCTGTTTAGGTGAATTATACGGAATCCAGTTAAGGACATAAACACCAAATAAAAATTGACTTTAATTATTAATATTTTAAATTGAAATACTAAATCAATATTTTGTCTGTAGTTTACATGTTATATTTAAGTATTAACTCAATATTTTCAGATTATTAACTGAATAAATTGAATTCGATATAGTTTGTTTGTCCTTCACAGGGCTCTGTAGAACACGTTTATTATTTAAATGCATTTAAATTATCAGGTGTGTATTAGGTATTAGCCACAGAATGAAAAACATTTGCTTGATATTTGCATAAAAATCCGAGCCCTGCCAATTTGGAGGTATTTTGAGACACACTGTAAACAAATGTTTTTTTCTTTCTAGTTAATTACATCAAAGGTTATAAACAAATCCACTCTCTCTCTCTCCAGCCACCCCCCTCCCCCATTGTTTTTTTTTTTAGAAAAAAATACATAAAACTTCTTGCGAAATACGTGAGTTGAAAAATCAAACAAAAAAGCCCTAAATAAAAACACAAAAAGCCGATTTTAATGCCACAACTTTTCACATCACAGAAATTTTTAAAATACATTTCTTCACTACGTACAGACAATTAGAAATCGGGACAAACAGAAGTTGGATCAGCCCTTTTTATGACGAACGGCAACTTCTAATTGGTTTGTTGTGTGGTTCGACGTTGAAAAGGGCGGAGCATGTGACGTCAGACTACATAACCAACCAATTAGAAGTTGCGTTCGTCATAAAAAGGGCGAAGCCAACTTCTGTATGTCCTGATTTCTAATTGCCTGTTCACTACGTTTGGTGGGTGGGGGAGATGTTGTTTTAATGCGACAAATTATATTCTTTAAGGTGGCTGAATAGATATTTATTCTGACTGTGTCTCCTCCTTATGGCGCTACTCTGCAGTGAATAATGCTAAACTCTATAGACGTTTTTTGTAAAATTTAGACGCAAAAACTCAAAGCGAACGTTTTTTGTTTGTAGGGATGGGCCATTCGAATCTTCGAATCCCGCGAATTTTGAAAAATATTCGAGATTCGAAAACTCGAATCTTCGTCCCTTTTTTATTAATATTTAATATTATTTCATTTATTTCTATCTTCTTATTGAATAATATAGGATTCTTATATGAGAGATTCGAGAACCTTTTAGGATTCGTCCCACCTTTAGTTTTTTTAGAAACAACATTACGAAAAAAATTAAATTATTTTCAAAACTAGAATGGTAATTGAATTGAATTGAATTGGTTAAATTTGATTTAACAATTTTGGTTTAAAATTGGTTTAACCAATTCAATTATGGCAGTTAATCAAACTGTGTCAATGCAAGTTGAGTTAACTCCATTATTATTCAGAAAAAAATTAACCATGGTTAATGTAACTACATTAATTTCCATTATGAAATTAACTGTGGTTAACATTTTAACTGCAATTAACTTTTTTATAGTGGAAACGAGGCATTAGCCTCTCTTCCTTTAAACTCTTCTAATTTTTCTCAACTGAGAAGATTTTTAGACCTCAAAAATTGAGGGCTCTCAATATCCGCCATGTTTGTTTGTAGACTAAATTTGTTTGAATCACAGAAAGTGACTTATTTAACCAATTCAATTATGGCGGTTAACCAAACTGTGTCAATGCAAAATTAACCATGGTTAATGTAACTACATTCATTTCCACCATGAAATTAACCGTGGTTAACATTTTAACTGCAGTTAACTTTTTTATAGTGGAAACGAGGCATTAGCCTCTCTTCCTTTAAACTCTTCTAATTTCTCTCAACTGAGAAGATTTTTAGACCTCAAAAATGAGGCCTAACACACACACACACACACACACATGTTATGCGTTACACACACACACACATGTTATGCGTTACACCACCACTCTCACTCAGTTTTAAGATAAGAAAAAATCGTTCAAAATAAAAAGTGATCATGTGATTAAGCATTAAGTGAAGCTCTCTCTCACCCCCTTAAAATATAAACAATCCCACCCACACCTTAAGTATCTTTCTACGTGTATTTGTTTAATACCCTCCTCCTCCTCCTACCCTCTATCTCCCCCTGAAAAAAAACATCCTTTAAATGCATCTCACACTTTTTTTTTCTTCTACACTCGATTTACTTAAAGTCTTTCAGAGGCATTTTACCTTCTTCATCGATTCTATGTGTATTTGCCATACATACACAACATTATATAGGTGTGTATATGTTAGATACTAGAATGCAACCACCATCACCCCCCTTCGTAACTGTATATAACATAGGAGGGGAGGAGGAGGAGGATGGGTGAAGAAGAAAAAAAAAACTCAACAAGGCCTTTAAGTGCATTACATTTGCTTAAACAAGCAATGAAGAAAAAATCCGAAAGAAAAAAGAGATAAAATGTCTTCTTTTTTTTCCAAAAAAGTTTGTCTAACAAATAACAAAAGGTGATAATAATTAAAGACTAGAAACCAGAAAATAATAATAATAATAAGGTTCTACTCTTGAATAATTAGTAATTTCGTTACAAAATTTAGAAAGGAGATAAAAAAAGGTGGCGATAAACAAACGCCAAACTAAATAAGCGCCAAACTGAATGAGCATCAAATTGGTCAAATTTCAAATTGAACAAGCGCCAAACTGAACAAACGCCAAATTGATTAAGAGCTAAACAGAATAGGTGGCAAACTAAATAAACACCAAACTGAATAAGCACCAAACTGATTAAGAGCCAAATAGAATAAAAGCCAAACAGAAGAAAAGCCAAACAGAAGAAGAGCCAAACTAAATAAGCGCCATACTGAATGAGCTTCAAATTAATCTAATGTCAAATTGGAACAAACGCCAAACGGATTAAGAGCTAAACAGAATAAGTGGAAAACTGAATAAGTGCCAAACTGAATGAGCACCAAACTGATTAAGAGCCAAATAGAATAAACGCCAAACTGACAAGAAAATTAAACTGAACAAATGTCAAAGTAAATTAAGTGCCAAACGAAACAAATGCCAAACTAATTAAAAGACGAATTAATTAAAAACCAAACTGAACAAACACCAAACTGAATATAGGCGCCAAATTGATCAAATGTCAAAACCTGAATAAGCGTTAAACAAAACAAATGATAAACTTATTAAAAGCCAACCTGAATAAGTGCCAAACTGATTAAGAAGTTAAGAGCCAAAATGAATTAGCGCCAAACTGATTAAACGCCGAATTAATTAAAAACCAAAAAAGAACTAAGTGCCAAATTAAATAAGCACCAAATTGATCAAATGTCAAAACTATACAAGCGCCAAACTTAACAAATGAAAAACTGATTAAAAGCTGAACCAAACAAAAACCAAACTGAATAATTACCAAACTAAATAAGTGTCAAATTAAATAAATGCTAAACTGAACAAGCGCCAAATCAATCTTATAAAATTTTATTACAACAACCAAAAAAACAGCCTGAAAGTTGTCATAAGCGCCACAGTGGCCAAAGGCGCACAATAAGACAAAAGGCTTTACATAGAGGCTAAAATTAAACCAAGATCTTTTTTCCCCCCAAGCACTCGATTTGGACCCAGTTTGTTCAATTTGGCCGCTTTTTCAATTTGAATAAACTCGAAATTATAAAAACGCCGTGTCGTGTGTGATTGCCTGCCACATGAAAATCAAGGGGCAACAAACAAATTCATAAGAAAAAAAAAGTTGTTTTTTTTTTGTTAAAAATCCAATGAAAAAAAGATCAGAATCGAATTATCAAGTAGCCCATTGAGAGCCTTTATAGGAATGCAAATTTTGAAACCATAAACCCGTAAATATGTTGAGCACCAAAGTGAACAAAATGACTCAATTTGCAAGCTAAAAGCAACCTCTCCTATGTCTCATTAAGAAAACCTGGATTTCACTCTTAACATTTATCCCCAATAATTTATAGAAAAACCGCAACATACACACACATGTCGCACCTCAACTGCAACAGTGGTACAACTAAAAAAAACCGCTTTTTGGGGCGGAAAATGAGTTTAAAGTTAAGAGAAGATTCATGGTTTACAGTTGCTGAGTTTTTCAAGTGCAAAAACCGCTGTAACTAGAGGTGGGATGAATCCTAAATTTTTTCGAATCCGAATCCGAATCCGAATCCTAAAAGATTCTCGAATCCCTCAAAACTCCCTAATCCTTGATATAAGAATCCTCTATTATTCATTAAGAAGATAGAAATAAATGAAATAATATTAAATATTAAATTATTAATAAATTGAAAACACAGCGTGGCTTCACTCAGGGTCAGGCCACAAGGTGATCCATTGGTGATCCCCGGATACCAACCGAAATTCTTAACAATCGCCGGGTTTTATTTGGTTGGTGAACGCTTCTATTGGACGTCAATGGAGTTAAAACTAATTTTACCAAAGTTTTTAACATGTGTGGTACACATAAACAACTCCATATTATTATACACCTGATAACTGAAATGCATTTAAATAATGGACGTGTTCTACAGAGCCCCGTGAAGGACAAACAAACAATATGTCAAATTCAATTTATTCAGTTAATAATCTGAAAATATTGAGTTAATACTTAAATATAAATATATAAACTATTGACATTAAAATATGGAATTAGTATTTCAATTTTAAAATATTAATAATTAAAGTCAATTTTTATTTGGTGTTCATGTCCTTAACTGGATTCCGTATAATTCACCTAAACAGATTTAATTTTAATTCATGATTGTGTAAAAGGTATTAGATTGTTCAAATGATGCAAATGCAGCTAAGTAGCATTCTTGAATTTGGGCCTAAGTGTCCCAATCACAGCATTCCACCTTAAAATCTTCCTCCAATCATAACCCACACTTCTTACTTTCTCAATCTAAGAATTCCCAAAGCCCTTAAAAAAGTTTTTGGTATTCCTAACAGTTATTTTACTTCATAACAGAGTAGAAACACATACAAAAAAACCATAATTTGAATAGTAATAAATTGTATCTTTTGTACTTTCTACTCTCCTCCCCCACCCCCCTTTACTAAAAAAAAAGCACGGTTTAAAATAGGTACCCAATGAGAAGGTGTATTGCAATTGTCGCTTTGGGAAGAATAATTCTCGAGTCTCATTTCCCCCTTTCCCCCTTCACCCCACAATCTTACATTTTCTACTAGAGGCTGTGTTTTCATACTGTTGTAATATAGAACACACATAACAAAAAAAAACACAACTAGAATGTCAATGGAGTAAAAAAAGACAATAATATAAACCAACAAAATGAACAAATGAACGAGAGTTAGAAAGAGAAAGAGAGTTAGAGAGAGAGAGAGAGAGAGAGAGAGAGAGCGAGAAAGTTAGTGTTAGAGAAAGAGTCAGAGAGAGAGAGAGAGAGAGAGAGAGCGAGATAAGAGTTAGAGAGAGAGTTATAGTGAGAGAGAGTGATTCGAGAGAACGAGAGAGTTAGAGTTAAAGAGAGAGAGAGAGAGTTATAGAGAGAGAGAGAGAGGGAGAGTTAGACAGAGAGAGAGAGAGAGTTAGAGAGAGAGTCAGAGATTGAGAGTTAGAGAGAGTCAGAGAGAGAAAAAGAGTGGTTTCAAAATGCACCCAAGTTGTGCCCAATCTTTTAAATTAGGTGGGCCATATGGAAAAGAAAACTTAAACCCCTACAACTTATTACTGGGGCTCGGCTTTTTATGCAAATATCAAGCAATTGTTTCTCAATCTATGACTCAAGAGCCAATTATGAAGTAACAATCCCGTTTAGAAATCAACCAACAATTATGGTAAATTTTTTCTCAAAAGAAAATGCTGGTTAGAGGCTAGTACTCTAGTTGGCTTTCTTTACTGTCAATAACATAAAATAACAAAAGTTCTAAGTTTTTTTTTTTGGGATAGTCCGCGTGCCTTCATTGTGTGGCCCAATTTAATCAACACTTATGACCCACTACTGACTTTTTAGTTTCACATTGTTTCAAATTTCAAAATAAGCAACTTATAAATCAATAGGAGTTTGGTGTATTTATTTGCATTTGTTGGTTTTCACAATTTTCTTTGATTTTTCGTCTTTTTTATTTTAAAACATTCAGTAAAAAACAACTAAATAAATCAACATTTTTCTACTTATTGCTTTTCTATTGCTTATATACAGTATGTCTCAAAAGTAACATTCCCAATCTGTATTTTCAGAGCACCAGGCAAGTGTGGCCAGCAACTACCTTTTTGTTTGCTCCGCCCCTTTTGTTGAGCGTCATCAATTTCTAATTTGGTCTGATGTCACATGCTCCGCCCTTTTCAATTTTTAATTGGTTCATATTTGGTCTGACGCTCATAAAAAGGGCGGAGCCAACGAAAAGCTAATGCTGGCCACACTTGCCTGTTATCAAGAGTGGCACATCAGCGAAATCGTTTAAAATTAAATATATCTCATATCTCAGTTAAGATGGTTTTATTAATAGCTGATTTTTGAACTCTTTATTTATTCTGTCTTTCAGAAGAACAAAATTAAAAAAAGAAACTAGAAAAAAAAGTGTTTTAGAAACTAGAAAGGGTCTTCTCAATCACTTAAGGGTATTTTCCTGTTGATATATTTCAAAATAAACTTGTAGTCAATAAAGAAAAAGAAAATCGGCCATTAAATAACAAAAAAAAAAAAACTAGAAAAAACCCCAAATGTAATAAAGGCTAAAATGGCAGCTAAAAAAAAGCCATACAAAAATCATTTTCATGGTTCAAAAATGTGAAATTTTGACAGAAAAATATATTAAAAACCACAAAAAAACCTCCGCATGAAGTAAAAAAAAAAGCTCAAAATGAAAACACATTTTAACATATGGTAAATATTACTAACATTATAGTGAATAATAATATTCCATATTTTGAACACGATTTCGCACTAAATTCTTACTTATTAAATGTCAACTCAGTTTGAATTTAGCAGAAACAAAATTACATTCAGTCGGGAATGAAATAAGGGGGGGGGGATTCAACCTGACATTTTTTTTAACATAAAAAGACAAAATATTCATATTTTTAATATAGATAATATTGTATTTTGAAAAATTGTATTTGTAATAAAAAAAACTACAAAAATCTAATTGAATAAATTATATTCGAAAAAGGCCTATTTATGGTTTGTTTATAAAGAAATTGATTAACAAAAGAAGAAAATTAAACAAAAAACATGTTTATTTGTGATATTAGCTTTTATATAAACAAGATGTAATCTGTTCTTGTCCTGTTGGTGCAGTGATTAGTGTCTCAGGCTCTCAACCAAAGGTAATGTACAGACATTTAGAAATCGGGACATAAAGAAGTTGGCTCCGCCCTTTTTATGACGACCGGCAACTTCTAATTGGTTGGTTGTGTAGTCTGACGTCACATGCTCCGCCCTTTTCAACGTCGAACCACACAACAAACCAATTAGAAGTTGCCGATCGTCATAAAAAGGGCGGAGCCAACTTCTGTTTGTCCCGATGCTTTAAAAGAACATTTGTCCTAAAGGGACATTTGCTCAAAAGCCATTTGCCCTAAAGAAACATTTGCCCTAAAGAGGCATTTACCCTAAAGAGACATTTGCCCTAAAACCAATTCCCTTAAAGGAACATTTGCCCTAAAGACACTTGTCCTAAAGGGACATTTGCCCTAAAACCAATTCCCTTAAAGGAACATTTGCCCTAAAGACACTTGTCCTAAAGGGACATTTGCCCTAAAGTCATTTACCTTGAAACCATTTGCCTTAAAGAAACATTTGCCCTAAAGACACTTGTCCTAAAGACACTTGTCCTAAAGACACTTGTCCTAAAGACACTTGTCCTAAAGACACTTGTCCTAAAGAGACATTTGCCCTAAAGTCATTTACCTTGAAACCATTTTCCTTAAAGAAACATTTGCCCAAAAGACACTTGTCCTAAAGGGACATTTGCCCTAAAGAGACATTTGCCCTAAAATGTCCCACACCCTTTTCAAATATAGAAACACGTTAATTTCTAGATGTTATTAGATGTGTTTACCTAAGAAGCAAAATAAAAAAACATGATATCAAATAGAGAGAAAGCGCGAAAAAAAAAACGTTTTCTGCAGCAATTAATTTTAATTGCCCTATTTGAACCAGTTGTTTAATTAGAAAAGAAGAAGAAGAACAAAAAAATAGAAACATTTGTTAGAATTTCAAAGAAGTCTTGAGAGTGAATTCTTGCAATTGTTTTTTCTTCTCTCCTCCTTTAAAAATCGACTCTAAGATGAGTTATTTCTCGGTTTCTTTTCATTTCAAATTCTCATTTGTCCAAATTCTTGCAGGACTCCCTCCAACTTCTTCTTCTCTCCAAGAAAAATCCCATTCATTTAAAAAAAATCCCCCAGAAAAAAACTTTTTAATTAAATTTCATTGGATTTTCTTCTTTTCATTTGATCTAACAACAAAAGAAGAAAAAAAGACCCTTCTACTTTTCTTCACACCCCTCAAAACAACAATTCCTAACAAATGCATATTTGGTGGTCCTTTTTTTCTTATGGGTTTGATGGAGAAAAACAAACAAAAGTTCGAAGATATTGCTTATTTTTCAAAGGGCCTCTCCCTCCCCCCTCCGGTCTACAAACCAACCAGAATGATGGAGAGGAACAATAATATCTTCTTCTTAAATGCGAAATTGTCACACTGATTTTTTATCAATAAAGATCTTCTTTATAAGATTCTAATAAGAAATGTTTAAAATTTATATTAGAAACTAGAGTTGGAAGGGCTATGGGAGGAGGGCTAGTGGCGCCATCTAACGCTACAGGAACAAAATATTAATGAAGTTCAAAAGTTACGAGTTTACGAGTTTTCTTTCTTGTGTTAGTCGTTTAAGTAGAGGTGGAACGAATCCTAAATTTTCTCGAATCCGAATTTTAAAAGGTTCTCGAATTCCTCGAATCTCACGAATCTCGAATCCTTCAAATGTAAGAATCCTCTTTTATTCATTAATAAAATACAAATAAATGAAACAATATTAAATTATTAATAATAAAAAACACAGTGTGGCGGCACTCAGGGTCACCACAAAGTGATATTGGTAATCCGGATAACCACCAAAATTGCAACAATCGCCGGGTTTTTTTGTTAGTGAACGCTTCTATTGGACGTCAATTGCAGTTAAAACAAATTTTACCAAAGTTTTTAACATTTTTTTAAGGTTAGGATTCGAAAGATTCGAAAGACGAAAAAAGCGGCGAAGATTCGAGTTTTTGAATCACAAATATTTTTCAAGATTCGCAGGATTCGAATGTCCTATCCCTAATTTTTTTACCAGAGTTTTTAACAGTTTTTTAAGGTTAGGATTCGAAAGATTCGAGTTTTCAAATCTCGAATATTTTTCAACATTCGCAGGATTCGAATGTCCTATCCCTAAATTTTACCAAAGTTTTTACCAGTTTTTTTTAAAGGTTAGGATTCGAAAGATTCGAAAGACGGAAAAAAGCGGCGAAGATTCGAGTTTTCGAATCTCGAATATTTTTCAATATTCGCGGGATTCGAGGATTCGAATGGGTCCCATCCCTACTTTTGAGTGTATTTTTTGTTTTTATAAAAGCAAATCATGTGCTCACACTTTTTTTTTCTCCTCTTCTTTTAAAACTCTCAATAGTGTCTCAAAAAGCAATAAATTGTCTTAGAATGTGACTCCCATAAGACTCATATCACAGAGAAGAAGAAGAAGAAGAAGAAAAATGTCTGAATGCATTTTTCTCAACAAAAAAAAAGCCTTAACAATTCCTTGAACAGTCATCAAACCCAATTGAGGGACCATTTTTATATATCATACCCCAAATAAATATAGGGCCCTAATAATAAAAAAAATTTTTGAAATTCAGATTTTTTTTCTCTAAAAGACTTTTCAACATTTTGTAGAAAAAAGAAAGCCCCCCCCCCCCCAAAAAAAAAGTACAATGTCTTTGAATATAACAATAGGACACAAAAAAAAGCCTAAATCTATGAGACATAGTTATCTTTGATACCTACTTAGTAATCTAAACAGCAACTTCCATCCCCTTAAAAACACTTATACAGTATGTATCAGAATCAAACGACCCTTCTAGTCTATTATAATATTTAGGGCTGAAAAAAATATTATGGCGATATTATTACAAAGCAAAGGTTTCTCAATTTGTGATTCAACTACCAATTGTGACGTAATAATCATCATTAGAGCAACTAAAATTATGCTTTTTCTAATCAAAAAGGGTTTGGTTAGAGGCTAGACGTCTGGTTACAATTAGTTGTCAAATACAGTTTTAGCCTCTAACCATTGTTTTTGACTGAAAAAAAAAACCAACCTTAATTTTAAGACAAACTAGAAAGTGCTTTATAAACTAGAAGGGTAACTCTCAATCACTTACGGGTATTTTCATGTTGATATCTTTCAAATTTCATTTTGAAACTGACAAAAAAAGCTTATTTTGAAAGATATCAAACATGAAAATACCCGTAAGTGATTGAGCTACCCTTCTAGTTTCTAAAAAAAACTTTAATCTATTAAGATTGTATTCTATCTTTCAGAAGAGCAAAATTAAGAAAAACTTCAAATGTAAAAAAAGTGTTTTAAAAACTAGAATGGTAACTGAATCATTTAATATTATTTTCATGTTAATATCTTTCAAAATGAACTTTTTCTAGACAAAAATTTAAAAATTATCATCTGCTTACAAGTTGGGTCATTTTTTTCAAACTGCCATAAAAAGTTTATTTTGAAAGATATCAACAATGTTACTAGCAAGTTATTTCTGTTCTCAAAACTGTTAATAACATTTCTTGCCCGACATGTTGTACCAATATTTTTTTGTTAAAAACATTGTTATTAGCATTTTTTTGTTATCGACATTAACCAAAAACAGTTTAAAAAAGTTGTTAATTAACATATTTGTTATTAATAGAGCTCGGATTTCTATGCCAATAACAAGCAAAGTGTTTCTCAATTTGTGGCCCAAATGCCAATTGTGAATCATCATTGCCTATCATCGCCAATAGAGAGCAAACTACAATTACGCTTTTTATTAATTAAAAAAGGATGGTAAGAGGCTAGCTGCGTCTGGCTACTATCAATTGTCAACTAAAGAGTTGTAGCCTCTAACCAGTGGTTTTTTATTGAAAACAAAAATCATAATTGTTGGTTTTATCTAAACGCGAGGATTGTTACTTCACAATTGGCACTTGAGCCATAGATTGAGAAACACTTTGACTTGATATTTTGCATAAAAATTCAAGCCCTTAGTTTAGTTATTAACATTTTGTTACTAACAATATTTTTTGCTATTTATTTGAATGTAAACCCACTTTTAGTTTCAAATATGGTTGATTTTGAGACATACTGTAATATTGTATATATGTGTTTATATATAAGATGCTTATAGACTGGAAGAGACATCTTAACATGTTGAAACATTCTTAAAAGAGAAGAAGAACACTTGAATATTCTTAAGACTGAAAAAAAAAACTTCATCACAATTCCTAAGCACGTTCTTATCACAGGTTTTAGAACTTCTTACAATTGTTAGGCATAATGTAGGGAAGGGTAGTAAGGGGGGGGGTGTGAGGGTAGAAAAAGCTTAACATATAGAAAGGGAAGAGGGTACCCCACCACCTATCTCTATTAAGAAGCATTCAACAGAAGAAAAACAGGAGAGAGAGAGGAAAAGTCTCAAGGAACAATGTTTTATATTTTAAAATATATAATCTCAAAAGTGTCATATTGAACACTGAAACTTTCTTTTTGTGTGTCTGTGATTCAGAGTTGAGAATCAAAAATTATGGTGGAGTTTTAGTTGGAGGAGAGAGAGAGAGAGAGAGAGAGATAGAGAGAATAGAGAAAGAGAGAAAAATAGTCAGAGTGAAAGAAAGAGAGAGAGAAAGAGTTAGGGAAAGTCAGAAAGAAAGAGAGAGAGAGAGAAAATGAAAGAGAGAGAGAGAAAGAGAGAGTTTTGGCAAAACTTTTTGAATTCTAAATTGTAATTCAGTTAGGACCCATTTAAAAGTTAACTTTGAAAAACGAACTTAAAGTGACTTAAGGGAGGTTTAAACACTGAAGAGATAGATAGCATGAGAAACATTCAAGGAGGGAGATCTCTATGGTCGAAAACAGAGCACAATCACAACTCCACACAGTGTCACAGAACAGTCACAAATATGGGATAGAGACATTTGACCTAAAACCACTTTTTTTTTCTCTTTTCACGAGTGTCTTTCGTGCAAATGTCCCTTTTGGGCAAATGTCTCTTTAGGGCAAATGATTTAAGGACATATGTCCCTTTAGGGCAAGTGTCTTTAGACAATGGAATGCTCTTCGTAAACAGGGCTATTGATGATGTCATTAATGAATTGCGGGTTTCAATTTTCATGGCTGCATTTATATGTTTTTTATAAATTTGCAATACAGGTTATTTTTTGTAATTATATATATTGACAATGCATCGAGCAGCACTTGGATCTTAAGATCCCTCTGCCATAGGCCAACACAGGTTGTTAGAAATAGGTGAAAACTTCAGTTGACTCCGCCCTTGTTATGACGACTGGCAACTTCTAATTGGCTGGTTATGTAGTCTGACGTTGAAAAGGGCGGAGCATGTGACGTCAGACTTCATAACCAGCCAATTAGAAGTTACCAGTCGTCATAACAAGGGCGGAGCCAACTGAAGTTTTCACCTATTTCTAACTGCCTGTTAGGCCAAACAGCTGCTTGCAGAATATTTTTTTTTGTAATTGTAATTTAGGTCAAATGTCGGACGCCTCACAAATATATGAAATTAGTAAACCCGTTGTGCAATTTGCACAAAATGAAAATATGGTAAGCAACATTAGTCACTCACCTTAGAACTTTTTTATATCAGTGATTAGGTTGAGTTATGGTAAATTAAGCTTGTTGCATGAGGGGAGGGTCTGGCGGTGCAGCCCCTCGCAATGTAAAAATGTAGGTCACTTGAGTGACCCACAGTTCTTCTCCAAAAAGTTATCTGAAAGTGTAGGTCACCCAGTGACCTACAATTAGTCTGTCTCCAACATCAGTGGTGGGTCCAGGAGAAGAATTTTGGGTTAGGAGGGGGGTACTTTTACTGACAAGGAAATTTCGCCAAAGCGAAAGTGCCACAGTGCACAATTTGGGAACCCTCTAGTCTGAGAGGAGGGTGGAGTCCACCACCCTTCTAGATTTTTTTTACAGCACACAAAGAAACAGTCTTTAGTTTTCGATTGCGCCCATTGAGCTGAGTTGGCCCCCTCACTCACCATTTAGAAATTACTGTTCTAGTAACATCTAAAACGTGAAACTGTTTAGATTGAAAAGTTGTTCTTATTGAGTTACTACTGCCATTCTATGTGTTTTTTGTGTTGTTGTGTTTCTTCTAGTCTATAGATACACATATATAAAACACAACTGAAAGTGGTTTTTCTCTGAGATTTTCATTAACAGTCAGTGGCCCCAAGTTGATCGTCACCATACTAAGGGGCAAAACAATCATTCCCATCTGAACAACTAAAGGGGGAAATGGGGGATAAATGGAGGGAGGAAGAGAGGGAGGAACGGGGGTGAGGAAGAGAAGGTCCAATGAGAAGATTGAGTACACTAAATAAAAGCCAAAAGCGTAAAAATCGAAATTGTTTGGTCACACAATGGTCCCAAAATGATCTTAACTCTTATAACAATGTTTAAAAGAAAATCTCTCCCCCCTCCCCCTCCCCCTCCTCCAAACGCCATTTTCTTATTTGCAATCTTAAACTTCAAAGCAAACAATGCCATCTACAGGCAAATATTGAATTATTTGCAACTCTTTTTAGTTGTAAATTTGAAAAAATAAGAATGCAAGTAGATCAATTAATATTTCGTGCGTGTAGATGGCGCCACTTGCCCTCCTACCATAGAAATGTACTGCAGACACTCTTCAACTCTTGACTCGCCTCCTTCCTTTTTACTTCACGTGGCGAACTTTTAATTTGCGTCATCGCTATTTCTACACGTGCTCCCTCATATAGGTAAGTTTGCCACGTGCTCTGATAATTAAGGTTGTTTTGGACGCTTTTTAGAGCTAAAAGGGTGCATTCGATTTCAACTAATTGGCGACGAGTGTAGTTAGCCACCTATGGAGGTGTTGCAGGCGCCATCTACCATGCAGTTATATAAGTATTTTTTTTTCTATGGAGCTTTCTTAATTAGTACCATTATATGAGACCCCCTCTGCTCAGAGAGTTAAAGTTCCAAGTGCCAAGTTTTCTTCTATAATTTTTAGTAATAGATTCCTTAATAGGTATAATCTCCACCCTATGCGGATTTCAGTTCTTGTAAAAAAATACCGAAATAATTCCACAAAATCAAAGGTTCGTGAGTCCAGAGCAACAAAAAAATAATACGAAAACCCATTATTTTGTCACAAAATTACTCATATTATAGTCTCCATTGGAAAACAATGTGCATATTACACGATTACCACCATGTAAAGAGGTGACCAAAGTCAGGCACTTCAAGGGCCACACTCACACAGGCCAAATTCAAGAAAGAAACTTGCAACTTGGACTTTGAACTTCAAGACTACTCAATGAAACTTGGATTTTCTATGATTGGAACCCTGTTTGAGGGTTTAAGTTGGTTTAAGAACAGCTGATTTTCTAACTCTTGATTATTATTCTGTTTTGTTTTTTTCTTTTTTCAGAAAAGCAAAATTCAAAGAAACTAGAAATTTTTTTTAGAAACTAGAAGAGTAGCTCAGCTCAGTCACTTAAGGGTATTTTCCATATTGAGCTACCCCTTCTAGTTTCTAAAACACTTTCTAGTTTCTCTTAATTCTGCTCTTGAAAGACAGAATAACCAGCGTTCGAAGGGCCTTCTATAATTTAAAACCACCTTAAGATGATAGGGTTTTATGAACAGCTGATTTTCGAACTCTTGATTATTTCTGTTTTTCAAAAGAGCAAAACTTGAAAGTATTTTAGAAACTAGAAGGGTAGTAGCTCAATCACTTAAGGGTATTTTCCATGTTGATATCTTTCCACCTCAAATGGTTTTTTCTTATTTCTTAGAATTGGGCCACATGTGGAAAAATAAAAAATCAGTGGCCCCTCAAAAGAGAAAAAGTTGCCCAACCCCAATGTTGTTTTTTGTTCAGTAGTTCATCTAGAAAATGCATAGGGCGTATTCGCATAATGTTATGTGTGCATAATGGATATACAATATTTCAATCAAAATAGGCCTAGAGGCTAAAAATGGAGAAACCGACAGATGGCGCTTCTGTATGCCATTTTAAAGGTCTAAAATTCAATAGGAAAACGAAACCCGGTTTTTATTATAAAAAAAGTGTTGGATCCCCTGTTCTGAGGGTTCAATTTAAAAAAAAATTAATTACCTGGTGTATTTATTTTGCTTTTTTTCTGTCTACTTTCTGCCAAATAAATAGAATAGAATTATTTTTATTAAGCGAAACTATTTTCAGTCACATTTTCAATTTGAATTTTCTGCCATGTGTGCGACCTTGGATTTAAACTTTTTTCGATTGCAATGTGCGAGCATTCTCGAACGCGATGGAAAGCAGAAATGTTGCAAATACGTTTTTTTTTTAAAGATTTTTATTATTTCGATTTCGATTTTCTGCTCGTTTTCTAGTGATTATGGATACTTTAATAATAATAACCATAGAAAAACAGTTATAAACAGTAAGCAGAAAAAAAAACAAATAAAATTTTCATTGTATCAGCCAATAGGAAGGCGTCAATTTATTAGCATTATTTTTTATGTTTCCCACTCCTCCTAATATCTTTTCTCTCTTCTTCTATAAACTCAAAAATGTAACTGAAGTGTTTTCTGTTGCAATGTGCAAAAACCTTTCAACGCGACGGAAAGCAGAAAAGTTTTTAAAAAACCTTTTTTTGTAAAAATTTTTACAATTTTTCTTATTTCTGCTTGTATTCATGTACGTGAGAACCTGGCTTCAATCTTTCTAATATATTCGTGATTACGAATACTTTAATAACCAATACAGGAAACAGTAAAGTCAAGAAAAATGAATAGGAAGAAAAAACGCGACAGAAAGCAGAAAACTGCACAAAAAAACTTTTTTTTTAACAATTTTTTCTTATTTCGGCCTGTTTTCACAAAGTGTACGTGAGAACCTGGCTTCAATCTCTCTAATATATTCGTGATTACGAATACTTTAATATAACCAATACAGAAAAACAGTTAAAAGTCAAGAAAAATGACGACTAGAAAGAAACAAAATTAAACCAGGTAAAGTGGGTTTGAAATGAGAAAACACGCACAACCCTCATTTAGGTGAAATGGAAAAATGGCGAATCTCGATTCCATTAAAAAAAAACAGATTATAGAAATAAATGTAACAATGAAATCAAAACACGATTTTCAACAATAGGCAAAAAAAAAACATTACCGGTTTTTTTTTCACACGTAATTTCTAACTCAAAGTCAGAAACAACAACAACAACAACAAAAAATCAATGCCACAATATAACAATAAAATAATTAGGGTTGGGTCTTTCTTTCTCGGTTACATTGTAATTTCGCGTGGAAGCAATTACTTTTGTGTGCATATGTGTCCTGTTCTCTAGAGTTAAGAGCCCTTTGGGTCAATATCAGGTTCTCAATCTTTGGCTCGTTGGCCAAACTAAAAAAAAAGCGCCAAAATGCAGAAAATACTAACTGAAAATGCGACTGAAACTACAAAGGTGAAGCAATTTTAGTTTTTTTTTTCTGCTTACTTTCTGCTAAGTAATCCCAATCAAATTTTCAGTAGGCATTTTCTGCCATGTGGGATCATGGCCTTAGAGAAAGATCACACAAGCTGAAAAAAGTTCCACTGAATCGCACTTTGTAAGTGGCACTGGAAGCGCCATATACTGTATATGCGCTCAAAGCAATACAGGAAGTTTATTTCTGTTTTCAGGATGTTATTCTTACCTTAAGTTTCATGTTTTTAATACAGAAAATAAAAACAGAAATAAGGAGAAAAAAAATGTAGCCTTCATTTCTGCTTTCTGTCACATTCAAAGGTTCTCACACATTACAAAAAAATTCAATGAAATTTTTAACTTCATAGAAGAAGTGAAAAAATAGACAAAGGAAGGGCTGGCTGACTAAATCTTCTATTTTTTTTCACTTATTACATTTCTGCTTTCTGTCGCATTAAAGGGTTCTAAACACATTACAAAGAATTTTTTTTGAGTTCATAGAAGAACAAAATGAAAAGAAAAAAGCCAAAAATGTCTTCCTACTGGTTGATAACATGTGGCTGAATAGAAACAATTTCAGCTTTTTTCTGCCTGCTTGCTACCGAAAGTTTTCAGTCGACTTTTCTACTCTTTGGCCTAACTTTGAATATCTTCTTAAAATTGATTCTAAAATATTGAATAACTAATTATTATTTTTCTCCATTTATTAAAAATGTTGCAGTTTTTCTTAGCCTCGCAACTGCAATTTCTGCTTTTTTTTCTGAATACTTTCTGCTAATTTTCAGTCGACATTTTTTAAACACACATGACTTCTGTTTAACTTTGAATATCTTCTTAAAACTGTTTCTAAAATATTGAATAACTAATCTCCTATTTTTTTCTCAACATATTAAAAATGTTGTGGTTTTTCTTAGCCTCGCGCGCAACCACAATTCTGTCCCCCCCCCCCTCAATTTCAACCCTCATCGTATAAATAAAATAAGAACTAATAAAATATGAAAATAATAAACCATTTTAGTGGACTTTTAACCGCATTTAATGTCAAGAGATACTAATTTAGAAAAATAATGTTTAGTTCCCTTTCTAAATTAATGAATAGATGTAAAAGTTTATGAACTGAAAAAAAAGCAGAAAAAAAAAACGAAGCTGGAGGAGGGGAGAAATGTAGAAAATGTTATATGGCAGCCATTTAACAACTCCAACTATGCATAATGTATATAATATACAATAAAGAGAGAGAAGAATCATCAAAGAAAAATATCATTAAAGTCAAAGACAGAACAAATTTACAATCAGTATTTGTAAATAAATCTTTTGAAACTTTTTCTCTCATCTCTCCCCCTTTTTTCTGCTTCTTTTATTCGGTAGAAAGATTTCAAATTCCACTGAAGCAAAAATGTTAAATGCCAAAAGACAAAAAAAGATAAGATAAAGACCCTTAAAAATAAGGACCCAAAAGAAAACTAGAAACAAACATCTTAATAGTGAATCATGGATGTTTTATTAACAGCTGATTTTTCTGTCTTTCAGCAATTTTAAGATATAAAGTGTTATAGAGACTAAAAGAGTAGTAGTTTCAATCACTTAAGTACGAAGCCCTGTACAGGACAGGCGAGATTTTTT
The DNA here is from genome assembly GCA_036925085.1 of Brachycybe producta. Taxonomy (NCBI): domain Eukaryota; kingdom Metazoa; phylum Arthropoda; class Diplopoda; order Playtdesmida; family Andrognathidae; genus Brachycybe; species Brachycybe producta. Next base: position 3,182,795 of record JAUPFP010000003.1, read on the forward strand.
TTAAAAAAAATCTCGACATGTCGACTTTTAATCTCTTTTATTCGGCCATGTTAATTATGCCATGTTGCGCGCACCATACTCTTAATAAGAAAATTATTGCTGCTACAAGAGGGCGCTTGCAATAATTTCATTATTAAAGTATGGTGCGCGCATCAAGGCATAATTAACATGGCCGAATAAGAGATTAAAAGTCGACATGTCGAAATCCTGGAAAAAGTTGAAATGTCGAAATTAAAGTCGACATTAATGTCGAGATTTTTTAAAAAAATCTTGCATGTCCTTTACAGGGATCCGTACTTAAGGATATTTTCATGTTGAAATTTTTCAAAAATGAACCTTTTCATAGAAAAAACATCAAAAATATCATCTGCTTAAAGTTGGACCATTTTCAAACTGACATAAAACGCTTATTTTGAAAAATATCAAATGTGAAAACACCTTTAAGTAATTGAGCTACTCTTCTAGTTACTAGTAGTTTCTATTAAGAGATTCTAGTTTTTAAAACAAATTCTAGTTTATCTCTTCATTTCGTTGTTGAAAGATAAAGAGTTCGAGAGGCCCCGTTTACACTGTGTAAGAATGTGGAGCCCAGCCCAGCCCAGCCCAGCCCACGAGATTTCATACTGAGCCCAGTCCACAAAGCCCACGAAGGGCCACGAAGCTGAACAAGCCCACCAGCCCCATGCAGCCCATGGGCCTTTAACATAAAATTTCCGATCCAAGCCCACCATCCCATGGGCTTTATGTAAGTCTCTACTTTATAATGTGTATGTATCATTGATATTTTTTGAGATATTTAATTTTAAACAATTTAGATCCGCCATGCTTTTTTTATATTTTTGTAATATGAGTGGGGTGTTAATTTTGAGACATTCTGTATTTACATAATAAAATGGCGGATTTTTGTTCATTTTTTAAAAAAAATATAAATAATAATAATAATAAACAGGCCAAAATTTAATACAGATAATTGTGGTGTTAATTATGATAATGCAAATTGTGTGGCCCTCCTCCCCCCTCCCCAATAGACAACAATACAATTTTAGTAGAGAGAAGCAAATTGTCACGCAAATAAATTAGCCAACAAAATATTAATATAACACAGTATATTCACAACTTCCCCCTTTTCCCCTTCTAGTATATAGTGAGCTTTTATAATAAAAGTGAAAATTAACACACCACAACAACAAAAAAATAACAAGAGAATCTCTATTTAATCACAGAGATGTATTATATTGATTAATTTCTTTCTGAGAGTTAACTCTCAGAATAACCTGACAGAATAATTATTACAATCAAACCTTATGTATAAGCTCATTTTTTTTAATTAGATAATCTTAATTAAGGTGGTTTTAAAGTGTAAAATATACCCTTTGATTAGATTCTATCTTTAAATAGACAAACTTAAAAAAATACAACTTGAAAATGTTTTAAAAACTAGAAGGGTAGCTCATTAACTTAGCTAGGTATTTTTAATCTTGATATCTTTCAAAATAAACTTTTTATGAGACAAACATTTTTAAAAAAAAATTATCTGAACATTAAAGTTGGGTTATTTTCAAACTCAAACTATAATAAAGTTTATTTTGAAAGATAACAAAATGAAAATATCCTAAAGTGATTGAGTCACCCTTCCAGTTTCTAAAACATTTTCTAGTTTTCTCCTAATTTTGCTCTTCTACAATCAATGATAAGAGTTCGAAAGTGAGCTGTTTAAGAAATCATCTTAAAAATTAAGAGCCTAGATACACCGCCATCTTGTGGTTTTGAGCAGAAAACAATGAGACATATAAGTGTTACTCTATATTATGTTAACTAAACTTGCAAGAAATCGCCTCACAATCGCTCAATTAAAATACAGTAAAGCGCAAAATGCAATAAAAAGTATTGTTCTTCACGTGCTCGATTTATATAAATTTTGAAAAGGTCCTTCTATTTTTAAACAACGTTCAAAATCGTTCATTTTTTAACTCCATGTTAAATCCCATTGGATCAAAAACCGTCCCACAAACATTTGAAGAACTTTCGTTAAAAACGACTTAAAACAATAACAAAATAATTAGCACGTGCATTAATCTATTGGCTTCACGATGATTCCTTTTTACAAGCTTAGCACGCGAAACTATTTTTCTATTAATTATTATGTTGACTTCAAACCTGGAGAAAAAACGTTAAAAAAAAAACATTTTTAAATCAAAAACGATCGCAGCGCCTACATTCTGAGAAATTTTGAATTAAACGCTATATCTAGGCTCTTAAGAAAAACTTGAAAATCTTTTAGAAACTAGAAGGGTACATATGGCTTTTTTACATTACCAGTGCCCTGTCCTTCACCTGTTTTTTTTTCCCCAAAGGATTTTGCCAACCCTGGCTGAGACCACTGATCTAGTCAATGTACAAAATATGTTATTTTGCACTTTGCCTTAATATCATAAAATTGAATTAAAGATTGACCTTCTCCTTCTTCTGAGATCTTCATTCATTCATGTGAACAAAATCTCCAAAAGTGTTATTTTATTCACCCCCCATCACAGAGGGACAACAACAAATGTTATAAATTTGATGGGTGGTGAAAAACAGAAGCAAAACCTCCTTCTAAATGTATGATAATAATAATAATAATAATAATAAAGACAGCTGGACACACACAGAGAGAGAGAGAGAGAGAGAAGAGATCAACCCTTAGTTGGAAAAATGACTCCAAGTTTGAAGGTGTCCAGCAGCAGAAATATATGTATTTATTATTATGATGTGTATGTCCATCCACACATAAGATGGACACAATGGTGGACATCATAAACTTAAGGAAGCTATTTGAGAAATGGCATCTAAACACCACAAAAAAAGATATATATGAACAAAAAAAAAATATACAGAAATAAAAATGTGACATACATTCATAGTGTCACAATTTTCTCTTTCTGTCTCTCTTTTTCTGGTCTTTCAAAATGTAATGTTTCAAAATTTATCTTTTTTTTTTTGGTAGCCTTTATTGTGATCTCTTTTGGGTTTCTTACATTGGAAACTCACACAAACACACACAGATTTATTTATGGGTCTCAAAAGAAAGAACATCAATTGTGAGAGTAAGGGGTGGTGGTGGTGGTGGTGATGATTGTATTTTGGTTGGAGACATTCCAAGGAAGATAAACCACCATTGCCACCCTCTTTTTGGGGGGGAACTTACTAAACCAAGAAGTACATTCATCAGTTTTGGCCACTTGTAGTGGTCTCTCTCTATATGGAATTTACACCTTTCAAATGGTTTTGGTGGTGTTTCAACTCAAATTCAATAAAAAATAATTTTCAAGTGTCCTCTCTCTCTCTCCTTGGTTTGTGACTTCTTGAAGTCACTTAGAATTTCAGTGACAAAAATAAAAGGTCCGAATTCAAGCAAGAACTTTGGCACTTCAAAAATAAAAAAACTTCTCTTCAAGAAACACCGTTTTACTAGGCTTGGTTCGGGTGCCAGTGCGCCAAATATTCTTCCGAGTGGTGTGCAGGCAACATGTACTTTGTCAACCCTTTGGTGTCGTTATAGTTAGAATCATCCCACAAAAAAAAAGTATTCCCAGCGGGATACCGTCAGAAAATCGACGTGGGAGACTGGGACGTCTTGGTCTCATTTAGAACAAAGTTCAAAGAGCAACAAATAGCTCTGTGGGCCTTCACGGGCATCATGGTCTTTTGGGGGCTACATGAGATTCGTGAACTTCATGGGCTATATATGGGCCTGCTGAGTAGCTTTAGAGGCGGCAACGGTTAGAACCGATTCGGAACCGGTTTAATCGGTTTGCGATTTTTTGGAAACCGGCTCTGATCAGGTCGTGGAGTTCGACGAACCGGTTCCCAATATGCATTAGCAGATTTGCACAGCACATTAGTTAGAGGTGGCAAATTGTAGAACCGAACCGAGTCTACAGTTCTTATCAGTTCAACCTGTACTGGAGAACTGCTTCAGTTTCAGTAATTTGCAAACCAGTTCTACTGGACCAAGTGGGCTTTGTGGACTAAATAAGTCATAAGTATGCCAAAAGTTGACTCCCTAAGGGTATAAACTTCTTACAGTCAACTTTAACAGGAGGTTCTATGGAAGATGGGTGGCCCAAGTTTGGCCTTGTTAAACCCAGAAAAAAAGCAGGGGGTCGGACCTGGGCACAGGTTGCCAACACCCGATGCCGCACATCAACAAGCCTTGGACCGTCACCACTTTGTAGGCGGTAAGTATTCTAGGTGAGCTTCTGGACTTAGTGGGCTTTTGCAAAAGCCCACATTAGCCCATGGCCTTTTGTGTGTCATGCAGATTTTGTTGGTAACATGGAGCCTGATAGGTATTATGTGCCAGTAGTATAGTAAATTACATTTCCATGCCACTTGTTGTATACCAGCTATGTCAACAAATGAGACAATGACGTCATCATTTCCGGGGGGGGGGGAAGGAGGGTCGTTTTGTCATGAGCTGAAATCACAATAATTTTGTGGGTTAGGCTTTGATTTTTCTTTTAGAAAACATAAACTCTTCTAAATGTGGCCCACCCACAACCGCCATTTTTGAAAAGTGGCTTATAGTTGATTCTACCCCCCCTCCCTTCCCCTCTTCATCTTCACTTTTTTCTATCCTTAAATGGCCAATTTGATGCTCAACAAAATACATATAGAGAATGATGAGGTCAAATGATGAGAGAACCCATTTTTTTTGTCTATCAAATCCAACCAACTCTTTTCATAGACACGTACAAAACGCCGAAAAGTTCAAAAACTGATATTGGTGGCCATTTATTTGGTATGTGTGGCCAATAGAGATTACGAATAAATGGCCACATAAGGAGTTTGAAGAAGGAGAACCTCCTAAAAAAAAAGTGGAACTGATGATGGGGACTTCAAAGAGAGGAAGGGGGAAGCGAATGAAAAAAATATATTGGTGATGACATCAATGGATACCAAAATACTAGAAGGGGCGATGTGTAAATAATGAAGGATATTGTTGGGGGGGGGGGGGGGGGAGAGACTCACACCCACACATTTGAAATATCTTTTTTTTTTTTTTTTGAGAACAAAAAGGGATAAAAATTTCTAGTGACCGAAAAAAAGATTAACTTAGACGTTTTAGAAAGATCAAACCACACACACACCTTTTCCTTTATATTTATACAATAGGGTTAAAGACTAGAGGGGTTATTGGATGAATGAAGAGGAGGAGGAGGAGGAGGGGGGGAAGAGATCGTGTGTGTGTGTGTTTGTGCGGTGTTTGGATCTATTTTTTTCGCGCTATAAATTCTCAAGTGGTAACCGGAAAAAAAGCACACACGCACAAAAAACTAGAATTGAAAATTTGATCATAACTGAGACTTGAGAGAGTCTCCCCCCCCCCAATCCCCGTTTATGGGATCAAGTTTATAGTTTTAGAGAAATCATTCTTTGAACCACATGTTTAGTTTTAAATGGTACTTTTATACAATTTTCTGTTTTTATCTAGAAAAAAACCGGAAATGGATAACATTTATATGATGTGATGGATAATAAAGAGCGGGTCAACTTGAAAAAATGATGACCAACTTGAGTAAATTCAAATTTTCGAAGGAAATGACCATTTGGAATTTTTGTAATAAAAAAGTCATAAGAAACATTTTTGAATTATGAGTTTCAAGTGTATTTTTTTTTTTAAAAACTAGAAGAGTAAGGATGTTTTTTACTGTTTACACAGGGCTTCTCGAAACCTTGACTATTCTGTCTTTCAGAAAGTAAAAGGAAGAGAACACTTGAATGTGGTTTAGAAACTAGAAGGGCAGCTCACTTAAATAGTATTTTCATGTTAATATATCAACATGACCCCTTCTAGTTTATAAAACACGAAGATCTCTTTAATTTTGACTCCGAAAGTCATGTTGACATCCTTTAAAATTAGCTTTTTATGGGAATGTTAGTGTTAAGGTGGCTTCATAGATATTTATTGTGCTTTTGTTTCCCGCCAGATGGCGACACTGTTATGCTCCATAAACACTTTTTGTAAAATCTAGACACAAAAACACGTCATACGAACGTTTTTTTTAGAAACATTATGAAAAAAAAAACAAATTTTTTCAAAACTAGAATGGTAAAAGATTATGTTAAAAGTTTATTCACGGAAATATCTTAAAAAATGACCTGTTTTAAGTAAAGACAGTAAGATACAGTCGTTTGCTTCGCCCCTTTTATGAGGGTCAGCAACTTCTAATTGGCTTGTTAAGTGGTCTGACTTCATATGCCCCGCCCTTTTCAATTTCTAATTGGTTTATATTTGGTCTGATGTCACATGCCCCGCCCCTTTTCGATTTCTAATTGATTTATATTTGGTCTGATGTTCATAAAAGGGCGGGGGCAAACGAAATGTTAGTGCTGTGCACACTAGCCTTTCAAATTCAGAGCCTTTAATTTGTTGCAGTGGCCCATTTGGGCCCGTTTAGTCCACTTTTACTCTCACCCCATTCCAAACACAGGAAATTAGAAATCGGGACGAGCAGAAGTTGGAGCCTTTTTATGACGACCGGCAACTTCTAATTGGTTTGTTGTGTGGGATCGACATTGAAAAGTGCGGAGCATGTGACGTCAGACTACATAACCAACCAATTAGAAGTTGCCGTTCGTCATAAAAAAGGGCGGAGCCAACTTCTGCTCGTCCCGATTTCTAATTGCCTGTTTCCAAAGTGGTTGTCGGCCATCTTAAAAATTTCGTAATTAACCTCACACATGGTTCTTAAAATTCATATGAAAAATTGTTAGATTCTAGTTCATAAAACAAAATGACAACTTCATTAGAGTAAAATCTCTTAAAATGTCATTTTGTTGCTTTTAACATTCATAAAATCCTTTTGTTCTTTCCCCATAAACATTCCACTTAAGCTAACATAAGAGACCCCCCTTAACCACCACATACTAAGTCTATTAAGAGCATTTTTGTTTAAAAATTCCAAGTTAATTTTGTGTTTTCTTTTGTTATTTTTTTATGAATAACAACAAAAAAATGAAGAGAATGTGGAGAAAAAATTGGTTTTCACTTTTAATTTTGAATCTTTTTTTTTTCTTTTCTTATTTTGAATACAATTCATTAAAAATGTGTCCTTAAATCATTAGATTGCGTTATAAATCTTTGTGTGTAAATTTTGCATAACATTCCACATTCTTAAAGTAACTAACAAAAAAAAAGTGCTAATACCCCTTGTACACAGTCATGAGTTAAATGAATTCAAATTAAATGTGTTTAGGGTGAATTATACGGAATCCAGTTAAGGACATGAACCCCAAATAAAAATTGACTTTATTATTAATATTTTAAATTGAAATACTAAATCAATATTTTGTCAATAGTTTCATATAATTATATTTAAGTATTAACTCAATATTTTCAGAGAGTGTAAACCTCGAGAGATAAAAGTAACCCTCAAGTGGCTCACAGTTGGCCATCACTTATGACTGATCTAAGAGAAAGATCCTTTGAGTACACACACACACAACACTTAAAAGAGTAGAAAACCCTTTTTCTTGTTTTCCTTAATGACTTGAAACTCATCCTTCTCTTAAATCCCCACCTCCATAATCTAACCCTCCTACTCTTTAATTATTCTTAGTTTCAGCCCCCCTTAGGTTTTTTTTGTGAGTGTGTGTTCATTCTTATAATGCTTTTTTTCTTTCTTGTCAACACTCAAAAAGAGTGTCTTAAGTTCCTTATGATCCCTTTTTCCCCTTTTCATCTTTCAAACACACACAAAGCCTCTATCCAAACCCCCCCCCCCCCCCCATCTCTCTTGTCTTTTCTAGTATACAACAACATTTTCTTTTTTTTTTTTTTTTGATTCGTAAAGTGTCACAGCATTTAATACCTTGGGTATTAAAACACGACACTATCATAGTTCTCAATTGTAAATTGGGCAATGTTATTTTTTTTTTGTACAAAGAAAGGGGGTTCTCCATTGGAGGAGGTGGGTTAACACTGTTAAAATGGAAAAAGAGGCTCAAAATTTTGCATAATTCAAAATCTCTCTCCTTTTTAAGATCAGCAATTCCTCTTTTTTTATCTATAAAGTTGTTGGATGTTGGGACTCATTTGCATATATTTATTCTGTTAACTAACTACGAAGTCTTTTGTCTTAATGCCACACCATCATTAGAAGAAGAAAAAAGAGGGGAGATTGTTGGAGGGTTTTTTTCCCCGGATATTTTTCTTAAAATCTTAAGACATCCTTCCTACTTCTCGTTCAAAAGTTTAAGATCTCTTGGAAAGTCATTCTTAATCTAAAGCTTCTCTATCACACTAGCAACTTTGGATGAAACTTTGATGCGATAAAACTTGCAATGTGACATGCAACTTCTTTGTTTATAGTGTGATATGACATGCAACCTGATAAAATTTTCTTTTCAACTGGTGTTGAGATTCAAGTCTCATTGAGTTGTACATGTTCAACTTCTGAGAGACTTTTTATAAAACTCTGATGCAATAAAACTTGCAACTGTGACATGCAACTTCTTTTTTATAGTGATTGTGACATGACAACTTGAAATAAAACTTTCTTTTTAACTAGTATTGAGACTCTGAGAAACTTCTGAGAAACCTTATATGAAACTTTGCTGCAATAAAACTTGCAATGTGACAATGCAACTTCTTTGTTTGTAGTGTGATTATGAGATACAACTTGATATAAAACTTTCTTTCCAACTAGTGTTGAGACTCAGAATCTCATTGAGTTGCAGGTGTTCAGCTTCTGAGAAACTTTTTATAAAACTTTGATGCAATAAAACTTGCAATGTAACATGCAACTTCTTTGTTTAGTGAGTGATAATGCCATGCAATTTCTTACAAAACTTTCTTTTCAACTAGTGTTGAGACTCAATCCCTGATTGAGTTGCACATGTTCAACTTCTGAGAAACTTTTTATGAACCTTTCTGACAAACAACCAATCCGGCTGTTTGACAAAAATTACATCAAATCCTTCTGTACTAGGCCCTTCTTCTCTGTTACCTGCTTTTCAAGAGTAACTTATTCAAATTTAAAATTAACCGCGAAAACTGCTAATAACACAGTTAAAGAAAACCGTAATTTCCTTCACCACATACATCATTTGCAAATTGTAAATTCCTTTTTTTTTCCTGTCTGCGATAACAACACTAGAAGAATAAAAAAAAAGTTTTAAAGACTAGAAAAAGTAACAAAAAAAAATTTCGTTACAAATTCAAATGTTTGTCGTCGTCATTGTTATCGGGTTTTAAACGAAATCTAAATACATTCCAAACAAACACAGACAAAAAAAACAGAATATTCTAATGAGCCTGAACCCCCCATTTCATATTATCTTTTAGTGCTAAGAGCTTCTTTCTAGTCTTGATTTCTTCTAGCTTTTTAAACCCTCCTTTCTTTCATATATTCTTATGTGGGTGTGTGTTTTTCTTGATATCATGTGTTTTTCGATTTTTTAATTTTTCAATTTTTTTCGACTTTTCGATTTTTAAATTTTTTGGTTTTCAATTGTTTTCGATTTTTTCGGTTTTTCAATTTTTCAATATTTTCGACTTTTTGGTTTGTCAACTTTTCGGTTTTTCGGTTTTTTCGACTTTTCAATTTTTTCGGTTTTCTATTTTTTTCAATTTTTCAATTTTTTCGATTTTTCAGTTTTTTCGACTTTTTCAGTTTTTTCGTTTTTCTATTTTTCAATTTTTTTCGATTTGTCAATTTTTTCGGTTTTTCGGTTTTTTCGACTTTTCAATTTTTTCGGTTTTCTATTTTTTTCAATTTTTCAATTTTTTCGATTTTTCGGTTTTTTCGACTTTTCAATTTTTTCGGTTTTCTATTTTTTTCTATTTTTCAATTTTTTCGATTTTTCAGTTTTTTCGACTTTTCAGTTTTTTCGTTTTTCTATTTTTCAATTTTTTTCGATTTGTCAATTTTTTCGGTTTTTCGGTTTTTTCGACTTTTCAATTTTTTCGGTTTTCTATTTTTTTCAATTTTTCAATTTTTTCGATTTTTCAATTTTTTTTTCGACTTTTCGATTTTTTTTTTTCAATTTTTCGATAATATCGAATACAATATTTTTTTAAAAAAATATCGAAATACCGAACCATTTTTCCAACCCTAGTTAGTTTCTATTTATTAAATTGTAAAAAAAAGTTATAAAACGAGGACTTTTGGTTAGGGTTTCACAACACAGCACCGAGAACAACTGCGCGTGTCTTCTTCTTCTTTCATCATTTCACGTGCGCGCGCGCGTTTCCTTCACATTGCGTAGTGTTTGTTGTTCATACATCAAAGTACAATTTGTGTAAAAATAACTCCCCCCCCCCACCCACCCAACCTAAATTCAATGAATAAACATTAGGTTTGTCGAATCCTTAATGACTTTAAACGTTGAGAAAACCACAACTTTGATCTTAAGACCCTTCAAAGAATAGATTTTTTAAAAAAACTAGAAAAAACAAACTCTTAGAAGAGGAATTTGTCAACGGATCTTCCCCCCCCCCCCAACCATAAAAATGTTAAAAAATCCACTTGAAAGAGAGTGAGGATCAAAAGGAATAAATTATAACAATGAGGAACATCAATCACGAGACACTAAACTTGTGTGTGAACATCCTTGTTTAACAATGTTTGTTAGAAATATAAAAAACTAGAATAATTTTACAAGGTGGGCTCAGAAGTGATTCCAAGAAAATCCCTCCTCACCCCTTTTCATTGAAAAGTTTCACTAAGTTTTTGGTTGTTCAGAGTTTTCTTTTAGGTAGAGTTTTAAAATGCAAAAAAATGAAGAGAAAAAAATCTTGAATATGTTTTAGAAACTAGAAGGGTAGTTTTAATTTGGGTATTTTCATCGCTGATATTTTTTAAAATAAACTTTTTATAGACAAAATTTTTAAAAAATAATTCTGCTTAAAGTAGTGATTGAAATATTTCACGTGAAATATATGTAAAATATTTCATTTCATCGAAATATTTCACACGACATGAGTTTGAAATATTTCAAGTACTGAAACTAGAGGCGGGACGAATCCTAGATTTTCTCAAATCCGAATCCTAAAAGGTTCTCGAATCCCTCGAATCCATCAAATATAAGAATCCTATATTATTCATTAAGAAGATACAAATAAATGAAATCATATTAAATATTAAATTATTAATAATAAAAAACACAGTGTGGCGGCACTCAGGGTCAGGCCACAAGGTGATCCAATGGTGATCTCCGGATAACCACCGAAATTGCCAACAATCGCCGGGTTTTTTTGTTAGTCAACGCTTCTATTGGACGTCAATGAAGTTCAAACTAATTTTGCCAAAATTTTTAATTTTTACAACTTTTTAATATATTTTCACAACTTTTCATAAATTTCACGAAATATTTCAACAAAAATAAAATTTCATGAAATTTTTCAACAAAAATAAAATTTCATGAAAGTTATCAACAAAAATAAAATTTCATGAAATTTTTCAACAAAAATAAAATTTCATGAAATTTTTCATCAAAAATAAAATTTCATGAAATTTTTCAACAAAAATAAAATTTCATGAAATTTTTCAACAAAAATAAAATTTCATGAAATTTTTCAACAAAAATAAAATTTTATGAAATTTTTCAACAAAAATAAAATTTCATGAAATTTTTCAACAAAAATAAAATTTCATGAAATTTTTCAACAAAAATAAAATTTCATGAAATTTTTCAACAAAAATGAATTTCATGAATTTTTTCAACAAAAATAAACTTCATGAAAAAACCTCTTTCAACAAAAATAAATTTCATGAAATTTTTCAACAAAAATAAATTTCATGAAATTTTTCAACAAAAATAAATTTTCATGAAATTTTTCAACAAAAATAAACTTCTTGAAAAAAACCTCTTTCAACAAAAATAAATTTCATGAAATTTTTCAACAAAAATAAATTTCATGAAATTTTTCAACAAAAATAAATTTCATGAAATTTTTCAACAAAAATAAACTTCATGAAAAAAAAACCTCTTTCAACAAAAATAAATTTCATGAAATGTTTCAACAAAAATAAATTATTGCCCATCACTAAAGTTGGGTCATTTTTAAACTGACATAAAAAGCTTATTTTTGAAAAATACCAACATGAAAATACCCTTAAGTAATCGAGTTACTCTTCTAGTTTTTAAAACACATTCTATTCTCTCATCATTATGCATCTGAAATACGGAATAATCTGAATTTGAGGAAAGTTTACATATTAAAACCAGCCTTAAGAATACAAAAGAATTCTAAGACACTGTGTAAATCATAAAAAAAAACCGTAAGAACTTCTTTATCTTAAAAAACCGGGTTTAGATGATGAATAATCATCGACATATTTAAGAAGCTTTAAAAGATATTGGAAGAGATGCGCTTAAGACACATTTTCAACACTTTTTATACAAAAAAAATAACATTGATAAAAAAAACCTATAACAACAAAATTTTCAACCCATCTCACCCCACCTCATCTCAACCACCCACACCTTTTTTCTCCCCACTCTCCTCCAATCACAGTTTAATGCATTGTTAACATATGATGTTATGTTATTTTTTATTTCATAATTCCCGTTCAAAATTCCAAACAAAAGATTAAAATATGGTTGCTGCCCCCTATACGTAAGCAATCACTGCAAACTTGTAAGTTTTTAAAGTGTAAAACACGCCTCGGAAATTCCGATTATTTTTTGTCTTTCAGGTGTAAAATTCCGAATAACTTGAATAGGTTTTAGAAACTAGAAGAGTAGCTCAATCACTTAAAGGTAATTCCATGTTGATATCTTTCAAAATAAACTTTTTATCTAAGTTTGAAAATGACCCAACTATTAGTAGATAATATTTTTGAAAAGTTTATTTTGAAAGATGTTAAAACATGAAAATACGTGATTAAGTTACCCTTCTAGTTTCTAAAACACTTTCAATCTCTTCTTAAGGTGGTTTTAAAGTGTAAAACGGCCTCTTGAATTCTGAATGTTCTGTCATTCAGAAGCAAAATTAAGAGAAACTTGAATGTGTTTTAGAAACTAGAAGGGGTAGCTTAATCACTTAAGGGTATTTTCATGTTGACATCGTTCAAAATAAACTTTTGTGTCAGTTTAAAATTTAATCAAATCAATCATTTAAGCAGACGACGCTTAGGAAATGATATTTTCTTCATTTTATAAATAGTTTATTTTTAAATATATTTACACAAATCATTTTAGCCTCTTTCTTTACTAGTCTACTTTCTTTAACACTTTCAGTCATTTTTAAAATGAAATATAGAAAGTTTAATTTAAAATATATCAACATGAGAACCTCCTAGCCTTTTTTTTACTCTTCTACTTTCTTATTACCCTAAGTAATTTTCAAAAAGGGCCGTAAAAAGTTTATTTTTAATTATATCAACATGAAAATAATTTTAGCCTCCTCCTTTACCCTTCTACTTTCTATTAAACTTTCAATATTAATATAAAAGCTAAGACAATTAAGTTTTTGATCCCTAATACCTAGTAAACACACCTGATAATTTAAATGCATTTAAATAATAAACATGTTCTACAGAGCCCCGTGAAGGACAAAAACAATATATCGAATTCTCAATTTATTCAGTTAATAATCTGAAAATATTGAGTTAATATTTAAATATAGGCCTAAACTATTGACAAAATATTGATTTAGTATTTCAATTTATAATATTAATATTAAAAGTCAATTTTTATTTGGTTCATGTCCTTAACTGGATTCCGTATAATTCACCCTAAACACATTTAATTTGAATTCATTTAACTCATGTGTGAGTACAAGGTACAAAAACGCTGTTAAACATTCTTAACGAAGAAGAAAATAGTGATAGACGGCGCCACCGTCTCCCCATAAAAATACACTAATAGATTAATGTATTTTTTATGGGAAGACGGTGGCGCCGTCTAACACTACACAGACAAATTAAATGTTTAACTAGCCATCTTAATAAATTAACAGAAATTTAAAGCCAGAAAATAAAGTTAAAGAAATATAGGCAGTTAGAAATAGGTGAAAACTTCAGTTGGCTCCGCCCTTGTTATGACGACTGGCAACTTCTAATTGGTTTGTTGTGTGGTTCGACGTAGAAAAGGGCGGAGCATGTGACGTCAGACTACATAAACAGCCAATTAGAAGTTGCCAGTCGTCATAACAAGGGCGGAGCCAACTGAAGTTTTCACCTATTTCTAACTACCTGTAAAGAAGTTGTGTTTTTATATAAAATTAAATATAGAACCGAACCGAGAAATCTGTTTCCCCAAACAACAACCATCAATCAGAAAAATATTCATCAATAAAACAACCTTAAAATAATTGAACTTTGATATTTTAAAGACCTTTTTTTATTTGAGAAAATAATAAAAAGGAAAACAATTTTCCAATTCAGTTATAAATTAGTGGGATGATAATTAATTAAGCTGGTTATAAAGTCTCTCTTGTTTTTCAATGAGAAAAATTATAAATATAATTATGTGTTTGTGTTTTAGAAACTAGAAGGGGCACCTCACTCACTTAAAGAGTATTATCATGTTCATATCTTTCAAAATAAGCTTTTTTATACAGAAATAATTTTTAAAAAATGTCGTCTGCTTTAAATTTGGTCATTTTCAACATGAAAATACATTTAAATACCTTTCTAGTCTTTAAAACACTTTCTAGTTTTTTATTTTTTCTAGAAGGGTAGCACAATCACTTAAAGGTAATTTCACAGTGATATCTTTCAAAATAAACTTTTTTTAGATAAAAAGATAAAAAGTTTATTTTGAAAGAGTTATCAACATGAAAATACCTCTTAAACGATTGAGCAACCCTTCTAGTTTCTAAAACACTTCCATTTTGCACCTGAAACACAGAATCATCATCCAGAGTTCGCGAGAGGCTCCCCGTTTACACTATAAAAACCGCCCCTTAATAAAATTAACCAAATACACGATCAATTTTTGTTGTTGCAATGAAAAAAAGCCAGAAGAAATTGATCGTCTGTTTCCAGCAGCTTAAGTTGAGCTAAATATGCAAATTGCTAAGCATAACTTTAACCACCCACACAATGCAAACCTCAAACAAAAGCGTTTTATAAACCCGCCCTCCTCCCACTCCCTACTCTCCTCCTTATCCTCTCTCTCTCCCCCTTATGACCACCCAGCACTCAGCAAAATTCACTATTCATATTATTATTATTATTATTATTATTATATTATTACGCTAATCACAAATTCAATATTTGCTCAGTTGCTAACATCGATGCATATTAATTTCTATATATATATTTATATGTTACTAATATACCCTCTCTCTCTCTCTTTCTCTCCCTCTCTCTGTTTCTCTCTCTCTCTCTTTCCCTCTCCCTCTCTTTCCTTCTCTCTCTCCCCCTTTCTTTCTCGCTCTCTCTTTCTTTCTTTCTTCTATTTCTCTCTCTCTCTCTCTCTCTCTCTCTCTCTCTCTCTTTTACCTTACTAAATATACAGTATGTCTCAGAATCAACGCCCTTCTAGTATACAGTCTATTATCAAAGTCTACTTGGGTGGCGCCCACATTCTATTGTTTAAAATTAAATATATCAGAAAATAAAATTTAGAAAAAAAGTAGTTTACAAAATTTGCAATAATAAAACAGTAATCAGAAATAACATTACAATTTAAACTTCCGATTACTTTTTTAAATTTTTAACTTTTTTTTATATAAATATTTGATTATTTGAACTCTTGGTTATTCTACGTTTCAGAAAGTGTGTTAAAAACTAGAATAGTAACTGAATCACCTAAGGTGGTTTTCAAGTGTAAATGTTACTCAAACTCTGGTTATTCTGTCTTTCAGTGAACATTTTAAAGTATTTTAGAAACTAGAAAGGTTAAAGAAAAATCTTGACATCCTTTAAAATTAGCTTTTAATAAGAGTTGGAGTGTAAAGTGTTAAGGTGGCTTTATAGATATTTATTTTGTTTTTGTCCCACCAGATGGTGCCACTGCAGTGACTAATGAAATGCTTCATAGACTTTTTTTTAATTTGGACGCAAAAAACGTCAAGCGAACTTTTTTTTTTCTAGAAATAACATTATGAAGAAAAAATTTCGAATTGTTTTCAAAACTAGAATGGTAAAAGATTATGTTAAAAGTCTTTTTCATGGCAATATCTTAAAAAATAAACAATTTTATAGTTCAGTTTGAAAAATGATTCGTTTTTTCAGGTTGTTCCATTAAAATTTCATAAAAACTATTTTTGGAGTTTTTTCAAACTTGCCATAAAAAGTTTATTTTGAAAAATATCATCATGAAAAAAACTTTTAGCATTTATCACCAACTATTCTAGTTTCTAAAACACTTTGAATTTTTTTCCGTAATGTTTTTTTCTGAAAAAACGTTCGCTTGAAAAATATAAATTTTCTCTTAAAACCACGAGTGGAGGAGGAAGAGACCCTCCTATAGAACATACTGGCCACTTCAATGGCGCCATCTGGAAGGATATAAACAAAATAAATATCTATAAAGCCACCTTAAATGTGTAGCATTTATAATTTTTGAGATATTTAATTTTGAACGATTTAAAAGTATCATTTTTTTAATATTTTGGTAACCGATTGAGGTAGTTGGGTTCTGGAACATACTGTAGATTTGGGTGTTTTGTGTTTTTAACAAAAGGGGAGAAAATAAAACGATTATCCAAAGGCAATTTTCTATTTGCAGGTGAGGTGACCACAAAAGAAGACATAAAATTTCATATTTTCAATATGTTATAATTTGAAATACCAATAATGATAATGTAGAATATACATTCTATAAACAAATTGGGGGGGTCTGAAAAAAAAAGGTGGAAACAGGGGTGGAGTTACAGAAGGTGGGAGAAGTAGGAAAAGTTTAATAATTCTATTGGGACTACTTTCCATGTTTACCATTTAGGCATTACTTTATTATTGACCACTTCCTCTTTTGTTTGTTTGTTTTTAAAGCTCAAATCCACTTTTTTTTTGTTTCTGAAACTTGTACAAGTACCGTACTTTTGGGCAAGTTTAGAAATGGTAAAACATCTTTTTTTTACCGGTAAGTGTAACATATTCAACAACCCTTTCTAGCAAAGTGAGCGTAGAAGTGCCAAAAATGATTCTGACAAGTGTCACAAAGACCAAAACACCAAGTTTAGAAAATATCCAAACTATTTTTTCTGGAAAGTGTAACAAATGCCACAGTCCTTTTCTGGCAAGTGAGTGGTAAATGAGCCCAAAAGCACTTCAGGCATGTGACCTATATACCAAAACATCAAGTTTAAAAGAAATGCTAAACTATTTCTGGAAAGTGTGCAAATTGCAACACTATTTCTTGGCAAGTGTATACAAATCCCACAGTCAATTCTGGCAGGTGAGTGCAAAAGCGCAGGAAAAAAAAAACTTTCTACTGTATGTACACAATTGAAAATCTCATTCTGTTAAAACTGCCACAACCCTTTCTGGTAAATGTACAAACTGCCACAATCCTTTTTTGGTAATTGTACAAAATGCCACACTTCTTTCTTCTAGGTGTACAAAGTGTCACATCCCTTTCTGGTAAGTGTACAAAGTGTCACATCCCTTTCTGGTAAGTGTACAAATTGTCACATCCCTTTCTGGTAAGTGTACAAATTGTCACATCCCTTTCTGGTAAGTGTACAAATTGCCACAATGTTTTTCTGGTAATTATATAAACTGCCACACTCTTTTCCTGTAGGTGTACAAATTGCGACAATCCTTTCTGGTAATTGTATAAATTGCCGTGCAATGCTTTCTGGCACACGCACAAACTGTTGTCACAATCTTTTCTGGTAAGTATTCAATTGGAAAACACTTTCTGGTAAATGTACAATGTGCAACAATCTTTTCTAGTAAGGATACAAATTGCCATAATCTTTTCAGTCAATTGTACAAAATGCCAAATTCTTTTCTCGTAGGTGTACAAACTGCCACAATCTTTTCTAGTAAGAATTCATTTAAAAAGCTCTTTCTGGTAATTGTAAAGATTGCCACAGTCATTTCTAGTAAGTATAAAAATTGCCATAATCCTTTCTGGTAAGTGTAAAAATTGCCACAATCCTTTGCTGGTAAGTGTAAAAACTGCCACAATCTTTTCTAGTAAGTATTCCTTTAAAAAGCTCTTTCTGGTAAGTGTAAAGATTGCCACAGTCATTTCTAGTAAGTGTAAAAATTGCCACAATCCTTTCTGGTAAGTGTAAAAATTGCCACAATCCTTTCTGGTAAGTGTAAAAATTGCCACAATCCTTTCTGGTAAGTGTAAAAATTGCCACAATCCTTTCTGGTAAGTGTAAAAATTGTCACAATCTTTTTCTGGTAAGTATTCCTTTAAAAAGCTGTTCCTGGTAAGTGTAAAAATTGCTACACATTCCTTTTTTTTTCTAAGTGTAAAATTGAAAAACTCTTTCTAGTAAAGTATACAATTTGTCACAATCCTTTCTGAAAAAAAGTATATAAATTGCTATAATTCTTTCTGGTAAATGTAAACAAAAAAAATGCCATAATCATTTCTGACAAGTATACAATTTTACAAATTGCCATATGGCAATTGATTCAAATACAGTATATATACATATTTAAAACGAATTTAACCAAATTCACTTCATGTATAATAAAATACATCTATTTTAAAATACAGAAAAAACCATTAATTTTTTTAAAAAAGTACTCAAAAGGTGGCGCCAAAAACAGCATTTTTTTTAACAACAACAAAAACTTGTCTGCAATTTTCTGATATATAAAAATATATCAAAAACCTCTGAAAACTTCCGGTACAAACGGAAGTGCACTAAAAGCAATTTCACCTGCTTCTCTCTCTCTCTCTCTTTCTCTCTATCCATATATTAAACCCCATTACTATTGCATAGGGAGGTAGATATAAAAGAAAGATAGAGAGAAAGAGAAAGGCATTTTACATGAAAA
The DNA here is from genome assembly GCA_036925085.1 of Brachycybe producta. Lineage (NCBI taxonomy): Eukaryota > Metazoa > Arthropoda > Diplopoda > Playtdesmida > Andrognathidae > Brachycybe > Brachycybe producta. Next base: position 3,201,703 of record JAUPFP010000003.1, read on the forward strand.
TGGTTTCAATTTCCCCTCCCACCTCATTTTCATTTGATGTTCCCATTAATTTTATGCACATTAAACAAATTGAAATGGAATCGATCTCTTAGATAATATTGAAAATGCGTGCTTACATATCAACACTGTGTGTCATTAAAGTGTAGAAATGTTTTTCTCTCTTTTTAACTTCATAAATTACACTTTTTATAGAAACTCAAATTTTTATTCATGTTTTTGTCAAAGTCTATTATTTTGTTGTTGTTTGTTGGAGATTAGTTTACAAACTATTAAAAAACGTAAGTCAATAAGTCACATATAAATAAGAAGGTGCAAATTCAAGAAAGAAAAAAATGTATAACTTGAATTTCTACTTTGAACTCTCCTATTGACAGGCATCTTGTAGACAGCTTCAGTATTTCTTTAGCTTCGCCCTTTTATCAACGTCAGACCAAATATCAACCAATTAGAAATGGATAAGGGTGGAGCATGTTGACATCAGACCCAGTAACAAACCAATTAGAAATTGATGACGCTCATAAAAGAGGCGGGACCAAAAAAATTCTGAAGCTGTCAACAGATGCCTGTCTTCTATTGAGAGTTCAAAGAGGTCCCCCCCACCTTCCCCTTCTTGAATAGAGCGCTGAAAAAGCGCCAAATTGAACAAACGCCAAACTGATTAAGGTAGATGCATAATTATTTCCATTTTGTTCCTCCAGATGTTTTTCTCAATCGCGGTTTTGAGAAAATTTATATTTTATTATTTTTCAAGCGAACGTTTTTCGGGAGAAACATGACGAAAAAATTCAAAGTGTTTTAGAAACTAGAATAGCTGATGAAAATGCTAAAAGTGTTTTCATGATGATATCTTACAATGGGAAAAAAACGGGACATTTTTCAAACTGAACTATCAAATTGTTTATTTTTTAAAATATTGCCATGAAAAAACTTTTAGCACAATGTTTTACCCTTCTAGTTTTGAAAACAATTTCATAATGTTGTTTCTAAAAAAAACGTTTGCTTCACGTTTTTGTGTCCAAATTTTATTTAAAAAAACGTCTAAGGAGCTTAGCATTAGTGACTGCAGTGGCGCCATCTGGAGAGAACAAAAGCAAAATAAATATCTAGTCAGCCACCTTAAAAGCCAAAATCAATAAACGCCGGATTGAATAAATGACAAAAAATTTCGTGGTTATTCAGACAACTAAATTAAAGCCCACGGTCTTAATGGACCTCATTGGGCTTTGTGGACCTCATAGCCTTGGTGGTCTGGACTTATTATAAAGTTGTGTACGCTGGGCCGGGATTTGCTGGGCTGGGCTGGGCCTCAACCACGTTAAGATTTGATGAAAAATGTTTAATTTGTCATTTAAAAAACTATATTTGGGACGAATCCTAAATTTTCTCGAATTTGGAATCCTTCCTATAAGAATCCTATATTATTCATTAAGAAGATACAAATAAATTAAATAATATTAAATATTTAATTATTAATAATAATTAAACACAGTGTGACGGCACTCAGGGTCAGGCAACAAGGTGATCCATTGGTGATCCCCGGATAACCACCGAAATTGCAACAATCGCCGGTTTTTTTTTGTTAGTCAACGCTTCTATTGGACGTCAATTGGAGTTAAAACTAATTTTACCAAAGTTTTTAACACATTTTTTTAAAGGTTAGGATTCGAAAGATTTCGAAAGACGAAAAAAGTGGCAAAGATTCGAGTTTTCGAATCTCGAATATTTTTCAAGATTCGCGGGATTCGAGGGGCCCATCTCTAATTTACTTTAATAATATAATTATTCACATAATTTTCGAATTTCTAACAAACTTTGAAGATTTTTTTTTTATTTCTTGTTATTAAAGTTACTCATAAAAAGCTTAGTTATGCAAATTTGTTCCTAAAAATATAAACAATCTTTAAAAAAAAAGCATTTAAAATGCAATTAAAGATAAATACATTGTGTTAAATACATAATGTACAATGAGATAGGCCTATCCATCCATGTATAAGGATACATTTTTCGTTTATGACTAATGAATCATTTATTTCAATGAATAAAATATTAACTTTAAAAAATAGCTTATAATATAATAATATTAATAATAATGTTCATAAAGAATTAAATATCCGATGCTAAAATATTCCTCCACCCCATTGTTTTTATCGTTTCTTTCCAACATTTTTACTTTTCAAGTCCAGCCTCACTCAGTCCTTAAAATCGCATTTCTTCCCCCAAAATGTGAATAACTTGACTGCAATTAAGAATACAAGTAGATCATTTATTTTGGTGCGTGTAGCGTTAGATGGCACCACTAGCCATCCTCCCCTAGAAATGTACTGACGACACTCTTCAACTCTACGACTCACCTTTACTTTTTTGTCACGACTCACGTGGCAAACTTTTAAAGATTGCGTCATCGTCATTTCTACACGTGCGTGCTCGCTCGCTCTCTCTCTCTCTCTCTCTCTCTCTCTTCACTTATATTACGTTCTGGGTTAAGTTTGTCCACGTGCTCTGATAATTAAGAAATGCACTGCAGACACTCTTCAACTCTTGACTCATCTTCTTCCATTTTACTTCACGTGGCAAACTTTTAATTTGCGTCATCGCTATTTCTACACGTGCTCCCTCATATGGGTTAGTTTGCCACGTGCTCTGATAATTAAGGTTTGTTTTGGACGCTTTTAGAGCTAAAATGAGGCTGCATTCGATTTCAAATAATTGGCGACGAGTGCAGTTTGCCACCCTATGGAGGTTACATGGCGCCATCTACCGTGCATTTACACAAGTATTTATTTTTTCTATGGAGCCTCTTCAGGTGGTCTTAAAGTGTAAAAACGCGCCTCTGGAACTTTGATTATTCTGTATTTCAAGTGTAAAATGAAGAGAAACTAGAAAGTATTTTAGAAACTGGAAGGGTAAACTCAATCACTTAAAAGGGTATTTTTTTAATTTTTTGTCTTTAAAAAGTTTATTTTGAAAGATATCAATGTGAAAATATGCTTAAGTGATTGACCTGCCCTTCTAGTTTCTAAAACACTTTCTAGTTTCTTTTCTGAGTTTTAAAATCAGCTTTTCAAATGTTTTATTTTGTAATTAGCTGTACAATCAATGAATAATTATATTTTGAAAAAAAAAATGACAAATGTTAAAAAAAATCTCTTTGAAGCTCGTTTGCTCTTCTAGTTTACAACGGATACAACAAAACTTTCACATTTCTTCTTAAAACGTTTCTTTTTCAAAAGTTCAGTAACCAATATATCTGTTAAGTAAGGCCCGGATTTTTATGCAAAATATCAAGCAAATATTTCTCAATTTGTGGCGCCAAATTATAAACTAATCATCATCATTATTAGAGCAGCTGCAATTATGCTTTTTTTTTAATCAAAAAGGCTGGTTCGAGGCTAGATGTCTAGTTACTATCAGTTGTTCGCCAAATTTTTGACGAATGTTCGCAAAATTTTTAACGAATGTTCGCGAAATTTTTAACGAATGTTCGCGAAATTTTTAACGAATGTTTGCCAAATTTCTGACGAATGTTTGCCAAATTTCTGACGAATGTTTGCCAAATTTTTGAAGAATGTTCGCCAAATTTGTGAAGAATGTTCGCCAAATTTTTAACGAATGTTCGCCAAATTTTTAACGACTGTTTGCGAAATTTCTGACGAATGTTCGCCAAATTTGTGAAGAATGTTCGCCAAATTTTTAACGAATGTTCGCCAAATTTTTAACGACTGTTCGCGAAATTTCTGACGAATGTTCGCCAAATTTGTGAAGAATGTTCGCCAAATTTTTGAAGAATGTTCGCCAAATTTTTGAAGAATGTTCGCCAAATTTTTGACGAATGTTCGCCCTTTTCTTAAAGAGCAATGAAGGTCAAAAATGATAATAATGATTACTTCACAATTTACTCTTAAAGGCCACAGAATGAGAAACATATGCATACAAACTACTAATGCGTTTGGGCTCTTTAATTAAAGTAGCCCAAACGGGCCAAAACGTTGGTCACCCCTAGAAATGTTTATTGAAACCCCTCCTCCTCCCTCCCCCCATCTCATACAAGACACGACCACCCACATATATTACATATTAAATGTATGTACAATTCATATATCGATAGCAACATAATTTCACCTTTATTTGTCATGTATAATTTAATGGAAGTTTTATGCATAATTTAAAGACTTATTTTCTGTTTATTGGCTGGCATCAATTTTCCCAACCCCCCCCCCCCCCCCCCACCCCCTCTCCCAACAAAAATACATTTATTTGCTTGTTAACGAAGTGAAAACTTAACGATCTTCATGTAGACCCAGTGGGTGGTATGAATAAAACTGAGTACATGCTCCTTGTTTCAAAGTTTATGGAGCATGTGCTCGACTTCATATGAACACAGGCAATTAGAAAACGGGATGAACAGAAGTTGGCTTCGCCCTTTTTATGACGAACGGCAACTTCTAATTGGTCGGTTATGTAGTCTGACGTCACATGCTCCGCAATTTTCAACGTTGAACCACACAACAAACCAATTAGAAGTTGCCGGTCGTCATGAAAAGGGCGAAGTCAACTTCCGTTCATCCCGTTTTCTAATTGCCTGTGAATAAAATGGGTAAATTTACTCAAATGTCACCAACAATTTTGCTCAAACTGCGAGGGTGTAATTCTAGTTGAGACGATTCTAAGGTCTCTTTTTATGCACGCGGTTTTTGTTTAGAAACTAGAATAGTTGGTGATAATGCTAAATGGTTTTTTTTTTCATGACTGATATATTTCAAAATAAACTTTTTATGACAGTTTAGAAAAAAGGCGTAAATAGTTTTTTCATGAAATGCCAATAGAAAAACCAAAAAAACGGGTCATTTTTCAAACTGAACTATAAACTCGTTTATTTCTTAAGATATTCGCCATGAAAAAAAAATTCAAAGTGTTTTAGAAACTAGAATAGTTGATGATAATGTTAAAAGTTTTTTTTTTGGATGATGATATCTTTCAAAATAAACTTTTTAAAACAGTTTGAAAAAAGGCCGAAAATAGTTTTTCATGAAATTTCAATAAAAAAAACGGGTCATTTTTCAAACTGAACTATAAAATCGTTTATTTTTTAAGATATTCGCCATGAAAAAAACTTTTAACATAAATCTTTTACTATTCAAGTTTTGAAAACAATTTGAATTTATGACGGGAGCAAAATTCACAGGCAATTGTGCGCATGCGCGTCATTTTTTCCTTTTTTTACTCCTTTCATTTCAATTTCAGTCACCCCCTCCCACTTTTCTCTCTCTTTCCCCCTTCTACACTTTCCAAACTTTTCTCTCACTCTTCTCCCTTCTACACTTTCCAAAGGAAGAGTTCAACATATAGTTGACCTTGAGAGAAAAAAAAACGGTTCATTTATTCAAATTTATATAAATTCCGACGTGCTTCAATGGTTTTGTTACTCCACACACACACAGACAGACCTGGGATATTATATATATAATAATAATGTTTTTTTTAGTAACGTTTGCTTGATGTTTTTGCGTCGAAATATTTGAAAAACGTCCCTGGAGAACAGTATTAACACCACTGCAGTGGTGCCATCCGAAGGGACAAAAACAAAATAAATATCTATTCAGCCACCTTAAGAAGAATAAAAAGTGGTAAAAAAAATAGGTTTAATACGGGGTTTTTTTAAGAAGAAAGAAGAGTTGATAATAAGCTCTCAACCTTAGTATAAATCACGTCTAATAATTTTTTTTTGGCAAACACTAATTGCACAAACATATCTATATTAATAAAGCAGCTCTACATAAATATGCATTATTAAGGCAAGAGAATTAAGGCAAGTGAGCTTTGCAATCCTTAATTAGAGGAGGAGGGCGATCATCATCAACATCATCCTCCTCCTCCTCCTCCTCTTTGAAAAATAAAGTTAAAACTTTGGCAAAAGTCTTAAGAGGCCTCTCGTTCAGACTATTTTCGTTAATGTACCCGTAAGGCATAAGGTAAGGTCACTTTCTACTGCGCATGTGCATTGTTCAAGTCCACCAGCTAACAGGCAATTAGAAATCGGAACGAACAGAAGTTGGCTCCGCCCTTTTTATGACGAACCCAACTTCTAATTGGTTGGTTATGTAGTCTGACGCGTCACATGCTCCGCCTTTTTTCAACATCGAACCACACAACAAACAAATTAGAAGTTGTTGGTCGTCATAAAAAAGGCGGAGTCAACTTCTGTTTGTCCCGATTTCTAATTGCCTGTTGAAAACCTCCATTTTTGGCCCCCTCCCCCCACAAACACACTTTTGAAACCCCTTTCTTTTTTCTATCCCTGAATTTCCTTAATTTAGTTCTGCCAAAGACTTTTTAGAAGGAGGATAGGAGGAGTGTAGGAGGGGAAAGGGAGGGAGGATATCAAGATAAACAGGCCTTCTAAAGCGAAACCAATTAAGCTAATTAAGGTGTTTTGTGCAATCTGGCTTCAGTGTGTTTCTATGTATGTTTGCTCTTCACAATATTGTATGTAATTCTCTCTCTTCATTCTCTCTCTCTCTTTCTCTCTATTTCTAGTAAATGACAAACAGGCTTATCAAGCATTATGATCAACTTATACTTTTGCTTATAATTGCCTTCCAAAAACGGTTCAAAAATGTTATGGCAGCAAAAACAAACCGTCTACAAACAAAGTTATGGCCAACATTTGGCCCCCATCCCTCCTTTTAAATGAGCCCTACAATTAACATGATAACAACTCAAATCTCAACTGTTTTATTTTTCTTCTGAAAACTAAAGATGTTAATGGTTCGGAACCAGCAGATTCGGTTCGGTTCGCCAATTACTGGAATTGATAGAACCGGTTCTCCGATTACTGAACCTGATAGAATTAGTTCGCCAATTACTGGAACTGATAGAACTGGTTCGCCAGTATAGGTCGACCTGATAAGAACTGGTTCCAAACCGGTTCTACCCTTTGACCAGCTCTAACTAATGTGCTGCGGAAATCTACTAATACATATTGAGAACCGGTTCTTATCAGTTCGTCGATCTTGACGAATCGGCTGAAACGCACAGCACATTAAGACTTAATGTTCTGCACAAATCTGTGTAATATTGCGCACAATATGCTAATGCATATTGGGAACCGGTTCGTCAAGATCGGCAAATTGATCAGAACCAGTTTCAAAAAAAAAAAAAAAATACGCGAATCGCGAACCGAGCAAAAACAATTGAGTTCTACCACCAGCAGTTAAAAATCGGGGAGAATTTCAGTTGGCTCCGCCCTTTTTATGACGACCGGCAACTTCTAATTGGTTTGTTGTGTGGTTCGACGTTGAAAAGGGCGGAGCATGTGACGTCAGACTACATAACCAACCAATTACAAGTTGCGTTCGTCATAAAAAGGGCGGAGCCAACTGAAGTTCTCCCCGATTTCTAACTGCCTGTAGTTCTACCCGGTTGCCATTTCTATTGAAAAGAACTTTTAAGATAGTTCTTAGTAACCAAACAATAATAAAAAATTAAAAATCTTTCAAAATAAACTTTTTTTAAAGTTGGGTCATTTTTAAAACTGACATAAAAAGTTTATTTTCAAAAATATAAAAAAATACCCTTATGTGATTGAGCTTACACCTTTCTAGTTTCTAAAACACTTTCTAGTTTTTATCTTCATTTTGCAAAATAAATAAATTCTATCTTTCTTCATTTGCATATTTTGCAATGAATATCTATCTATCTGGTTGCTTGCTTTTCATTTGATGTGAGCTCATCTGATGGCCGCTGTTTGCACGCGAGCCAACAGATGAGAACCTCATTAATGGCCCTCAAAAAAAGATGATGAACACACACATATTATATATATATACACAAAGACACCCACCCACCATTTTCTCCACCCATATTTTCTAATTGCATCTCTCTCTCTCTCTATTTTCTCCCATTCTTTTTATCAGTTCTTTCAATCGCTCATTAAGTCGCCTTCATTTAAAATTTAGCAAAATGAAAACCATTTTCAAAATTGCATCATTCAAATATGGAGAACATTTTTTTTTCCTTTTCTGTTTCCTCTTTATTTAGATTTTTCTATTCAAAAAGACACATCTTTAATTTTTACATTCATATTAGCAGAAAATTATTATCTGCTTTTTTTTTCTAGTTAGTTTTTTTTCCTGCTAAATTATAGCACAATTCGAGTTTAGCACTTATTAAGTTTAGCTTTTTATGTTGTTTAGTTGAAATGTTACTCTGTTGAGCTTTTATTTAGTATTGGTTCTAGAACAAATTTAGCTCTTGTCCAGTTTATGGTTTCTTTCATTTAGCAGTTTAGCACCTATTGTAAATTTAGCTCATGTGCGCAGTTTAGTCGTTATTCGAATTACTCCGTGAAATATATTTTTATACTTCATTTAGCTCTTAACAAATTTTTCTTTGTGCAAACTTAGCTCTTGTCCATTTTAGTGCTTCTTTAGTTTAGCACTTTTGCAGTTTAGCTCCTAAAATGTGAGGTAATCTTTTGGCCAATTTCGTGGTTTTCTAAAATTAGCTTTTGAAATGTTAAATTATTTTTAATCCATTCAACTCAATGCACAAATTTGGCTCTTGTTCAGCTTTAGCACTTATGTAGTTTAGCTTTTAATGCGTTTAGCTCTTATGCATTTTGATTGTTATCCAAATCAGTTCTTGAAATGTTATGATTTTTACATCATTTAGCTTTAAAATTAAGTTTTATTCTTGAAAAAAAAAATATTTTGTGAAAGTTTAGTGCTACTTTGGTTTAGCACTTAAGTAGTTTAGCTTCTAAACATTCAGCTCATATCCTCTTAGAGCTGTTAATTTTATTCTTGCGCAAATTAGCTCTTGTCCAGTTTTAGGATTCTTTAGTTTAGTTAATTTAGTTGTTGCTCTATTTAGATATTATTCAGTTAATTTCTTTTCTTTTCTTTTTAGCTTCTATTTAACTTTTGCTAAGTTTAGCAAGCAACCAAATAAGAATATTTAAATTTTAAAACAGCTAAAGTGGACGGACAATATCACTGAAGTGAATAAATTAATAAAACCTCATAAAAGCTAAACTTGAACTAAATAATAGCTAAATAAAGTGTAAACTAAATAGAACAAGAGCTAATTTAATTATAACAACTAAAAACAGGCATAATTTAGTTCAGTTTGTGCCTTTTATTCAATGAAATTGACTAAAAAACAACCTCCGACGACTCGAATTTGATGAAAAGATGAATTCCCATTATGAATGCATTTATTTTCCCCTCATTACTTTTTCTCTCTTTTGTCTTATTTTTTGATTAAAAACCTTTCCTTTTAATGGAATATTTCAATTAAGACCAAATAAAAGGATCTTGTGAGAAAATTATCCAATGTCTTAATAGAAAGTAAATTGAAGTTAAAAGGGGCGGGAGGAGAGTGCAAAACGGGAGGATTTCTTACAGTCATAGTGAAAAATAAGTCAATTTACACAATTACCAGACAATATAGTTAAAAGGATTGGAAAACAGGAGGCTACCTTACGACTCATAGTGAACAATAAGTCATTTTACACAATTACTAGACAATTTAGTTAAAAGGAGTGGGGAAAAAACAGGAGGATTCCTTAGTCATAGTGAAAAATAAGTCATTTTACATAATTACCAGACAATATGCACAAACCCCCCCACCACTTTCACAATAAATACGCACATTGACTAGGCGAAGTACACTACGCTTACAAACGCTAAGCTAAACTAAATAAACCGTCATTTTACACAATTTCTAGACAATATAGTTAAAAGGAGTGGGAAAACAGGAAGATTTCTTAGTCATAGTGAAAAATAAGTCATTTTACACAATTACCAGACAATATGCAAAATAAAACCACCATTTTCATAATAAATACGCACATTGACTAGCAGTTTAGGCAATGTACACTACGTCTACAAACATTAAGACACTCTTACATAAAGCCTCATTAGACTCATTACTAGTGCTCGGATTTTTATGCTGTATCAATGCAAATGTTTCTCAAGCTGTGGCTCAAAAGCCAACTGTGAAATAACAAAAAACACTGGTTAGAGGCTATTTTTTCATATTTCACTTTGACTAACATTTTAATGCGTTTTCTAAATTTTCTTTTCAGAAAATTTCAATTCTACAATTTGCCTAACAGTAGTAAATTTACTTTCAAAATAGTGAATTTGCGTGTTTTCCTAGTAATTGTACAGAATGACTAAATTGTTCACCTTGACTGTAACATTTTATGGCATTTTCTAAATTGGCTTTTCATGTTGGTATTCTACAAATTGCCTAACAGTAGTCAATGTGTAGATTTACTTTCAAAATAATGAATTTGCACGTTTTCCTAGTGATTGTATAGAATAACTAGTAAATATTTCAGTTTGACTGACATTTTTAAGGCGTTTTCTAAATTTTCTTTTCATGTTGGCATTCTACAAATTGACTAACACTCGTCAATGTGTAAATTTACTGTCAAAATAGTGAATTAACACATTTTCCAAGTAACTACTGTACAGAATAGCGAAATTTTACACTTTGACATTAACATTTTTAAGGCGTTTTTCTAAATTTTCTTTTTATGCTGGCATTCTACAAATTGCCTAAAACTAGTCAATGTGTTTATAAAAATTGTAAATTAGTAAATTTTCTAGTAATTGTACAAAATACATACATTTTTCACTTTGACAATAACATTTTAAGGCATTTTCTAAATTTTCTTCTCATGTTGGCATTCTAGAAATTGCCTAAAACTAGTCAATGTGTTTATAAAAATTGTAAATTTGTAAATTTTCTAGTAATTGTACAAAATACATAAATGTTTCACTTTGACACTAATATTTTTAAGGTATTTTCTAAATTTTCTTTTTATGTTGGCATTTTACAAATTGCCTAACCAGTAGTCAATGTGTATAAGATGATTTAGTTTCAAAATATTGAATTTGCGTATTTTCCTAGTAATTCTACAGAATACCTAACTATTTGACTGTAACATTATTTTAACATGTTTATAACTTTGTTGTTTCTGCAAATCTTAAGTTTTATTTTTCTCTCTCATTTATTTATTACTGTCACATGTCTTATTATGACATTTTATGGGTGCAAATTTGGCGCCATGACACATGTTGACATATTACAGCTATATATGTAGAGCTAAATGACACATTTTCTTATATATATAAAATTATTAGAAAGCTTTATTAGCATTATATTGGATATGTCTTATGTTAGAATAAGATATAAAGAAATCAAACTAAAAAAAGAAGAGAGAAAAAGCTAAAAGAAAAAAATGGGGAAGAAAAATATGATCTCAATCTCAATAGAGAGAGTTTAATGTTCAAAAGAGACTTCTTTCTCTCTTTGAGACAAGGTTTTAAATAAACAACTTCGTTATTAATGAGATCATTTTGTCCATTAGGATAATGAAACAAGAAAAGTAGGAGGGGCCACCTTGTATTTACAAAGCAAAAGAAAAAAAAAGGGGGCTGAAGGGCGAAAAATTGGGCGACGAAAGCGAAATTTGTATGACCATCATCAATAAAGGACTCGTTTTCAACGATGATTAGTTTTCATGATAGTTGCTGTCATGAGAGCAGCAACTATCGCGAGAACTATCATCGTGAAAACCAACATGATAGTCACTATCACACTGTTGCGATAGTCACTATCACAACTATCTCGTTTAACTATAGATAGTTGAATAGTACTGTCGCAATATAGTAATAGTTGTTGAGTGACCGCCGCTTTGTAGGGAAAAATATCCACTTTGTAGGGAAATTTGGCTTCTGGAGGGACAAAGAAAGAGAGAGGCCACACTGTTGTTAACTCAATGATATCCTGTGAAGTAAGATGTCACACTTGTCATGTGACACAAATATCACGTTGTTACTTCAAGACATGTAGACAGGCAGTTGATATCGTGAGAGTGAACTATTTGCAACTTCTACTATCACGATAGAACTATCGCCACCGTGAAAACGAGGCTTAAAGGACTCGTTTTTAACGATGATAGTGATAGTTTTCGCGATACAGTAGAACGTCGATTATCGGAAGTTACTAATGTCTGACATGCCGAATCTCCGACAATCAAAATCCTCAAATATCCTCTATTAAAATCCTCTATTATTCATTAAGAAGATACAAATAAATGAAATAATATTAAATATTAAATTATTAATAATAATAAAACACAGTGTGGCGGCACTCAGGGTCAGGCCACAAGGTGATCACCGGATAACCGCCGAAATTGCAACAATCGCCGGGTTTTTTTTATTAGTGAACGCTTCCTATTGGACGTCAATTGTAGTTAAAACTAACTTTACCAAAGTTTTTAACGGTTTTATTTTAAATTTAGGATTCGAAAGATTTCGAAAGACGAAAAAAGCGTGAAGATTCGAGTTTTCGAATCTCGAATATTTGTCAAGATTCGCGGGATTCGAATGGCCCATCCATCACTAGTAAAAACCGATTGCAACGAAATTTTGTTATTTCCATAAGAATAAGTAAAAAAAATTGGTTCTAACAATTGACGGTTCCCGACAATTAACGCTACACTGTACTTGCTGTCATGACACTCATTGCCAGCAACTATCACAAGAACTATCACAGCGCAGATCACCAGGGCCGGTCTTAGGCGTAAGCAATGTAAGCCTGGGCTTACGGCGCCACTTTTTAGGGGCGCAAAATTTGACAATTGAAAAAAAATTTTAAAAAAAATTTTTTTTTACAAAAAATTTTTTCCAATTGTTTTTTCAATTTTGCAAGTGAGAGATTATTATAGGTACCTTTGTTCTACAACATTTTTAAATTGCACTGTTTTATTACTGCCCCTCTAGACATTTCTAAGTAGACAAATTCAAAGGAAAAAAGGTACTGCCTTTGCACCCAACTTTTGACACTTTCAGCTAACAATTTCAGATGGTGTCAATTTGCTTGAAATACAAGGGATGGATAGGAAAATTATAAACAAAAGGGGTTTTGAAAGAGAGGGGTTTAACATGCTGTCAAGTGTGACAATTAACCAATCTTCCTTTTCTTAAGAGTGCGCACAGACCGCACTCTTAAGAAAAGGATAGTTGTTTCACTTATTTTGGACATTACATGAAAACTCAATGGCGTTTTCATCAAAGGATTGTTTTCTTCGAAATCACAGACTATGGTGTTTTATATGAAAGGGTCATTTTTATTGGAAACCACTACCTTTGGCCTTACCAATCAGTTTTTTGGTATTTGTAGAGTTGTAGGTTCATAGACACAAAATGAAAAAGTTTAGTTGTTTTTGACAAAAACAACTAAACTTTTTCATTTTGTGATAAGGTTGACAATACAAAAACTTTTTGTATTGTCAACCTTATCACATCTGTGCCAAATTGAGCATACAAATCACAGAACAACCAAATGTAAGTTTTTTTAATAAGCACTCTTTTAGTTTCAGTAATACATAGTAGCTAAAATATGTAAATACCGTGGTTTGTTTAATTTAAATTAAAAAGTCAGAAACCGATTTGCTTAAAAATAAAACATAAATTAAAATTGATTTTTTATGTTTAAAACACGATTTAATAACATTGGTATTCACAAGATTTTGCTGACACACTATAACAGTATGGGAGCTCAATAATTATATATATAATATCCCAGGTCTGTGTATGTGTGTGTGGACTAATGCTGTGTTGGAATTTATATAAATTTAAATAAATGAACTGCTTTTTTTTTCTCAAGGTCAACTATATGTTGCACACTCCCCATCCAAGAACCACATGATATTAAATTGGAGAGGGGAAAAGGTTGGAAAGTGTAGAAGGGGGAGAGAGAGAGAAACGTAGAGGGTTGAAAAAAAGTGGGAGGGGTGACTGAAATTGAAATGAGTAAAAAAAAGAACAAACGACACGCATGCGCACACTAGAGAGAACGCTCTCTTTCAAATATAAAAAGGGGAGGGGATAATAGTAGCAAAATTAAACTAGAATTTATCACAGGCAATTGTGCCCAGCATTAGAATTTCTTTTGCTCAGTCCTTTTATGAGCATCATCAATTTCTAATTGGGTTTGTTACTTGGTCTGACGTCATAAAAGGGCGGAGGAAAAGAAATTCTAATGCTGGGCACAATTGCCTGTGAATTTGGCTCCCGTCATTTATGACGGCTTACCCCACTAGTATAATATATTCATTGCCAAAGGTTATTTTTTATACGTAGATTATGGATAAGAAGCATTGTTGTAACTCTTCTGGGAAGCTATCTGGGTGCAAAATTAATGTTAAAAAGATTCAAATGTTAAAAATGGCGGAATTTTCGTATTAAAAAGGGCGCACATTTTATTTTTCGCTTACATGAACTTTTTGCCTAGGACCGGCACTGCAGATCACTGCCACGATAGTACTTTCACAGTATCTCGGATGACTAGATAGTTGTTAGTACCAAGTACTACTGCAACAGTGATAGTAACCAATCACAATTATTATCACCTTTGCATACAAAACTGTGTCAATAGTGCAACAGTGATTGAGCTACCCTTCTAGTTTCTAAAACACTTTCTAATTTTCTCTTCATTTTGTTCTTCTAAAAGACCAGAATAACCCGAAAATCAAGCTGTTCATAAACCATCTTTAAAATTAAAACAGGTTTTCACAACTGCTCTATTTTTCAGTTATTTTTGTCTGCACGTGGGATCCAGGCCTCTATTATTGAATCCCAGCAAAATAAAATAGAGAAGAAAAAAAAAAGTGTCATGTGACAATGATTGTAATTTGGTGTGGAGGGGGAGGGGGGGGAGCTTTACTATAGGTGACAAAATGCCTGGAAAACGTTCAATGAAAGCGACAACTTCAATTCCCATTTCTCAATGTCCATTATTATTGGAGGGATTCAAAAAGAAGTGAAAAGTGTCAAGCTATGAGCTTTACTTTTATTATAATCCAACTCCCTAAGAAAAAAGGGGCCAAAAACGCAATGTGTGTCTGGTGGACAGAAAAAAAATAAGGGGACGAGGAGGAGGATGGGCACCAATCTAATTTGATTGATAAAAATAAGGCTCTCCCCAAAAAAAAAACAGACAAGAAATCTGCGCCACCTAGGGATTTGTGTCTTAAAGATTTTTTTAGTGGCTAACCACAAAGCAAAATAACTTAAGGTATAGACATTGAAAGTTTCTTAGAAACTAGAATATCCTGCGAATCTTCAAAAATATTTCGAAAACTCTTCTCTGTATTAAAACTACATATGGGAGACATTCGAATCCCGTGAATCTTGAAAATATTTTGAGATTCGAAAACTCGAATCTTCGCCGCTTTTTTCGTCTTTCGAATCTTTCGAATCCTAACCTTAAAAAAACCGTTAAAAATGTTTGTAAAATTAGTTTTAACTCCAATTGAAGCGTCCACTAACAACAACAAAAACCGGCGATTGTTGCAAATTCGGTGGTGGTATCCGGATCACCAATATCATCACCTTGTGGGCGACACTGAATGCCACACTTGTTTTATTATTAATAATAATTTAATATTTATTATTATTTCATTTATTTCTAACTTCTTAATGAATAATATAGGATTCTTATATGAGAGATTCGAGAACCTTTTAGGATTCGGATTCGAGAAAATTTAGGATTCGTCCCACCTCTAATTTTAAGGCTTTTCTGGATTTTTGAATTACATGTTTTCATATCACCCCCCGTCCAGAATCAGGCTAACTTTTGATATACAGTTTCCATTGAAGTGTGCAAGACCAGATTGTCTTCATTTCCAGAGTGCAATGCACGCACTCTGGAAATGAAGACAATCTGGTCTTGCACACTTCAATAAAAACTGTATTGCATCCAACACTTCCATTCCTGAACTTCCGGTTCATGTGGAATGAATTATCGAAATTGCATTGTCTGGAGCCATCTACAGAAAGAGCTTAACCACGTCCGTTCTAAATTGGTCTAACATTTGAGGCGCGCATTGCACACAGAAAAAAGAAGACATGCTTGTCTTGCACACTTTCAATGGAAATTGTATTGCATCCACCATTTCCATTCTCGCACATCGGGGTTCATGTGCAAATGAATTTTCGAGTTGAGCATCTATAGAACACAGGCAGTTAGAAATCGGGAGGAACTTCAGTTGGCTCCGCCCTTGTTATGACGACCGGCAACTTCTAATTGGTTTGTTGTGTGGGTCGTCGTTGAAAAGGGCGGAGCATGTGACGTCAGACTACATAACTAGCCAATTAGAAGTTGCCGGTCATCATAACAAGGGCGGAGCCAACTGAAGTTCTTCCCGATTTCTAATTGCCTGTCTATAGAACAAGCTCAATCACGTCCACTCTGAATAGGGGGTAAACTCAGGCAATGTTTGAAGCACGTTTTCCAAACTGGAAATGAAGACATGTTTGTCTTGCAGAGTAATCCCATTGAAACAAGACATTAAGGTCGGATTTAAAGTGTGAGGCCACTTTTAAGGCCCCCCGAGATACAACTCCTAATTTGCCCCTTCCCATTTAAATACAGACCTGACTATTATTTGTCTCCTTTAGCTTTTATTCCATTTTGCGCTTTGAGTCGAATTTTTAATGATTGCTAAGTCAAAACTCGTGCTAAACTCATGATAGAATGTTCTAAGCTTTGAGCATGATAGCTTTAATTAAAAAAAATCATGGTTCCTAATTAGCTCTACTAATCATAGTTCTTCTGTGTCCTGGACAAATTTAAGCTTTTCTTTACTTTTAGCAATAGTTTGTTAGCTTTTATTCATCTAAATATGATAGTTCAAATGAGGCTAAAAATGAGGCCAATGTATGTGTCTAATATATAAGGCAGAAAAAAATAATAAATGCTATAAGTCAGCAAATAGAAGCAGAATAAGAAAAGAAAAAGGAAAACAAAAAAAAAGACTGAATAAAGATTGAATATAGGGAGGGGGGAGGCTATATGTAGAGAAAGAGAGGCTAGTACTGATAGACACATAACACCCTTTTATAGATGAAGTGTGAAACGGCACAAACGAGCTACAAACTCGTCCAATTAGCCGCCATTCTTGCTTTTCAAATGGTTGGCAATCAGAAGAGAATACGTTTGTATTAGCCAAGTGGTAAGAGGGGGGGGGGAGTAGGTTTGGGAGGGTTGGAAGGGAGGGTAGGGAGAGAGCCTTAGGTGGAGGAGGAGACATATATAAGCCTACTTTATTAAGAAAAGAGGCTGAGAGAGAGTGCAACCCATGCTAGCAGCACCCCTGGCCGGGCCAAAAAAAAAGGACCTGATTAGCTTGCCATTCAATGCAAGTTCAACTGAAAAGAAGGGATACACAAATGGTCCTTGTTAGTAAACCACGGGTTCAATCCCCCCCTTCTATTTCTAGCCTCACCCCACCCCCTTCCTATATACTGAGCCTATCTAACCCTAGAGTTTTACTCTCTTCCTATCTACCCCACCACCTTAAAAAAAAGAAAATCTGGATGATTGGCACCAGAGGGAGCTAGCTACAATTCAACCTTATTACCCCCTCACCTTTCAAAAAATCCTCCTCCTCCTCCTCCTCCTACCCTCTTCCTTAATGAAGATGCTTTCAGATATACATTACAAACCATGAATTGCACAAATTGTCTCTCTTTTTTCTATAGTCAATGTAAGAAATAAAGAAAAGACAGGCACAAAAATCACACACATAAAAGACACTACTAGGGTGTGTCATCAAATGTCATTTTTTTCTTCTTCTTCAATGGAATCTATGGAAAATTGATTTATTTGACTGCATTTTTTTTTTAGAAAATTAGCACAGTTATTTTTGTTTAGGACAGACAGCGCCACCTGAATTATAGGCGAATTACGAGTCATTTTTTTTACTATTGATAGGGGTAGACTATATATAGCCATTTGGACCAATTACAAGTGAATAACTGAATAAAGACTAAATTGAACAAAAGTTGCATTTATATAAAAACTTCTGGAATCTGGAACATCTAAATAATATCTTGGGCTAAAATAACAGCTAAATTGAATATGAGAGCTAAACTGTATAACAGCTTAAACTGTACAAAAGTTACATTAGAGAACTAAATTGGATGACAACTAAACTACAGATAAACTAGACTAAACAAGAGCTAAACAGGACCACAAGCTAAATTTGTACAAGAGCTAAACTCAATAAGAACTGAACACAGGCAATTAGAAAACGGGATGAACGGAAGTTGGTTCCGCCTTTTTATGACGAAAGGCAACTTCTAATTGGTTGGTTATGCAGTCTGACGTCACATGCTACCCCTCTTTTCAACGTCGAATCACACAACAAACCAATTAGAAGTTGCTGATCGTCATAAAAAGGGCGGAGCCAACTACTGTTTGTTCCCATTTCTAATTGCCTGTGTAACAAACCAATTAGAAATTGATGACACTCATAAAAGGGCGGAAGCTGAAGCTGTCTACAGAACAGGCAATTAGAAAACGGGACAAACAGAAGTTGGTTCCGCCCTTTTTATGATGACCGGCAACTTCTAATTTGGTTAGTTATTGTAGTCTGACGTCACATGCTCCGCCCTTTTTCAACGTCGAACCACCCAACAAACCAATTAGAAGTTGCCGGTCGTTATAAAAAGGGCGGAGCCAACTTCTGTTTCTCCCGATTTCTAATTGCCTGTGTAACAAACCAATTAGAAATTGATGACACTCATAAAAGGACGGAAGCTGAAGCTGTCTACAGAACAGGCAATTAGAAAACGGGACAAACAGAAGTTGGTTCCGCCCTTGTTATGACGACCGGCAACTTCTAATTGGTTGGTTAAGGTAGTCTGACGTCACATGCTCCGCCCTTTTCAACGTCGAACCACACAACAAACCAATTAGAAGTTGCCAGTCGTAATAAAAAGGGCAGAGCCAACTTGTGTTCATCCCGTTTTCTAAATGCCTATGTATTTTAAACCCTTTTTTACATTAGAAATTCAAAAGACTAAAACACCTCCTAACTTTTTTTTTTGTTGCTGTTGTTAAAAGTCACACAGGTAAAATGTAAAAAAAAAACTAAAAGCTTAAAGAATAGAATATACAACTATCTTGTATATTTTGTACTCGAATTCACCCAAAGGATCACCTTATTCCACCTCCCCCCCCCCTAAAAAAACTTACTCCTCCCCCCCTCCATTTCCCCACATACTCTCTTCCCCACCCCCCACCCATGAAAAAAATAACCTCCCAATGTGGCGCATTATTCATTAAGTGTGTCCAATAATTCTATAAAAATAGAAAGCTTTTAGTTGGTATTGAACAACAGCGTCGTTTAATCTCAGCAATACACATAATAATGGCAAAGTCTTGTTCACAGCTAATGGAAAACGGTATACTAAGAAGTAGTCGTAGTATATGGATCCATCCATAGGATCCCTGGGATAGGAGGAAATAAAGAGAGCTTTGAAAAGAGAAAAGAAGAAAAAAGGTTGAAATCCACAGCCCCCTCCTCCTCCCACCCCCCACCCCAAAAAAAAACAAGTTAGAAAAGAGAGAATGTGGCTGGCACACTCCAATCGGAATAAAAAAAGCCAGTCATAGATATATGTTTACTATCAAAGTGAAAAGTCAGTCATTCTGTAAACTCACTAATCAATCTGAAAAATCATCAATTCAGTCAGCAAATTTGCACATTGACTAATGTTGTAGGTAATGTGAAGAATGCCTTATATGTATCATAAAGGGACGTTAGAGGGGGCTCCATAGATAGAATATTTGTGCAAAATGCAAGGTAGATGGCGCTTGCAACCCCTCCAATAGGTGGCCAAACTACACTCGTCGCCAATTAGTTGAAAACGAATGCAGCCTCCTTTTAGCTCTAAAAGCGTCCAAAACAACCTTAATTATCAAAGCACGTGGACAAACTTAATCCCAGAACATAATATAAGTGAAGATAGAGAGAGCACGTGTAGAAATAGCGATGACGCAATCTTTAAAAGTTTGCCACGTTTGGACTAAATGGTCTCTCTCTCTCTGTCACAGGCCCTTTTTGGGCTGCTTGCTCAGTAATTATTTTAATTAAAAAAAATGTGTTAATCATATTTTTAGAAACAACTGTCTTAAGTGTCTAATTTGAAGAAGTCAGAAAAGTGCCAAATTGAAGAAATGCCAAAACTGAACAAATGTTACAAATAACACCCAATTTTACAAGCATTTAGAAATCGGGACGAACACAAGTTGGCTCCGCAATTTTTATGACGGCCGGCAACTTCTAATTGGTTTGTTGTGTGGTTCGACGTTGAAAAGAGCGGAGCATGTGACGTCAGACTACATAACCAACCAATTAGAAGTTGCCGGTCGTCATAAAAAAGGACGGAGCCAACTCCTGCTCGTCCCGATTTCTAAATGCCTGTATTTTTGGTGTTTATTCAATTTAGCACTTGTTAGGTTTAGCATTTGTTTCATTAGGCACTTGTACACTATGGCTTTTGTTCAGTTATCTAGTTTGGTGCTTATTTAATTTAGCACTTCTTTAGTTTAACATTTGTTTCATTTGAGTTTTTCAGTAACTTTTTTTTACAGTTTAACATGTTTTCATTTTACGCTTGTTCAGTTTTGGCGTTTATTTAGTTTTGTGCTTATTCAAATGTAGCACTTGTTCAGTTTGGCGTTTGTTAAATTTGGCACTTGTTCAGTTTAGCTTTTATTCAGTCTAGCACTTTTTCAGTTTAACGTTTGTTAATTTTGGCATTTGTACAGTTTGGTGTTTTAATTTAGTTTGGTGCTTATTCAATTTAGCTTTTGTTTCATTTTGGCACCTATTCACCTTTGTGCTTATCCCATTTGGCACCTTTTTAAATTTGCCACTAGATTAGCACCACCACCACATTTTATAATGATGGTTTCAGGCATTTCGCTCATTGTCTACTAACCACATTGTCTAAAACCATATGTTGATTTCATATAGAATTGGTGGTTTTGCAAATTGACTAGTGACTTTGTACAACGACAAATTTTCCATTGCGACTATAACATATATACATGTTACTGTCAATCTACGGAATCAGTCAATCTGCAAAAATTGCCTAGTCAATCTGCAAAACCACCAACCTGCTAATGAAGCTGCAAAAAAAATTCAATACATTTTAGGTGTTGAATTTTGCAGATTCACTAGCAGGTTGGTTGTTTTTGCAGATTACCTAGGCAATCTGAAGATTGACTGATTCCGCAGATTGACAGTAACAAATATATATATATATTTCGAAGAAAAGGAGAAACACATAAAAGCGAAAAAAAGATCCTTTGAAAAAACATGTCTCACTCAGAAACCCTGAAGTACATTACACATATTATATAAAAGACGTTTGCAAAGCATCTTAAGAGATTGAGACAACCTCTCTTTTAATGGAACTCAATTCAAGCATCATCATCAGCATCACAATCATCATCATTGAATGAACACTGCCATCTAGTGGCCAGAAGCAAAAACACTTTAAAGTAAACTTTTAACAAAAAAAACCACAATACCTGATGAATTGCGTCAAGGGCCCTTTTTGTTAAGTGCCAAAATCTGAAACAATAAACAAACAACAACAAACATCAAAATTTTGTTCAATTTTTTTTTTCAATTTTCTGCAAAAAGCAAAATAAAATTCGCGCCGAAATAATATTTCGGTCTAATTACAACTTCCGCGCTGCAAAGCTGAAAAGTAAATTATTTATAGGATAGGTATAAAACTAAATTAGCACTAAATTCAATTGTGCTGTTATTCTGTTTAGCACAAATGTTTTCTGTAGTTTGGCTGCAGTTTGGCAAAAGTATTTTCTGTAGTTTGATTTCAGTTTAGCACAAAAGTTTTCTGTTTGACTTCAGTTTAGCACAAATATTTTTTGTATTTTGACTTCAGTTTAGCACAAATGTTTTCTGTATTTTGACTTCAGATTAGCACAAATGTTTTCTGTATTTTGGCTTCAGTTTAGCAAAAGTATTTTCTGTAGTTTGACTTCAGTTTAGCACAAATGTTTTTTGTAATTTGGCTTATTATTCAAAAATCAAAATTTGATATTAATTTTTGAATAATAATTAGAAACTTTAGCACATCCTCCTTATGCAGTTATTAAGTTTAGCTGCTAAACAGAATAACTGCATAAGAAGGATGTGCTAAAAAGCTTTTGAGCCAAAGAAAGCGATGCCAAACTTTAGCTCTGAAGCTTTTATTTCCTTTTATCATCGAAATTTCGAAAATTCACCACATATAAAAGCTAAAGCTTAAAAAACGTTAGCGGATCAACGTCAGGTTAGTAGTTTGAATTTTTTTCAGCTTCAGCTAGACAGAATAACTACATAACGGAGGGGGGGGGGGGGGGGGGGTGTGTGCTAAAGTTTCTAATTATTATTCAAAAATCAAAATTTGATATTAATTTTTGAATAATAATTAGAAACTTTAGCACATCCTCTCCTTATGCAGTTATTCTGATTTGCTGCTAAATAAAATAACTGCATAAGGCGGATGTGCTAAAAAGCTTTTGAGCTAAAGAAAGCGATGCTAAACTTTAGCTCTGAAGCTTTTATTTCCTATATCATCGAAACTCACGACATATAAAAGCTAAAGCTTAATAAAAACTAACGGATCAACTTCAGCTTATTACTGTGAATTTCTTTTTCAGCTTCAGCTATTTCAAATATTAATTTCTTGGATAATAATAAGAAGAATTATCTTATCTGTTGTTTCCTTTTTGATAATATAAACCTAAACAAATAGTCCTTATAAATATTACAATGTAATCTGTGTGTGTGAGAGAGAGAGAGAAAGAGAGAGAGAGAGAGAGAGAGAGAAAGAGAGAGAGATAAAAGCTCATAAATGTAAATAAACTAATAAACGAAAATGCATTGATATGAAAAATCAAAGTGAAATTTATCGTGAAATTCATAAGAGAATAAATAATAATAAAGAGAGAAAAAGTCTTATAATCTCAATTTCTATACAAATACAACAAACAAAAATGCATTAAAAACGAAAAAGAGAAGAAAAAAACCTAAAGAAATTTTCAATTTTTTCATAATAAAACCTCATTAAAATTGAATTACTTTCACATTTATATTTTAATCATAAACATCAGAATAATTAAAAAATAAACTTAACTGTGAAGTACTTTTTATAGTGTAAACACGTCCCTTTCAATTCTGATTATTCTGTTTTTTTTTCAGAAGCAAAATTGCCAGAAATTTGTGTTTTAGAAACTAGAAGGGTAGTCTTAATCATCTAACAGTATTTTCAGGTTGATATCTTTCAAAATTAGCGTTTTTTATGCAAGTTTTGTCTTAAAAAATGTTTATTTTGAAAGATATCAACATGAAAATCCTACATAAAGTGATTCAATTACCGTTCTAGTTTCTAAAAAAAATCTAAAAAAATCGACCGTTCATAAAAACATCTTAAGAAACTAAAAACTAGAAAGGTAGTTCGATCATCTAACAGTATTTTCATATTGATATATTTTAAAATGAGCGTTTTTTATGCAAGTTTTGTCTTAAAAAATGTTTATATTGAAAGATATCAACATGAAAATCCTACACAGTGTTCAATTACCGTTCTAGTTTCTAAAAAAATCTAAAAAATCAACCGTTGATAACATCTTAAGAAACTAAAAACTAGAAAGGTAGTTCAATCATATAACAGTATTTTCAGGTTGATATCTTTCAAAATTAGCTTTTTTATGTAAGTTTTCGTCTTAAAAATTGTTTATTTTGAAAAATATCAACATGAAAATCGTACATATAAAGTGATTCAATTACCGTTCTAGTTTCTAAAAAAATCTAAAAAATCAACCATTGATAAAAACATGTTAAGAAACTAAAACCTAGAAAGGTAGTTAGTTCAATCATGTAACAGTATTTTCATATTGATATCTTTTAAAATGAGCGTTATTATGCAAGTTTTGTCTGAAAACATGTTTATTTTGAAAGATATCAACATGAAAATCCTACATAAAGTGATTCAATTACCGTTCTAGTTTCTAAAAAAAAATCTGAAAAAATCAACCGTTCATAAAACATCTTAAGAAACTAAAAACTAGAAAGGTAGTTAGTTCAATCATCTAACAGTATTTTCATGTTGATATTTTTCAAAATTAGCTTTTTTTCTTGGTGATTTTCAAAATGACCCAACTAAGCTGACGACATTTCTGCTAATTTGTGGTCTTAAAGTACAGTTAGTTATACCTTTGACACACAGTTAAATGCATTTAAATATTAAACACGTTCTACAGAGCCCTGTGAAGGACAAACAAACAATATGTCGAATTCAATTTATTCAGTTTTTAATCTGAAAATATTGAGTTAATACTTAAATATAAATATATAAACTATTGATAAAATATTGATTTAGTAATTTCAATTTGAAATATTAATAATAAAAGTTAATTTTTATTTGGGTTCATGTCCTTAACTGGATATATTATAAGTAAATGCCTTATATTAGAAGTAATGAATGCTATCAGTGATTGCCTCCCGTTAAGGGGCACATATAGAAGTTTACAGAAGAAAAAAAACTTTTACCTGGTTTTAAAGTAAACGTCTCCTTGAACAGTTGATTATTTTGTTTTTCAGAAGAAAAATTAAGAAAACATGAAAGTAGTTTAGAAACTAGAAAGGTAGCGCAATCACTTACGGGTATTTTCATGTTGATATCGTTCAAAATAAACTTGTTTTAGGCAAAAAAATTAAAAAAATATCGTCTGCTTGAAGTTGGGTCATTTTCAAACTCAAATAAAAAGCTTATTTTGAAAGATATCAATATGAAAATATACTTAAGTGATTGCGCTACCCTTCTAGTTTCTAAAATGCTTTCATGTTTATCCTAATTTTGCTTCTGAAAAACAAAATAATCAACTGTTCAAGAAGACGTTTACTTTAAAACCACCGTAAGTATGTTTTCATTTTTAATATCTTTCAAAATAAACTTTTTATAGACAAAAATTTAAAAAAAATATCGCCTCGATCATTTTCAAACTCAAATAAAAAGCTTATTTTGAAAGATATCAATACGAAATACCCTGAAGAGATTGAGCAACTCTTCTAGTTTCTAAAACACTTTGAAATTTCTGAAATGAAGAATAATCAGTAAGACTCGGATTTTTATGCAAATATATAAAAAAATATTTCTCAATTTGTAGGCCGAGTGAGGCTCCATTTACACTTAAAAACCCACCTTAAGGATGTTTAAGCTATACCTTGTACACAGTCATGAGTTTAAATGAATTCAAATTAAAAGTGTTTAGGGTGAATTATACGGAATCCAGTTAAGGACATGAACTAAATAAAAATTGACTTTAATTATTAATATTTGAAATTGAAATACTAAATCAATATTTTTGCCAATCATTTATTAAAATTTAATTATTAAGTATTAACTCAATATTTTCAGATTAAAAACTGAATATATTGAATTCGACATATTGTTTGTTTGTCCTTCACAGGGCTCTGTAGAAACACGTTTATTATTTAATTGCATTTAAATTATCAGGTGTGTTTACTAGGTATTAAATCTTCTTAGAATATTGTTTCTGAAAAATAAGTTGTTCAACCATACATTTGGCTCACAGTGTACATTTTACAAGCCTCCGAAATGGCCATAAAAAGACATGATACAACATTGACTACCCACTTAGCGGTTGATCATATAAGATGGACTTCAATACTTAACATCCATTCCACACCACCCCCCCCCCCCCCGCCTCTTCCCTTTAACCTCCTCCACCTCACCCGCTATTTCCTTCTCCTACACATCTCCCCCCGCCCAGCCCACTTTAACTTCCGTATAATGATTTGATGGGCAAATGCGTAAACACAGCGTCCATCCACACACTGACCATCAACAACCAAAAAAAAAAATAACCTTAGATAACTGATTCACTTGGCCGATAAATTGTTTGGTCGTGGTCAGTAGGAGATAGCGAACACACACACATACATACATAGGAGGCCCCAATAGACATATATACAACCATAAGACACATAGACATTGAGAAACCATGAGAAAAGGTGGACACACACGAGAGAGAGAGAAATAGAGAGAAAGAGAGAGAGAGAGAAAAAGAGAGAGAGAGAGAAAAATAGAGAGAAAGAGAGAGAGAGAGAAAAAGAGAGAGAGAGAGAGAAAAATAGAGAGAAAGAGAAAAAGAGAGAGAGAGAGAGAGAGAAAAAGAGATAAAGAGAGAGAAAAAGAGAGAGAGAGAGGCAGAGAGAAGAGAGAGAGAGAAAGAGAGAGAAAAAGAGAGAGAGAGGCAGAGAGAAGAGAGAGAGAGGCAGAGAGAAGAGAGAGAGAGAAAGAGAGAGAGAAAGAGAGAGAGAAAGAGAGAGAAAAAGAGAGAAGAGAGAGAGAGAGAAAGAGAGAGAAAAAGAGAGAGAGAGAGAAAGAGAGAGAGAGAGAGAGAGAAAGAAAGAGAGGGAGAGAGAAGAGAGAGAGAGAAAGAGAAAGAAAGAAAGAGAGAAAGAAAGAGAGAGAGAAAGAAAGAGAGAGAGAAAGAGAGAGTGAGAGGAGAGAAAGAGAGAGAGAAAGAGAAAGAAAGAGAGAAAGAATAACAAGAGTGACCATTTGTGTTTGATTGTGATTTTCAGTGTTGACCACCATTAACAATTAGATGAAGAGAGAGAAAAAAACAAGTTTGCTTACGTCATAAAATGGTCATCTCATTAAATTACACACAAACACTCAACATTTGTTATAATATAACATATGTTATTTATATATAAGCACTTTATATAAGTGTCCATTATTATTAAACATCATTATTATTATTCATTAATATCTTTTCTGCTGTGTTTATAGTCTTCAGTTTTTTTTTTTGGGGGGGGGGGGGGGGGTGCAAAATGAAGAAAAAATTGAAATGTTTTTTAGAGGTGGGACGAATCCTAAATTTTCTCGAATCCGAATCCTAAAAGGTTCTCGGATCTCTCGAATCCTTCAAATATAAGAATCCTATATTATTCATTAAGAAGATACAAATAAATGAAATAATATTAAATATTAAATTATTAATAATAATAAAACACAGTGTGGCGGCACTCAGGGTCAGGCCACAAGGTGATCCATTGGTGATCCCCGGATAACCACCGAAATTGCCAACAATCGCCGGGGTTTTTTTGTTAGTGAACCGCTTCTATTGGACGTCAATTGGAGTTAAAAAAAAAAACATTTTTACCAAAGTTTTTAACAGTTTTTCTTTTAAAGGTTAAGATTCGAAAGATTCGAAAAGACGAAAAAAGCGCGAGAAGATTCGAGTTTTCGAATCTCGAATATTTTTCAAGATTCGCCGGATTCGAATGTCCCATCCCTAGTTTTTTTATATAAAAAAACTAGAAGGGTGCTAAAATCACCCTCTAAATCACTTAATGGGATTGGAAGATGTTATTCGGGTTGCTAATCGAAAGAATTTCCGTATAAGCAATTAGTGTCCTACATTGCTTCTATCAGTCGCAACAAAAGTAGGCATTCTTCAAGACAGGCAATTAGAAAACAAGATGAACAGAAGTTGGCTCCACCCTTTTCATGACGAATGGCAACTTCTAATTGGTTTGTTGTGTGGTTCGACGTTGAAAAGGGCGGAGAGCATGTGACGTCAGACTGCATAACCAACCAATTAGAAGTTGCCGTTCGTCATAAAAAGGGCGGAACCAACTTCTGTTCATCCTGCTTTCTAATTGCCTGTTTCTCCAAGTCATCTAAGGATATTTTTACTGGTGCTACCTCCTAGCGACTTCCACTCCAGGCAACACGCCAAACAAGGAACCAACCTAAAAGCCAACACTTGGCATTTATATGAAAAGAAAAGATGTTTGGCCTAATGATCCGGCCAACACTGTGCGAGCACCTCTATCTTTAACACCATTTGACCCTGTCTCCATCGAATGGCGACCATTCGATGAACGATACGGAGCAAGAAGTGGACGGATTGCAATGGATTCCTTGAAAAGGATGAAACTCTCTAGAAAGGTGGTTGCCACTGCTCTTGCTGGGGTACTTTGCCTCCTCCCCCCCCCCAGTGGTGCCTTCGAACTATCTAGAAGTTCAATACGAAACCACAATGCCGTTTCTTGTTGAATACACTTTATAAACTTTGTACCAGAAACATACTACAAAGTGAATTGTTACATTAAAGATCGAAGAGTTGAAGTGTCCCATAGGCCCATTTTTTTTTAAATTGAGAAATATGAATGGACAAAGAACATTGCAGAGCATGTGCAACCAGGTCAAAGCAACCTTACTCCGACGGATATCCCTTTTAAGTGTTCCCAAAACAGGTTTGCAAACAGGGCAGAGGGGGGGTGGAAATGGCAGTGAGTCATGGACCCCCCCCAGGCTAGCATTTACAGAGGATCATGAAATGCTGGATGTTACAAGTGTGTTTAACCATTGATTCCGCTATTGGCTTTACTCCATGGCCCAACAATAACTGAACCTGTCATCATTGACCGATAGTATGATTGTTGGGCCAACATATATATTTTTGCAACATTGGGCCAACATTAAGTGGGCCAAATGCTGTGCCAACAACGTAAATTTGTACATTAGACCAACATGTTGTGCTATACTGGAAAACCGTAGTGATTGTGCGAAATGACTAATTTTCTACTTTTGACAAAAAAAACATAATAGTATAAATGTTCCTGTCAATCTGCGGTATCAGTCAATCTGGAAACTGCCTAGGCAATCTGCAAAAACCACCAAACTGCTAGTGAATCTGCAAAATGCAATCCATTTTAGGCGTTGAATTTTGCAGATTCACTAGCAGGTTGGTGGTTTTGCAGATTGCCTAGGCAGTCTACAGGTTGACTGATTTCGGAGATTGACAGTAACATACATATATATATATGGATTACAATAATGTAAATAAAAAACGAAAGAAGAAAAGAAGCACTGAGTGGATCTAAGCTTCTATTCTTTAGCTTTTTTTTTCGGGGAGAGAGAGAGAGTGAAAGTGAAAGGACCTTTTTTTATTCCTTTCTTTCTATCTTATTTGCTTTTAATACAATGCAATCTCTAATGTAGTAGAATAGAATAGAAAACAGAGAGAGAGAGAGAGAAAAGGTGGTTGCATTTGGTATTAACAAGCACGGCCATTAATCTGAGCGCTAATACCTACAAGTATAATCCATTACAGCTAAAATGCGTGCAACTCTTGAACCACTTAGAGCACTTAGGCCCCCTTAGCTTAGCTTTTCTTCTTTTTTTTTCTTTCTCTAGTTCTTCTTCACTTAGCATTATATTAGACAGAAAATTGCATTATATATATTACTCCATATGGTGTTTTTTTCTTTCTTCAACTGTTGTTGTGTTTCATCATTAAACACATACAAACGACTGATATATTTTATTAGAAAACATAAAATATCTGTTTCTTTAACAATCTTATTCGAAAGACTCGAAATATTAACTATATTGTCTTATACCTAGTAGACGCCTGATAATTTAAATGCATTTAAATAATAAACGTGTTTCTACAGAGTCCTGTGAAGGACAAACAAACAATATATTGAATTTAATTAATTCAGTTAATAATCTGAAAATATTGAGTTAATATTTAAATATATAAACTATTGACAAAATATTGATTTAGTATTTCAATTTTAAAATATTAATAATAAAGTCAATTTTTATTTGGGTTCATGTCCTTAACTGGATTCCGTATAATTCACCTATAAACACATTTAATTTGAATTCATTTAACTCATGACTGTGTACAAGGTATTATACCTAGTATACACACCTGATAATTTAAATGCATTTAAAATAATAAACGTGTTCTACAGAGCCCCGTGTAGGACAAACAAATATATCAAATTCAATTAATTCAGTTAATAATCTGAAAATATTGTAACATCCCCGTTTCCGTCGGGTTAGTAGAGTGATCTCTGCTAGCCATCTAGAAGTGTCGAGTGGATGTTGATGATTAAGTCTTTCGGTCTATTGGCTCCTGTGTTGCTACTTAACCACCAGGGACACAAGGGTCGGTACCTCAGGAGACCTGTGGTAGAGAATATTGTAGAGATGTCGTCTTACACTCGGCTGCTGGAGACTTCGTTGTCCGGTGGAAACATCGGCTACGTGGCGGCTATAATTCTAAGTCCCACTCCCATAAAATGACTGAGTCCACACATTGAATTCGTATGATGAAAATGCTCTTTTATTCAATAAACAGAGAGTCCTGTAGATTGAGAGATATCGCATCGGTCTTAAGCATAAAGACGGTCTGTCCGATCTGCCTGATCTATCCGATCTGTCCTCTCAATCTACAACCTCTTGTATTTATACTCCAAATACAATATAAACATCTGATTATGATAACAAAGGCTCCAGGTGTGTCCAAGTCTCTTGGACACACTCGGACCTAGAAGTGAACTATCACTTGACAAGAAAACGAAAACATCTATAAGATGTATAAATTATAACAATACAGAAGGATGTACGATCATCCTCCTATTAACAATTTGTAAAGATTCTCACGTCCAAAAGTTCTGCATCGATGGTTCTTCTAGGATCTATCCTATTAACCATCGATGTAGTACTTTTGGGCTATTCTTCTCATCTTGGAGGGCAGGGAGTCATCGTCGTAATGACCTCCCGGCCACCCCCAAGCATGAGGTGAGAACCTTTCATCGATACAACTTGATTACAGGGTGTTTACAAAAACGGACGAATTCCAAACGGTGAATTCGTTACACCCCCCAACTAGTTTAAGAGTACGTCCCTGTACTCTCAAAAAGCTAACTATTAAAAATACCCGTTGGTATAAAAATCTATACGATAAAAATTATAAATCCCGTTGGATAATAAAATTTAAAAATCACAACTCGTGATATTAATAGCATCTCGCTATTTTAAAAATTCCCGCTTGGAATTAAAACAATTCTAAAAATTGACAAATAGGCGAAAACCTATCAAATTACAAAAGGGACAATCCCCTAATATAAAAACTTCTATAACAACGCAGGCAACTGCCTTAAAAACTACGAAAAATTCTAGACAACGGTCTATAAAAATAAATGCGAACGTGCATTAAAAATACAAAATACAAAAGTATAAAACACAATACTTAAAATACTAAAACAAACGAACGAACAAGTATACAGGCGATACTTGTGAAGAATCGGTTCACTTTCCGTAACCTAATATTCCGCTTCAGCCCATCCGTTGGCAGGACTCTCGGGACTTCTTCGGAGGGCTCCTTCTAAGATGATGGCAGCGTCCGATGACCCTCTGCACTGTCGGTAGCTCCTGCGACCCTCCGCATAGCTAGTGGCAGCGTCAAATAATAGGTGGGGTCGATCATCATGAAAATGCGGACAGCGTACGGGACGTCCTGTCAGGCGAATGCTGGCCTGCGGACTCCACTGTAGAAAAGTGCGTGTCCACTTCATGATTCCGTCTTCGACCTCCCGGATTCTGATGTCTTCTTCGTAATGAAAGACCATGATGTCTCGGTGCTCTACAGCGATGACGAGGATGGTGGGCCGGCTGCAGACAACCAGTCCGATGAGAAAGGTCTTCGGACCTTTCGGGATACGGTTTCTTGGCGGTGTCTCATCCCATTCGAAGAGCCCCAAGTAAAGCTGATGTCTCGGCGTCCTTTTTCGCTGCCAGTGTACACAGAGATTGTTCAGCGTGGTCTCATCTCCTCTGGTACTCCGGTGTGGATGCGCGATGTTCCTGGGGCCTGAAGTCTCCATGGAGTCCGTTGGAGTCTTTACTACAGACCCCAGGCGCTCCTTTACTGGTCTCTTCGGTATGGCCCCTGTCGCTTGACTTGGTTCTATCTTGGGCTCGTCGGTCGTCTCCATTTTTGTTTCTGATCCAACTTTGATGGTCACAGGAGACGTTATGGAAGCCCTAGGACTCCCAGGAGCTTCCTTATCGCTCCTGACGGTAGTCTTTGGCTCCATCATCGTGATGTCATCTCGGTATAGCCCTGACTCACGAGGGCGGACATCTCTCAATACGACGGTATTCTTCGGCGCTTGATGAAAGAAGCTTTTTACTTCCGATCTCAATTGGGTTCGCAGGCCCCTGCTGGGCCGGTTTCGCTCGACGAGAGGCCTTGGCTGCCTCCAGCGCCGAACTCCGCGGACCAACAGGTCTTCTGTGGGGCCCGAGTTGCCAATTTCGATTGGAAGGGCGGTCCCCTTACAATCCATAATGCGGCCGTCGTATAATATGATACGCTCCCCATCAAAGGTTTCGTAGACCTGATCCACCAATGCCAACCCTCGGAGGTGGTACTCGACCGCGATGTCGACCAATAACCTCAGCTGCGCATGGTAGTTGTCTCTTGGATCCTCCATGACGGTAATTTCTTTATGTTCTGAAGTCGCGAGTTTAGCATATATCTTGGGAGGAGGAGGAACAGCGGTTTCAACTCCTCTGGCCTCTTCTTCAGGCCTGGCCCCTGGGAGCTCCTCATCATCGGTGTCGATATACAGGACATCGTTGTCCTCGTCATGGGTATTTCGAATGGTGATGACGGGTCCCTGCGTCAGACTCTCGACGACTCTTTTTGGAGGGAGGTGGGCATCGCAGGACTCCGCGAGCCCTGCCTCTCGACGCTTCTTTGCCTCCCTGTGTCGCTTGCTCAGCTTATTTTTCTTGCGCTGATTAGGTTCGATGACAGGAGCGGCTGCAGGACATTCTACTGGAGCAGGTCTTTTTAGAGTATGGAGGCGGTCCTTCGTTTTGACGGCTTCCGGCTCTACCAACTCCTGATATGCCTTCTCTGCATCTTTCAGGGCTTGGCTTCTGGGCACATACCGCCCTTTACTGTCCCAAATCTCATTTAGACTTCTGTGTGGGACGGGTGGTCTGTTCCTACGACCGTGGCGCTCCCAATCCGCAGGGGTCCACTCGCTGGTGTCGTTTGGATCACCTTCTTTGCCCCAGTTCTTTGGTTCTGCGCCTCCGGGAGCAAACTCTCCGGGTCTGATGGCGTTAAAGAAGTTGGGCTGACCGGCCCCGACGACTCCTGGCAGAATCTTTTCCGACTGCCGCTTCTTTTGTTGCTTAGTCAGGCTTGGAACAATCGCGTGGTCCCATAATCCATCTTCGATCTCTTTTTCCAGCGCCACTGCTGCTGTATCGAAGATCAGCTTGGATCCGCCTTCTATCGGCACGATGGAGCTTGGTCTGATTTCGTTTTGCCGTTCAAAATATCGTCCTCTTTTGTGGGCACGACCCTGCAAGGTGGGCCCACGGACACCGTGACCCCAACCCTGCCTGGTAGTGGCCACTTCTTCGTAGAGATTCTCCAACGGCGACTGCATAGTCGTACTTCTTTTCGAAAAAGACAAAGGAAAAGTGTTTGGATCTCGGAGCCCGAAATTTACATGCTTTTCTTGGCTCCTTCTTACCTCTTTCGATCCATCTTTAGATTTTTCCTCGTTCTCTTTGTTGAAGATTTGCACAAACAAAATAAAACTCCCGATATTTTTCGCGATTAAAGAAAATTTACTCGATGTCTTCGTGAAACAATCCAAATAAAAACGATAACGCTTCGAAAAATGGCCGATAACGGTAAAGAAGTCTAGGATATGATAAAGATGCCAAAAAATAGTGCCGGTACATGTGGATAGCACATGGGCACAACTGTCAGTTGTGAAGAAGATAAACAATAGGACCCGGATCCATAGTGGTGCGAGGCTAGTAGACATTTCACTTAATGTATCCCTCCGCCCACGTGTTTCTTCTATGCTTGGTAGCGTCATTGACCGCTCCCTGTTTACTTCCTCATTTGGGACGTCATTTCCATCTGTGGCGTCACTAGCATCGATATCATCGTCCATTTTTGTTGTTTCATCGATAACTTCCGCGTTTTTCACCTCCATTTGAAATTCCATCGGCGAATTTACATCTTTTTCGTCGATTTTCATCGTTTCTTTAGGAATTTCGCTGATTTCTTCAACAAATCCAATGGTTTCCATGGTAAAATTCGTCTTGTTACCATATTCTCTGGTGAATTTCATCGCATCTTCGCCAGGTAAGTATGAGAACTGCTGCTGGTTATCGTCTGCTGCCATTTTTCTTCTAATTTCGACGTTACGGTCAGAATGCTTTCGGATTGCTTTCGTAATTATCTCAATTTCTTCTTCATCCTCAGAAGATTCGATCCAAGCATTTTGGCATCTGCAGTGTCCACAACATCTCTTCTTACGCGAAGGTAAGTTTTTCTTCTTGACAAACGCTGTCATTTCTTTTTCTTTTACAGGTTCCGATTCGGATTCTTCTGGCGATGAGTTACCCATGGACTCCAGGGTGTCTCCAGTCGTTGGAACATTGGGTCCGTCCTTTTGGTAAGTCTCATATAGTGGTCTCAGGTTTGCAACGTTTACAGAGTCCTCCACTAATCTTCCAGCTCGATTCTCGTAACTCAATCGGTATACGGTGTCCGATACTTTCGACACAATCGTATATCCCTGTCTCCATTTTGTTAAGAACTTCTTGTTCTGTCCAGGCCTGATTCGCATGTCTCGTACAAGTACTTTCTGTCCGATTTGGTACTCGTAAGGCTTCTTATGCCTTTGGTCGTAGTACTTCTTTCGACGATCATGTGCTGCTTTCAGGTTCGCCCTGGCTGTTCTTAGTTCTTCTTCTTGGCGTTCTTCCGCCTGTTGTCGAACATCCACGAGGTTTCCTGCCTCGTTATCCACAATAACTGGTCGTTCTGGAACTAAGGTGTCTACTTTAGTTCTGGGCTCCCTCCCAAACATGAGTCTGTACGGCGTAAACTTTGTGGATGAATGTACAGATGAGTTGTACGATTCCAAAACTTCATCCAGTTTTGTAGCCCAATCAGTCTGGTTCTTCGCAGGAGTCAGATACTTTTTCATAGTCTGAATAATGCTTTTATTCGTCCTTTCGGCGAGACCATTACTTTGCGGATGGTAGGCAGTTGTTGTTTCGTGCTCTATCTTGTTTATTTCCAAGAATTCTTGAGTGTTCTTCGCAACAAACGGCGTCCCTCGATCCGAAATGAGTTTCTCTGGTATCCCGAAGATTCTCTTTACGTCTTTTGATAGGAAGTTCATTACGATTAGTGCGGTTGTGCTTTTTACTGCTTTAGCAACGCAATATCGAGTGGCGTAATCGACTGCCAGCAAGATATGCTTGTTTCCTCCAACCGACGGTACTAATGGTCCAATGAAATCCATTCCCCAGCAATCACAAGGCTTTCCAATGGGCATTTCTTGAAGGAACCCTTCAGGTTTCTCCGTACCCAGCTTGTGTAATTGACAAATCTCACATGAGCGCACATATTCGAATATGTCGTGCTTCATGTTATTCCAATAAAATCTTTGCCTGGCTCTATTCCAGGTCTTAGTTTGTCCCTCATGACCAGCATCGGGCTCGTCATGGCATAATCTCATTACTTCTGGGATGAGATGTTTTGGCACCACATTCACGAGTGTGGGTACGGAACTTCCGTGAAACACACAAGCGAACAACTTGTTGTCGTAATCGCAAAACAACTTATGAAGAGGTGACTCTGGTTGGTTACGCAACTCCTCACGAATCTTCAAAATCTCGGGGTCCAATTTTTGCTCCACCTTCCAATCCCATTGTAAGGTTACATTAAAGATCACACTGTCATCTAGGTCTTCCGCTTCTGGGATGGCCTTCCAGTTAACAGGCACTCCTGCTGGATATCTTGAGAGGCAATCGGCTTCGATGTGAAGTTTCCCCTCCTTGTAGATGATTTTGTAGTCGTACTCCTGCATTAGCAGCTGCCAGCGACCAAGTCTTCCTTCTAGACGTGCTGCAGTTTTCATGTAGCATAATGCGTGGTGATCCGTCACAATTGTAAAGGGCTTCTGGAACAGGTACGGCCGGAACTTGGTGACTCCATAGATTACTGCTAGGCACTCCTTATCCGTCGTACTGTAGTTCTTTTCCGCGTCCCTTAGAACTCTGGAGACACTTCCAATGATCTCCTTTCTTCGTTTATCCTCTGACTTCTGGTAAAGCATCGCTCCAATTCCGTATCCACAGGCATCAGTATGCATAAATATTGCAGCCTTCGGATCATATACGGCAACCAATGGAGATTTCGACAACATATTCTTTAGCGTGCGGAATGCATTCTCGCAATCAACTGACCATTCGAACGGTATATCTTTACCCGTCAGGTCTGACATTGGCTTCGCTATGTTGGCAAATCCAGGTACATGCTTTCGATAATAACCCGCCAATCCAAGGAAACTTCTGATTGCGGTTACATTGTCAGGAACTGGGAAGTTCTTTATGGCGACAACCTTATCTGGATCTGGCCGAATTCCATCAGGCGAGATCAGGTGTCCCAAATACTTCACTTCTTGGAATCCAAAGAAGCATTTCATTGGATGCAACTTCAGGTTTGCTGTCCTCAGCAGGTCCAAGATAGTTCTCAGTCTTTCCAAAAATTCTTCGAACGTTCTTCCAAACACTACGATGTCGTCAAGGTAGACAAGGCACGTTTCCCATTTGTGCCCGGCGAGTAGGATGTCCAATGCACGTTGCATAGTGGCAGGAGCGTTTCGGAGTCCGAAAGGCATTCTTACGAACTCGAACAATCCTCGATGAGATGTAAATGCGGTCTTCTCGATGTCGCTTTCTTCCATCTCGAACTGCCAGTATCCACTCTTCATATCCAGCGTTGCGAAGTAGCATGCTCCTCTCATGGAGTCTAATGCATCATCAATCCTCGGTAATGGATAAGTGTCTGCCTTTGTAATCGCGTTCAACTTCCGATAATCTACACAGAAACGGTAGGAGCCATCCTTCTTCTTTACAAGGACGATGGGCGATGCATACGGCGATTTCGATGGCCTTACAACCCCAGATTTCTTCATCTCCTCTAGCGTCTCATCAATTACGATGCGTTCCCCAGGCCCGCATCTTCGTAACGTGTCTCGAACAGGTAAATTATCTCCAGTTTCGATCTTGTGTTTGGTCAGATTCGTAGCTCCCAGGTCCTTAGATGAAAAGGCGAAGATCGGTTGGAACTCCTTCAGTAGGATCGTCAACTCTTCTCTTTGATCATCTGTCAGTTCAGGACCAAGTTGAATTTCTTTTTCAAAATCAACGGGTGCTTCTCCGATGTCTCTAAAGTTTTCCTCTTCGGAAACTTTGCAGGCTTGCTCCTCTTTTAGTTCTTCTAGAAGTTCGAAGTGTCCAATAGTCTCGCGGTCTCCAATCCCCACGGACTCCAGTGTGGTATTCAGGAGTTGGACTTCCAGTTGTGATGTCCCATTCCCTTGTAGCACACTGCTGGCCACAACGATGCCTTTTCTATTAAAGAGACTATCGTTCGTTTCAATCATGAGTACTTCGTTTTCCTCAATGATTCGCCCTGCAGCTACTTTGAGGTTCAAAGCCTGGCCCGGATTTAACGTAATCCTTCCTTGGGCTTTTACGCAGCTTTCCTCTCTAGCTTTTATGGCATAGGAGTTATCCAGATGGCTATTCTGAGCACATCCCTCCTCTTTTAACTCTTTGAAGAAATTCCAGGGAAGGCTACTACGCGCACTTCCTTTCTTCAACAATTCTCGTGTTCCTTCGTAGAACATCTCATTAGCAAAGTAGATCTTGGAGGTCTTCATGGAAATGATGAGATCAAACGCAGCTCCCAGGTCTCTCCCCAGCAGTGCTTCTCGTTTTCCATCTATGATGAGCATCCTTGCCGTTACTTGCTTTCCGTTCAACTCGAACGTTGGCCACAACTGACCCAGTACCTTAATCGGTACCCCTCCTACTGCGCCTAATGCAGGTGCGTTCCGGATTGGTCCATATCGAAGTCCGTACTCTTTGGCCATTGTGCCTGACAAGATAGTGAACCCAGTTCCGCTATCCGCCAAAAATCGAACTGGTGTGCCGTCAACCTGAATGGTAATCTTGGCAACATTCTCATCGGGCGTAGTATCTCCTACCTCGATGAGTTCGCATGAGGTGAGTAGGCTGTCTACAGTGATTTCGACACTCTTTCGACAACAAGCCCTACTCCTCAATAAATCTCCAACTTCAACGGATTCAATAACCTCGCTGTTCGCAGGGATCCTGCTGGTATCATCTCCTCTACCGATAGCTGCATTTACAATAGCCTTCTTGGATTTCTTAGCATCAGTTTCGGCCTTGCCCGAGGCAATAACATTGGATGTTACATCTTGAGGGATTTCCTGAGCAACATTGCTTATCCCCGGTATACACGCCGCAGAATTCTGTTGGGTTCTTCCCTCAATTCCGACTGGCACCGCAGAATTCTGTTGGGTCTCTCCCTCAATTCTGTCTTGATTAACTCCAGTTTCCATGGCTTCCACAATTCTCTTTGCTTCCTCCAAGCTATTCGCGTAAACTACCATAGCTTTCGTAGGTGACCAGATGATGGGTTCCGGAAATATCTCCTCGATGATTTCTCCCCTTCGACCAGTATCCTTTCGCAGCTTCTTATTTTTTCGTGAATTCCGTTGTCGTTTTCCATTCGTAATGCCGACTAACAACTCCGACGATTGCTCAGGGAGTCCTTGAGTGTCCAAATCACATGGTCTCTTCGGTGCTCCAGCCTTTGGTCTAGTTGTGGCGACATTCGAAATGCCGACTAACAACTCCGACGATTGCTCAGGGAGTCCTTGAGTGTCCAAATCGCATGGTCTCTTCGGTGCTCCAGCATTCCGTCTAGTTTTAGTGACATTGGTAGCTTCGCTCACGCCCCTATTCCCCCCCAACAAAGCTTTGTCCACAATGTTTTGGGAATTGGCGATCGCTGTTTCGTTTCGATTTTGTCGTTTTCCAGAGGGTTTTCCGTTCTTAAAGGGCGGTAGGCCCCTCTTTACTGCCACCCTTTCTAGTTTAAATCAGCCGGGTTTTCCTCTTGCAGGAACTTCTTCTGCCCGTTCTCGCTGACGACAAAATACTGCTGGCCATTTCTTCCAGTGGCCATTCCATGTTGAACAAGTCCAACGGTTCCATCCGCAACTACTTTCTTTGGGCAGTTTCTTGAAAAGTGACCCTTCTCGTGACAGTGATAACACTCTACTGTGCTGAGATCTTTCGGGGTTTTACTTCCATCTTGCGTTTGCTGACCATTGTAGTTCTTCTTCTGCGGATATCTCTGGTTCCATTTACGACCTTGTTGCTGATTCGAGTTCTGGTTGGTCTTCTGTTGCGTTTGGTTATTTGAATTTGATGGAGTCGAGTGGTTCGTTGGGTCCGCTTGATCTTGAGTAACAACCGCGTAAGAACGTCCTCCGTCCATTACTGCTTGCGTCTGTTTGGCATTTTGGCGTTGGTTATTCTTCTGTGGACCCTTGGAGACCTGGGTCGTCGTTTGTTGACCCATCGTTCCTTCCGGTATCCATAACCCATCAGCCATCAAAACTTCCTCGGTATCCTTGATATATGTCGTGTACAGCTTCAGATTGCTATTCGGCGCATTCTGTGTAGCATTACGTATAATCGGATGAAGTTTCTGCCGAAATTCCACAATCCGGTATTTGTCGGTTACCCCCGGTAACACTTTTCTACTCAAGTCAAGGTAGCGACCCAAAAACTGATTGGTGTCCTCTCCTTTCCTTTGGAGCATGGTATCCAACCTCAGCTTCAGTTGCACTAACTCGTCTCGACGTCCAAATCTTTCAATTAACTCGCTCCGTATGAAGTCCCACGTGGTCTTTCCTCGATTTTCTTTGTAGAAATTGGATAACCAACGTACTACGTCCCCTTCTACCGCCTTACGTAGGTAGTAGGTCTTGTGGACGTTGCTCCAGTCCTCCAGATCTGCGATACTCTCGTAGTCCTCCAGAAAGGTGTATACAGACGTCAATCCTTTGAAGGTCTCCAGATTCCGGAGTGGGTGAAGACTCTTGTACTTCCCATCCAGCTCCTCACAGGTCCGATGACGATTGCAAATTGGATTTCCTTCCAGCTCTTCTACGCTGGGATCCTCACTTGTTAGGCTTTCATCCTCTAGCTGGTCCGGGTTCTCTCTCCGTCGAATAGGAGTCTCAGGTAGGCGACCTCTCTGGGTCCCTCCACTCTTCTTCAGCATGAGCGGCGTCTGGAATACATTAACCTGTCTTAGGTTTTCAGCGTGGGCCGACGAGGGCTCCCCTTCAGTGTCCAATCCAGGAATCACTGTATGACGCTGAGATTCAGCGTGGGCCGACGAGGGCTCCACTCCGGTATCCACTTCTCGGACTACCGTATGACGCTGAACTGTACTTACACCACGCCCGCTCCGGAGTAACATCGATCCTGATGGTTGCTGGGCTTCGAACCAGGCCATCAGTCTCTCCCGTCTTTCAGCACTTAGATTTTGAAGGATACCTTCAAGTGGATCTTCTCCATCCATTTGGTTTGTATCGTCCTTCTCCCGTGTCTTCGACTTCGATTTCGGTCTGCCTTTCTTTCCTTTACCACCTGGTGTAACTCCGACATCATTGGTATTCTCTACTGGATCTGTAGTGAGGTACCCCGCACCTCCACCATTTTGTAACATCCCCGTTTCCGTCGGGTTAGTAGAGTGATCTCTGCTAGCCATCTAGAAGTGTCGAGTGGATGTTGATGATTAAGTCTTTCGGTCTATTGGCTCCTGTGTTGCTACTTAACCACCAGGGACACAAGGGTCGGTACCTCAGGAGACCTGTGGTAGAGAATATTGTAGAGATGTCGTCTTACACTCGGCTGCTGGAGACTTCGTTGTCCGGTGGAAACATCGGCTACGTGGCGGCTATAATTCTAAGTCCCACTCCCATAAAATGACTGAGTCCACACATTGAATTCGTATGATGAAAATGCTCTTTTATTCAATAAACAGAGAGTCCTGTAGATTGAGAGATATCGCATCGGTCTTAAGCATAAAGACGGTCTGTCCGATCTGCCTGATCTATCCGATCTGTCCTCTCAATCTACAACCTCTTGTATTTATACTCCAAATACAATATAAACATCTGATTATGATAACAAAGGCTCCAGGTGTGTCCAAGTCTCTTGGACACACTCGGACCTAGAAGTGAACTATCACTTGACAAGAAAACGAAAACATCTATAAGATGTATAAATTATAACAATACAGAAGGATGTACGATCATCCTCCTATTAACAATTTGTAAAGATTCTCACGTCCAAAAGTTCTGCATCGATGGTTCTTCTAGGATCTATCCTATTAACCATCGATGTAGTACTTTTGGGCTATTCTTCTCATCTTGGAGGGCAGGGAGTCATCGTCGTAATGACCTCCCGGCCACCCCCAAGCATGAGGTGAGAACCTTTCATCGATACAACTTGATTACAGGGTGTTTACAAAAACGGACGAATTCCAAACGGTGAATTCGTTACAATATTGAGTTAATACTTAAATTTAATTCAATAAACTATTTCAGACAAAATATTGATTTAGTATTTCAATTTTAAAATATTAATAATAAAGTCAATTTTTATTTGGTGTTCCTGTCCTTAACTGGATTCCGTATAAATTCACCTAAACACATTTAATTTCAATTCATTTAACTCATGTGTGTGTACACGGTATTAAATTAAATTAAGGTTATTTATTTTGTCCACAAAAGATTTTATTT
Organism: Brachycybe producta; assembly: GCA_036925085.1. Classification (NCBI taxonomy): domain Eukaryota; kingdom Metazoa; phylum Arthropoda; class Diplopoda; order Playtdesmida; family Andrognathidae; genus Brachycybe; species Brachycybe producta. Next base: position 3,243,173 of record JAUPFP010000003.1, read on the forward strand.
TAAAAACTTCTATAACTCCTAATTAACTTATAACTCCCATTCTGTCTTTCAGGTGCAAAATGAACAGAAATCTTAAATTGTGTTTTAGAAACTAGAAGGGTAGTTTTATCATTTATGGTGATTTTTAAAATGTAAAACTAGGGCTATCGATATTTTTGAAAAATCGAAATCGGTCCGATATTTTTTTAAATCGATTTTAACGATATATCGAAAAATCGAATAAAAATAAAATTATCGAAAAAGTGAAAAAAAAATCAAAATATCGAAAAAATGAAGAAAAATCGAAAAAAAAATAAAATATTGAAAAATGAAGAAAAATAAAAAAAAAATCGAAAATTTCAAAATATTGAAACAAATCGAAATATCGAAAAACCGAAAGTGCGAACCCAAAGCAGTTGCTGCTTGCTGTTGCTGCTAATAGCAAGCAGCAACCAGCGGCTTGTAAACCAGCCTAGTGTGAATGCGCCTTAAAAGTGCAATGATATACATGTGGCTTAATTCTCAGAGCTGTTTGGATTGGTTGCTGGTGACGATGTTAATACCCCGTGTTTTAAACCCTTCAAACCCCTACAACCCCTTATGACGTGTCCGCAAACACTGTTTATTTCCCCATCTACTAAATAAGGGGCTTGTAAAATAGACAATAATAAAAAAGCGCAAAGTAAACTAACTTTAGCTCTCTTTCTTTTTATATATTTTAAATTAAACAAACAACCACCGAAAATTGTGTTTTCTTTATTCAAAAACATGAATCAAGACACAACGAGTTTCACACCATCTAGTGACAGATGAGTGTTTTAAAAAGTAGAATAAGCTTCATACTTAGAAATATTTCTACTTCATGTTAGGCTTATGTTAGGCTTAAGATGGTTTTATTTTATGAACAGCTAGCTGAATTTCGAACTCTTGATTATTCTGCCAGTCAAAAGTGTCAAAATGAAGCGAAACTATGAAGTGTTTTAGACAGGCAGTTAGAAATCGGGACAAACAGAAGTTGGCTCTGCCCTTGTTATGACGACGGGCAACTTCTAATTGGCTGGTTATGTAGTCTGACTTTGAAAAGGGCGTAGCATGTGACGTCAGACTACATAACAAGCCAATTAGAAGTTGCCTGTCGTCTTAACAAGGGCTGAGCCAACTGAAGTTCTGACCTATTTCTAACTGTCTGTGTGTTTTAGAAACTAGAAGGGTAAGCTCAATCACTTTAGAGCCTAGATACAGCATTTAATTCAAAATGTCTCCGAATGTAGGCGCTGCAATCGTTTTTGGATTTAAAAATGTTTTTTAACGTTTGTTTTTTTCTCCTACAGGTTTGAAGTCACATAATAGTCAATTAAACTTTCGTCTATAAAAGTTTATTTTGAAAGATATCAAACATGAAAATATTATGAAGCTACCCTTCTAGTTTCTAACACACTTTCTAATTTCTCTTAATTTTTTTCCTGAAACCACAGAATAACCAGTAACCAATAACAACTTTTAATGCAATTCAACTTGCAAATGCAAGTTTAAGTCACATAAAAAGTTGCATTATAAGTTGAATTGCATTAAAAGTGCTATTGTCATAGGAGGGCTTTATGTGACTGAGGTACCTTTTCTAGTTTCTAAAACACTTTCTAGTTTTTTTTTTAAATCTGCACTTCTGAAAGACAACAAAATAATGAAGAGTTCAAAAAATCAGCTCTGTTCATCCAACTTTGGATTCCATTGTAGACACGATATGTAACAACAACAGTAACATCTTATGATACTTGAACCTTTCTTCTTCTCCTTTTAAGAAAGATATTCTTTATGCATTTCACATTTGTCCTTTTTTACAACTAAAAAAGAGAAGAGAATTTCAACCCTTGTGTCAAAAAGTATTATACTTTGACAAGATATCAACCAAAGTAGAATAAAAAGGCATCCATACTTAAGGAAACATTTTATCCAAAGTCAAATAGATGGACAAGAATCATTTGCATGTGGGCCATATATATATATATATATATATATATATATATATATATATATATATATATATATATATATATATATATATATATATATATATATATATATATATATATATATATATATATATATATATATATATATATATATATAAATAAATATATATATATATATATATATATATATATATATATATATATATATATATATATATATATACAGGCATCTGTAGACAGCCTCAGTATTTCTTTGGCTCCGCCCTTTTATGAGCGTCAGACCAAATATCAACCAATTAGAAATTGATAAGGGCGGGGAATGTGACATCAGACCCAGTAACAAACCAATTAGAAAATTGATGGCGCTCATATAAAAGGACGGGGACAACACAATTTTACTGCTGGGCACACTTGCCTGTCACCTATGGAGGTTGCAGGCGCCATCTACCTTGCATTTACACAAGCATTTTTCTACGGAGCCTTCTTTAGAACCAAACCATCAAAAAAAATGTTTAACAAGTTGAACAACCAAATTTCTAAGCCACAAATGACACTGGCCAATTGTACCCAGCATTAAAATTTCTTTTGCTCCGCCCTTTTATGAACGTCATCAATTTTCTAATTGGTTTGTTACTTGGGCTGATGTGACATGCTCCACCCTTTTCAGTTTCTAATTGGGTTGTTACTTAGTCTGACGCTCATAAATGGGTGGGGTAAAAAAAAATCTAATGCTGGGCACAATTGCCTGTCAAATGACCCTTTTTAACGCCCCTTGAGAGCCAATAGGCTGCTCACCCCTTTATGACTACTCCTTAAGTCCAGTCATATCACTTTTGACTTTTCTTTTAGTTTATCAATGTAAATTTAAGCTAAAGGATGTTGAGAGATATATTGCATAAGTTTTTTTTTTTTAAAAAAAAGCTAAGAGAGATAGAAAGAGGCTATCTTTTTTCTGAATGAAAAAAACCCCCATGAAATCCAAAAAATATATAGAAAAAAATGCACTATGAGGGTGGGTGAGAGGTTATAAGGGGGGAGGGGAGGGGGTAGTAAATCCAAAAAGAAGAAGAAGAAAAGAAATCTTCCAAGACAGATGTAGGGATAAAACATATCCGGGGACAGATTGGTACATTACGACATTTCTAGTATAGATATCTTTGTTCCCATAGAACATGCATACAAATGTACCATTTTTACATTATATGGCGGAGCTCTATCTATATGCTTCTCATATCTGGAGATAAAAACGAGAAAGAAAACCTGAAAAGGAAGGATTTTTAAGCTATTTTTTTTACAATAAGAAAACTAGGAAAAGTAGAAATTTCAAATTCAGGACCAAAACTAAAAAAAAAAACTACTGATAACAAATATGACCAAGGGCTCATGAGGCCTTTTAACCAGTGCTTAACGGGCCACCATACATGTTTATTAAAACCTTGCCTTTTTAAGGGCAAGATCTCACACGCTGAAAGAAAAATGTAGATCTGAAAAAGGAATTTATCTAGGAGTTTGAAGGGGGGGGGGGGGGGGACCGCAATTTTTCGGGTTTCATTATTGAAAACCGCGGATAATTTACCTCTTCTAGTTTCTAATACACTTTTTCTAGTTTTTCTTCATTTTGTTCTTCTGAAAGATGAAAGATGATGATTACTGCTTTTTGGACTTTGTTGTCTCTCTGCCATAGGCCATTTGAGCTTCTTGCAGAGTATTAATTCAAATTCAAATAGAATAATAAGGAGCCTCAATTACCGAAAAAAAGTCATATCTTATGATGTCACTCCTTGGTGTTGTATTATTTTATGATTGTCATTTTAACTGACAACAATTGTCACAAATTCATAATAATATTTTTTTTTAAATTTGCTTTTGTAACTGTCACAAGCTTTATGAGCTAGAAATGACAATTTACTGTCATTATTGTCATATGACAGTCTTAGATTTTCTTTCTGTTAAGCCTCGTTTTCACAGTGGCGATAGTTCTTTCGTGAGAGTAGCTGTCATGAAAGTTCACTCTCACGATAGCAACTGTCTATACATGTGTTGAAGTAACCGTGATAGTTGTGTCACATGACACTGACGTCTTACTTCACAGATATCATTGAGTCAACAACAGTGTTGCCTCTCTGTCTCTCTCACCCTCCAGAAGCCAAATTTCCCTACAAAGTTGGTATTTCCCTACAAGCGGTCACAACAACTATTACTATCGCGACAGGACTATCAACTATCTATAAGCCCCGTTTTCACGATGATAGGTTGTCACGATAGTTGCTGTCATGAGAGCAACTATCGCGAGAACTATCATCGTGAAAACCACATGATAGTCACTATCACACTGTTGCGACAGCAACCATCATAACTACCTCGTTTGACTAGATAGTTGATAGTACTGTCGCAATATAGTAATAGTTGTTGAGTGACCGCCGTTTTGTAGGGAAAAATATCCACTTTGTAGGGAAATTTGGCTTCTGGATGGAGAGAGAGAGGCAACACTGTTGTTGACTCAATGATATCCTGTGAAGTAGACGTGTCACACTGTCATGTGACAGAAATATCACGTTACTTCTAGACGTGTAGACAGTTGCTATCGTGAGAGTGAACTATCACAACTTTCATGACAGCTACTCTCATGATAGAACTATTACAACTTTCATGACAGCTACTCTCACGATAGAACTATTACAATTTTCATGACAGCTACTCTCACGATAGAACTATCACAACTTTCATGACAGCTACTCTCACGATAGAACTATTACAACTTTCATGACAGCTACTCTCACGATAGAACTATCGCCACCGTGAAAACGAGGCTATAGTCAAACGAAATAGTTGTGATAGTTGCTATCGCAACAATATGATAGTGACTATCAGTGGTCTTCACGATCATAGCTGTTCTCATGACAGCAACTATCGTGAAAACTATCATCGTTAAAAACGAGGCTCCAGATTTCTATTTGCGTCTAAATGTATATTATAAACTAGAAAGGTTAGAAATCTCTCAAAATTTAGACTTTTGAGAGATTTCTAACCTTTCTAGTCTATAATATACATCTATACTAAATGAAACACACCCACATATATTATATGAGTTAGGAGGAGGAGGAGGGAGGCTAGGAGTTAGAAACTTCCGTTGTTGGCATATATAAATAGTGTATGTATGGCAATGAAGAAGAACATGGGAATGAAAAATTGAGCGGGTAATTACTGCAGAATTCTTAATGGATATTGAATTACCTCACAATGCAATAAAAGCAAATTGATGTCACATGTATTAAATTTAGAACCACCAACTCTGAAACACACACACACACATGACAGACAGACAGACACACGAAAACCTTTTATTTGCTTTCAAACCCAGGCCGATTTTTATTACTGTATATATATGTTACCGGCAATGTATGAAATGCAGGCATTGTGTATATGACGCATCCATTTCGGTGTAATTGTCCATTACACGAAGATTGGCCTTGATATAAATGCAAAACGCGAAATGGACAGACATTTCGTGTAATGGGAACAATTACATCAAATGGATGCGTACATATATATAATGCCTAGGAAATCTATAGAATACTGTAAATGGAGTGTCAAAGTATGGAAACGTTTAATATTTCACACATTTAATAGGCATTCTATGCAATGCCAAAAGGTAAACTGGCAAAGTATAAAATACTTCTGCTCTTGTTCTCGTAGCTTTTATTCAGTTTTAGCTCTTCATGTAGCTTTTATTCAGTTTTAGCTCTTGTTCATGTAGCTTTTATTCAGTTTTAGCTCTTGTTCATGTAGCTTTTATTCAGTTTTAGCTCTTGTTCATGTAGCTTTTATTCAGTTTTAGCTCTTGTTCTTGTAGCTTTTATTCAGTTTAGCTCTTGTTCTTGTAGCTTTTATTCAGTTTTAGCTCTTGTTCATATAGCTTATATTCAGTTTTAGCTCTTCTTCATGTAGCTTTTATTCAGTTTTAGCTCTTGTTCATGTAGTTGTTATCGTGGCCCAAACGGCCCACAATTATGATGTTTTTTAATCAAAAAACACTAGTTAGAGGCTAGAACTCTTAATTGACACCTGATAATATCCAAACATCTAGCCTCTAACCAGCCTTTTTATTAGAAAAAAAAATCATAATTGCATCTGCTCTAATGATGATGATAATAATTACTTTACAATTGGCACTTAAGGCCACAGATTGAGGAATATTTCCTTTGATATTTTGCATAAAAATCCGAAACCTACTTATAATAGTTTTGAAATTATATAAAAAAAATGTAAAAATAGCAATTTAGACAATTTTGAAGCGAAAAAAACAAAAATTAAGGAATGTCAGCTATTTACAATGCAATTCCAAACATAAGTCTGTTTTTTCCCTCCATTTCTATGAAAAATTACACAAAAAAAAAGGAGAGAAAAGATTCAATTTGATGAATGAATAGAAAACAGCGCCCTCTATCTTAGCAGCGACCTTAGAAGCCAAGAGGAATAAGTGATATTTTTATGTTATGTTAATAACAAAAATATGTTAATTAATAATTTTTTTGACTGTTTTGATAAATGTCGATAACAGAAATGCTAATAAAAATGTTTTCGACAAAAAATGTTAGTAGCATGTCGGCAGGAAACTGCTCCCACGAGTATAGGATGTTATTAACAGTGTTGACAACAGAAATAACTTGCTAGTAACAATTTTGCTATCAACATCCTTTGATCAGGAACAGCCTTCAAGAACGGTCGCAAAATTTCTGCTCTTAACAAAGTTAGCAACAATACTATTTGAGAATGTTAATGGAAAAAGTAACAAAAAAATTAATAACAAAATGTTATTAACATTTCTAGAGACATTTAAAAATATTAATAAGCAAATGTTATCAACAAAATAAGGCTGATAACAAAAGTTAATAACATTTTCTAGACCGATTTTTATTATTTGTTAAAAAACATTGCTAATAACACGTGTTTTCAGCAATGTTATCTCCGGTGTAATTCCGCCTTTAACTCAATTTACTAAGGCCAGGTGCAAATTAGGCAACAATGGAAGCTTGGCAACCAACAACAGTCTCCAGCAACTGTTGCTCGTGACACTACACTAGTGCCACCGCTGCATTTGCAGGCACCAAACTGAACTAGCATTTGACGACTTGGAGTCGCCTTCATACATTTTGCAGCGCCATCTATTGTATAACCTAATAACCTAACCTAAAGACTATCAACATAAAAGATGACTCGAAGTCGGATGTTCCAAGTCTCCTGATGCAACTCCAAATTGGTAGTTGCCAGTTGGCAACAGTAGTAAAGTGGATGTTCCCTCTGCTCAATATGGTGGAGCAGAGGTGAAGCAACCAACCATTGTGTGTGACAGCAACCACTTTTCTTGTCACGTGATCTTGATTTTTGGTTGCTGGTTGCTCACTCATTTAGTTCCCTAATTTGCGCCAGGCGTTAAGCCTCGTTTTCACGATAAATGCTGTCATGAGAGCAGCAACTATCGCGAGAACTATCATCGTTGAAAACCAACATGGTAGTCACTATCACACTGTTGCGATAGTCACTATCACAACTATCTCGTTTGACTATAGATAGTTGAATAGTACTGTCGCAATATAGTAATAGTTGTTGAGTGACCTCTGCCTGTAGGGAAAAATATTCAACTTTGGAGGGAAATTTGGCTTCTGATGGGAGGGAGAGAGAGACAACACTGTTGTTGACTCAATGATATCCTGTGAAGTAGACGTCACACTTGTCATGTGACACAACTATCACGGTTACTTCAAGACATGTAGACAGTTGCTTATCATGAGAGTGAACTATCGCAACTTTCATGACAGCTACTCTCACGATAGAACTATCGCCACCGTGAAAACGCGGCTTTTAGAAACATTACTTTGGTTCACTTATTCCTGTTGGCTTCTCTAAGTCCCAGGCTTTATATTATTTGTTAATGTGATGATAACATATTGTATAGAGTTAATTTATCAACATCCTCCTCCTTTCTCAATTCCCCCCAAAAATAGGCTAAATTGCATTTCAAGCTTCATTTAAGCGTTTTGTTCTGCAGCTGATAAAACAAAAATACAGCAACAAAAAAAAAATCACATTTATATACAAAATGCATTACGATAATTATTATTATTATTTGTTCGTTTTTTTTTTTTCTGAAAGTCTATTCAGATTACATTTCGTTTTTATTTTTCGAGGAGAAATAACAAAATTAGATATGGATGCGCTAAATAAATTTTAATAATAATAATAATAATAATAAAAAGCTCAATAAACAAATTAATTCATTGGAAGAAGAAAAAAAAAGAGCTGAGAGTTTTTCACTGATTATTATTCTGCATTTTAAGAAACAAATTCAAAGTGTTTTTACAAACTAGAAGAGTAAAACACACTTTAAGAGGCTACAGTCGTATATTCGTAATACCTAGTACGTACACACCTGAAAATTTAAATGCAATTAAATAATAAACGTGTTCTACAGAGCCCTGTGAAGGACAAACAAACAATATGTCGAATTCAATTTAATTCAGTTAATAATCTGAAAAATATTGAGTCAATACTTAAATATAATTCAATAAACTATTTGACAAAATATTGATTTAGTATTTCAATTTAAAATATTAATAATTAAAGTCAACTTTTATTTGGTGTTCATGTCCTTAACTGGATTCCGTATAAATTCACATAAACACAATTAATTTGAATTCATTTAACTCACACGTGTGTACAAGGTATAAAACCAGAGCTTTATAGCGCTTTATTTTGAAGTACCTATATGGCTTCAAAGCTAAAGATTGAGTTAGTATAAAGGTGGCGCTACATGCGACGGGCATCTGTAGACAGCTTCAGAATTTCTTTGGCTCCACCCTTTTATGAGCGTCATCCATTTCTAATTCGTTTGTTACTGAGTCTGATGTCACATGCCCCGCTCCTTTTTTATTCCTTATTGGTTGATATTTGGTTTGACGCTCTTAAAAGAGGGTGGAGCCAAAAATTCTGATGCTGTCTACAGATAACTGTCTACATGCGCGCGCAATAACGCAAAAGAGCTGTCGTACACAAAAGAGCGAGTTAGAGGACGTCACTATACAGTGACGTCATCACTCACAACTTCTTGTTAAAACTCGCTTAAAAAGTTAAAATAACTCACCTAACTGTCATAAAAGCAACTTATTTGACACATTTCAATAGTTTTATATAGTTTAAGACACTTTTACGCGATAGAAATCACTTAAAAAACGCGTTTACTAGTAAAATTGCACGGCGATAAAAAATGGCTGCAACACTTTCACCGACACCAAGAACAATAAATGAAAAAATCGAAAACAGGTGACATGATTTCATAAAATACGAAGTCACTTTATTTGTACGAAAGTGTACTAATATGGCGGCGTCCATCACATTAGGATCTATACGTTTACGGGTGCCATATTGGTTCACTACTTTCCTTCGTTTGCATTGATTTCTGATACGAGTCTTGGCTTGAAATAGTTATTATGCAATAAGTGGTTCATACCCTTCCAACTGTTAACTATTATTTTTCTAGGTGGCTTTTGTATCCTATTATCTAATCTGAGCACTGAGATTCACCCAAATTACAGAAATTTCAATGTATTAATCAGTAATCTAACTGCTCCAAAATTCCTTATGACGTTTTGATTTGCATAAATCAAGGGCAAAAAAAATACTATTTTCTCTCCGAAATTAAGATTATTTTCAAATAATAAACCAAATCACTTAATTAAAACTTCGGTTTTAAATAATTTTAAATGTTTACGTAATGTATGTAATTTTAAAAAATAAACGATTTTATAGTTCAGTTTGAAAAATTACCCATTTTTTTTTGGTTTTTCCATTGACATTTTTTGAAAAACTATTTTCGGCCTTTTTTTCAAACTTGTCATAAAAAGTTTATTTTGACAAATATCATCATGAAAAAAACTTTTAGCATTATCACTAACTATTCCAGTTTCTAAAACACTTTGAATTTTTTCGTAATGTTTTTCCTGAAAAACGTTCGCTTGAAAAATAGCAATTTGCTCAAAATCACAGGTGGGAGGAAGCGATCTCCATAAAACAGAATAGCCAGCACAGTGGCGCCATCTGGAAAGGGGGGAGACGAAACCAAAATAAATATCTATAGAGCCACCATAATGTAAGAGGAATATTTTAGGACGTGGAGCCCCACTTTAAAAAGAAAAATCTCTCACGACCCACTCTTTTAATATAAAGTCCACCCCTTCTAATGAGCCTTCAAGAAAACAAACGTATTGGAAAATCATCGACCACCGCCACGTTTCACCCACTTTTCCCACCCCACACCCACCCTTGTAGGGTTTTTTTTTCCTTTCTAGCCGACAACTTTCAAGTTGAACCACTTTAGTCAAACTGATTTATCTCAAATAATGACCAAAAGGATTTTCATTGACAACAAACAAACGAGAAATTCAGAACCTCTTCCCAACAATGTTCTCTACTCTCCTCCTCAACCTCCCCCCATCATAAGACATATTGGACACTATTTATTCAGTTCCATGGATTTGAGAAAATCTTCAAGATTTTGTTAAGAAACAGAGAAATGGCCACCATTTGTTACACAACTCCCACCCCCTTAAATACCCTCAAACACCCCCTTCATTTTTTTTTATTCCAACCTCAAACACACATCAATTTTAAGGCTTAAGGTTGTGAGGGCCGAAATGAGAAATGTCCATATCCAGAAAAAATGTTGAAAGAAAATCTGTAATTGAGCAAAATAGACCACACATACAACCAATAGTAAGGATTGCTTCACACGGACCACATTGTCGCCTTGTCCCATATAAAGTGGTGTTTTTTTAAAAAAGACCATTGATTATATTGATGGTGTTCCCGCACGAGCCACTGCAACAATTTTTTTTTTGCAACAAAGTGGCGATGAGTGGTTTAGTCCTGCCACAAGTGGCGACTAACACTGGTTTGTCACAGGCAATTAGAAATCGGGACAAACAGAAGTTGGCTCCGCCCTTTTTATGACGAACGGTAACTTCTAATTGGTTTCTTGTTTGGTTCAACGTTGAAAAAGGCGGAGCATGTGACGTCAGACTACATAACCAACCAATTAGAAGTTGCCGTTCGTCATAAAAAGGAAGGAGCCAACTTCTGTTCATCCCGTTTTCTAATTGCCTGTCTTAACACGCGGTTTTAAGAACATTTACATTTTTCAAGCAAACGTTTTTCACAGGCATCTGTAGACAACTTCAGAATTTCTTTGGCTCCGCCCTTTTATGAGCATCATAAATTTCTAATTGGTTTGTTACTGGGTCTGATGTCACATACCCCGCCCTTTTTATTTCTAATTGGTTGATATTTGGTCTGACGCTCATAAAAGGGCGGAGCCAAAAAAATTCTGAAGCTGTCTACAGATGCCTGTGAAAAAAACGTTCGCTTGAAAAATGTAAATTTTCTTAAATTTTCTAATTGCCTGTTAAATTTTCACAGTTGCCAGTCCCAGAGAGTAATGGTCTAAGATTTAACCTTAGACTATTACTTTACTGGACTGGCAACTCCCTATCTTCTCCATGTTAAAGCGTTGAATTGCATGTTCTTAGGCAAAAGTGATGCCAGCGCCGTCTGGTGCATTAATTTTACAGAAAATCGGAGTGAAAGTCTGTTTTTTTGTGTGTGGTTCGACGTTGATTGATGTGACGTCAGAGTACATAACCAACCAATTAGAACGTCAGAGTACATAACCAACCAATTAGAAGTTGCGTTCGTCATAAAAGGGCGGAGCCAACTTCTGTTCGTCCCTCCCGATTTCTAATTGCCAATGTAGTTCTTCATCGGCCATACTTTTTATACTAATATATAAAAAATACACCCTACATAGCTACAGAATGAACTCGTCCAAAACTTAACTTTTACCACAGAATAAGGAGACATACAGAAGGGAAACTCTCGTGCGGCGCCTTTGAAGTTGCTGTGACAGAATTTCATGACCTTGGACTGAAAGCTTCTCATATTTTAACCGGTTACTTGATAGCCGCCACTGTTAAATGTATTACTGCGTGTGTGAAAGTAATACATTTCAAAATGGCGTTTGTAACCAGTTACTTGATAGCCGCCATTTTGGGATGTATTACTGCGTATGTGAAAGTAATACATTTCAAAGTGTGGCAGCGCCGCACATGCGCAGAAAAAATTCTTGTCACAAGTTAATTGCTCATTTTCCCTTCTGTATGTCTCCTTATTCTGTGCTTTTACTATCAAGTTCATATACCATACTCCCACTAGAGGCGCCACTTGGAAAATGATGATGCAAAACTGTCAAACACAAAATTTCGGGAGTTGCCAGTCCAGTAAAGTAATAGTCTAAGATTTAACATTATGACATGATGATGTGCTAAAAAATAAAAGGTTGATCACCACGAACAAAACAACTTTTAGCTTAGAAATTGTTTATGAACCATGAAAACGAAATTCAAACAATCTAAAGGAAAAATGCCCTTGTGATAAATAAAACTTCTCTGATGCCTCATATCATTGTACATTGTTATATTATAGCAGATTTTGAACTTTTAAAGGCAATACCCCATACCAGCCCCCCCCCATGTATAGGCCTATATATAATAATAATAAAAACAACATCTGTTGACTTTATGCATTACTAAAGATGATGAGAAAAGACAAGAAAAAAGACTTCATTCAAACAAAAGCTATTAGAATACAGCATGTTACAAAATGTAAAACTTCCCAAAAATCCAATTACCCAAAAGTATCAAAAATACTGACTCTGTTAAATAGTTTAAAGTGCTACAAATGTGGCACACTCGATTAACACCTGTATTATTGGTGTTTATGCAATTTGCGACTTGTTAGATTTAGGCACTTAATTCATTTTGGCACTTATTCACCTTGGCACTGTTTTAGTTTGGCACTTGTTACAGTTTGATGTTGGTTTAGTTTTGTATTGGTTCAGTTTGGCACTTCTCCAGCTTGATGTTTGTTCAGTTTGGTGTTGATTCAGTTTGGCACTGGTTTAGTTTGGTACTTGTTTAGATTGGCACTTGCTCAGTTTGATGTTTGTTTAGTTTGACATTTATTCATTTGGCACTTGTTCAGTTTGACATTTGTTCAATTTAGTGTTGGTTCAGTTTGATGTTTATTCAGTTAGCATTGGTTCAGTTTGACGTCTGTTCAGTTTGGCACTTGTTTAGTTTGGTACTTGCTTACTTTAGAACATGTTCCATTTCTTGATTGATTTTTGCATATATTAAGTTGCCAATTGTTCAAATTGGCTCATTTTTCAGTTTAGCCTTAAAACCAGCGCCACTATATTGAAGTACTGGCTTGTTTTAAAGGAACTTGCTTCCAGAGGATGCTGTACATGGGGAACTTTTCATTTTGGAGAGTTCATAATACCTTGTAACACAGTCATGAGTTAAATGAATTCAAATTAAATGTGTTTAGGTGAATTAGACGGAATCCAGTTAAGGACATGAACCCCAAATAAAAATTGACTTTATTATTAATAATTTAAAATTGAAATACTAAACCAATATTTTGTCAATAGTTTATATGATTTAAATATTAACTCAATATTTTCAGATTATTAACTGAATAAATTGAATTCGACATATTGTTCATTTGACCTTCACAGGGGGCTTTGTAGAACGTGTTTAATGTTTAAATGCAATTAACTGTGTATGTGTGTCCAGGGTATATAAGGGCTCTCTTTTCAACAATGTAGCTATTGTTAGTTATTATAACAAAGCAATTTGAAATCATGCTGCTGCTTTTGAAATTTGTTGTCCCTCTGCCATAGGCCATTTGAGCTGAGATCAGAGTATTAATTCAAATTCTGCACAATGCCTACACAACTTTATAGAGATTCGACTAAGAGTGCCGGAGGTTTTTTGTTTTTGTTTAAATTGACTAGTAACTTTTCAAAGTACCTTATTTTCTCACTTTGACATAAAAGAGTCTTGTTACCAAGACATATATAAAGTAAACTTTATCGATTTGACTTGACCAACAAAGCTAAAGCAATTTACTCTCTCAGATAGATAGATAGAGAGAGAGAGAGCGAAAAAATGGTAGTAAAAGTAGTAGAAGTAGGAGGAGAAAAACAAACAAATATAATATTTGATTAACAAATGAGGTACATTTTCCTATCCAAAAAAAAAAAGTGGACTTGAGGCAAATTCCCTTTTTCAAAATGTATTTCTATATTGGGGGACCTTCTTCTCCTGCCATCAAATAAACAAACAAATGTTTAACTTTTAACAATGATGGTTTAAAGCTCAATTTTAACCAATTGCTAGTTTAGGTTGTTGTTTTTAAAATAAAATAAAAAAAAGATGGAGAGAAAAATCGGTTTTATGTGAATAATAAAAAAATATATATAAATATTATGGTGGTGGTGATCGTTCTTATTTTATAACTTGTAATAAAGTTAACCATTTTTGGTTTAAATAAAAAGCATTGTTAAAAGTTGTTTGATCAATGATAAGATTTCATAGAGAAAATAAATTCACATACAATATAGCAATGGAATATGCTATTGTCCCTCTGCAATAGGCCTATTTGGCTGCTAGCAGCGTATTAATTATAAGTGTGATTGTAATTGTATTGAGAATAGAAACTTTTGCTTATTCTAACATTTTAGAAGCAAACTTATAAATAAATTGAAAGTGGTTTAGAAACTAGAAGGGTAACTTTAATCAAAGAGTATTTTCCTGTTGTTATCTTTCAAAATAAACTTTTTATAGAGAAAATTTAAACAATGTCGTCTGCCTAAAGTAAATTGAAGATGTTTTAGAAACTAGAAGGGTAACTTCAATCAGTTAAAGAGTATTTTCCTGTTGTTATCTTTCAAAATAAACTTTTTATAGACAAAAATTAAACAATATCGTCCGCCTAAAAAATTGAATGTGTTTTAAAAAGTAGAAGGGTCGCTCAATCAATTAAATAGTATTTCATTTTCATATCTTTCAAAATAAACTTTTTAATATACAAAAATTAAAAAATATAATCTGCTTAAAGTAAATTAAAAGTGTTTTAGAAACTAGAAGGGTAGCTCAATCACTTAAGGAGGTATTTTCATGTTGTTATCTTTCAAATTAAACTTTTTTCTTAAGTTTGAAAATAACCTATCTCTAAGCAGACGATAATTTAAATTTGTTGTCTATAAAAAGGTTTATTTTGAAATATATTAGTTTGGCCCCTATGTAATGGTAATCACTGCTAACCCTTCATCTTCTTGAAGCCTCTAAACAGGATTTCAACTTACCTGTTCAAGATTACACAATAAAATATGGTTTTTCTCTAGGTTAGTACCCTGCACAAAAGAGGGTACTCACAAGTGGAAGTACCAAGTTATCTTCTTGAATTTGGTCCTTTGCTTCTTCTAGTTTTTTTCTTCTTTCTTTCTATTCTTCCACCCCACAAAAAAAACACCTACTGATTGTCAATCAACGTCTGGAGTATCATTTTAACAGATTGTAACACAGTTTGTTCCCTATGTGTATACAACATACTGTACAAGACCATCACTTTCCCAGATTAAACACACACTCTTAATACCCTCTAACCCCCCCCCCCCCTCTCTAACTTCACTTCCATTTAACTAACCTCCACCCCCAACCCCCATTTTTTCCGAATAGTACAATACAAATGTATACAAGGACTACAACAATAATGATACAACCCTCCTCCTCCACCCAATCCATTTCACATTGTCACGAAAAGGGACAAAAGAAACAAAATACTTTAGATTAAAGGGATAGAGAGAGAGAGAGAGAGAGAGAGAGAGAGAGAGAAAGAAAGGAAGGTTAATTAAATTAATCGAATAATGGAATGAACTAAAATCATAATGGTGTGTGTGGGGGTGGGGTGGGGGAGGGGAGGGAAGGGAGAGCTCAACACGAAATAGATTTTATGGTGGTGAGAAAAAAATATCGATTGTAGCGCCATCTATTCGTAAAGTAAGCAAATTATTGAATAAAATTAATTTGACCACTCTTGGTAAAAATATTAAATAAAAGCTAAATTAAAGCTTTTATCAGGTTCCATTCTTGTCCAGTTTAACTAATGTCCAGTTTAATTCACGTCAAGCTTAGTAATTGTCCAGCTTAACTAGTGTCCAGTTTAGTTATTGCTCAGTTTAGTTCTTATTCAGTTTTGTTAATGCTTAGTTTAATTCTCAGCCAGTTTAGTAGCTTAATTTTTGTTTAGTTTTTTTTGTCCAATTTAGTTCTATTCCAGTTTAGCTCTTGTCCAGTTTTACTCTTGTTCAGTTTAGCACTTTTGCAGTTCAGTTCTTAAGTTTAACTCTTTTCCAGTTAAGAACTGAACTGCAAAAGGGCTAAAGTTTAACTCTTGTCCAGTTTAGCCTTATTGCAGTTCAGTTCCTAAGTTTAACTCTTGTCCAGTTTAGCTCATGTCCAGTTTAGCACTTATAAAAATCATCTGTTGTAACGTTTAACTATTTTCCAATTCATGTGTTATTCAGTTTAGCTTTTGTCCAGTTTGGCTCTAGTCCAGTGTAGCTCTTGTCCAGTTTAGCCCTTTTGCAGTTCAGTTCTTAAGTTTAACTCTTTTCCAGTTTAGCTCTTGTCCAGTTTAGCTCCTTTCCAGTTTAGCTCTTGTCCAGTTTAGATCTTGTCCAGTTTAGATCTTGTCCAGTTTAGCTCCTTTCCAGTTTAGCTCTTGTCCAGTTTAGCCCTTTTGCAGTTCAGTTCTTAAGTTTAACTCTTTTCCAGTTTAGCTCCTGTCCAGTTTAGCTCCTTTCCAGTTTAGCTCTTGTCCAGTTTAGATCTTGTCCAGTTTAGATCTTGTCCAGTTTAGCTCCTTTCCAGTTTAGCTCTTGTCCAGTTTAGATCTTGTCCAGTTTAGCACTAATCATCTGTTGTATATGTAATGTTTAACTATTTCCCAATTCATATGTTATTCAGTTTAGCTTTTGTTCAGTTCTGATTCTTGATGGCTAGTCCAGTTTAGCCCTTGTCCAGTTTAGCATTATTTTTTTCTTCATCTCTGCTCTTTCACTTACTATTTCTAAAGATGATTTTCTACTTATGCTTCATAGATAATGTTTAATACCATCATAGAATGGCAGTTAAATTGGGGGTGGTCCTATTTTCCAACCATTGATCACCCATATTATAGTGAGGGGGGCCCCCATATAAGTAGCCCATGTATTAAATATTTGAGAGAGGAGGACCATGAGGAGGAGGGGAGGGGGAAGGGGAGAGAGTAATTGATAACACACTTCTGTAGGGTCAATATATAATCTCCTCCAGGGGGCCTAAACGAACGCATAAAACTCAATATAATAGTACTATATGTACATAAAGAATCATAGAATATGATGTCCGAACATAAATATGAACAATACAGGGTGAACTACTATTAACATTCCATTACTATTTATGTAATGGGCTCGGATTTTTATGCAAATATCAAGTAGATATTTCTCAATCTGTGGCCCAAGCGCCAATTGTGATGTAACAATCCTGATTAGAGATTAACCAACCATTATGATTTATTTTTTCAATCAAAAACACTCGTTAGAGGCTAGAACTTTCTAGTTGACAAATGATAGTAACCAGACATCTCTAGTCTCTAACCAGCCTTTTTTTTTAAATTAGAAACAGCATAATTGCAGTTGCTCTAATGATGGCACGTGGGCCACAAATTGCGAAACATTTGTTTTTGGATATTTGCATAAAAATCCGAGTCCTAATAAATGATTGATTTGTAGAGAAGAAAATTTGTTATTGATTTTGAATTGAAAACAAAACAAACCCGAAACAACTGTCAGCAGTAACTCAAGACAAAACCACAACAAATTTGTGACACAAAACACAAACAAATTTGGGTTTTGTTTTTGTTTCTATTGCTGTCCTTTACGTAAACTACGCAACTGTTCTGTTGTTGTTTTAATACTAACTGTCCACAACTGCAACAGACAACAGTTGACAAAATGTTGCATAATACTGAGACAAAACAAAAACCTCTTGAAGTTTACCGACTTGCGGCGGGACATGGAATTGTTTGTAAAATTGCAGACAATACAAAAAAAAATACAAAAGTCGCAGTAATGTTTTAGAATTGTTGCCAATTTGTCTCTCGAAACACTTGAGTTTCTGTTTTGTTTGTGTTGTGTAAGTTTGATGTGGACGTGGCCTTAAAACCAAACAAACCAGAAACAATTGTCAGCATGTACTCAAGACGAAACCACAAGAAATTTGTGACAAAACACAAACAAATTTGGATTTTGTTTTTGTTTCTGTAGCTGTCCTTACGGGTAAACTACGCAACTGTTCTGTTTTAATGATAACCATCCACACTGTACAGACAATAGTTGACAAAATGTTGCGTAATACAGAGAGAAAACATAAACATTTGTTTGATGTTTACCGACTTGCGGCGGGGCATGGAATTGTTTGTGAAACTGCAGATAAAACAAAACACAAAAGTCGCAGAAATGTTTTAGAATTGTCGCCAATTTGTCTCTCGAAACACTTGAGTTTCTGTTTTGTTCGTGTTTTGTCGAACTTTTTATGGGCCCATAACAGACCTTTTTAATGTTCTTTAAACTTGTTTTTAATAAGCTGAGTAACCAATTTTCTTCTCTCTCTCTCTCTCTCTCTCTCCCTCCCAAAAGACCGTTAATATTGCAATATTATAAGTCATATTTTTAGTCATAACTAAAACCACTAATAATTCATTTAAACCCTAACCCACATCCTTCACCTCCCCCCCACCTCAAGTAAGAAAATTCCTTGCAAAAAAAAATGCCCATCTAAGCAAAAAAAATTTTTTAGTGGGTCCTAAATGTTGCCACCAGGCGTATATGATGATGTCCATTAAAGTCAATTTGAGAGGCCCTTCTACAAAATTAAGACCTATAAATCATTCTTTTTTCTATGGATTTTTACTCCTCTATTTTTTAAGACTGCAAAAATATTCGATTTAAAATTAATAAATTCACTTTTAGTTCTCTTTTTGGCAGTCTTTTAAATCAAATTAAACATGTATTTTTAAAGGGCGCCATCTGCAGTCATAGTGTGAAAACAAGTCAATAATTGAAATAAAATTGCAGAAATATTATTTTCTCTCTTTTATTATTCTTAAATGTCAAAGTGAATAATAGCACATTTTACAAAACAACTAGTCAATTTGTAATGATCAACCAATTTCAATATAGTGAATTTATGGGAACATTTAAACTTTAAATTTAAATTAAACTTAAAATATTAAAATTTAAGAACATGTATGTAAGGCAATTTTCAAAATGCCTAAAAATTGTTGTTTCTCTTTTTTTTTTACAAAGTAGAATATTATCTCATAATTTTTTTTAGATAAAATTTAAGTAGAATTTTAGAAATGATGAAATTATGGCATTTTAATTCTTTTTAAAATATATTAACTATAAAAATTAAAATTATTTTTAATTGTCTCTAGAATAATTTAAAAAATGTCATAATATATTTAAGAATAAACTAATTAAGACAACTAATTTAGATTGTCTTACGAAACTATTGCATTTTAATTATTTTTAATAATAATTATTTTTTCATAATAATTTCAATTATTTAAAAATTTATATAAAAATAAATTAAAATATAACAATTTTTTATATAATATTTGTATTTTTCAAGTAATTAAAAAGTATTATTTTTTTATATAATATTCATATTTTTAATATAATAATTAAAATGCCATAATTTTCTAATAACAAATTTAATTAGACTTTTTACGAAAATATCTTATTTTAATAATTTTTTTAAATATATTTTACAACATAAATTTCAGTTATTTTTTATTATTTTTTTAATAATAATTGCAAAAATTTAAAAATATATTTAAAAAATAAATTAAACTGTAATAATTTTGTAAAAAAAAAAAGATATTTTAGGCTTTTTATTTTTATAAAAGTATGGCATTAAAAATTTATTATAAAAATTTTAGTTAATAAAAATTAGTTTTAATTTCGTAAATTTTCATATTGTATTTTTAGGCATTTTGCACAACAATTACTTATAATTTAATTCTTTCAATTTTCAAAGAATTAAAATTCATTTCTGAAAAACTTGCTTCTTCGCAAATTGACTAGTGAATTTGCAGATTGACTGATTTTCAACTATGTTGGTTAACATAATAAGTAGGCCCTAAGAGAGAGAGAGAAAGAGAGAGAAAGGCCCACCCCCAAAAAAAGATATATATAAAAAAGGAGATCTAAAAATAATAACCACCATGTTTGATTTATTGGTGTAATATTTACCGGTTACACAATCTGCTCATGGCAATCGCGTTTATGAACCCCCTTGTAAATCTATACTTTATGAAGACCATAACCGGTCATCAAATGACGTCATAAATGGCTCGCGGGCCGCTAATAACATCAAATGTGCCAATCATAAGTGGCCAAATAACTTACCAATGAAATGCAGGGGGAAAAAACTTTAGAAAATCAGTTATTATAGAAGTTTTATATTTAAGCAATTTATGTTAGAAACTAGAATAGTAAATGAACGGCTTAAATGTATTTTCATGATAATACGCTCGTCTCTTTTTTTTTAAAAAAAAAATAAATGTTTTTAGTAGAAGTGGGACGAATCCTAAATTTTCTCGAATCCGAATCCTAAAAGGTTCTCGAATCTCTCGAATCCTTCAAATATAAGAATCCTATATTATTCATTAAGAAGATACAAATGAATGAAATAATATTAAATATTAAATTATTAATAATAAAAAACACAGTGTGGCGGCACTCAGGGTCGCCCACAAGGTGATATTATTAGTGATCCGGATACCAACCGAAATTGCAACAATCGCCGGTTTTTCGCTTTAGTGAACGTTTCTATTGGACGTCAATTGGAGTTAAAACTAACTTTACCAAAGTTTTTAACAGGTTTTTTTAGGTTTGGATTCGAAATATTCGAAAGACGAAAAAGCGCTGAAGATTCGAGTTTTCGAATCTCGAATATTTTTCAAGATTTGCGGGATTCGAGGATTCGAATGGTCCATCCATAGTTTTTAGATAAATTTGTAAAATAATAATTTTTCATTTTGTTTATAGTTTCAAGTTTTGCCGAAAAAAAAATCTTCAAACTTCCAAACTACCATTAAAAAGTTTATTTTGAACGATATCTCGGTGCGAAATTAGCTTTAGCTAATTTAATTTAAATTATTGAAATTTTCTCAATAATTTTAATTCTAAAAAGTTAAAAGACAACATTTTCATGTAATTTAATTTCACTTAAGGTGTTTTTTATGCAAATTAAGAAAAAATTGAAAATCGCAAGTTTTAGAAACTAGAAGAGTAAATTAATAATTTAAGAAAAATTTTAATTCACTTCTCTCCTTGTCTCCCCCTCCCACTCCTCCTCCACCTTCAAAATCACTTTTAAGAAAGTTTCTTTTTTTTGTGATGAAAATTAGCTCAAGTGTTGAAGTTCAAGTCCAAAGGCTCAAATTCAAGAAGGAAACTTGACACTAGGAACTTCACCCCTCTGAGTAATACCTAGTACACACCTGATCGAATTCAATTTATTCAGTTAATTAATCTGAAAATATTGAGTTAATACTTAAATAAAAATATAGAAACTATTGACAACATATTGATTTAGTATTTCAATTTTAAATTATTAATAATAAAGTCAATTTTTATTTGGGTTCATGTCCTTAACTGGATTCCGTATAATTCACCTAAACACATTTAATTTGAATTCATTTAACTCATGTGTGTACAAGGTAAATAAGGTTCCAACTTTCAGAAAGTAACCCTGTTCAAAGTTACTCAATATAATTGGGTTTTATTAAGTTAGAACCCGGATCAATGTGTTCAAGTTCAAGTGGCTCAAATTCAAGAAGGAAACATGACACTTCAACTTCAACCCTTTGACTTTCAGAAGGGAAAAAAACCCATTGTTCAAAGTTACTCAAATATAACAAGGTTTTTTCTACGTTAGAACGCCCTGTTTCAGAGGATTCAAGTGGCAGTTCGAGTGCCCCAAAAATTTCTTTCATGAATTTCGATATTAATCCACTTCTCACCTAGGATTTTTTTTTGTTCCCACCTTCAAAAATCACCTTTTCTAAGGAAAGGAAAGGAAAGGAGAGAAAAAAACACACACGCACGCAAACAGACAGACAGACAGACACAAAAAGCTCATACCTTTAATGACATATTACAGAATATAGACGTGCAAAAACATTAAGTTAATGCACTTTTTTTCTGAGGCACAAACACACACACAAAACTGAGTGCATTATATAAAAAGCACTGTTTTTCGATATGGCGAACAACAACAACAAAAAAAAAAGATATCTCACACTCTCACTCTATCCGCCCACCACCCCCCCCCCCCCTTTATATACATTATATAAAAACACAACATATTTTGGTCCCTGTGTGTCCAACCTCAAAGGCAACATTTTTGCAACAAAATAAAACGAGTGGCACATTTTGATTTTGAACAGCCTTTCAATATCCATAGGGTTTATTATTATTATACAGTGTGTCCCCCAAAAAAGAAAAACAATGCAACTATATGGGGTCAGAATAAAAAGATGAACACATTGGGAGTAATTATAAAACCCAACACAGAATGCATATAGAATTGGATGTACACTATATTAATATGGATGAACACAAATTTTGAAGTGATGAACAGAGAGAAATAAAATTATGAGCATACTTTAAAGGGAAGAACATGGTTTTATGAAGATGAACATGGTTCATCTACGATAAAACCATGTTCATCCCCCTGAAAACCATGTTCATCCCCCCAAAACCATGTTCATCCCTTTAAAAGATGTTCGTCCTTTTATTCCTCTATGTTCATCTCTTTAGAATGTGTGTTCATCCATATTAATATAGTGTTCATCCAATTCTATATGCATTCTGTGTTGGGGTTTCAAGTTACCACCAATGTTCATCCGTTCATGTTTGTATCCTGACCTGCGTAAAATGTGTTGTTTTTTGCAGATAACCTAGGGAATCTGCACATTGACTGATTCCGCAGATTGACAGTAACATGTATAAATTAATGTTAGGTGTTTTAGGTGCATTATGGGTCATATACGAACACCTAACAAAAATAAATATCTATAAAGCCACCCCACTCCCCCCTTATAAGAATGTTTACATTTTAAAATCACCTTTTAAGTTTTTAAAACAATAGACTGGATCATTTATTCTGAAACATACTGTAATAATCTGGGCCCACCTACAATGATAAAAAGAAGAAGGTTGGCCATAAGTGTAGTGAAGCCAATCTAATAGAAGCCAAAATACGGGCACGCATACGATTCACAACAACACCATTTTCCCATTTTTTTTCTAATATCGAGATTGCAAAATAATTACTTTCGTTTTACGCGCGTGCATTAAGTCGTTTTGCACGTGTTACGTGTGGTGGGCGTGTCTAACAATCTCGTGTTCCTGTATTTCTACATATGTGTATTGTGTGTGGTGGTTATTAAGATGGGGTTTATGAACGGAACTGATTTTCGAACTTCTCTTGATTATTTCTGTGTTTTTTTTTTCAGAAAGAGCAAGATTCTAATAAACTAGAAAGTGCTTTAGAAACTATAAGGGTAGCTCAATCGCTTAATAGTTTATATGGATATCTTTCAAAATAAGCTTTTTATGTGAGTTTCTCTAAATGAACCAACTTTAAGCTGACGATATTTTTTTGTTTAAAGTTTTAGTCTGTTAAAAAGTTTATTTTGAAAGATATCAGCATGAAAATATCATTAAATAATTCAGCTACCCCTTCTAGTTTCCAAAAACATCTTCAAGTTTCTCTTAATTTTGTCACTGAAAAACTTTGAACATGTTTTTGGAAACTAGAAGGGTAGCTCCATCACTTAAATGTATTTTCATGTTGATATTTTTCAAAATAAGCTTTTTATGTCAGTTTGAAAATGAGCCAACTATAAAAAGTTTATTTTGAAAGATATCAACATGAAAATACCTTTTTAAGTGATTGAACTACTATTTTAGTTTCTAAAACATTTTCTAGTTTATCTTAATTTTGCTCTTTTTTGGAAGATAAAGCCCTCTGGTGGTCAAATAAAAGTAATATGTACAGTATTTAAGGTGGTTTTAAAAATTGTAAACTCATTTAAGGTGCAAAAGGAAGAGAAACCTGATTGCGTTTTAAGAAACTAGAAGGGTAGCTCAATCGCTTAATAGTTTATATCGATATCTTTCAAAATAAGCTTTTTATGTAAGTTTCTAAATGGTCTAACTCTAAGCAGGCATTGCTTAACAGACGATATTTTTAAATTTTTATCTATAAAAAGTTAACTTTGAAATATATCAACATTAACTATTAAGTAATTGAGCTACCCTTCTAGTTTCTTAAACACTTTCAAGTTTATCCTCATTGTGCACCTAATAATCAGAATTCGCGGTTCGGTTTTTATACCTTGTACACACACATGAATTAAAAGAATTCAAATTAAATGTGTTTAGAGGTGAATTATACGGAATCCACTTAAGGACACGAACACCAAATAAAAAATTAACTTTATTATTAATATTTTAAATTAAAATACTAAATCAATCTTTTAATGTTAATAGTTTATATAATTTATATTTAAGTATTAACTCAATATTTTGAGATTAATTAACTGAATAAATTGAATTCAACATATTGTTTGTTTGTTCTTCACGGGGCTCTGTAGAACACGTTTATTATTTAAATGCATTTAAATTATAAGGTGTGATTTTATTGAATCTAATGAATTTGAACTCAAGTTGAAGAGTTAAGTTTCTTAATTTCTTGAATTTGGGCCTTTTTTTGTTAAAATTAATCTCAGAGAGGCATTTATCACCCCCCCCCCCTTTTTCCTAAAAAAAAGCCCTCCTACTTTTTTTCTTCTTCTAACCTTCTCTGATCACCTTTACTGATGATTCAATGGACATATACGAGATTAGTGTATAGCAAATAGCTTTGAATAAAACGTGTGAATTTAACCACATGGTCAAGTATGAGAGAGAAACTCATGTGGATTATGGAGAGGTTTTTCTCACTCTCTCTCTCTCATTGAATATAGTGAATAATAAACGATACATGACTGCATGAATCAAAAGGTATCCATCCATCCATCTATCTATTCCATACTTCAATTCAATTGGAAAAAAAAGAAGAAATATTTTGACCACAAAAGAGAGCAGAACAGAAAAAAACAAATCAGTTCTCTCTCTTTTCCGCAATTTGTCATCAAGATGAAAAACCGCCAAAAAAATATATAACCACAAAAATAATGAAAACTTCGTTATTTTTCAAACTGAAATGTTTATCATTTTTTTAAAAAAAAAGCTGAATACTAGAATTGATTTCTTATTTACCACATTGCTTAAAGAATAAATGACCGGGATCACACATACAGAAAAACAAACAAACAGAAAATAGAAAAAGAAAAATATCAGAATAAAAGTTTAATCTATATTTTCTGCTTTCTTTCGCGTATTCACACGTTACACTTAGAAAAACACTGCTAGGAGATTTTTTAGCTTTAAAAAAAAAGAGGAAAAGCCATAAACTCATTCATTTACTCTTCTAGTTTATAAAACACTTCCAATATCTTCTTAAATACTTGCTACAAAAATTAACTGCAGTTACATAAACCAAGGTTATAGTTAACGCTTTCTCTCTATCTTTCTCTCTATCTTTCTCTCTCTCTCTCTCTCTCTCTCTCTCTCTCTCCCTCCCTCTCTCCCTCTCTCTCTTCTCTCTCTCTCCATCTCTTCTCTCTATCTCTCTCCATCTATCTTTTTCTCTCTTTGTCTTTCTTTCTCTTCTCTCTCTCCTCTTCTCTCCCTCTCTTCTCTCTCCTCTTCTCTCTCTCCATCTCTCTTCTCTTCTCTCTCTCTCCATCTCTCTCTTCTCTTCTCTCTCTCCATCTCTCTCTTCTCTTCTCTCTCTCCATCTCTCTCTTCTCTTCTCTCTCTCTCCATCTCTCTCTTCTCTTCTCTCTCTTCTCTCTCTCCATCTCTCTCTTCTCTTCTCTCTCTTCTCTTCTCTCTCTCCATCTCTCTCTTCTCTTCTCTCTCTCATTCTTCTCTCTCTCTCTTTTAAATAATATATTTTGTGCAATATCAAGACGTTCTAATATACAGATAAAAAAGATGGATTTTCTGTTTCTCCCTCTTTTATTTCTCTCTCTCTCTCTCTCTCATATACAGTATATATTCTGCCCATCAATTTCTGCTACTTATAATTGATTTCTCTCCAATACTGAAAATTTGACATGTAACCGACTGTCTACTGCATTATGGATGCACTTCTATCTCTATTTTACATGTCACTCATAATATCTAACTGGCAACCTTTTGAACAAGAAGAAGAAGGAGAAGAAGGGGATGATGGGAAGGGAAACAACCACCGTTTTATGTATTTGTTACGTGTGTCTTACCCGTCAGCATAGAAAAACCAGTCAATTTACAAGTTTACTAGTTACTTTGCAAAACTACCAATCATTTCTCGCATAAATCTGCACTTTGCACTTTGCATTTTTTGATGAATAATCTTCAGAATTTGTATTTTCCTCCTGGAAGACAAAATTACCAGAGTTTAAGAAATCACCTGTTCAAAAACTACCTTATTTAGAAACTAGAAAGGTAGCTCAGTCACTTAAGGGTATGATTAAAAGCTTATTTTCAAAAATAATAACATAAAAATATCATCCTCAAGTAATTGAGCTACCCTTCTAGTTTCTAAAAAAAAACTTTCAAGTTTCTCTAAATTTTGCTTCTGAAAAACAGACATTTTTTTTTTAAATTTTTATCTATAAAAAGTTTATTTTGAGAGATATCACCATACAAATATGTTCTTAAGTCATAGAGCTACCCTTCTAGTTTCTAAAAAAAACTTTCAAGTTTCTCTAAATTTTGCTTCTGAGACATTTTTTTTAATTTTTATATATAAAAAGTTTGTTTTGAAAAATAACATACAAATATCCTAAAGTGATTGAGCTACCCTTCTAGTTTCTAAAAAAACTTTCAAGTTTCTCTAAATTTTCCTTCTGAAAGACATTTTGTTTTTAAATTTTCATCAATAAAAAGTTAATTTTGAAAGATATCAAACATGAAGTACTATTAAGTGATTGAGCTACCCTTCTAGCTTCTAAAATACTTTAAAAGTTTCTCTAAAGTATGCTTCTGAAAGACATAATTTTTTTAATTTTCATCAATAAAAAGTTTATTTTAAAAGATATCAACATACAAATATGTCCTTAAATGATAGAGCTACCTTTCTAGTTTCTAAAACACAAGTTTCTCTAAATTTTGCTTATCTGAAACTTGAAAGACTGAAATAATCTAAGAGTTCAAGAAGCATTTACACTTGAAATTCACCGTAATATTTTTTTTTAAATGTAGAATAACCACAGTAATATATTGTAGCCGACCTTTTACTACACATTGACCCAGTGATTATATAGAATGAAAAATTTTCCACTTTGCCTATAACAATGTATGCTTTCTCTCTCTCTCTCCCCCCCCCCCCCCTTTTTATAAATAATCTTCATTGAACCTTCTATGGAAGAGGCTATCAGACTTTATATGCAGATAAGAAGAAGGAGTTCTTCGGTCAGTTGTTCACTTTAACCACGTTAAGAAGTTCTTCTTTCCGATTATTTTGCAACTGACTGACTTTTCTTCTTCTTCTTCTTCTTCTTCTGTAATATCATATCGAACCTCATTAAAATTTCATGTTCCTTTTTTACTGTAATACATGTATTTATTATAATATCTATCGACCTCTTGCTAAACTTAATCTACATTATCTTTCTCTCTCTCTCTCTCTCTCTCTCTCTCAGACCCTCTATCTCTCTCTCTCTCTCTCTCTCTCTTTCTATTTTTTTTTTCCTATATTGCCATATACAATCTTTAAAGATTATTTCTGTCTAAAAATCTGCATAAAAATCTATAATATACATTAAAGACAAAAATGGAATGTCCAAATGTCAAAATAGTCTCCAAACTTTCAGATTTTGAACTTTTTGACATCATTTTTTATAGGTCAACAAGAACAGCTAAAGAACAAAAGCTATGGCCATTTTATCTCAATAACCAAATAAGAGTTGAAAGCAAGATAAACTTCTGAAAGTTAAAGCAATTCCATGTAAGAAAAAAAAAACGACAATTGTCTGCTTTTTGAAGCAAGAAGGAAGACATCTTTGCCTTAAAATGTCATCCATTTTTAGTGTATGTCCATTGAACCCTATTATAACTGAGGCACTAACTGCAGTTTGCGCCATCTATTGGCAACACTAAGTTTTGGCATGAAAGGCTCCATTGGAAGAGCTCTTAGTTGAGTCACCTCTTTATATTTATCTTGGTCGAAAGTATTTTAGAAACTAAGTTAGGAAAAAATCACGCATGCTGAAAAACAAGCAGAAAACAGAAATAATTTTAGATACATCTAGGGTCCTGTGCACTGAAAGGTAAATGGCGTTGCTGCTAAATTCCTTACAAAGTGAAATATGGTGGGATTTTATTCAGTAGAAAAAAAACCACCAAAAAAATTAGAAATAGAAATAGAAAATTCCGCTTTCCTTCGCATTCAAAGATATATTTGCGCTTCTGATAAATGCCTTACAAATTGTTGAATTTTTTGGATTTTTTTCAGCATGTGTGATTCTTTCTTAAGAATCTACATGCAGTAAGAATCAACTGAAAATACGACTGACATTTTTTTAAATCTAATTTGAATAATTCTATTCTATTTACTTAACAGAAAGTAGGCAGAAAAAAAAGCTGAAATTGTTTCTGTTTTGCCATGCCTTCAGACACACCATTCTGTAATGGCTTCTCCTATTCTTTCCCTATATTCTATAAATTGATTCACAAAGCAGAAAAAAAAGTTACATTGTTTCTATTCTGCAACCCGGAATTATAATTTGTTAGCCAATAGGAAGACGTTCTTCGGTAGCATTCTTTTTATGGCTGTTCCTGCTAAATTTTCTGCTTCTTTTCTATACAATAAAAAAAATCCTTGAAGTGTTTTCTTCAGTAATGTGTGAGACCCACCCCCCTCGAACGCGACAGAAAGCAGAAAATGTACAAAAATACACTTTTATCAGATGATGTTTTCATTTTTAGCCCAAATTGAACTGAAAAATATCTTTTATTGATTCATTTACTCTTCTAGTTTCTAAAACACTTTCAAATTTCGACTTATAGGGGCTCGCGTATCAAAAAAATGCAGAATAACCAAAATACTAGAATTCTTCATTTGCATAATTTGCATTATATTCAAAAAAGACTTAAGTTAAATCTCTCATCTTTAAAACTAGAAAGAGCTGACAATTTTGGGGTTTTTTTTAATTTAAATTTGCATCAAGTGATTCAAGTATTTAACTAAAACGAGAGAGAAATAGAGAACCCTCCTCCTCCTCCTCCCCCATTTATAAGAAAAACCGATTTCAGAACATAGATTAAGCTAATGAAGTAATTAAGTATGCAGAAAAGCTTAATTGTTGAGCTTTTTCAAAATAATATCATTTCAGTAAATTGGAAAATAGAATGAAAAGAAAATGATGAGAGAAGAGAAGGTTTCAAAGTGGTCACCAGAGGGAGCTTTTTTTTATTTTTCAGAAGGTCCCTTGATATTATACATATATAATGTATATATATAGAAAGAAAACCAACAACCCTCAAACCACTAGATAACTATTAAACTGTCAGTAAATCTCATCTTGATAAAAATGACCGCGGACATTTGGTGCCCAAATGGACCCCTTTTTCTCTCATTTTAAAAATTGTGGCTTTTACACAATTTTATTTCATTCCATTTCTCTTTCTCTTTTAGTGTCACTTTAGGGTGCAATTAATTAGAAACTTGTGAATGAAAACTTGAATAAAACTGTGAAATTAAACTCTTTATTTGCATAATTTTCAAAATTAAGTGTTACTTAAAAGTAAAAGTATAGAACAAAGTGATACTAAAGGAATCATTTATTTAGTTTTTAAAATAAATTTGATGTTGAAATCTTTCAAAATAAACTTTTTATAAGAAAAAAATTTTAAAAAAATATTGTCTGCTTAAAGTTCGACCATTTTAAAACTCAGATATAAAGTTTATTTTGACAGATATCGACATGAAAATACTTTTAAATAATTGAGCTACCCTTCTAGTTTCTAAAACATGTTCAAGTTATTCAGTGACAAAATTAAGAGAAACTTGAAGGTGTTTTTGGAAACTAGAAGGGTAGCTCCATAACTTAATGGTATTTTCATGTTGATATCTTTCAAAATAAACTTTTTATAGTTGGGTAATTTTCAAACTGACATAAAAAGCTTATTTTGAAAAATATCAACATGAAAATATATTCTTAAATGATTGAGCTACCCTTCTAGTTTCTAAAATACATTCAAGTTGTTCTTAATATCGTTTATGAACAGCTGATTTTCGAACTCCTGATCTTAAGAAACTCGACAGTCTTTTTAGAAACTAGAAGGGTAGCTCAATCAATTAAGAATATTTTCATGATATATCTTTCAAAATAAACTTTTTATGACAAATGAATAATTTTTTCATGAAATGTCAATGAAAAAAAAATCAAAACACGGGTCATTTTTAAATTGAACTATAAAATTGTTTATTTTTTATGTTTTACCATTCTAGTTTTGAAAACAATTTGAATTTTTTCATAATGTTTCTAAAAAAAACGTTCACTTGACGTTTTTTGCGTTCAAAATTTGCCAAAAAAAAATCTATGTAGCATAGCATTACAGTCAATTAGAAATCGGGACAAACAGAAATTGGCTCCGCCCTTTTTATGACGACTGGCAACTTCTAATTGGCTTGTTTTGTGGTACGACGTTGAAAAGGGCGGAGCATATGACGTCAGACTACATAACCAACCAAATTAGAAGTTGCCAGTCGTCATAAAAAGGGCGGAACCAACTTCTGTTTGTCCCGATTTCTAATTGCCTGTCATAGCATTAGCCACTGCAGTGGCGCCATCTGGCTGCAGTGCCGCCATTCGAGAGGACAAAAACAAAATAAATATCTATTCAGCCACCTTAAGATCCAGAACAAGCAAAGATAAGAGAAAAAAATTCTCATTGATGGGTTCTGTTATTTTCGCTTATTTTTTTTTTAACAAAAAAAAAGTCCATCAGATTGATTTAGAAAATTACCAAAAAATACATCCTCTCTTTCTCTCTAATTTGATTACGTTATACAAAAAGGAAATTTCACTTGGTCTTACATCAAGCTAATTGAACAAACAGTGCCGTGCCCCCCCCCCCCTTAACTTCAGGCCCCCCAAACCCACCCCTTCTAATAAACACATTCACAACTGAATGAGAATCTCTCTTTTCCACCCCCCCCCTATATTAACATATAGTCCACCCTTTAGTTCATTAAGCTAATGATTCTGTCTTTCTCTCTCTCTTTCATTCTCTCTCTCTCTTTCATTCTCTATCTCTCTCTCTCTCTCACTCACTATCCATCTCTTTGCACTTCATTTTTTTTCTTTCTAGTATATTATCATCTATTCATACATGTATGTTTAACACACATTAATGAATTAACCGGAAGGTGGGTGGGTGGATAGAGAGAGAGAGAGAGAAACAAAAAAATGTGACGTCATCAGCTGAAACTATTATTAGCTAAAATAGCTAAAATACAGGGTGGATATATAAAGTACACAACCTTATTTTATTTAAGAATTGCAAAGTAGATCATTTATTTTGGTGCGTGTAGCGTTAGATGGCGCCACCAGCCCTCCTCCCATAGAAATGTACTGCAGACACTCTTCTTCCTTTTTTTTGTCACGTGGCAAACATTTAATTTGCGTCATCGCTATTTCTACACACGTGCTCTCACTCTTCATTTATATTGTGTTTCTGGGTTAAGCTTGTCCACGTGCTCTGATAATTAAGGTTGTTTTGGACGCTTTTAGAGCTAAAAGGAGGCTGCATTCGATTTCAACTAATTGCCTAAAAGGTTTGCCTTTTGTCTCTGTAATATGCAACATTTTGTCAACTCTTGTCTGTACAGAAATAAAACACAAAACATAAATTTGTTTATGTTGTGTCACACAAATTTGTTGTGGTTTTGTCTTGAGTACTTTTGACAGTTGTTTTAGTTTTTTGTTTTGTTTTTCGAAATCGGCTTTTTCTGGCGTTTTTGTTGTGTTTTTGTCTCGAACTCATGTTTCACTTTTGTCAGCTTGATGTGGGATCTGACATTAATTTAGCTATTTTTTTAGAAGCAGCTTTTTTTATAAAAAAAATGTTAGAAAGTAGAAGTGTAAACGGCCAATGACTTTTGTTTTTTGTCAGCTTAATGTGGACCGGGTCTTAAGGGTGATCCACAACAAAGATGACAAAACACAAACAAAACAGAAACTCGGTGTTTTCAGATAAATTGGCAATAATTCTAAAACATTTCTGCGACTTTTCTCTTTTGTTTTGTCCGCAATTTCACAAACTATTCTATGTCCCAGCTCAAGTCGGTAAACATCAAATTGTTTTTGTTTTGTCTCTGTATTATGCAACATTTTTTGTTTTGTTTTTGTCTCGAAAACTCATGTTGCACTTTTTTGTCAGCTTTGATGTGGACCCTGCTGCCTTAAAACAAAGAACAGTTCTCGTAGAAACGAACGGCCAGAAAAACAAAAACAAAAACCAAATTTGTTGTGGTTTTGTCTTGAGTATACTGCTGACAGTTGTTTCGGGTTTCTTTGAGAATCTGCTTTTGTTTCTTCGTTTTGTTTTTGTCTCAAAAACCCAATGTTGCACTTTTGTCAGCTTGACTGTGGACCCGGAGCTTTTTTTAGCCCATCAAATTTGCTCAAAGCACAAGGCATGCTTAGAAACTGAACGACACACACCTCAGTACTTTTTTTTTAATTTTATTTTTAGCTGACAAAGTAACAAAGCAACAAAAGAATAAAAATGCTTCTTGGTTACTTTGTTCACATTCCGTATATGAATTTTGAAATTGCATTAAAATGCATTTCTTAATTTCTGCATTGTGTTTGCAATGTTTTTTTTTTATTTTTTTAAAGAGAAAAATAAAGAAAATGACTCCGTAGATTCATTTATATTATTATTATTATTATTACTATTATTATTATAGAAAAATAACAAAATAAAAACGTTCTTTGCATCTTTTCTGTTTCCTTTTTATTTCTCGCTATTGTGTACACACTTAACGTTCTAATGCATTTGAAAACACAATGGATTTATATATAAAGAAGAAGAATATATAGTTATAGTGGTAGCAGTACTACTAGTAGTAGTAGTGTAGTAAGGGATCCTTCTTTTGTCTACCATTTCCTTTATATTAAAAAAGTTTTCTTTCTTCCAGAAAAGAGGAGAAAAAGGGAGAAAACGATAAAGGTCCATTAAAAAAATCTACTGAGGGACAAAAACCTTGAGTTTGCTTTTCAGAAAGAAAGAAAAACCCCATGAAATAATGAAAATGGAAACACGCCTTAATCGTTCAAAAAATTTAACTGCAGTTAAAAAGTTAATCACAGTTACATTTCTAGTGAAAACAAATATGTTTACATTATTCACTTCAAGGTGAAACTTTTTTGAGAAGTTAAGAGTAATTTTGATGTTAGTTACTTCTTATACCTCGTTGTTTCCACTTCAAATATTAACTGCAGTTAAAAAGTTAACCACAGTTAAATTTCTAATGAAAACAAATATTTTTACATTATTCAAATCAAGGTGAAACCGTTTTGAGAAGTTAAAGAATAATTTTGAAGTTAGTTACTTCTTATACCTCTTTTCCACTAAAATAAATAACTGCAGTTATTTAACTGCAGAAAATTAATTGTGGTTAACTTTTTAGTTAACAACTGTTAATTTTTTAATGAAAACAAATATTGTTACATTATTCACCTCTGGCTCATAACTTTATTCATTTTCTTGTTTATCTTTTGTCTAGTTTAGTTGTTAGCAAGTTTAGCTCTTGTCAAGTTTAGCACTTAGTTCAGTTTCACTTTTGTTTAGATTAGCTTTTGACAAGTTTAATTTTATACCAAGTTTAACTCCTGATCAGCTTCACTCTGGGCAAGTTTAATTCTTGAACAGTTTAGTTTTTAATCAGTTTAATTATACTGTATACTGGTATATAATTAAACGATTAAAAGTTAAACTGGTCAAGTTTCACTCTTGACCAGGTTAACTTTACAACCAGGTTAACTTTACAACCAGGTTAACTTTACAACCAGGTTTATTTTACAACCAGGTTTAACTTTACAGCCAGTTTAACTTTACAGCCAGTTTAACTTTACAACCAGTTTAACTTTACAACCAGTTTAACTTTACAACCAGTTTAACTTTACAACCAGTTTAACTTTACAACCAGTTTAACTTTACAACCAGTTTAACTTTACAACCAGTTTTACTTTACAACCAGTTTAACTTTACAACCAGTTTTACTTTACAACCAGTTTAACTTTATAACCAGTTTTACTTTATAACCAGTTTAACTTTACAACCAGTTTAACTTTACAACCAGTTTAACTTTACAACCAGTTTAACTTTACAACCAGTTTAACTTTATAACCAGTTTTACTTTATAACCAGTTTTACTTTATAACCAGTTTTACTTTACAACCAGTTTTACTTTACAACCAGTTTTTCTTTACAACCAGTTTTACTTTACAACCAGCTTAACTTAATAACCAGTTTAATTTTTTTTAACCAGTTTAAACCTTGTCTAGTTTATTTAGTTTAAGTGCCTGATGAGTTATCACTGACCAGACCAACTCGACTGGTCCAAATACTCTCAAGTGGCCATTTTAAGAAAAAAATATCCCATATTCTAATAATATGTTCAATGGTAAAAAGCCAATATAATTGAACCAAGTTTTAGTCACTGAAAAACCGTCGTTTGGTGAAAGAAGAAGAAGAATTTTCTTATCTTTTACTTCTTCTAATAAGATTTTTTCTCTCTCTCTCTCTCTCTCGTTCTTTTAATAATAAAAATAATAAACTTTTGAAATAAGTCGTCCTAAGGTCTTTTGCATTCACTTAAGTCTTTTGTATCGTAATTGTCACAAATTCCTGCCGGAGCATGAAATTATTTCTGAGTGCCAATTCCAATTAAAATACCAGTTCGTCTTACATATTACATTCTCATGACTGAGTGAACAATCACAACCCTTTATCCACCTCCCACCCCCTCAAAAAACAACCCCCCACCAACCCCCCGCCTCCCCCCTTTATGTAATCTGTAAGATATTTCTATGAATACACAGCAAGTCAGGTGTTTTAGGGCTTTTTTTATAATCGAATATATAAAGTGTGTATATTTAAAGTCTGAACGCGCCTCAAACTCTGGTTATTCTGTCTTTTTAGTAGCAAAATGAAGAGAACCTTAAAAAGTATTTTAAAAACTAGAAGAGTAGTTTAATCATTTAATACAATGTGAACACATGTTCATTTTCAGCTACTGCTTCAATACAGGAATTTCATCTTCAGCTCACTAGTAAACACGCCTTAACAGTTTCTTTTTGCGACACTTTTTTTTTAGTAAAAAAAAAATGACAGGCAATTAGAAATCGGGACAAACAGAAGTTGGCTCCGCCCTTTTTATGACGACTGGCAACTTCTAATTTGTTTGTTGCGTGAAGTTCGACGTTGTCAGTCGTCATAAAAAGTTTGGAACCAACTTCTGTTTGTCCCGATTTCTAATTGCCTGTAAAAAAAATGAGGACACAACGCCCTCTATTGGCAACGTTCTCAAAACTGAAATATTTCTCACATTTCTTAAAACATTTGTCTGTATGTGTATAAGTAGATTTTAGTTTCACTATTGTTCCAACAATTTCAATCAACTCGCCCGCATTTTGATTGTGTGTCCTCCTCTCCTCCTCCTCCTCTTTCAACATTTAATCCCATTTTTCTATAGGCCTACATATGTCCTCCATCCAGCCCACCCATCCCAACCCCCTTTATTTTTTTTTTCAAACCCATCCAGCCACCCCCTCCCCTCTCCCTTTCTCTCTCTACCAACTTGGTTAATGTCACCCCAAAGTTCATTTGCTATGTATGCCTTGATTACGTTCCTAAATTAAAATTTGCACATGGATAATTTTCCCATTAAGGTACGTGGAGCTTGATTGAGAAAGTTAATTAAACGGAGATGCAGACTTAAAAGTATTCAATTAAATAAATGCCTGCAAATTAGGCAGCTGCGTGTTTTCGCCCATGTGTGTGTGTGTGTGTGCCGACTACGTTTAGACGATAAGACACGAGGATTGTGTTTTGAGGGAGGGGTGAGAGAATGAGATGAAAAGTGGGTCGAGAAAAGAGAGGGAGGGGGGTCCGACCCACTCAGGACCCCCCCCCCCTCCAATCTCATCTTCTGTACTCTTTTTGTAATAGAAAACCGAGGTTTAACCTTTCTTTTTTCTCAACATTTGACATTTTGTTGTTTGAGCTTTAATGTAATTTAAGCTTTTTTTTCTCCACTTTTGGTTAAAATGTTAGTTAATTAGTTGTTTAGTTAAAACTTAAACACACACAGAAAACCCCTTCTTCCTATTAACAGTCTTAAAATGACATTTAACTGTTTTCAACTCAAAAACAACTTCGGAAGATCGTTGGTTAAGGACAGGCAGTTAGAAATCGGGGAGAACTTCAGTTGGCTCCGCCCTTGTTATGACGACTGGCAACTTCTAATTGGCTGGTTAGGGAGTCTGACGTTGAAAAAGGGCGGAGCATGTGACGGCAGACTACATAACCAACCAATTAGAAGTTGCCAGTCGTCATAACAAGGGCGGAGCCAACTGAAGTTCTCCCCGATTTCTAACTGCCTGTTTGTTAAGGTGGCTGAATAAATATTTTGCTTTTTGTCCTCATCCAGATGGCGCCACTGAAGTGGCTAATGTTATGACAGGAAATTAGAAATCGGGATGAACTTCAGTTGGCTCCGCCCTTTTTATGACGACCGGCAACTTCTAATTAATTGGTTATGTAGTCTGACGTCATCCTTTTCAACGTCAAACCACACAACCGACCAATTAGAAGTTGCCGTTCGTCATAAAAAGGGCGGAGCCAATTTCTGTTCGTCCCGTTTTATAATTGCCTGTGGCTTTTCATGACTCACGACCGCCCATGAGCTTTGTAAGCACTCAATGGGCCTCATGACCTTAGATGGGCTGATCGGCTTAGCTCACGATAAAGTTTTATAGGTTGAGCCTCAAAATGCAGTTCTATTGGGCCTACTTTTAAACAATAGACCATGACACCCAAGTATACTTTTGATAATAGACTGAAGAGGAGGGGGGGTGGTTCGAAGACACTAATATCGATGTTAAAACCAGATATATCAATGTATATATATATCCAATAATACAAAGATGCAATTAAGAAATAAGGAGGAGAATGAAAACAGAATATAAAAAAAACCCTGAAGACAATAAGAAAGAAAAAACATTTATTTGTTTATATGATGAGAAACACGCAAAAAGAATAGAAGAAAAAACCCCTTAAAAAAGAAACGTTGAATCATGTTTTATAGAATAGAAATGAAATGTTATATATTGTGAAGTTGGATGTAATAGGCGTTGTCATAAGGGGTTTATTAGAGGGGGGGGGGGGTTGGAGGAGGAGGGTATAGAATGAGGACTAAAAAAAAACACTGAGAGTAAATTTTCTCAATGTCTACGTCAATTAGAAAGTCAGCGTGAATCCATTTCTCTAATGCATTGTATAGAAACGTATCATGCGGCGAATGAAAATGAATCCAAAGAGAGAGAGAGAGAGAAAAAAACCGATAGAAAAAAAAAATTCCCCAAGTGATTGAATGAATAAAACGAAAGAACTGCCGAATAAACTAGATTGCATTAGCTTGTAATTGAGCTTCAACGAATATAAAAAAAACCTCTCCTATATAAATATATACAACTGTATAAATATAAAGAACGAAGGGGCAAACAACCAAAAAAAAATATGATATCATAAAAACGGCGACATTTCAATGAGATTTTTCGTCAGAAAAAATGAAACGGGGCAAAATGGCACGTTGTTTTTTTTTAATCAATAAACCTCGTTTTCACGATAGTTACTGTCATGAGAGCAGCAACTATCGCGAGAACTATCATCGTGAAGACCATGTGATAGTCACTATCACACTGTTGCGATAGCACTATCACAACTATCTCGTTTGACTATAGATAGTTGAATAGTACTGTCGCAATATAGTAATAGTTGTTGAGTGACCGTCGCTTTGTAGGGAGAAATATCTACTTTATAGGGAAATTTGGCTTCTGTAGGGATAGAGAGAGAGAGGCAACACTGTTGTTGACTCAATGATATCCTGTGAAGTAAGACGTCACACTTGTCATGTGACACAACTATCACGTTGTTACTTCAAGACATGTTGGCAGTTAGAAATCGGGGAGAATTTCAGTTGGCTCCGCCCTTGTTATGACGAACAGCAACTTCTAATTGGTTGGTTATGTAGTTTGACGTCACATATGGTCCGCCCTTTTCAACGTCGAACCACACAACAAACGAATTAGAAGTTGCCGGTCGTCATAAAAAGGGCGGAGCCAACTGAAGTTCTCCCCGATTTCTAACTGCCTGTAGACATGTATAGACAGTTGCTATCGTGAGAGTAAACTATCGCAACTTTCATGACAGCTACTCTCATGAAAGAACTATCGCCACCGTGAAAACGAGGCTTTAGTCAAAGACACTCAAGGCCGGCTCAAGAGGCTGGGTATTCATAAAGAAACAGCGAGCAAGAGCAAAATATTTGCAAGTGCTCGCTGAAGTTTGCTCATCTTTCAGTGGCGCCCGCACACAGGGCAAGAAGGGGCACTTGCCCCTCCCTCTGTGATATTGATATCTAATTTTTTTACCTACTACTTTTGGGTTTTTCATAGAGGTGGGACGAATCCTAAATTTTCTTGAATCCGAATCCTAAAAGGTTCTCGAATCTCTCGAATCTTTCATATAAGAATCCTATATTATTCATTAAGAAGATACAAATAAATTAAATAATATTAAATATTAAATTATTAAGAATAAAAAAACACAGTGTGGCGTCACTCAGGGTCAGGACACAAGGTGATGATATTGGTGATCCCCGGATATCCACCGAAATTGCAACAATCACCGGTTTTTTTTGTTAGTGAACCACTTCTATTGGACGTCAATTGGAGTTAAAACTAATTTTACCAAAGTTTTTAACAGTTTTTTTTAAGGTTCGGATTCGAAAGATTCGAAAGACGAAAAAAAAGCGGCGAAGATTCGAGTTTTTGAATCTCGGGATTGCTGAAATACCCATTCTTAGGCGAGGTGTAGACCGGTTTATATTTTCGACTTCTCGCAATTTTTTTTAAAGAATTTACGTCAAAAATTGTGTATTTTTTATTGAATCTCGCATATTTGGGACAAATATTAAAAAAGAATATTTTTGTCTTTTTAGTTACGTCGAATAATTTGGACCCAAATTATGCTCGTCCCGATGTGTCAAAATTATCCGGAATCCATTACATCTCGAACGGAAAAATAGAGATGTCCCCTAACATGGTTCCAATAATTTGCATATTGAGCAAGTTCAATTGAACTATGAATTTTTTTTTTTGGTAATTTGTTCTATGATGCCTAAACTTATAAAGACACCCTGTAAAATTGTGCCATATTGCCCCAGTTTTTATCCATATAAATGAAATAAAAGGGGAGAAAAATCATAGAATAAAAATAGGGAAGAATGAGGAGGACGACAATCTTGCAAAAAAGCAATCAGAACACAGCAGGAATTATAACAAACCGTTTTAGTAATTTGCAACAAAAATAAACCTCTCGGAAAAAAATATTGTAACTTTTCTATTAAATTGTCTTAACATTTGATATGTTTTGTCATAAGTTCTGTCTTTATTTTTTTTTTCTTCTTCTTATCAGCATTTAGAGTCGATTTGTAAAAGCGTCATAAAATTACACACACACATCTTGTAACACGATTAGAAACAATGTGTCTTTTTATATTTCATATGGTCCAAATTCAAGAAGAAAACTTGGTATTTGAACTTCAACTTGAACCCTCTCAACAGAGTTTCAAGATAAAAAAATAAACCGGTCTTATAGAAAACCGTTTGAACAGGATTTCTCTGTGTTGAAACTACGGATGAGACATTCGAATCGTCGAATCCCGCGAATCTTGAAAAATATTCGAGATTCGAAAACTCGAATATTCGCCGCTTTTTTTCGTCTTTCGAATCTTTCGAATCCTAACTTTAAAAAACGGTTAAAAACTTTGGTAAAATTAGTTTGAACTCCAATTGACGTCCAATAGAAGTGGTTCACTAACAAAAAAAAAACCGGTGATTGTTGCAATTTCGGTGGATATCCGGGGATCACCAATGTGATCACCTTGTGTCCTGACCCTGAGTGAAGCCACACTGTGTTTTTTATTATTAATAATTTAATATTTAATATTATTTCATTTCTTTGTATCTTCTTAATGAATAATATAGGATTCTTATATTTGAAGGATTCGAGAGATTCGAGAACCTTTTAGGATTCGGATTCGAGAAAATTTAGGATTCGTCCCACCTCTAGTTGCAACACTTTACTCAGAAGATTCAAACTGAAATTCAAGTTCAATTTCTAACACCAAGAACGAAACTTATCGAACTTCAACTTGAACCCTCTCAACAGAGTTCCAACATACATTTAGATTAAAAAAAACACCACTTTGAGATCCGTTTGAAGAGAGTTTGCTTGAAATATACGACAAAAAAAGCATTCTTTAACAAAACAAAGTTCGTCATTTTCCATTATCGTTATTAACTTTGTAGAACTTTAAGATAAATAATAACATTGGAATAAATCTTCAAAGTTAGCTAAATTAACCCTTTATGTAGGGCAATCACTGCCAACATCAGACACCCTTAAATTAGGCAATCACTGCCAACATCGGACACCCTTAAATTAGGCAATCACTGCAAACATCAGACACCCTTAAAATAGGCAATCACTGCAAACATCAAACACCCTTAAAATAAGCAATCACTGCAAACACCAGAAACCAAACTTTGAAAAACTTAACCAAACAATAAGAGATATTGAAAGTATTTTGCAAATTAGACGAGTAAATGAATCACTTCAGCTTATTTGAAGTGTAAAAGCAACCCCCTTTTGAACTCTGTTAATTATGTCATTCGGGAACAAAACTTTTGAAAGTAAATTTAAAAACTAGAGGAGTAATTGAATCACTAAAAAATTTTTTTTTTATGTTATCAAACAATTTTAGTCCAATTTTAAAAGAAAAATGAAAATTGAGTATTAAAAAAAAACAACACGTAAAGCGTGTCAAGTAGATTCAGTTACTCTTCTAGTTTTTAAACAGTTAATTTCTTCTTAATGTTACATCTGAAATACAGAATAAGTTATATTCTAGTATTGTTCTCTTTAATACCTTGTACACAACACATGAGTTCAATGAATTCAAATTAAATGTGTTTAGGTGAATTATACGGAATCCAGTTAAGGACATGAATCCAAATTAAAATTGACTTTATTATTAATATTTTAAATTGAAATACTAAATCAATAGTTTAATCTCAATAGTTTATATAAATTATATTTAAGTATTAACTCAATATTTTCAGATTATTACTGAATATAAATTGAATTCGATATATATTTGTTTGTTTGCCCTTCACGGAGCTCTGTAGAAAGTGTTTAATTTTTAAATGCATTTAACTGTGTATGTGTGTACAAGGTATTAGTCTTTTTAAGTAGATTAAAACTTTGTTAGAAACTAGAATAGTTAACGAATGGATTCAAAAGTATTTTCATCAAAATATCTTTCAAAATAAACTTTTTACAACAGTTTGAAATTATCAATTTTGGTTTTATACTTCAATTTAGTTAGTAAAACAACAAGATTGACCTTTTTGTTCAAACTTGATTAAAAAGTTTATTTTGAAAGATATATTTGAAAATAACTTTAACCTATTGTTTTAGTATTTAATTGATTTCTGGTCGATTAGTTTCACTTGAGATACGAACACTTTTTTTCCTTCCTTCCCCCCCCCCCTTCAACCCCCTCTAAAATCCCTACTATTTCTTCCCCCTCCCCCCCCCCCTTCATAGACATATTTTTGAAGCAAAACAACATAATTTACAATTCATAAATCCGGAAACATTTTGGCACAAATTGACTGCATAACTTCCCCCTCTTCTTCATCCTCCCCCTATTTATTTAAAATAACGAAACACGTCTATTATTCTCACTTTTGTTATTATTTCAGAAAACAGAATTTCTTCCTTTTTTTTTCTCTCATGTCTTGATTTCTATGTGTGTTTATGTGTTTTCTGTCCGTTTTTAAGTTTGTGTTCGCGTTTTCAGTTTGTGGGCGCGTTTTTTTTACTGTTTTTATGTTGTATGTGTTTTCTTTGTGTTTTCTAAATGTTTCTTCTTTTTTTCTGATTTCACTGCGTGTCTGTTCTTTTTTTCCGTTTCCATTGTTTGTTTGTTTTCTGTTATCGTTTTTCCGTTTTCTGTTATCGTTTTTCCGTTTTCATTCTGTGTCTGTTCTCTTTTTCCGTTTTCACTGCGTTTCTCTGTTTTCTTTTTCCGTTTTCACTGCGTTTCTCTGTTTTCTTTTTCCGTTTTCACTGCGTGTCTGTTCTCTTTTTTTTACGTTTCCAGTGTGTCTTTTTTCTGTTCTCGTTTTTCATTTTTACTGCGTGTCTCTGTTCTGTTTTATTTTTCCGTTTTCATTACGCGTTTCTCTTTTTCTGTTTTCATTACGTGTTTGTTTTCTTTTTCCGTTTTCACTGCGTGTTTCTCTTTTTCCGTTTTCACTGTTTCTTCTGTTCTATTTTCCGTTTTAATTGCGTGTTTCTGTTCTCTTTTCCTGATTTGACTACGTGTCTTTTTTTTTTCCGTTTTCACTATTTTTCTGTTCTCTTTTTTCCGTTTCCACTGTTTGTGGTGTCGCTTGAGCAAATTTCAAAAGAGCTTAGGAACTGAACGCCACCACAGCATGTTTCTATATACTGTTATTCTCAGTTTATGCTTGTTTTTCATCCTTCTATGTGTATTTCCTTCTATGTATATTTATACATGTATACTCCAATATGTTGAATGTCTTGTAGGTAAAGATTCTGGCTTAATATCAATGTCAGACAGGCATCAATCTCTTTATATAAGTTTATATTAAGAATATATATATTTTGTGTGTATTTTATGTGTATATATGTGTGTGTGTGTGTCAAACAAAGCTTATCTAAACTTGGGCTTTAAGAAGAAAAAAATCTAAATTTTAAAGGTATATATACATGTATATATCCTCTCTCTCTCTCTCCATCCTCCTTCTTCTCCCCTTTTATCCCTTTAATATGAATGAGGATAAGAAATTGTATACAACATTCATCCCAACTCATAAACAAGAAAAATGAGCTAAAATATAAAACAAACAGATAGACATTTTCTCTCTTATATATAGAAAGAAGAAATTTAAGCAA
Organism: Brachycybe producta; assembly: GCA_036925085.1. Taxonomy (NCBI): domain Eukaryota; kingdom Metazoa; phylum Arthropoda; class Diplopoda; order Playtdesmida; family Andrognathidae; genus Brachycybe; species Brachycybe producta. The sequence goes on from JAUPFP010000003.1 coordinate 3,286,577, forward strand.
TCCGGAAACAGAAACAAAAAAGAAGTTAAATCCTCTACGGATGCAAATTAAGCAAGAAGAGTAATTTTTTACTGACACAAATACAGAAGAAGAAGAAGAAGAAAATCTATGTAAAAAAAAGACTTCATAATGGTTTTAAGATTTATTGTATTGTGTACAGATGTGTTTTTAGGGGGGGGGGGGGGTGTGGAGGAGAGTAGAAACAATATTCTATTCATTCATGTCACTTTTTTTAGGCTTAAAATATTATAAAAACTTCTGGTTCTTATCTTAGAGATTTTTTTCTTAAAACTCATCAAAATGCCATTTTATTTTTATTATGAGAAATGTAATGATAATCAGAAATTAATATTTCATGTTAAATGTGGTAGAAAGTTCGTTTTTAATTTTCATTTTTTATTATCTAAAACTAGAAACTCCAGACTAGAAAATTTTATATTTGTAAAATAAAATATGGTTGCAAACTAATGTCCGATCCATATATACCAAGACAAGCAAATAGAAATCGAGACAAACAGAGAAGTTGGCTCCGCCCTTTTTATGACGATCGGCAACTTCTAATTGGTTTGTTGTGTGGTTCGACGTTGAAAAGGGCGGAGCATTTGACGTTAGACTACATAACCAACCAATTAGAAGTTGTCGGTTGTCATAAAAAAGGGCGGAGCCAACTTCTGTTTGTCCCGATTTCTAACTGCCTTTATACCAAGCTGACAAAACAAAAACAAAATAGAAACACAGTGTTTTCAATTCTGCAATTTCATAAACAATTCCATGTCCCGCGGCTCAAGTCGGTAAACATGAAAATGTTTGTGTGTTTTTTTTTTTCCTCACGTTACACTTTTGTCAGCTTGATGTGGACTCGGCCTTAATGACCGATCCACACCAAGCTTACAAAACAGAAACTCAAGTGTTTCGAGAGAAAAATTGGCCACAGTTCTAAAACATTTTTGTGTTTTGTTTTGTCTACAATTTCACAAACAATTTCATTGTCTTCCGGCTCAAGTAGGTAAACATCAAAAAAAAGGTCCGAACAGCTACAGAAACAAAAATAAAACTCAAATTTGTTTATGTTTTGTCACAAATTTGTTGTGGTTTTCTCTTGAGTAATTGCTGACAATTGTTTCAGCTTTGATTTCAGAATCTGTTTTTCAGGCGTTTTTTGTTGTCTTTTTGTCTCTGGAAATCATGTTTCACTTTTGTCAGCTTGATGTGGACCCGGTCTTTATGCCCGATCCACATCAAGCTGACAAAACATAAACATAATAGAAACTCAAGTGTTTCAAGACAAATTGGCGACAATTCTAAAACATTTCTGCGACTTTTGAGTTTTGTTTTCTCTACAAGTTCACAAACAATTTCATTGTCTTCCGGCTTAAGTAGGTAAACATAAAAAAAAAGGTTCGAACAGCTACAAAAACAAAACCATATTTGTTGTTTGTGTTTTGTCATAAATTTGTTGTTTTTTTCTCTTGAGTAATTGCTGACAGTTGTTTCAGCTTTGATTTCAGAATCTGTTTTTCAGGAGTTTCTGTTGCGTTTTTGTCTCTGGAAATCATGTTGGCGCTTTTGTGTCAGCTTGAATGTGGACCAGGCCTTAAGAGGAAACCAAAGGAAGCGACTTTTAATTTTTTTTTTCTTATAAAAATCAAGTTTGGTCTTCTCATAGAGGTCCCCCCCCCCCCCCCCCCCCCCCCGAGCTTCCCAAAACTTTTGATTCCCATAATTCTAATTTTCAGTTGGTAATTTCTTCTACAAAAAAAAACTGATAAAACATCCAAAAAACATTATGTCTTTTTGAGTTTTTTTTTTGTTGAAGCTACTTTTCAAATATGAAAAGAGAAAAAAACAAACTCATAAATAGTCAGCAGAACGGAACAATTACAAGAATCACGACATCATAAAATAGATGCAAATTTATATGGGCCATCGGTACAATTACAATAAATCTATAATGGGTTGTTACACTTAACCTCCTCCTCCCCATCTCCTCTCCTTCCAATAACCGTAATTTTTTTTTGACTTTGTCTTCTCAATAGAACCAGAAAAAAAAGCAAAGTTAACGACAAAAATTCAGTAGGGACTCGTTGACTAAAAACAATGGCCCTATAAAAAAAATCATCTAAGAAAAGTTATTGGCAACATGAAGAATAAAAAAAAATCTATCCAACCCCCCCCCCCCTCTTCTTTTTTTTTATGGAGATGTTTCTTCAAACAACTTCATTTGTTATCCAAATAAAACACGCCCACACATTGTCTTAAGTTACGATACAAAAAAAAGGGCCTCACACACATAAATTTAGATGTGATTTAAAAAAGACCCTCAAGAAAAAGAAGCCCCAAGAAGAAAAGAAAATGGCGGTAATTTCGAAATTCTATGGAGCCCTGTAAAGGACATGCCAGAATTTTTTTTTTAAATCTCGACATGTCGACTTTTAATCTCGAAATTTCAACTTTTTCCAGAATCTCGACATGTCGACTTTTTATCTCGAAATTTCGACTTTTTCCAGAATCTCGACATGTCGACTTTTTATCTCGAAATTTCGACTTTTTCCAGAATCTCGACATGTCGACTTTTAATCTCGTAATTTCGACTTTTTTCCAGAATCTCGACATGTCGACTTTTAATCTCGAAATTTCAACTTTTTCCAGAATCTTGACATGTCGACTTTTAATCTCGAAATTTCGACTTTTTCCAGAATCTCGACATGTTGACTTTTAATCTCGAAATTTCGACTTTTTCCAGAATCTCGACATGTTGACTTTTAATCTCGTAATTTCGACTTTTTCCAGAATCTCGACTTTTTCCAGAATCTCGACTTTTTCCAGAATCTCGACATGTTGACTTTTAATCTCGAAATTTCGACTTTTTCCAGAATCTCGACATGTTGACTTTTAATCTCGTAATTTCGACTTTTTCCAGAATCTCGACTTTTTCCAGAATCTCGACATGTTGACTTTTAATCTCTTTTATTCGGCCATGTTAATTATGCCATGTTGTGCGCACCATACTCTAGTAGTTAAATTATTGAAAGCGCCCTCTTGTAGCAGCAATAATTTAATTAAGAGTATGGTGCGCACAACATGGCATAATTAACATGGCCGAATAAGAGAGATTAAAAGTCGACATGCCAAGATTCTGGAAAACGTCGAAATTTCGACATTAAAGTCAACATATCGAGATAAAAAATCTCGCCTGTCCTTTACGCCTGTTCCTTTTGGAACATGGCAACTTGGAACTTGGAATGTGGTGGTAAAACGGGATATGGGGGCATGTGAGGTCTCTTGAGAGTTTGGCACAAAATCGAAAGGAGCGGAGAGGTAGAACCCGTAAGGGCGACCCTGCATACTGCACAGGCAGTTAGAAATCGGTCAGAACTTCAGCTGGCTCCACCCTTGTTATGATGACCGGCAACTTCTAATTTGCTGGTTATGTAGTCTGACGTCACATGCTCCGCCCTTTTCAACGTCAAGCCACACAACAAACCAATTAGAAGTTGTGGCTCGTCATAACAAGGGTGGAGCCAACTGAAGTTCTTCCCGATTTCTAATTGCCTGTGCATACTGCGGGAAAAAGGTGCAGGAAATGATGATGATGATTCCATGTTCCTTTTAAATCACCTGAGCCACCCCTTAAGAAACTTTAAAAAAAATGATTTTTTTTCTCTCTTTTAAACTTGTTCACAGATGTCGCCACTGTCAGAAAGAAAGAGTTTTCACCAAATAAACATAGAAGAAGCCCCTTAAGGCTATTATAGAGAGCGCTGTCAAAACTTGTCATCAACAGTGTAGTGAAGCACAAACTTGTCGTCTTATAATTATCCAACCCCAGAGGCTACAATTTCAAAGTTTGTCTTTTAAAACTAAATAAGTAGAGAGAGACAGAGAGAGAGAAAGTGTCTAAACTACAACCTACCCCACTCCTCCTCCAACCACCCCTTCTCTCTATTGAGGATTTATATTCAAAAGGGGGGGGGAGAAGGGGGTTATACATATTTTGAAAATTACTTTTGCCAGACATACAGAAAACAAGCTAACATCATATTCACCACAATGAAATTAGATAACCTCTCTAACACCCCTCTATCTCTCACCCCCCCTTTAATCTACCTTTATATTTCTCTTAAAATAAATGGTTTTCATTTATTAAGAGAGGGAAATGAGTAGGAGGCTTAAATTAGTAGGAAAAAAGGGCGCCCCTCCCCCCTTAAGAGAATCGGAGCTAAAAAGCCGGATCAGAAAAAAAATCGAAAGTGAAATTTGCGGTTCATCACCATCCATGTATTAACGAATTTGGCTAATTATATATGCAAAACAGAAATATTTTAAAAGAAGAAGGCAAAAAAAAAATTCCCTAGAAAGCATTACAGACAACTAAGATAACAAAAAAAAAAGCTATATAATGAATCAATGATAATAGCTGCCCTCTGGTGATTTAAGCTTTAATAAATAATATGGATTGAATGACACACATATTATAATCTTTTATAAGTAAAGAAATGCAAATTTAAAAGAAAAATATGCATTTATGTGTGTTATATAAGTGTATGGGGACCAAGTGCGAATTTTGTACAAGTGTCGCCACCTAGGTAACTAGTAAACTTATATGTATTAAAAGGCTGATCTAAGCACAGGCAATTAGAAAACGGGATGAACAGAAGTTGGCTCCGCCCTTTTTATAATGAACACAACTTCTAATTGGTTTGTTGTGTGGGTCGACGTTGAAAAAGGGCGGAGCATGTGACGTCAGACTACGTAACCAACCAATTAGAAGTTGCCGGTCGTCATAAAAAAGGCGGAGCCAACTTCTTTATGTCCCGATTTCTAATTGCCTGTACAGTACCTTTGGTTGAGAGCCTGACATTATGTTTGTAAAATAAAATATGGTTGCAAACTAATGTCAGATCCATATACCAAGACAGGCAAATAGAAATCGGGACGAACAGAAGTTGGCTCCGCCCTTTTTATGACGACCGGCAACTTCTAATTGGTTTGTTGTGTGGTTCGACGTTGAAAAAGGGCGGAGCATGTGACGTCAGACTACATAACCAACCAATTAGAAGTTGCGTTTGTCATAAAAAAAGGGCGGAGCCAACTTCTGTTTGTCCCGATTTCTAATTGCCTGTGTTTCAGTTTCGTTTTGTTTTCAAGATCTGATTTTTTTATTTCTGGTGTTTTTGTTGTGTTTTTGTCTCGAATTCATGTTTCACTTTTGTCAGCTTGACGTGGGATCTGGCAATAATTTAGCTATTTTTTTTTTGAGAATCAGCATTTTTTTATAAAAAATAATGTTAGAAAGTAGAAGAGTAATGGCAATGGCTTCACATGCTTAAAAATCAAACTGAAAATGAATTCAATATATTTGGTAGAAAACATTTTCCTGATTATAACACGCAGAAAATATATTTATATATTTATCTAATTTACAAAGAAAGTTGGCAGAAATTCAGCTTTTTTCCTACTTTTTTTGGTCCACGTTCCGCCAAATAAATAGAATTAATTTAAATTATCTAAATTATATTTATAGTTGGCATTTATTTTCTGCATATCTTGGGATCTTAGCCTTTTACTTAAAAAACAGCTTTCAAAAGGTCAGTTTTAACGGTCAAACCACTTGAACCATGGACACTTTTCATATTTCACAATTTCTCAAACAGACATGTAAAGACAGGGAGATACAGACGTTTGCCCCGCCCCTGTATGAGCATCAGACCAAATATCAACCAATTGGAAATTGAAAAGGGCGGAGCATGTGACGTCAGGCCACTTAACGAACCAATTAGAAGGTTGTCGGTCCTCATAAAAGGGGCGGAACAAACGACTGTTATCTTACTGTCTTTACTTGCCTGTATTTCTCAATTGTGTAAAATAGTTTCTTAATTTGCTTTTTTTTTATTGAAGTTTGGATTCATATTCATTTTTGTTGTTAACTAATAACAGTTAAAAATGGCTGACCAAACTGAAGAAGAAAAAGCTGTTAGCTTATTATATGAGAACCAATTTAATCCTCAAGTTTATCTTGAAACTTATGTCTCAGAAATCGATGATTTTCTTCAGTTTACTATAAGATGCCTTCATAGTGTATTTGCACTTGGTAAGTGAAACCTTAATTTTCAATCAATTGCCCTTCTAGTACAATAATAAAGATAATAATTATATAGTAGACCAACCACAATTGGGTTACTTCTTTTTTTCAAATCAAAAAGATTGGGTTAGAGGCAGTTTAAGCTTGGATCCCACTTGCGGTAAAACCAACAGGGTTAGAGGCAGTTTAAGCCTGGATCCCACTTGCGGTAAAACCAACAGGGTTAGAGGCAGTTTAAGCCTGGATCCCACTTGCGGTAAAACCAACAGGGTTAGATCCATTTTAAGCCTGGATCCCACTTGCGGTAAAACCAACAGGGTTAGAGGCAGTTTAAGCCTGGATCCCACTTGCAGTAAAACCAACATGGTTAGAGGCAGTTTAAGCCTGGATCCCACTTGCGGTAAAACAAACAGGGTTAGAGGTGAGACAAATCCTAAATTTTCTCGAATCCGAATCGGTTCTCAAATCTCCCGAATCTCTCGAATCCTTCAAATATAAGAATCCTATTATTATTCATTAAGAAGCTACAAATAAATAAAATAATATTAAATATTAAATTATTAATAATAAAAAACACAGTGTGGCTTTACTCAGGGTCAGAGCCACAAGGTGATCCAGATACCACCGAAATTGCAACAATCGCCGGTTTTTTTTTAGTGAACGCTTTTATCAGACATCAATTTAGTTAAAACTAATTTTACCAAAGTTTTTAACAGTTTTTTTTTTCAGGTTAGGATTCGAAAGATTCGATAGATGAAAAAGTGGCGATGATTCGTTTTCGAATCTCGAATATTTTTCAAGATTTGCGGGATTCGAGGATTCGAATGGCCCATCCCTGGAACAGGGTTATTCTTTTGATTATGAGGGATATAACCCAAGAAATATAAATACTAAATTCTGCTGTTCCTTTCACTAAAACATATATGGCGTTTATGGTAAAAAAAATGCCTTACAACGTAAAATTCAGTCGGATTTGTTTCAGCATGTGTGATTCTTCCTTTTTATCCTCTAGCCTCCAAGCTAATTAACTGCGGAGATTGCGCCAAAGGCGCAAAATAAGCTGTACTAGCTCCTAGGTAGAGGCTAATCGGCTAAGCTAGAAATAGAAAATTTAAAAAAAATCAGAAAGATGGTTTGTTTTTTCTCCTACATTTCTGCTTTCCGCCACGTTCAAATGTTTTCATAACAGAAAACACATTCAGGACATTTTTTAGTTTATAAGAAGAGAAAAATAAAAGCCATAAGAAAGTGATGCATCTGAAGGGCGCTTTTTTTCTATTGGCTAATGGGACATACTATTCCGCGTGACAGAACAGAAACGATTTTACAGGTGTGTTTTTTTCTGCATGCTTTCAGATATCCCATCTGTAAAAACGTCCGTTTTAGAGCTCGGTTGTGGACCAACAATCCACAGTTTGATTTCCGCGAGTCGTTATTTTGATAACATTGTAATCAGTGATTACTTGACGCAAAATCGGAAAGAAATTACAAAATGGCTGACTTCAGATAAAGATGCCTATGATTGGAGTGCTACATTCAAAAAGGTGGCAGCTCTCGAGAATGAACCGTAAGTGGGCAAAGTCTTGCGGTTTTTCAAAAAAAAAAATTGCTTGAGAGAGAGAGAGTAGAGTTGTGTCGCTCGAAAGCCTGCTTGACACGGACCACTTTGTGGCGCCGCCATCTTAATAATACTAATGTATTTTCTATTGTAGAGATTATAGAAAATTAGAAGATCGTCTTCGTACGTCAGTTAAGGAAGTAATCCACTGTGACATACTGAAGCCGAACCCGATCGAACCACTGGTCAGACGTTTTGACGTCATCGTGTCCAGTTTATGTTTCGAGGCTGTGGCCACCGACATCGATTCGTACAAAAGGATCTTAACGAACACATCAAACATCTTAAATTCCGAAGGATTTCTAGTCCTGATTGGAGTATTCGAGGACGAATATTATCATGTGGGTGATGTCAAATTTCCGGCATTTCCATACAGCAAAGAAATGCTCAAAATTGCATTGTCTGAAGCTGGATTCGAACTGTTACAATTGTTGTCGTCTCCTCATCGAGAAATCAGTTCCGAATTTGCAAAAGCTGACGACATATTCATGGCATTGGCAAAGAAAAACGCGACTACTGCATGAAATTGGGTGGATTTTAGAGGGTAATAACTAAGGCTGTGCCGAGCCGAATTTTGCCGAACCAATTTTTGGTCGATTTTTACTGCTAATCGGCAAAAATCGGGTCAGCGAACAAATGTTAACCGATTTCTGCGCTCAACAAGTAGGTCTGCTCCGCGATAAAACGGCAGTGGTGGACGGTCAATCAATTTATAACCAACTTTATCACTAATTCAACTTTAAAAAGAAATTGTTGTCTTGCCATTTGCTTTGTAAACTCGAAAACTATAATTTAACTTGTTTTCCATACGTTTTTGTGGGCGAACCACTTCTCTCTTTGCCGACGCAAGCAGCAGCCAAAATCGGTAGTGAAAATCGGCATGATCGGCTCGGTTAAATTGATCGGTATGCCGATTTTTTTTAGTGTTATCGGTTCGATATTGGCTCGGTAAAAAAAAGTGTGATCGGTACAGCTTTAGTAATAACGTTCGCTAAAGGCCGCGGCCTTAGCCGTAACGTTTAACTGTAAAAAAAATTAACTGCGCATGTCTACCGCTCACTTGTGCAAGTCATCACCTAGAGTCTAGGTCCTAGACGATACCAGCGACGTACTGGCCCGGGTGACAAATGCCACCTGCGCCGGTCCTTCCAGGCGCCGGCGCGTCAAAACATTTACTTTTCTATACACTGTCCAGTGGTGCACGTTATATCTGTTTAGATACGTATTTCAAAAACTATAACCACCTACATTTTTTTGTAATTTAAGCTAATTGTTAACAGCACATTAAAATGTACAATTCTAACTATACTGCATTACTTGAAAATTTTAAAAAAGTTACAGGATAAACAAGCCAACAGGAGCCTAAAAAAATGTGAAGGCATCAGGATGTTCGTGAAACTGCAAGGCATCCATCCAAAAACCACTCAAAACTGGAAAGCCATTGGAAGCTTCTTAAAGCTCCCTAAGCAAATAGAAATCGTGAAGCCCTCTGGAACTTCTCAAAACGTCGAGAACCTCCTTCATAGCTGTGAAATGTCAATTTAGATTTACCATAAATTAAAAACTACTTCGATTTCATATTGGAAGGAAGACGAAGCGCCGATGCCAGATATTGCGGACCTAGAATTTAAAGCTTTAAAGCTGCATAAAGCAAATATTCAGCAACATAAAAAGCTACAAAAAGCAATGCAAAGCTTAGCTTTTAAAGCTGCTGAAAGCAGATACTCAGCAACATAAAAAGCAATGCAAATTTTAGCTTTAAAGGCTATGTAAAGCAAATATGCAGTATGGCCTTTATACCTTTTGTAATCTTTCACAAAGACATATCTTTCGCATTGATGGCAGCACCCTCTGACGACACTACCAGATCACACACTTTTTTTTTTCTTTGTGAAACGATCACCACACATCAAAGCCACTCGTTGAAAAATTAATTAATTTTGGCAATTTTTAGTTGAATTCTAATTGCTCCCATATATCATCGTTGGAGTCCAACCACCCACTAAAAAAATCTCACCTTCTCCCAAGTCTATTTCCTCACCTGATTAATGTATTTTTGTGACGTCACAAATCAAGAACGTCAACCGGAATTAACTCGCTGTCACTAATAGAAAGGGCGGAGAGGGGGGGGAGGTGGAGGAGATGAAAGGGGGCCGAGGGTGGAGGTGGGAGGTCCTTGATGAATATGCATTTAATTGCCAATATATTTTTAGTGCGACTTATTATTAAAATGCATTTTTCTCTCTCTCTCTTTCAGTCTCTCTCTTTCAGTCTCTCTATCTATCTGGGAATATAGCAAAATTAATAATATTCAGACAAGTTCCTTTTTTTATATATAAACTATATTTATATTAATAAATAATGAAAGACGATATTAAATAGTCAGAATGAATTATATGTCAAAGGGGTAAATAATAATAAGAAAATAAGGTTTCACTTAGTTTGAGGTTTATATTTGATATATTATTTTGAGGGTTTGCTCAAATTTTTAGAGTGGATCCTTCTTCACTCTTGAATAAACCGAACCACTCAAGAAGGAAAACTTCGTACTTCAATACAGGCATTTAGAAATCGGGACGAACACAAGTTGGCTCCGTCCTTTTTATGACGACCGGCAACTTCTAATTGGTTGGTTATGCAGTCTGACGTCGAACCACACAACAAACCAATTAGAAGTTGCCGTTCGTCATAAAAAGGGCGGAGCCAACTGAAGTTCTCCACGATTTCTAACTGCCTGTTAATTCAATAGAGTCGACTAAATTTTTCTCTTGTCGAAATTTTTCAAGTTGTCGAAATTTTCCAAGTTGTCGAAATTTTCCAAGTTGTCGAAATTTTTCAAGTTGTCGAAATTTTTCAGTCGACTAATTTTTCAAGTTGTCGAAATTTTTCAAGTTGTCGAAATTTTTCAAGTTGTCGAAATTTTTCAAGTTGTCGAAATTTTTCAGTCGACTAATTTTTCAAGTTGTCGAAATTTTCCAGTCGTCGAAATTTTCCACTCGTCTAACCTTTCCACTCGACTGTATTTTTCGTTAACTAAATTTTTCGTCAACTAAATTTTTTAGTCAACAAAATGTCTTCAAAGAAAAATAATTTTTTTAGTGGACTAAAATATAAAACTAGTCCACTAAACTAACTGACATAAAAAGCTTATTTTGAAAGATATCAACATGAAAAATAACCGCAAGTGATTGAGCAACCCTTCTAGTTTCTAAAACACTTTCAAGTTTCTCTTTATTTTGCTTTTTGAAAAACAGAATAATCAGTTGGAGAGGAGCCCGTTTACCGGCAACTTCTAATTGGTTTGTTGTGTGGTGTCGACGTTGAAAAGGGCGGAGCATGTGACGTCAAGACTACATAACCAACCAATTAGAAGTTGCCAGTCATCATAAAAAATACGGCGTCAACTTCTGTTTGTCCCGTTTTCTAATTGCCTGTGTTATACCATGTTAAGTCCTATTCCATTCAATGAAGAGACAAACTTTCAAATGAGACTCCTCTCTGTAAAATTTAAGTTTTGTGACTTAACACAGTTTACCTCTTGAGAGACACTGATATATGATCAATATTTTATTCTAAAAAAAATCTACAACCTTAAAAATGAAGTTAAAATACATTTTTTTTCCGCAGAAAAAAAAAAAACTGGAAGAAGATAACAAAAAAAAAGCAAACATTTAAATTCCATCAAAAAATAATTTATACAAAATGTTTTATCATTATCACAACCGTTTTGCATATATAAAAAAAATTATTGATGAATAATTTATAGGAAAAAAAAATATCTGATGCGAAAAAGTTCAATGAAGGGAAATTCACTGTTGAATTTTCTCTAATCTTAACCTCACCACCCCTATCTTCAGTCACCCTTAATGTCACCCCAAGTGACTTAAAACCTGTCTTCTTCTTCTTCATAAATTAAATACAAGTTTTCTTTTTAAAAAATAGATATGAAGTAAAAAACTAGAATTCTCTTTCTTCCTCTTTTTTCTCTCTCTCTCTCTCTCAGTGTCTCTCTCTCTCTCTCTCTCTCTCTCTGTGTGTCTCTCTCTCTCTCTCTCTCTGTGTGTCTCTCTCTCTGTGTCTCACTCAGTGTCTCTCTCTCTCTCTCACTCAGTGTCTCTCTCTCTCTCTCTCTCTCTCTCTCTCTGTCTCTCTCTCTCTCTCTCTCTGTCTCTCTCTCTCTCTCTCTCAGTGTCTCTCTCTTTCTCTGTGTCTCTCTCTTTCTCTTTCTACCTCTCTCTCTCTCTTCTGATGTTAGGTAGATATAAATAAATTGAAAGTTTTCTTATTCATTTTTTAAATGCAGAGAGAGAGAACAAATTAATCATTTATTTATGGAAAATTCTTTATATATTTTTTTGGGAGGTGGGTTCTCTCCTTAATGACATCTCAAGAGAACCCTTAAACATTTGATACCTTCTCTCTCTCTCTTAAGATTAATGGACATTAACTTCCAAAGCGTCTTTTTTTTTCATATAAAGGATCATTCATGAATATTAATTCTCTCTTTTCTTTCTCTTATCCATTTTTAACCTCCCTTCTCCCCTGTTCACTTACTATACTGCAAAGCAACCTTTAATATTGTATCAACATAAAGCTAATCTCAAAAGTCTTAAGAGATAGATAGAGAGTAAAAAAAATGACACTTTTAGTCATCATCATCATCATCATATTCAATATTGTCTATTAAAACCCTCCGAAATCCGTTTCACCCCTTTTGGTGTTTAGCTGATTTCGACTTCGGAGAAGGAGGAGGAGGACGGTTTCGACTCGTTTCGTTTTCGACTCTTTTCTAGAGAGAAACTTTTGAATGTTTTTAATGCCTTCTTCTGAAGGAAGAATAAGAAAATTATGAATTCAGTTTTGTCACACTTTATAAATTTCAAAACTTTTGTTATGTTTCACAAACTCAAATTTCGTTCAAACTTTAAGCAACATTTATGCACGTTTCTCGAAAGTGTGAACCAGGCAGGGTGTCTTATATTAACAGGCAGTTAGAAATAGGTCAGAACTTCAGTTGGCTCCGCCCTTGTTAAGATGACAGGCAACTTCTAATTGGCTGGTTATGTAGTCTGACGTCACATGCTCCGCCCTTTTCAACGCCTTCCTCCCATAGAGATGTACTGCAGACACTATTTCAACTCTTGACTAACCTTCTTCCTTTTTTTTTTTGTCACGTGGCAAACTTTTAATTGCGTCATCACTATTTCTCTACACGTGCTCTCTCTCTCTTCACTTAAATTGTGTTTCTGGGTATAAGTTTGTCCACGTGCTCTGATAATTAAGGTTGTTTTAGACGCTTTTTTAGTGCTAAAATGAGGCTGCATTCGATTTCAACTAATTGGCGACGAGTGTAGTTTGGCTGAAGGTTGCAGGCGCCATCTACCGTGCATTTACACAAGTATTTTTTTCTATGAAGACCTCTCTTAACTTCAGATGTTTTAATCAGTTTTCTCAACAAAAAAAAAAATTAGTCATCGATTTTGACTTTTAAACTGCAAATTTCTTGATCTTATGCGCAACCATCTAATTAATTAATAGCAATTTATTACCAAAGCTTTCATTAAAAATAAATGTTCGCAATTTTGTACATTTTTTTTTCTTCTTCTCTCTCTCTCTCTCTTTTTCTAAAATGCCAATTAAAGTTAACTGTCTTTATCCTTTTTAGCTAAATTTCAGGATTAAATTGTCACAAGGTGTTATTATTTTTCAAGCTAAAACTAATGAGAACTCTCAGAGAGAGAGAGAGAGAGAGAGAGAGAGAGAGAGAGAGAGAGAGAGAGAGAGAGAGAGAGAGAGAGAGAGAGAGAGAAAAAAAGGAGAAGAAGCTTTAATTGTTTCTTCTAATCTTAATTAAGAAAAATACACTTGGAAACAAAAAAAAAATATATAACACACAAATCTAAACTCATCTCTTTATTACTATTATTATTATTATTATTCAACTCTATTGAAAAGAGAAGAGTTTTCATTTCTTTTGTCGGCCGGTTGTTCGGTTCGGTTAAGAGAGAGAGAAAGAACGGTAAAATTTAAACGATGATAAACAGAGTGCTTATTATAATTTGCACTTGATGCAAAAGAAGCTTCATTATGACTGAGAAATTAGAAAAAAAGGAGGCTAAATAAAAGGAGGGAGAGACAGAGAGAGAGTAGGTCTTAATTATGGAAACGAATCAATTTTCCTAATTTGCATTTTCTTAATTTGTGCCCAATTATCTTTTTCTCTCTCTCTCTCTCTCTCTCTCTCTCTCTCTCTCTCTCTCTCTCTCTCTCTCTCTCTCTCTCTCTCTCTTCTTTTCTCATCTCTTAAACTAAAGAGAGAAAAAAAGGTCAGAGATTAAGTTTCTTAATCAAATTTTAGAAGTGCAAAAACCTTCTTAAAAATCTTCAACTCATATATAAACACACAACTCTCAGTGTGCTTTAATTAACTCTCAGAAAGAAACTATTAAAGAATTTTTTTTTAATATTTAAGTATATGTATTTTTTCTCTTCATAAGAAAAATCGAAAATCTGAAAATAGCAATTCACTAATTGAAAATACAATTGCAATCAAAATTGTTTCAGGTGGTTAAATAGATATTTATTATGTTTTTGTCTCTCCAGATGGCGCTACTGCAGTTGCTGTCATTGTTCTATAGAATGGGCTCTTCCTCCCCATCTGTGGTTTCGTCAAATTTTATATTTTTCAAGCGAACATTTTTTCAGGAGAAACATTACGAAAAAAAAAATCAAAGTGTTTTAGAAACTAGAATAGTTGTTGATAATGCTAAAAGTTTTTTCAATGATTGATACCTTTCAAAATAAACTTTTTATGACAAGTTTTAAAAAAGGGCGAAATTAGTTTTTCATGAAATTTCAATGGAAAAACAAAAAAAACGGGTCATTTTTCAAACTGAACTATAAAATTGTTTATTTTTCAAGATATTGTCATGACAAAACTTTTAACAATCTTTTGTCATTCTAGTTTTGAAAAGAAATTACATTTTTTTTCGTAATGTTGTTTCTAAAAACGTTCAAACGGCGTTTTACAAAAAAAAAAAGTCTACGGAGCTTAGCATTAGCCTCTGCAGTGGCGCCGTCTGGTGGAGAAACAATATGTGGGGATAATATGCAGGCACAGGCATCTGTAGACAGCTTCAGAATTTCTTTGGCTCCGCCCTTTTATGAGCGTCATTAATTTCTAATTGGTTTGTTACTGGGTCTGATGTCACATGTCCCCCGCCCTTTTCAATTTCTAGTTGGTTGATATTTGGTCTGACGCTCATAAAAGGGCGGAGCCAAAGACATTCTGACGCTGTCTACAGATGCCTGTTATTCAGGCACCTTAATTACGACTTTTTTACTGTCTTACAAGCGGTGACGGTCCTAGACCGGTAGATGTACCGCATCAGATGCCGACAACCCGTGCCCAGATCCGACCTACCGTGTGTTTTTTTTTATTCTGAATTAGTTACCCTTCTAGTTTCTAAAACACTTTTATCTAGTTCAAAATGAAAGACAGAATAATCAAGAATTAGAGAGGGCCCAGTTTACACTTTAAAAAATTAATAAGACAAAAACTAAACATAATGAAAGCTAAATTTAGACAAAATTGAATAAAATTACAAATAATAAGGAGTAGGGATGGGCTATTCGAATCCCGAGAATCTTAAAAAATATTCGAGATTCGAAAATTCGAATCTTCGCGCTTTTTTCGTCTTTCGAATCTTTCGAATCCTAACCCTTTAAAAAAACTGTTAAAACTGTGGTAAAATTAGTTTGAACTCCATTGACGTCCAACAGAAGAGTTGATTAACAAAAAAACCGGCGATTGTTGCAATTTCGGTTGGTATCCGGAGATCACCAATGGATCACCTTGTGGCCTGACCCTGAGTGCCGCCACACTGTGTTTTTTATTATTTATAATTTAATATTTAATATTATTTCATTTATTTGTATCTTCTTAATGAATAATATAGGAATCTTATTATATGAGAGATTCGAGAAAATTAAGGATTCGGATTCGAGAAAATTTAGGATTCGGATTTGAGAAGATTTAGAATTCGGATTCGAGAAAATTTAGGATTCGGATTCGAGAAAATTTAGGATTCGGATTCGAGAAGATTTAGAATTCGGATTCGAGAAAATTTAGGATTCGGATTCGAGAAAATTTAGGATTCGGATTCGAGAAGATTTAGAATTCGGATTCGAGAAGATTTAGGAATCGAATTCGAGAAGATTTAGGATTCGAATTCGAGAAAATTTAGGATTCGGATTCGAGAAAATTTAGGAATCGAATTCGAGAAAATTTAGGATTCGTCTCACCTCTAATAAATACAAAAGTCATTTTTTTATTAGTTGATCACACTGATCTGGTGGCTGGTGGCGCCCTCTTTGAGGTCATTTTATTGAGCTTTGGTTGTTATTATTGACTTTTTCAAGAGGAGGAGGATGGATAACAAACAAGAATTGGGTGGTTAAAAAGGATATTCCTCTCTATTAGAAGAGATAGAGACTAGAGAGGTCATCATTATATCAGGCTCCATATAATAACATAAGACAGAAAGAGGGAGAGAGAGATAGAAAGAGAGATGAAAAGGGAAGAAGGAGGAGAAGGGAGGAAAAAAAGGTGGGCGGAAACAACACGGCTGGCAATTATTTGGGCTAATGGCTAATTAGAGTGTTCATTAAAATAAACTAATTAGATCTTAAATTATGCACGAGTGACTTTGAAACCATTCTGCAGCCCTGGCAAATCATTAAGCACGACTTAAAAGCAAGTGAATTTTTACAAAAAGGAGGGGTTGGGGGTTGGATTGGAGGGGACAGGGGGGGGCTAAATGGAGAAGGGTTTAATTTGCTTAAAAATCCCCTCTAACCAACCCCCTCCCTCCTCCTCTTCACCTAAACTTGTCAATTTTTCGACCAAACTAAAACCATCTGCGATTTTCAAAATAGGAAAAACATTTTCTCTCAAATTTAATTTATTAGCCTCA
The DNA here is from genome assembly GCA_036925085.1 of Brachycybe producta. Taxonomy (NCBI): domain Eukaryota; kingdom Metazoa; phylum Arthropoda; class Diplopoda; order Playtdesmida; family Andrognathidae; genus Brachycybe; species Brachycybe producta. The sequence continues at coordinate 3,303,252 of JAUPFP010000003.1, forward strand.
TCATCATCATCATTATTATCATTATTATTATTGTTATTGTTATATTACAAAAGAAAATTGTTGTCAAATTTCATGTCCATTTCGGTTATAGGACATTAGGTTCTGTTTATGATCTGGATTTGTTAATCCCTTGGACTTTGAGAAACAAGGGATTTCTCTCTCTCTCTCTCTCTCTCTCTCTCTCTCTCTCTCTCTCTCTCTCTCTCTCTCTCTCTCTCTCTCTCTCTCTCTCTCTCTCTCTCTCTCTCTCTCTTCTCACTCTCTCTCTCTCTCTGGTCATTTTTGAAGTGTTGTTTTTTGACCAATGGTCACTTTTCAGCTAGAAAGACAGACAGACACAGAGATCTATGAGTAAATAGGGAATTTTTTTTTTCGTTGTTTGATATTGTTGTGTTTTGATTAGAGTTTTAACAAAACTCTTCTGAGAGTCTCTCTCTCTCTCTCTCTCTCTCTCTCTCTCTCTCTCTCTCTCTCTCTCTCTCTTGAGAGTTAACATTTAAAGGATATCGATATACAGAAGGAAATTATAAAAGTTAGGAACTCAGTTTTTGAAAAGAAATTAAACGTTTTTGATTAAAAACTAGACTAGTAAATGACACAACAATCTTTTGAAGAGTCAACGTAGATGCCGATACAAGTTGATTCTCAAGAGTTTTACTGTAACTCTTGAGAGTCAACATTGTTGTCGATACAAGTTGACTCTCAAGAGTTTTACTGTAACTCTTGAGAGTCAACATACATGTCGATACAAGTTAACTCTCAAGATTTTTCTGTAAATCTTGAGAGTCAACATAGTTATTCGATACAATTAAAATCTAAAAAGTTGGTTACTAAGTTTTTGAAAAAAGAATTAAACGGTTGTTAAAAACTAGACTAGTAAATGACACAACAAACTTTTGAAGAGTCAACATAGATGTCGATAAAAGTTAACTCTCAAGAGTTTGCTGTAACTCTTGAGGGTCAACATAGTTATACAATAAAAGTTAACTCTAAAGATTTTCCTGTAACTCCTGAGAGTCACCATAGATGTCGATACAAGTTAACTCTAACGAATTCACTGCAGTTTTTGAGAGTTAACATAGTTATTCGATACAAGTTAACTCTCACGAGTTTTACTGTAACTCTTGAGAGTCAACATAGATGCCGATAAAAGTAACTTTCAAGAGTTTGCTGTAACTCTTGAGAGTTGACATAATTTTAAAGATTATCATCAAGTAATAAACTTTTAGCATAATCAATAACTATTCTAGTTTCTAAAACACTTTGAATTTTTTTTTTCGCAATGTTTTCTCCCGAAAAACGTTCACTTGAAAAATATAAATTTTCTCAAAACCGCGGGTTGGAGGCGGAAAAGACCTCATACAGACAAGCAATTAGAAAACGGGATAAACAGACGTTGGCTCCAACCTTTTTATGACGAACGCAACTTCTAATTGGTTGGTTATGTTGTCTGACGTCACATGCTCCGCCCTTTTCAACGTCCAACAACACAACAAACCAATTAGAAGTTGCCGTTCGTCATAAAAAGGGCGGAGCCAACGTTGGTTTATCCCGTTTTCTAATTGCCTGTCTCATATAGAACATAATAGTCATTGCAGTAGCGCCATCTGGTGAAGGACAAAAGCAAACTATTCAGCCTAATGTGACTGAATCGATATTTGCATTTGCATTTACTCTTCTAGTTTCTAAAAAAAACACTTTCAAGTTTCATTTCTCCATAATATTCCCAATTTTAAGCCCATGTTTCATTTTTGGCTTCAATTTAAAACACTAAAAGCTATTAAATAAGAAAAATGTATGCAAGAAAAAACGAGAGAAGAGAAACCATTTTTGGTCATTTTTGGGGGCCATATTTCAGTCATCCATCTTTTTATATCCAATGGTCTTTGATCATTAAATCAAATACTTGAATTTACATATCATTTATCTTTTTAACCCCCCCCCCCCCCCCCCCTCCACCCTCAACTCCATCAAACACTTGTACTCACCCAACCACCCCTCTCTCAGTATGTGTGTTTTTTACCTGTAAAAACCACATGTCTTTGAAAATGATCAGCAAGTCAATGACATTAATGTGGCCCAAGAGACTAGAAAAGTTACATCAACATTTTTCAATCTTTATCAAAATGCTATATCACTCGTACAAGTACAAGAAATCGGTCATTTTACACAATTACTGGACACAGTAGATAAAAACTCAACAATTCTGGAGTCAATTCTACACAATTGACATCCATTTTGTAAAAAAAGAAGTTTAGGTTCAGCTCGGCCCAAAGAACTTCATTGTGAATCCAACCTATGAAGCCCATTAAGGCTCACTAGGACCATGAAACCCACCAGGCTCTAAACCCCACTATGCTCATAAACCCCACCAGGCCCCATAAACTTCATCATACCACAATAAAACCCACCAGGCCCCATAAACCCCACCAGGCTCTAAACCCCACTATGCTCATAAAACCCACCAGGCACCATAAACCCCATCATACCCCAATAAAACCCACCAGGCCCCATAAACCCCACCAGGCTCTAAAACCCACTATGCTCATAAAACCCACCAGGCACCATAAACCCCATCATACCCCAATAAAATTCACCAGGTTCTATAAAACCCATCAAACCCCATCAAACCCACCAGGCTCATAAAACCCATCAGGGCCCTTGTTTCTCAAAAATATACGACTTGTAATACAAGTAAATTGTACGGAGCCCTGTAAAAGACAACCTTGCAAATTCACAATTTGTCATTACGAATTTTTAATTCGTAATATCGGATTTTTATGCAACATATCAAGCAAATGTTTCTCAATCTGTGGCTCAAGTGCCAATTGTGAAGTAACAATCCTGTTTAGATCAACAAACACTTATGATTTTTTTCAATCAAAAACACTGGTTAGAGGCTAGAACTCTAGTTGACAGCTGACAGTAATCAAACATTAGCCTCTAATCAGCCTTTTTGATTAAAAAAACGTAGAATTGGTATAATTTACAATTGGCACTTGGGCCAAAAATTGAGAAACATTCGCTTGATATTTTGCATAAAAATCCGAGCCCTAATAAATAACAAATTGCGAATTTTCGATGCATGTCCTGATCAGGGCTCCGTAGAATTCACTTGTATTACAACCAGGGCCCTGGCCCCATAAAACCCACCAGGGCTCTTGTTTCTCAAAAAATACTAGGCAAAACAAGTGAATTCGACGGAGCCCTGTAAAGGCCACGCATCACGAACACGAACGTCCTTTGATGTGACGGGCAAAAACCGACAATTGGCTGATCGGGTTCGAACAGAACAACGGACACATTCTGTTACATGAGAAATGTTCGAAATACTGTTGTTATATTCTATATAGTCTGGACACAGGCAATTGTGCCCAGCATTAGAATTTCTTTTGCTCAGCCCTTTTATGAACGTCATCAATTTCTAATTGGATTTGTTACTTGGTCTGACGTCATAAAAGGGCGGAGGAAAAGAAATTCTAATGCTGGGCACAATTGCCTGTGACTGGACCCACACTAATTTGATTTGTTTTGTGTACAATGTTTAGTTATTGTACAAAATGACTGATATTTTTACTTTGACGGTAACATTATCGATACAGAAAAAAAGACAAGAAAAAAAAGGACGAAATTTTTCTGTATTTTTTTCCTCATTCATTCAATTGAATTGGTTGTTGAACAAGAGTTTCAAGAAAATTGAACACAGAAAACCAGTGGTCATTTTTTTTAACAAAAAATGGCTTTTTTTCTTTTTCCTGTATGTGTGTGTCACACTGACACACATGACAAATGACATTCATCACAAGGATCACACACACACACTCACTAAAAGCGGGTGGTGGTTACAACAACACTGTAAAATCAATTCTATTCATTTTTACCCATTTCTTAAATTGGGTTTTCTCTCTCTCTCTCTCTCTCTCTCTCTCTCTCTCTCTCTCTCTCTCTCTCTCTCTCTCTCTCTCTCTCTCTCTCTTCATAGTAGGAAGATATATACTAAGGGCTCAAATTCAAGAAGAAAAAACTTCACACTTGAAATTTCACTTGAACTCTCTAAGCAGAATTTCAATCACAAGAAAGAGAAAAAAATCTTGTTTTGATATGACTACATTTTCAACAAGGTTTTTCTTTCTATTGGAACCCTTGTCTGAGGGTTCAAAAGTTGAAACTCAACTTGTTAAATTTCCTTCTTTAATTTATGCCTTCACTTGAACTTGAATTCTCTGAAAAGGCTTCATTTGAAGTTTAAGTGCCTAATTTTCCTTTGTGAATACATTCCTTAGCACTTAAACTCTCTAAAACCGGGTTCCAAAATAGAAAAACCCCGGTTCAAGTGTACTTTTTATCAAACATGAATTTTCAAATGTTGGAACCCTGTTTTGAGGGTTGAAGTTCAACTATCAAGTTTTCTTCTTGAATTTCTTCAAGTATCACTTGAAACCTCTGAACATGGTTGAAATCATAAAAATTCAATTTTTAAACTCTCTAAACCGGGTTCCAAAATAGAAAAACACTGTTCAAGTCATTAAACATGAATTTTCAAATGTTGAAACCTTGGTTCTGAGAGTTGAAAGTTGAAGTTTTCTTTCTTGAATTTGTGCCCCACTCGTCCCCTCCAACCCTCCAACCCCCCCCCCCCCCCCCAGATTGTGTCCAACTACTTCAATAAATACACTTAAAAATAGTAAATCCAAACTTTTTTTTTTCTTCTTCTTCTAACAAAAGAAACCGAAGAAAACGCCATCAATATATGGGTTTTAAATGATATGTCTACAAAATGTTTAAGACGTTTTTCTCATACGTCAGCAGAAAACCGAAATAAAAAACGAAAAAACAGGACACACACACACCAAAAAAAAAGTCCATCAACTAAGTAAAATTGTGGGCGGTTTTTTGGTCACTTCCGAAAAAAGTGGACCTTTAAGAGAAAAAAAAAATCCACTTCAAATATAAAAACAAAAGGATTTTTAATCATGTAATAGAAACCTAAAGAGAAAAACAACACAACTGACAAACAAAAATCTACCCCCCAAAATAACGGTCCAGACACACAATGACCGGACCGAGACAGGGCCGTAAAAGACGACCGCGGTTCGGTCCACTCTCTCAGCCCGATAATCTGGAAACCAGACTTGTCAGCGTTCCAGTCATGCCCTCTGTTCGGTTGTCTAGGAAACAACACTTCATCGGGTCGTGCCTAATTAAGGGGGTGGGGCTTCCATTTGTTAATTAATAGAACTCCTCCCCCTTTCTCTATCCTGTGATCCGAAAGCGGACCAAAAAAGGGACTCAAGGAGCTAATTGTGATGTAACAATCCCATTTACATCAACCAAAAATTATGTTTTTTCAATCAAAAACACTGGTTAGAGACTAGAACTTTCTAGTTGACAACAAATAGTAACCAAGACATCTAGCCTCTAACCAGTGTTTTTGATTGAAAAAAAAAAAAACAATTTTTGGTTGATGTAAATGGGATTGTTACATCACAATTAGCCCTTGTCAACTTTCTAGCTGACAACTAATAGTAACCAAGACATCTAGCCTCTAACCAACCTTTTTGATAAGAAAAAAACATAATTCCATTTGCTCTACCGATGATTACTTCACAATCGGCACTCGGGCCACAAATTGAGAAACATTTCGTTTGATATTTTGCATAAAAATCCGAATCCTACTGATTATCAATAATTAGGGCTCAGATTTTTATGCAAAATATCAAAGCAACTGTTTCTCAATCTGTGGCCCACGAGCCAATTGTGAATTAACGATCCCATTTAAAGATCAACCAATAATTTTTTTTTTTTTAAAAAACACTGGTTGGAGGTTAGAACTTTCCAATTGACAACTAATAGTAACCAAGACATCTATAGCCTCTAACCAGCCTTTTTGAATAGAAAAAAAAAACATACTTGCATTTGCTCTACTGGTGATTACATCACAATTGGCTCGTGGGCCAAGAATTGAGAAATATTTCGTTTTATATTTTGCATAAAAGAGAAACCCGTGTCTTGTGTGATTGCCTGCCATCAATAAATCAAGGGGCAGCAAACAAAATGCATAAAACCCCCAAAATTACGTTTCCAAATAGGAATTTCATAATCCTGACCCTCCACAACCACCTCCTCTTCCACCACCTCCTCATCCTCCTCCAACTCCTCCTCTTCCTCCACAACCACCACCTCATCCTCCTCCAACTCCTATTCTTCCTCCACCACCTCCCTCTACAACCACAACCTCATCCACCACCACCTCCTCTTCCTCCAACTCCACCACCACCACCAACTCCTCCTCCGCAGCCTCCGCCTCCACGACTTCCTCTTCCACCTCCTACTCCATATAAAAAATATATAAAACTGACGAATACCCGAAATTAATCAAATATTAATTAAAGTTAAAACACAAAAAAATGAACCCCAAAAAGAGGATCCAGAAAACAGAAAAAGAAGTTTTTAAGTTTGTCTTTTCAACACGTTTTCTTTCAAGACATTTTCTTTCAAGAAAATGAAGAAGCTTTAATAATATAAATCTTAAGAGATCTCAGGAGTTTTTTTATGTTTGACTTTTATGAGGTGTCAGGATTCGCAATTAAATAGCTGTTAGATATACGCAATGAAAGAACAGTTCTCTGAAACTGACCAGTGTCCACTTTTATCCCTTTATACTCCTCTCACTCACTCACTCTCTCTCTCTCCTCACATTACCCATTATCTTTCTATTCTCTCTCTCTCTCTCTTTCTCTCTCTAATATACAATATAATAGAAGTTACAGTAGATTCTTCAATTACATTCAACTTCTTTTTTTCTTTAGAAATAAATCAATTTTTGACCTTTTACTGACCTCTACCTCTCTCTCTCTCTCTCTCTCTCTCTCTTTCAGTAGAAATATAAAGCTTTTTCTTTTACTGTGTAACGGACAGTTTTTTTTTGGACAATACTGACCATTACCATTAGTATCATCATCATCAAAGTGTACAAAATAAATAACTACATAAAAAAATCCAGGTGTTAGTCGCCAGATGGCGCCATCTAACTATGTTCGACTATCACTAAGAACTGGCAAAATTCAACCACTTTCTAAAACTACCACAAAAAGTGGCTGTATTTAGCAGACCACTAATTATATAGTCGTGATTATTATTTCTGTCTTTCAGGTACAAAATGAAGAGAAAATTGAATGTGTTTTTAGAAACTAGAAGGGTATGTTGATATATCTTTCAAAATAAACTTTTTTTATATAGACAAAACAATAAAAAATATCATCTTTTTAAAGTTGGTTCATTTGACATGTTGACTAGCTACCCTTCTAGTTTCTAAAACACTTTAAAACTAGAAGGGCCACAATCACTTAAGAATATATTCATTCTTGATATCTTTCAAAATAAACTTTTTTATGTTTGTTCAATTTTTCACCTCAGTGAAAACAAGGCCTAAAAAGTTTATTTTAAAAAATATCAACATGAAAATACCTCTTAAAAGATTAAGCAATCATTCTAGTTTCTAAAACACTTTGAAATTTTCCATAATTTTATATTATTTTAAAAGACAAAATTAATCTTGAGTTCGAAATTAATTTTGAAGAAAGAAAAACAAAACGTTTTAAGAGAAATTGAATGAAAAAAGAACATAATATGAAGAGAGAAAGAGAGAGAGAGAGAGAGAGAGAGAGAGAGAGAGAGAGAGAAAAAGAGAGAAAAAGAGAGAGAAATAGAGAGCAATTGGTCCAATCCGAATTCGGACAACAGACTGGACAACTGATAAATGGCTTCAACATTCACGAAATACTTTCTCATTCTATCTATATCTCTCTCTCTCTCTCATTCATTCATTCTTTCATTCATTCATTCATTCATTCATTCTTTCATTCATTCTCTCTCTCTCTCTCTCTCTCTCTCTCTCTCTCTTTCTCTCTCTTTTCTTCTTCTTCTAAAGAATCAATTTTCCAAGAAGGTTCTCTCTTCGGTGTCTGTAATAATGTCAATTGATGTCCATTCTAACAATTGCAACTTAAAAGAAGTGGAAAATGTAGCATCAAAAACTGGCCACGGCTCAATGGATAACACACACACATAGGCCTCTACCCATAGACTTATATACATTTTTCGATCTTGATCCCATTCTACTCTCCTTCCAACCTCCCCCTTGAAAACGATCTCTTCCATTTGCCCAGTTAGTTTTAAGTGTAAAAGGCTATGACCACAGAAGAAGAAGAAGAAGAAAAAAATCTCCCCCCCCCCCCAAAAAAACCCTCCTACTGCCCCTTAAGGCATTGAAGTCAATAGAGAGAAGCACAACAGCCATTAATTGAATTGCTTTCAACTTTCAAAAAGACTGAGAGTACTTATATAATGTATTATATATATATTTCTCTTAGCTCTTGTATGAGTCTTGTTCCATTTTGAACAATTTTCAAGACTAGAAAATGAACTAAAGTGACTCTGAGAGGTTTTTTTTTATAGATTTGGTTTTTCTCAAGTCTTAAGTTGTTATTTTCTCCATTTAAACTCATAAACTCACCTTTTGTTAATTACTAAACTAAATTGTTTTTTGTCTTTTTGAGGAAAAAAATCCTTTCACTCAAAGTAGGCTAATATACACTTAAAACTGATCAATATTTCAAAGTTAAAATAAGATAAGAGAGCTAAAAGTGAATAATAAATATATAGCTATTTTAGCTAATGTATTTGTTTTGTTCAAATCTTGCAAGTTTAACTATTGTTCTATTATTATCTTTTGTCCAGTTTTAACGTATTTCTGAGTTTAACTCTTGTTGTTTAGTTTATCTATTGTCTAATTTAAATTCTGTAAATTTAACTCTTGACAAGTTTAGCCCTTTTCTAGTTTAACTCTTTTCCAGGTTATCTATTGTTCAGTTCGACACTTCGTCCAGTTCGACACATCGTCCAGTTCGACACTTTGTTCAGTTCGACACTTTGTTCAGTTCGACACTTCGTCCCGTTCGACACTTCGTCCCGTTCGACACTTTGTCCAGTTCGACACTTTGTTCAGTTCGACACTTCGTCCCGTTCGACACTTCGTCCAGTTCGACACATCGTCCAGTTCGACACTTTGTCCAGTTCGACACTTCGTCCCGTTCGACACTTCGTCCCGTTCGACACTTTGTCCAGTTCGACACTTTGTCCAGTTCGACACTTTGTTCAGTTCGACACTTCGTCCCGTTCGACACTTCGTCCCGTTCGACACTTCGTCCAGTTCGACACATCGTCCAGTTCGACACTTTGTCCCGTTCGACACTTCGTCCAGTTCGACACTTCGACGCTTTGTCTCTTTCGTTGTCCCTAGTTGAACTAACAGACTCAAAAGTTTTTCTCTTCTCCAATATATATAGTTCTTTAGCTTTTGGTTTAATATAAATTAAAACTTTCGGTTCAGTTTAGCTTTTGGTGTCCAAGTTTAGTTTTTTATATAATTTACGCCTCTCCATACTTCAGAATTTTTTCTGCTTTGGTTAGCTTATTATACAGTTTAGCTCTTCGTTTACTTTAAGAACTACCTTAATCAGTTTAGCTCCATATCCTGTTTAGCTCTTATTAAATCTAGATCTTTTCTTATAGCATTAGAGAGAGAGAGAGAGAGAGAGAGAGAGATGTGAAAACTCACATTTAACCTCAGTTATTATGAAAGAGGAGTTTTTTATTTTTGTTATCAACCATAATATATAAATATGAAATATTTTTCGATCCCAATATCCAAAATGAATATCAATGGGAGGTTCAGGTGAATTGCCTTCTCAACCTCAGCTAAAAGAAAACCGGAAACCCCATGAAGGGGGGGGGGAGGAACCGCCATATCTATGAAGTAAAGAAGAAAAAAAAGAGCTACGGATAAACGCAACTTCCTGTTTACGAGCTTAAAAGACGCTTTTTTCCGTCGGTAAAAAAAAGTATCATCAAAGCAACAACACTTTACAGCTAAAGAAACTTTATTTTCTCTCTAACGGATGCGGATCTCAAACCTGTTAATCCCGGTTTCTATATAAATATATTTAAAGCTCTTAGATATTATTAGAAATAGGCCTATTTCTTACAGGTTTTCAATGTAATAATTATATGCAACAGAAAAAAAAGGTTAATAATATCTAAAGAGCGAAAAAGGAAGTGGAAGTGAAGAAGAGGATTGTGGGAAAGAGAGGCAGAAAAAATATGAAAGAACGGAAAAACAAGATCTGCATATTATTATGAAGAAATTGATCCGAGCTGAAATAACATTGTACAGGGTGATCGAAAAGTAATGAACTTCGAGCTCAACCTGAATTGTTTTTGTTTTAAATTCTATTGAAAGTGCAATGTATGTGCACCTTAAATATATGCTCATCTAGTGATAGATTGACAAAAAATTGGTAAGTGTCCTTCTATTTTTAAAAACTATTTCAAAATTGCGAATTTTAAACTCTTATGTTAAACTCCAATGAGTACGCCGCTCGTAAAAATACCTAAAATAATTTTAAAAAACCAGAAAAAAAAATTCAGCACATGCGCCAATGTGTTGGCTTCACTGTGGTTTAATTGTGGTTTTTTAAAATTACTTTTTAGGTATTTTTTACCAACATTTTAATAGATGTTTTTTGCTTACGAGCGCGTACTCAATGGAGTTTAACATAAGAGTTAGAAATTCGCGATTTTGAAATGTTTTTTTTAAAAATAGAACCGCACTTACCAATTTTTTGTCATTCTATCACTCGATCAGCATATATTTAAGGTGCACATTGCACTTTGAACCATCAAAATTGGACAACTTTAAATATGAAAAATAAACATATTGCCGCCGCGACTGTGTTTATTTTAAAAATTAACATTTCTTCTTTAACATTGAGGTCTATGGGTTCAATAGAAAAACGATGCTAGCGCCCTTTGTGGAAATTTTTCAAAGTCTCTTAAGTTCTTTTGCTGTTTTCTCTTAAATTACTCACACAATTAGCAATAAAAATTGAATAAATATCAATCGATAAGGGATATCGCGCACCCTCTCGTGGATCCCATCTCGCAAACTCCACTTTGAAGACCATTTTTGCTCTACAATGTTGAATTATGGGAATATTTGTTCAATCTAAACCACCCTGTATGAATATGAATCATATTCATAAAAAAGGCATTGGATAGAGAGATAGAGAGACATCAACACACTCCACAGGTAGCCCTAATGTAACACATCCATAACAATGAATGCCTCATTTAACCACAACGAGAAGAAGAAACTCTTTCTCTCTTGAAACTCAGTCTTTTTGATTGACATATGAAGAGAATCACACGTCCAAATAAAACCTATCTCTCTCTTCTAAACACACTTCCTCAATATTTGCTTCCATTCCAAGGATAATCATTAAATTCTAGAAGGGCAAAAACTTGATAACGAAAAAAATAACTCCTCCATTTCTTAAATGCTCTCCCGATTTCCGTTCTCAGCCTCTAAAAGCCTCTATCACACTAGCAACTTTTGATGAAACTCTGATGCAATAAAACTTGCAATGTGCAATGCAACTTCTTTGTTTGTAGTGTGATTATGAGATACAACTTGATATAAAACTTTCTTTTCAACTAGTGTTGAGACTCAGTATCTCATTGAGTTGCATATGTTCAACTTCTGAGAAACTTTGATGCAATTAAACTTGCAATGTGACAATGCAACTTTTTTGTTTATAGTGTGATTGTGACATGACAACTTGATAAAACTATCTTTTCAATTAGTGTCTTGAGACTCAGTATCTCATTGAGTTGCACATGTTTACCATCTGAGACTTTTTATGAAACTTTCTGACAAACCAACTAATCAGGTTGTATGTAGGAATTGACATCAAAACTTTTGAATTAATTTCCGGTTTCATGACTTCCGGTTTATGAACTTCCCTGTTAGCTGACCATAATGATTTTCAAAACGTGGACAAACAAAATAAGTTTTGACAACTTGATTGGAACTAGATTATAAAACTAGTTTCATGTGTGATATAGAAGTTTATTATATCGCAAAATTACTTCGAAAAATCTCCACAAAGAGCGATAGCATCGTTTTTCTATTGAGCCCATAGACTCCAATGTTAAAGAAAAAACGTTAATTTTTAAAATAAACACAGTCGCGGCGGCAATATGTTTATTTTTCATATTTAAAGTTGTCAAATTTTAATGTTTCAAAGTGCAATTTGCACTTTAAATGTATGTTCATCTAGCAATAGAATGACAAAAAATTGGAAAGTGTGCTTCCATTTTTTAAAAAAATATTTCAAAATCGCGAATTTCTAACTCTTATGTTAAATTCCATTTGAGTACGCCCAAATATTAAAAAAACATCCATAAAAATGCTCTTAAAAATACGTAAAAATAATTTTAAAAAACCACAATTAAACCACAGTGAAGCCAACACATTGGCGCACGTGATGATTTTTTCCTGGTTTTTTAAAATTATTTTTACGTATTTTTAAGAGCATTTTTATGGATGTTTTTTTTAATATTTGGGCGTACTCAAATGGAATTTAACATAAGAGTTAGAAATTCGCGATTTTGAAATATTTTTTTTTAAAAATAGAACCGCACTTACCAATTTTTTGTGATTCTATCACTCGATCAGCATATATTTAAGGTGCACATTGCACTTTGAACCATCGAAATTGGACAACTTTAAATATGAAAAATAAACATATTGCCGCCGCGACTGCTGTGTATTTTAAAAAATTAACATTTTTTTCTTTAACATCGGGGTCTATGGGCTGAATAGAAAAACGATGCTAGCGCTCTTTGCGGAGATTTTTCGAAGTAATTTTACGATGTGCAGCTTCTTAAACGATCAAGTGTCAACAGACTCAACAATGTTGTTATTGTCACCTTTTTTTTTTTGGTTGTGTGTTATCTTAAAAACAACAAAAAAAAAACACAAAACTCGGTTATGAAAATTTATTTTCTATAGTTTTTTACTTCATTATAATTTTTCTCTTCAGGTTTTACGAGACATAAACTTATTTTTTTTGTGTAGGTCTTATTTTGGTCTAAAACTAATAAGGGCACCCCCCTATCTATCTATCTAGACTTTACTTTTCTATAATAATATATAATATACATAATTTCTCTCTCTCTCTCTCTCTCTCTTTCTATCCTTTAGGCTTTTTGCATGAATAATAATTACAATAATAATGAAATAGAAGCGCTGGATACATTTCTCTCTATTGATGCCATAGGCGACATCTTATCAAATGTGTTCCTTAAAACCTCCTCCCCTACCCCCTCTACTAAACCTCACCCCCCTCCCCTTATATTAAACTGTATGAAAAGGGCTTTAAAGGGGGAGGTAAGGGGATAAGATAGATAGATAGATATAGAGAGAAAAATATAAGAGAAAAATCTGAAAAATTCAGAAGAAGAAGGATGAATATTAGATGTAAGTTGCCCTGAAGTTAGTCTCATCAACCATATTAATATGTAAATGAAAAGAGGCAACATTTTCTGACAAGAAAGACATTGAGAAGAAGAAAGAGAGAGAAAAAAAAATACACAACACTCCATTTAACCTCACATCTTTTTTGTTGTAAATAAATGTGAATATCAAAAAATCATAGTAAAAAAAAAATGTTCATTCGATATTTTTTTTAGAATGTTTTATTAGGTAAAAACAACAACAACAAAAAACCCTAGACATTTTGTAAAAATAACAAAATGCATTCTGTTTCGAGTTTTAGAGTTACCCTAGTTAGACCAGACTTAGTATTTTGTTCTCTACAGGCCTCCGTAAGGGTTGGGGGTCACTACAGCTACCAAGGCTCACAAGCGCTACTAAGGGGAGAACAGCTACTTGGGTCACTACAGCTACCAAAAAATAGGGGGACAAAATATAGACCTTTTTTTTTTCTCCCTTTTTCGTCACTACAGCTAAAAAAATAACCCTTTCTCCCTAAAATAACGGAACCTTACCTAATAAAACCTTACCGAACCTTAACGATCCTAACCAAAAAGTACCGATACTAACCGAACCTAACCGATCCTAACCAAACCTAACCGATCCTAACCAAACCTAACTGAACCTAACCGATCCTAACCAAACCTAACCGATCCTAACCGAACCTTACCGAACCTTACTGAACATAATGAAACCTAACTGAACCGAATGTAATCTAAACTAAACATATTGATAAATAAACAGGCCTATATTTTTTGGTAGCTGTAGTGACCCTCGGTAGCTGTAGTGACCCTTTTGATGAAATAAAGGTCTATATTTTCTTTTTGGTAGCTGTAGTGACCCTAGTAGCTGTAGTGAGCCTAGTAGCTGTAGTGAGCCTAGTAGCTGTAGTGACCCAGTTAGCTGTAGTGAGCCAGTCCCTCCGTAAGCTACCTTGTACATTGCAAATAACATGTGTTTTCAGCAATGTTGCCTCTGGTAATGAACCGAACATGCCCGCTTTTACCACAAGCAATTAGAAATCGGGATGAACAGAAGTTGGCTCCGCCCTTTTTATGACGACCGGCAACTTCTAATTGGTTGGTTATGTAGTTTGACGTCACATTCTCCGCCCTTTTCAACTTCCAACCACACAACAAACCAATTTAGAAGTTGCCGTTCGTCATAAAAAGGGCGGAGTCAACTTCTGTTTGTTCCGATTTCTAATTGCCTGTTAAAATTCCAACTTTTAATCTTAATCACTTAAGGCGTAGATAAGATAGTTTAGGGGGTTTTCAAAAATCGCAGTTTCATTTTTGAAAACCGAGGATAAACGCGATTTTGTATTAGTTTTTTCCTTAAAATTTTAATTTTTTTTTATAAAAAACAATCGTATCGAACAAAATTTTTATTTAGGGATGGGACATTCGAATCCTCGAATCCCGCGAATCTTGAAAAATATTCGAGATTCGAAAACTCGAATCTTCGCGCATTTTTCGTCTTCGAAAATAATAAATTGAAAACAAGTGTGGCTTCACTCAGGGTCGCCATAAGGTGATCCATTGGTGATCCCCGGATACCACCGAAATTGCAACAATCGCCGGGTTTTTTTGGTTAGTGAACGCTTCTATTGAACGTCAATTGGAGTTAAAACTGATTTTACCAAAGTTTTTAACGTTTTTTTAAGGTTAGGATTCGAAAGATTCGAAAGACGAAAAAAGTGGCGAAGATTCGAGTTTTCGAAACTCGAATATTTTTCAAGATTCGCGGGATTCGAGGATTCAAATGTCGCATCCCTAAAAAATAATATAAAGAAGATTCAGTTACTCTTCTAGTTTCTATAACCCATTTGATTTCTTTTTCACAGTGGCGTTGTGCTTGTGAAAAGCAGACTTAAACAAGAGTTCAGAGAGAAAAAAACAAACACCTGTTCATAAAAAATCTCAAGAAGAAATCGAAAGTATTTTAGAAACTAGAAGGGTAGCTCAATCACTTAAGGGGTATTTTCAATGTTTGATATATCTTTCAAAATAAACTTTTCATGTGACTTTGAAAATTGTCAAACCTGGAAGAAAAGCTCTAATCTGAAGGGTCAGTAAAACCCGCTATCCTGACTCTTTCTAGTTTATAAAACACTTTCAATTTCTTTGAATCATACTTGAATGTCATTTAACATGTAGACATGACCGTAAAAATAAATAAAAGACCGAATTGTCTCTCTCTCTCTCTCTCTCTCTCTCTCTCTCTCTCTCGTCTCTCCATCCCTCTCTCTCTCTCTCTCTCTTGTCTCTCCCTCCCTCTCTCTTTCTCTCTCGTTTCTCTATCCCTCTCTCTTTCCTCCATCCCTCTCTATCTTCTCTCTCTCTCTCCATCCCTCGTCTCCCCATCCCTCTCTCTTTCTCTCTCATAATACAGTTGTGTATACGTGAGTGGACTACTATTTAGAAGTGGACACTGGTCATTAAATTACCAATATTGTTAGGCAATACTCATTTATTTGCATTCTGTGAGTGAGAAAGAGGGAGAGAGTGAGAGAGAGAGGATGGATTACTAGGACAATGACAATAGAGAGAGAGATTTTCCAGTGAACAGAAAAGACAACACTTTTATTTTTGGTCGAGGAATTAATTTAGATAAATGATTTGTATGTCGCAATCTATAAACACGCCAACGACAAGAAATAACCCACGAAAAAACGTTGACGTAGAGAAAGAAACCTTTTATTAAAAACCAGTGGACAGTGGTCACTTTACATTGATGTTATTAGATATATTTAGGTTTAAGGCAGCTCCAGACGATGTTATATGCTTGGCCGATGACAGTCAGCTTCTAAACAGGACAAGTTATACCTGAATGCGACCGACGACCAGAGTGCGCGATTTGTGTCTCTCTCTACTACGCGACTATACTATTCGAAGAGCAGTCTGGTCGAAATCACAGGCCAAGTGTGTGCCCAGCAGTAAAACTTTGTTGGCCCCGCCCCTTTTATGAGCGTCATCAATTACTAATTGGTTTGTTAGTGGGTCTGATGTCACATGTCACCCTTTTCAATTTCTAATTGGTTGATATTTGGTCTGCCGCTCATAAAAGGATCGGAGCCAACAAAATTTTACTGTTGGGCACACTTGCCTGTGTCGCATTCGTGGTGGTAAAACTAAAATGTGGCAACGGGTAGAACCGAACCGTTTCTACTCGGTTCGGAACCGGTTCACGAATTTTTGCGAACTTATTCTGTTTCCTAAACTCCTTGGCAAGATGGCATTCTTCTAGCTTCAAAAAGGCGCTTCCTAAGGCGCTTTACCTTTATAAAGGTGGGTTCACACTGAGTCGTGAATTGGGCGAGAGCACTACCGGTAGACTAGCAGGAGCAATCACTACCTCATGTGAACAAGTGGTCTTGGTCCTCTTGGATGTGGGCGGTCGTACACAACCTTGAAAAATGGGGTCGTGCTCACTCCAAACCAACTGGAATGACAACTACCGCTTCAGACGACAGGCAATTAGAAATCGGGACAAACAGAAGTTGGCTCCGCCCTTTTTATGCCGACCGTCAACTTCTAATTGGTTTGTTGTGTGGTTCGACGTTGAAAAGGGAGGAGCATGTGACGTCAGACTACATAACCAACCAATTAGAAGTTGCGTTCATCATAAAATGGGCGGAGCCAACTTCTGTCTGTACCGATTTCTAATTGCCTGTCTTCAGACGTGAATGCCATTCGAACAACTACTCGCCACACAACGTTTGACGACGGCAATAGATGGTCGTTGGAGAACTCCGTGTGAACTGGAAATGGTCGTGAACTCCCGGTGTTGAATAAAGCAAGTAGTGTGACATGCGCATTACTGAGCGTGTTCTCGCCCAATTCACGACTCCGTGTGAACCCACCTTAAATGTATACTGGGCTAAATTAATTGTGTTTGTGTATTTGTTATCATCGCCATCTATTGACTGTCACAAAAGACAAGTTTTTGACAAAACTAGTCACTTAAAAAAAAGCACATGAGTAACTGTTGATTTTTTTTCTTCTTTGTCACAAAACCAACAAAAATAAAAAAAGATGGCCGTCGACATTCCAAAACAAGAAAAATCGCTTCCAATATATGGTTTTTTTTATTTTTGCAAAACTCAACCTGGCGTGAAACAATTCAAAAGATTTCGAAATCCGTGAAGAGAAGAGAAAATATTGCTTCTTTTTGGTCACAAACAATAAATTGAGAACCCTTTCAATCACTATTTTAGTATAAAAAACCCAGATTGATAGAAAAACCGAGAAAAGCAAAGAAAAAAACCGGGAGCCTATTTTATAAATGGAAGGCTTTAACAGAAGAATCTTCAATTTGGACGCCGCCATCTTGAAATCATTTATTTCTTCTTTTTTCGAATGAATTGTTCTCTTGATTATTTGTCGCAAAAAACACCTTTATAATAATTTCTTATATCAAATAACGCCACCAGATGGCAATATAATACCCATCATAAATTCCAATGTTTAGATAAGCTTCAGCGCCCTCTTTATGGTTGTTTTTTGTTCTTTAACCGCGAGTGCAGACAAAAGACAATCGGTCGCAGGTTGAATTATAGCCGCCATTTTGTTTTTTTAAAAATTATAATCACTTTTAATCACAGGCATCTGTAGACAGCTTCAGAATTTCTTTGGCAGATCAAATATCAACCAATTAGAAATAAAAAAAGGGCGGGGCATGTGAACACATAAAATCGCCATTTGTGTCTCATTTGATCATGATTAATCATAATCACAATTTTGTTGCCTTAAAGACGCCATTTTGTATCTTTTCAAATTATAACCGCCATTTTGTTTTTAAAAATTATATCCGCCATTTTGTTTTGTTTTTTAATTTATAATCGCTATTAATCACTATAAATTTATGTCAAATGAACACATAAAATCGCCATTTGTGTCTCATTTGATCATGATTAATCATAATCACAATTTTGTTCCATGAAGGACGCCATTTTGTATCTTTTCAAATTATAGCCGCCATTTTTTAAAAAAACTTTTAATCGTTATTAATCACGATAACTAATTTTATGTCAAATGAACACTTAAAATCGCCATTTGTGTCTTACACAATCATAATCACTATTTTGTTACCTTAAAGATGCCATTTTGTATTTTTACAAATTATGATTCGCCATTTTGTATTTTTTCGAATTATGGTCGTCATTTTTTTATTTATAATCGGCCATTTTGTGTGTGTGTGTTTTTCTTAATTAATTCTTCATTATATATAATGGGATAATTGTAATTTTCTATCATTCGAATCCTCAAAGTTGCCATTTTGCGTCTTTGTTTCTTTATTTAGACCTGTTCATTTTTATTATTGTCTATTTCATCTCAAATTCCAGGTCCTCCTCCCCCCCCCCCCCCCCCAAAAAAAAAGTGATTGGTTCTATTTGCTCGACTGAACAACATTTTTCTTTCAAATGACCCGTGAATTACACCAAATAGCAATAAAAAAAACTCATTCTATTGTTTTTTTCTAAGAATATTTACAATAGTTTTAAGTTTTTCAAAAAAAGAATATAAAAAAAATGGACGAAGTCAAGGTTCTCTTTCTTTGTTATGAAGGTTAAGAGTATAAAAACCGCCATCTTCGTTTGGTCACGTGACTACCGTTTTACGTAGGAACCTCTATATTAGAATTTTGCAAAGAAAGGCAACTTATGCCTTGTACACAGTCATGAGTTAAATGAATTCAAATTAAATGTGTTTAGGTGAATTATACGGAATCCACTTAAGGACATGAACAACAAATAAAAATTGACTTTAATTATTAATATTTTAAATTGAAATACTAAATCAATATTTTGTCAATAGTTTATATAATTATATTTAAGTATTAACTCAATATTTTGAGATTATTAACTGAATATAAATTGAATTCGACATATTTGTTTGTTTGTCCTTCACGGGGCTCTGGTAGAACATGTTTATTATTTAAATGCATTTAAATTATCAGGTGTGTTTACTAGGTATTACCGGACGAAATTGAAAGTGTTATATAGAAACTAGAAGAGTAAACACCACTAACATATATGAGGATTTTTATCTTAATTATCTTTCAAAATAAACTTTTTTCTTTTGTTTCTTTGAATGACGTTTTTTCTTATTTTATATTAAAAACGATAATTCAGAATAACAAATCACATCCTCTTCTAGTTTTTAAACTATTTCTACCTTGAAATGTGGTTATATTCTGTGTTTTTCAAGAGCAAAATCAAAAAGAAACTTTGAAAGTGTTTTAGAAACTAGAAAGGTTACTTAATCACTTAAGATAATTTCAAAGTGTAAACACGACTGTTGAACTTCAATTATTCCGTTTTTCACGTACAATAATGAAGAAAAACCTGAATGTTTTAAAAACTAGAAGGGTAATTCAATCAGTTAAAGCGAAATTTATGCGAAACATGAAAGTGTTTCAGAAACTAGAAGGGTAACTTAATCACTGACGGGTGTTTTCACGTTGATATCTTTCAAAATAGGGTTTCTTATGCGAGTTTGAAATTGACCCAAATTTAAGCAGATGATATTTCTTTTAAATTTTTGTCTATAAAAAAGTTTATTTTGAAAGACATCAACATAAAAATGCCCTTAAGTGATTCAACTACTACGGAGCCCTGTAGAGGACATGGAATATTTTTTTATCTCATCTAGAGGAGATGATACTAAGTTGGTTCAGGATGAAAAGCTAAACATTGCGGGTAACTCTAAAACCAGAAACAGAATGAAAATAGAATTGGATGAACACTGTACTAACATGGGTGCAGAACAAACCCAGCAGTAAGCTAAATTTAATTGGCTAGTACACACCAGGATTTTTTGTTGCGATACATTGTTGCAGAGCTACTCCGTTACAATCTTTGCGGAGCAGAATAGCAACTGACGCGATTCAGACCCTCAACAATGTATCGCAACAAAGAATCCTCGTGTGTACTAGCCTTAACATAACACCACCTAATCACCGATATAAAAATGTATTGTGTTCCTCCAAATCTATATGCATTCTGTTTTGGGTTTTAGAGTTACTCTAGAATGTCCATCCTTTCATCCAGACCCGACTTAGTATCTCGTCCGGACAAGATATTTAAAAAATATTTCATGTCCTCTACAGGGCTCCGTAAGCTACCTTGTACATTGCAAATAACATGTGTTTTCAGCAATGTTACCTCCAGTAATGAACCGAACAACAGGCAATTAGAAATCGGGACAAACAGAAGTTAGCTCCACCCTTTTTTATGACGAACGCAACTTCTAATTGGTTGGTTATGTAGTCTGACGTCACATGCTCCGCCCTTTTCAACGTCGAACCACACAACAAACCAATAAGAAGTTGCCGGTCGTCATAAAAAGGGCGGAGCCAACATCGGTTCGTCCCGATTTCTAATTGCCTGTAACAGAACATGCCCGCTTTTAACCTAACCAGCATATAAAGTAAACCTTAAGACAGTTTATGTATTATAACGCCATCTAGCGGTTACAATCGTAAAGTGAAGTCATACGAGAACGAAACTGCAGCCATTTCTGCCCACTTTTTCCAAAAAACCTCTTCTTCCATATTCCGCCCAAATTTTTCCTCTTATTACAAATATCTATTCAATTATGAAGGGGGATCACAGATTGTTATTATGCAAAAAAAAATGTAATTCATGAATGATGCAGCTGTCACGGTTACTGAAATCATTAGCGTATCTCATTAGAGACACATTCAATGTGGTGTTTTTAGGGGGTGGAGGTGGGCGAGAGAGAGAAGAGCTAAATTGGCCTCATCTATAATTGGTTTTACCCCCCCCCCCCCCCAATTTCCTCCCTTTTTTTTAAAAAAAAGTGGGTAACAAGCACAAACATTCGTTAATTAGGCTCAATACAAGAGTTAACCATGAAAGAAGACTTTTTCACATAATGAAATATATAACCTAATTAAAATCGTGTTTCAGAGTCGGAAAAAAACAACCAAAAAATTTACGTCATTTTTCCTTCCCAACTCTTTTTACTTGATAACGTATGTGCGCGCATGCGTAACTAAAACTATACTTCTTACAATGGATGCGCGTTCAGTTTCTTAAAAGAGCTTCATAGGAGGAAAAAAAATACTTGTGTAAATGCAAGTAAATGCAACCTCCATAGAGGACAGGCAGTTAGAAATCGGAGAGAACTTCAGTTGGCTCCGCCCTTTTTATGACGACCGGCAACTTCTAATTGGTTTGTTGTGTGGTTCGACGTTGAAAAGGGTTGGAGCATGTGACGTCAGACTACATAACCAACCAATTCGAAGTTGCGTTCGTCATAAATAGGGCGGAGCCAAATTAAGTTCGTCCTGATTTCTAATTGCCTGTCCATAGGGTGGCAAACTACACTCGCCGCCAATTATTTGAAATTGAATGCAGCCTCTTTTAGCTGTAAAAGCGCGTCCAAAACAACCTTAATTATCAGAGCACGTGGACAAACTTATACCCAGAACACAATATAAGTGAAGAGAGAGCACGTGTAGAAAAATAGCGATGACGCAATTAAAAGTTTGCCACGTGAAATAAAAGGAAGACGAGTGTCTGCAGTACATTTCTATGAAAGGAGGGCTAATAGCGCCATCTAACGCTACACGCACAACATAAATGACCTACTGGCATTCTTAATAGCTTCTTAATACCGTGGTTATTGCAAATGCCATTCGTATCAAAATATAGCATTACATGTAGTTGTTATACCCAGTAATAATGTACAATATTTCATATATCAATTTTTGGGAATTTTGATTTGAACAGCGCCTCATACTGTGCAGTTCTTCCAAGCGAGAGAGGGGTAGCGTAACTGAATGCGGCCCTATATTAAAATTTACAGAACTTACCGATGTGCATTCCGCAACTTTAGAAGCTACTGGTGGAGCCATCTTTCGGCGTTCATCATCAGTAATAATCAACTACATAATTTATAAATTTTTGTTGTTTGTAAAAGTTACAGTATTTTACTGAAATGGATGTAAATATAATCACAGTATAAATAAACACACACACTTACATGCAATGATAAACAGTGTTTACCGATGCGTATAACGAGTTACATAAAAAAATGAACTAGTAATGGATGTGGCGCCATCTATTGATTACTATCAGCACTTCAAGCTAACTTATACAAATAAACAATTCAACAGCTTTTTTTTCTACTGAAAAACCTTACAGAAGATGAAGTATTCCCTAAAAACAGCATAATTTCTTCATTTTTACTCGTAAATTCATTGTTTTTCTTGAAGATTCACAACAACAAAAAAACGATTTTGAAAAACATTCTTACGACATGTGGCGCCATCTATTGACAGTTACGTTAACGATGAAATTTCGTGTAATTGTATCAGTTTTATACTAAAAATATATCAAGAAAATATTAATTTCGTAGAAAGAAAGAAATTACATAAAATAAAATAACAAAACATAATCTAGTTGTTGTTCGGTCGGAAAATGATTCACGTGACGTTAAAAATTTCAATTAGTAAAAAAAAAAATAACATTGAAAAATAAAAGATAAAACAAGAGATCGTGTCGCCCTCTATTGGCATCAATCAACATTATAGATATTTCCCCGCCAAATTTACTCTACTTCCGGAAAGTAACCGGAAGTATCAGCCATATAGCGCAAATTATAAATAAGCCGCTTTGCCGCCAAAAATCTTACCAGAGATATCGCTTAATAAAATGTATTTTGAGATAAACAACATATAAAATGCAATTCTAATTAACAAAACAGCATTAATTACAGCATAAACAATATTAATTTCAACTGAGAAAATACGAAAAATATAGAAAACAGGAATAAAACGGCCAAAATCTACTCACTTGTTGACATTAGTTGACTTTTAATGCCTCAAACTACGGTTAAAATCACTTAAAATGACGCGACATTCAAAATAAAACGCAATAAAGACAAAAATGTGTACTACGCGAACGAAAAATTAAAGAATAACATTAAAAAAATCGTCACAAACAAGAAAGAAAGAAAGAAAACGGCACGAAATGACAGCACAAGACGCAAACGTGACGTTACCGCCATTGACTGTTAACAATGACGTCATAAAAACATAGACAGTGTTGCCAATAATTCCTTACAATTTCCTTAAGAGTGATATTCCCGCCAAATTTACTCTACTTCCGGACAAAACCGGAAGTATCATCCATATAGCGCAAATTATAAATAAGCCGCTTTGCCGCCAAAATCTTACAAGAGATATCGCTTGATAAAATGCATTTTGAGATAAACAACATATAAAATGCAATTCTAATTAACAAAACAGCATAAACAATATTAATTTCAGCTGAGAAAATAAGAAAAATATAGAAAACAGGAACAAAAAACCGCCAAAATCTACTCACTTGTTGACATTAGTTGACTTTTAACGCCTCAAACTACGTTTAAAATCACTTAAAATGACGCGACATGCAAAATAAAACGCAATAAAGACAATAATGTGTACTACGCGAACGAAAAATTAAAGAATAACATTGAAAAAACAGTCACAAACAAGAAAGAAAACGGCACGAAACAACAGCACACGACGCAACCGTGAGGTTACCGCCATTGACTGTTAACGATGACGTAATGAAAACGTAGACAGTGTTGCCAACCATTCCTTACAATTTCCTCAAGGGTGACTACTTAAGATGGTAGATTTCATACGGTATGGCAAGCTGGTTTTTTACCGGCCGTTTTAACTGGACTTATAAGCGTCAGTATTATTTTGGGTATTAAGTAAATCGCAAAAAAAAAAGTAAAACTTCTTGTAATACATACGCTCTGCCGTGGATCTCAATGAATCTTTGAATCAATGAATCTCGTACATGATTTTCTTCTATGTCGTCCCCTAGATATTATTTATATAAGGTATAAATAAAATCTGAATAATTTAGTAATTTTTTAAAACAATAAATAAAAATGATGTTTAATATTTTGCTAAGAAAAAACTGTATTACTAAGCAATTCAAAATTTACTTGACAATAAAAAGTGTTCAATTGGCAACATGGTCAAAATAGTAATTGTTATTGTCAATGGGTAACACTCACTTATAACGTGAAATCGCTTTATTTTAGTTTATAATAGTTGATAATAAAATGCTATTTTGAAGCACAAAATGCCACCATTATCTCTTATAATAATGCAATCAGAGGGGCATACAAATATGGCGTCTTTATAATAATGCGTAATACACCATGTTACCATATTGGTACATTACAGCTCACTTTATAATAATGATGTCATGTCACTGTATACTTGAGATAATTTTTTTTTCAAGTATATAACTTCTATAAATAACTGTGAAAATGTACGCGTCACTGACGTTACTTTTTCACTCGATAGATGGCGTTGTAAATACAAATTAACAGCTGATTGTTTCATTAACAAAAGAAATGACAAAATTAACGTATAATTAGAGAAAATTGTTGTTTTTCGAGCCGTTTTAAGGCTTATAAGCGTTTTAACTTGTTGAATCTACTTTTTAAGGTGTTAAAATGAGTAAAACTGATGAGATACCGTCTTATTTAATGGGTTCTAAGCGTGAAAACGTCGCTCCTTATGAACCCGGTGTGGATGCGATTGATCTGAGTCCAGCTCAAGACAGGAGTCTCCTTAAGGAGATTAAGGTTCAAGGGAACGGTTCCGTAAGGCCTAGGTCTCAGGATAGAGTTCAGCTCCACTATTTAGGGTTCTTCTTGGATGGAACCGTCTTTGACACGAGCAGAGATCGGAATCAGAAGTTCGAATTCACGTTGGGACGAGGTTTTAATATTGAAATTGGCCCTTTTTTATTTTAAAGCGCAGAAATTTCCGGAGAATTGACAGAAAATTCCTGAATTTCGCATAGAACTGCAATAGTACAGTCTACTCATAAGAAATATATGCCATAAAATTAGCGAAGTTTACAAGAAATCTATCAAAAAAAAGCAGAGAAAGCTGACAATTGCAGAAATACTGGAGAAACTCGCAGAAATCGAAGGAAAAACTTGGAAAATTTATGAATAACGTGGAGAAAGTTGCTAAGAATTAACAGAAAACATTGTAAACAACTGCAATATTTATAAGAAAAATGAAGTAAAATTGTCGACGTTTGTAAGAAATCTATGAGAAAAAAATGCTGAAAATTGTAGAAAATTAATCTTAAATCTACGAGAAATCTACAGAAATTCACAATTAATAGAAAATAATGCTGCAAATTATTTGGAATTTGCAAAAACCTACGAAAATTAATAAAAGAAAGTTTCACGAAACTGACAGAAAATTGCCAAAAAAAAAAGCAAAATGTACAGAAAAGTGAGAAAACTATAAGAAAAAGGAGACCTGACAGAAGTTTCCTTAAAAATAAACAGAAGAAAAATGCGGAACATTATAGGAAAATTATAGAACCTAAAAAGAAACCGGAAGAAAATTGATAGAAACTATCAGAAATAGCAAAGAATTTACAGAAAACCGAAAGAAAACGAAGAAATCAGAAAGGAAACGCAGAAATCAACAGAAAACTTTCTTAAAGTAAACTCAAAACAAAAATACAAGAAGTATTCTTGATATTGTAGAGGATTTCTGCAGATTCCAGCAGAAATATCTGCGCTTAAAGAGATTTTGTTATGAAAACTGCCCTGCAGAAAGCAGATTTTTACGTTTTTTCTTGCATTTTCGACTTGTTTCTTTATCAGGAAACGTTATAAGAGCTTGGGAACTGGGAGTAGCATCAATGTGCGAAGGAGAAATCGCTTTAATTTACTGCAAACCTGAGCACGGTTACGGCGAAGAGGGAAATCCACCGAAGATTCCTCCAAACGCTTCTCTGGTTTGCTCGAAAAACGCAGCTTACGTTCGATTCTCGTAGTTAAACGCCTCCGATTTTTTTTTTTTCTTTAAAGGTGTTCGAGGTCGAGCTTTTTGGATTCAAAAGAGAAGATCTGACTAAGGAGTCGGACGGAGGCATTACGAGAAGTCAGATCATCAAAGGAAGTGGTTATTCGACTCCGAAAGAAGGAGCAACAGTCGAAAGTACAAGACCGGAAACTTGCAGAAATCTTAAAAAAAAAACTAAAAGCGAAATAATTTCCACGTTACACAATACAAACTAAATTAATTTTTTTACGTTTCAGTTCATTTGATCGGACGATTAGAAGACAAAACATTCGAAGAGCGAGACGTAACATTCGTTCTAGGCGAAGGATCTGACGACGGAGTCGTCGAAGGAATTGAAGTGGCGTTGTTAAAGTTTCTTAAAGGCGAACAGTCGGTTCTGACGTTGAAACCGAAATACGCTTTCGGTAAAGAAGGAAACGAATCTTTGGGAATTCCTCCGAATGCAACCGTCGAATACGAGGTCACTTTAGTTCGGTTCGAGAAAGGAAAAGAAACTTGGGAGATGGATACGAGCGATAAATTAGAACAAGCTTCCATTTTTAAAAACAAAGGGACTGAGTTCTTTAAGGTAGAAAAATAAGGAGAACAAAATCGGATACTTTTAAGTTTAAGTGATGCTTAAAAGTAGATTTTAAATGGTTAAAGCCGACTTTTAAAGTCAAAATGACATCACAACTTTAGTTGATCAGCGTTTCGAAAAGGAACATTAAGAAGAAATTGAAAGTGTTTTAGAAACTAGAAGGGTAAATGAATCACTTTCATAAAATTTCCAATCCACGTAAAGGATTCAGTTACTTTTCTAGTTTCTAAAACACTTATGGGCTTTTGTCTTAAATTCGTTTTGAAAATGCAGAAAGTAACCAAAGTTCTTGCGATATATTTTAACACACGATAAATTTTAAAATATTTAGGCTGGTAAATACAAGATAGCCTCTAAACAGTACAAAAGAATCGTGGATCACATGGAATACGAGACAAACATAACGGATAAAAGCTTAGAGAAGCAATGCAAGGAAATGCTTTTGGCCGGACACTTAAATCTCGCTCTGTGTCACCTCAAGACGGAAGAATACGTGGAAGCAAGAGACGCTTGCGAAAACGCCCTCGCTATCGATGGCGAGAACGAGAAGGCGCTCTTCAGAAGAGGACAAGTATACATAAAATAAACAGATTACGAGCGAGAAAGAGAGAGAGACTGTGGGAGACCGAAAGCAAGGAAAAGGGAGAGATAGTGAGAAACGAAGGGAGGGAGAGGGGGAGAGCGTGAGGAAGGAAGGGAAATGGAGAGAAAAGAATGGAAAAGGAGAGAAAGGAAGGGAAATGGAGAGAAAAGAATGGAAAAGGAGAGAAAGGAAGGGAAAGGGAGAGAGAAAGTAAGGGAGACAAGAGGTAGATAGAAAGATGAAGGAAGTGTGATTGTGGTAGAGCAAGCGACAGAAAGATAGTAAGAGATCAAGAAGGGACAG
The DNA here is from genome assembly GCA_036925085.1 of Brachycybe producta. NCBI lineage: Eukaryota > Metazoa > Arthropoda > Diplopoda > Playtdesmida > Andrognathidae > Brachycybe > Brachycybe producta. The sequence goes on from JAUPFP010000003.1 coordinate 3,330,990, forward strand.
CGAGAGATAGAAAGAGCAATTCTTCTTCGTAATTCTTCTCTTTTGACCTCTCTTTAATTTTCTAATTAATAGGCTTACATGGCAATGAACGACTTCAATCTTTCCTTACAAGACTTCGAATGCGTTCTGAAGATCGATCCGAATAATAAAGCTGCTTCGAATCAAATGGTTTTGTGTAACGTTAAGATCAAAGAAGCGAAACAAAAAGAGAAGGCAACGTATGGAAATATGTTTGCGAAATTCGCAGAAAGAGATGAAATGGTAATTTCACGCTAATTTTCCCATCAGAAAGCATTAAATTAACTTACGAAAAAGTAACTAGAGTTAAAATGTTGCAAGAATACTCTCTCATTGAAACTATCAGTAACTGAAAACTTTAGTTACTTTAGAAATCAACTGGAGTTGCTTCACGAAGTAACTACATTTTCAAGTTACTTTCGAAAGTAATTAATACTCCTTAACAGTTACTTCTAAAAGTAATCAGAACTGTCAAGTTAATTATGGAAGTCATTGATTCTCTCGCAGTAACTGAAACGTTAAAGTTACTCCAGGAAACAACTAGTTATTTCAATAAGTAACTCGTATCTGCAAAGTTACACAACTCTCAGTTACTTGTTGAAGTAGCTGGAACTCTCAGTTAGTTGTCAAAGAAAGTTCAAGAAACTGGAACTCTCAGTTACTTGTTGAAGTAACTGGTCCTATCAGTTACCTGTTGAAGTAACTGGAACTCTCAGCTACTTGTTGCAGTAATTGAAAATTTTTTACTGTCGAAAAAGCGTCGACCGATCTCTGTTGGTTAGGAACCGGCAGAGTGCGTCGGCAACCCGGGCCCACTTTTGGTCTACCGTGGCCGAAACTGGGCTAATCGTGGTCAAAACTGGTCACAGTGGCCATACGTTGAGAACGGGTAAAACGTTTACGCCCCGGGGCGTAAACCCCTGACACAATTATGACTTAGTTACTTCCAGAGAAAACTGGAACTAACAGTTTCTTTTTTAAGTAACTTATTTCTTATAGTTACTTCAAGAAGTAACTGTAACTTCAGTTACTCTGGAAAGTAATGCTCCTCACAATTAATTCTAAAAGTAACTAAAAGTCTCAGTTACTTGGAACTGGGTAACTCCTAGAAGAAACTGGAACTGTTACTTTTTAAAAGTAACTGATAATTTCAGTTAATTGTGTCAAAAACTACAACTCTTAAGATGTAACTTAACTTAGTTGTAACTTGCAGTCACAGCTACTCATTGCATATGAATAAAACCGATGTTTTTTTTTTGTTTTTCGATTCTTGGTAGCGTGAACGAGAACGTAATCGTCTTCTTCCAGACGTTCTCATCAATCCTGGAACGTGGGGCGATAAAACAAACTTAAACGGAGTTCAACAACATCATCATCATCATTCTCAACAATTGAACCAACCTCCTCCTCCAGATCCACTTCTAAGCAATGTCCAGTTGTTGGGAACCGGAAATGGATCTTTTTGGTCATAAAAAATTGGACAATTTAATTTTACTAATTTTAATTCGCATATTTTATGGAAGTACATAATGTATACAACTTTTTTTTTTTGGAGAAGATTTTTATTTGGGGGAAGGGAAGGGGAAAAGAGTAATTAAAAGGGAATTGGAGGATGAATCTTGCAAAATAAAACAGGGTTCGTAACCGAAATTTATAAAATGAATGTTTTGATGCCAATTTAAAGCATAACAAAAAAAGGAGGGCGAAAATAAGTTTTGATCAAGGTTTGATTCAAGATCCATTCGTAAACTTGGTCGATACGTTGCTGAAAATGTTTAACAAACTTCGACTTTGCCTGGATAAAATGGAGGTCGAGGGTGTCGTCTGGCAATGTATTTGCTATGGAAAGACCGACCCACCAACCTTAAAACATACATGCGACACTAAATTGTGTCACAACAAGATTGGCGTCGTCTTTCCATAGAAAAAATATATTGCGACGGACCTTCTACTTCATTTTGTCGCCGAAAAGACGTAAAAGTCACCTGTGTGGTAATAAGCCAATTTCGAAAGTGACAAAAATATTCATCCCATCAAACATTTTTTAAAATTAATTTTATTCCAAATACTTGGTACCAAAATTACTTACCATATTTTTTTTGTTGCCAGCGACAAATCTTAAATATCTAGAGAAAGAGAGAAGAAAAAAAATCAAAGAAAAGTTTAAATTAAACGACAACTTCAGTGTCGTAACAAGAAATCAAAGTTCCCACTTACCGTAAAACGATGTTATAAACTTGTTTTACAACAAGTGGTTTTGCTTGCATGACGTAAGGTAGGTCTGTGGGTGGCTCTCGTTATGTTCACGCAGTGAATGCAACTCATACAGCACACGCCTTTTTACCACAATGTGGTACATTATGCGTGACGAGAGCATGGCAAGTACGAGTACAATTGAAAAGGTGTTAAGTAATTGTTAACAGTAAGGCTGGTTTCACACGGTCCGAGCAATCGCACTCGGACGGGCAGCGCAACGGATGCTGTCTTCACATGATAAAGAATATGTATCCGAGTGTCCAAAACGTTTTTCCGGTATTGGAAGCCAGTTTTTCGTTGGTTACGATAAATAGCATACACAAAAAAAAACTTGTCATTGCACCAAGAGAACACTCGGACGACTAAACATCCGGATCATGGTGAAGACATGTATATTTGTACACTGTGTTGTCCGCTATGCGTGCTCGGAGAGCAGGGTGATCCGAGTGTTTTCTACACCCGGACGGAGATATGCCTGGGCCCGGATGGTGGTGGGGGGGGGGACCCATGCCTTCCCATGTATAGTTATTTGTCTGGTTGACTGACAAAAACTCAGGGCGGGCAAAACCTGGACCGTGTGAACAATAGATTAGTGTGTATTAATTGTTGTAGTGGCTAAGATCAGCGGTTAATATCTTAAAAATGCATGGACTTGAACTGGGCTGGAGGATTTCGGGAACGTTTTCCCTGTGGTTCTGAGAAAATTTATGTTTTTCACGGAAACTATTTTCAGAAGAAACATTATGAGAACAGAAAAATTCAGTGTTTTTTAGAAACTAGAATAGTTGGCGATAATGCTAAGTTTTTTCACGATAATATCTTTCAAAATAAACTTTTTATGGCCGAAAATAGTTTTTCATGAAATTTAATGAAATTTATTAATAATTGAATATTTAGTATTATTTCATTTGTATCTTATTAATGAATAATTATTTTTATATGAAGGATTCGGGAGATTTGAAAGATTCGAGAACCTGTTAGGATTCGAATTCGAGAAAATTTACGATTAAAGATTCGAAAAAATATTTAGGATTCGTCGTCCCATCTCTAGAAAAAACGGGATCATTTTCAAACTGAACAGTAAATTGTTTATTTTTTAAGATATTGGCCATGAAAAAACTTAGCATAATATTTTACCATTCTAGTTTTGAAAACAATTTGAATGACGTTTGTGAAATAAAATATTAAAATATGATTACGAATAAACTCACGAGATATTTGTTAAAACAAAAAAAAAGTAAATTATATCCGAAAAACGGTATTTTTTTTTTTACAAACACAACTTGAAAATTAAAAAAAAGGTAAACAAAATTCCATATGATATTTTTAAACGATTTTTTTGCACAAAAAAATTCAATAAAAATTTTTTAAAAAAAGTTCGGAAAATCTAAAACTAAACTTTTGGATTTAAAAAATTGTTATAATTTAAGTAAACTGATGACTCGTAATTAAAACAATAAAAAAATGGTACAGACAGGTGATTCGTTATTTTATGGCAAATTACTTCACCAACACACTTGAAAGTTTTTTTGACGTAAAATGTTGAAATCCTGAATGCGAACAAACGAAAAATACCACATTTTCCTTTAATAATTATACATCTGCTAAAACAGTTTAACTAGTTACAAAGTTAAATTAAGATTCTTAAATTGAGAGAGACAACTACGAATAAAACTACAAATAGTTAAAGAATATTTGCGGCAAGACAAAAAAAAAGTGCTAAGTGCAATATTGACCAAAATAAAAATATTATTCTTAAACTAAAAACAAAAACGAAATTCCCTAAGTTTTAAACTTGAAGACTTTTCAAATTAAAGGTAGTTTTTCTCCATTCTTTTTTTCTTTGACAAAAAAGAGACTTTTTTTCGAAAAGTTGACCACGAAGTTTGTTTCTCTCTCTCTTCGAAGAATGATGTCAGTCGACCCAAAAAAATGTCCGGCGTTGTTCCTTTTTCCCCGCATATTCCCGTACGATGACAACAGATCGCGTTTTTCGACTTTTAATTGTTATAATTAGCACTTTTAGAAGAAAAAAATAAATTTTGAAAAACAAAAAAAAAATACTTGCGAGAGAGAAATGCTTAAATACGAATACAAAACAATGAAAAAATGCAACAACAAAATAAAAATTACGAAAAAAAAACTACTTTTGTGGTTTCCATAAATAAATAAAAACCACAATTTAAAGCAAAATATACTCAAATGACCGGATTATAACACGTTTAAAAACGTGTAACCGTAATTTTTTGTTAAAAGCAAAAAAAAATGACTTCTTCGATTATCCGTAACAGAATTGATAACTGTAAATAAAAATATAAAAAACAACAATTTTATATAATTTACGATTATTATAAATATTTAAGATAAGTTTTTTTTTGTCTTCTATACAACTTTTTTTCTCTAAACTCTTAATATACAAAATATTAACAATTTATAACCATTTCTTTACAAATTACGTTACAAACAACATTAACAGTTTTTGCAAAAGTTTCTTCCAATTCATTATTTTCCAAAAAAAAATTATGTTGTTAGAAGTTCTTTAAATTTTCAACAAAAAAATATTAATATTTCGGTTCGTACTTTAGAAAGAACTCGCGAAAGCTTGTTACAAACTAGAATTATACCATTTTTATCGCCATTTTTATAATCAACCCAGTTAAAAAGACGAAATTTTCGTTTTACACAAATTACCACATACAACAAAATCGTCAAAATAAATGTATAGAGCTTTATTCATTTACTATTCTAGTTTCTAACAATTTTAATTTCTTCTTAAGACGCTACACTGCAAAATTATTTCGAAAAATCTCCACAAATAGCGCTAGCATCGTTTTTCTATTGAACCTCATAGACCCAATGTTAAAAAAAAAACGTTAATTTTTTTAAATAAACACAGTCGCGGCGCCAATATGTTTATTTTTCATATTTAAACTTGTCCAATTTTGATGGTTCAAAGTGCAATGTGCACCTTAAATATATGCTGATCGAGTGAAAGAATGACAATAATAATAATAATAAATAATAAATAATAAATAATAAAAATATTTCAAAATCGCCAATTTCTAATTCTTATGTTAAACTCCATTGAGTACGCGCTCGTAAAAAAAACATCCATTAAAATGCTCGTAAAAATACGTAAAAATAATTTTAAAAAACCAGAAAAAAATCAGCACGTGCACCAATGTGTTGGCTTCACTGTGGTTTAATTGTGTTTTTTTAAAAATTATTTTTAGGTATTTTTAACAACATTTTAATGGATGTTTTTTTGCTTACGAGCGCGTACTCAATGGAATTTAATAGTTAGAAATTCGCGATTTTGAAATACTTTTTAAAAATAGAACCGCACTTTCCAATTTTTTGTCATTTTATGACTAGATCAGCATATATTTAAGGTGCACATTGCACTTTGAACCATCAAAATCGGACAACTTTAAATATGAAAAATAAACATATTGCCGTCGCACGTTTTTTCTTTAACATCGGGTCTATGGGCTCAATAGAAAAACGATGCTAGCGCTCTTTGCGGACATTTTTCAAAGTAATTTTGCGATGTCTAGCCTCTTAAAGTTGACTGTATAAAACACATAACAATTAGTGTATACAGAAACGAAACCAAATACAAGAAAAATAAATAAGAGATCATTAGAGCTCATTACAGAAATGTCATAAGAGTGTCATATGACATTGTCATTACGTAGTTCACAGTCTTGTAACAGCCACAAACTCAAATTACAAAACATGATAAATGCATGTTTTCTCCTATGTGTATCATCATATCTTTATGAAATTATGACTCTTGTACAAGCATGTTATGATAGTTATAAAATAATATATCAAAAGCGGTAACATCTTAAGTAAAGCAACAAGAAAAATGGCATTTATCAGTTAATGAACCTTGTTAAAAGCTAGAATTCCAAGGCTAGACACCAAATAAGTATCTAAAAATAGTCTTTCTCAGACAAAAACTAGTCTCAAAACAGGTTCTGTGACTGAAAAACACTTTTGTGACAATCATAAAGCAAAAAAAAAAAAAAAAAAACGTGGTCGTTTTTGTAATCAAAAAAGAAAGGTTAAAGCTGCGATCACACACATTGGCAATATTTAAAACAAGATTGACTGCAATGTGTCCTGTGACAACACTCTTGGCAAGACTTAAAAACGGCTTCTTGCACACCGTTTTTACAGAAAACGCCAATCTTATTTCATTTTGTTGCAAGAAACTCCTGTGCACGATTCACAGCAATATTTGACTTGCACGGAAACTCTTGCAAAAAAAATCACCAGTGTAATTGCAGAGGTATCATAAGGTATGGTTGTCACAATATTTAACAGGCAATTAGAAATCGGGACGAACAAAAATTGGCTCTGTCCTTTTTATGACGACCGGCAACTTCTAATTGGTTTGTTGTGTGGTTCGACGTTGAAAAAGGGCGGAGCATGTGACGTCAAACTAAATAACCAACCAATTAGAAGTTGCCAATCATAAAAAGGGCGGAGCCAACTTCTGTTCGTCCCGATTTCTAATTGCCTGTCAATATTTATTATATGCTCCTTTTTTTTCTCTGTATTAAGAGGCCGCTAGATCTGATCAGCTGACATTAAAAGATAGAAAACTAAAACACATACATTTGACACAGGCACAATTTCATGCATTAATTTCAATTACTTCGTAAAACGTCTTCGATGACATAAAAATTAAAAACAACATAATAAACATGGAAATTCAATTCGGAAGTTTTTTTCCTCATTTTTTGGCCGAAAAAAAAACCACTAAACCACTATCATGATAATGACAATAGGTTCAGAACCGATTCGCCAATTAAACTGACAAAATTATCTTTTGTTTCAATTCTTTCATCGCCATAATGAAAAATACAACCACATTCTAATAAATTGATTCTTCCATTGGGTTGTCCAATTATGTTCTGGCACAATTGTTTCAATTATTAACAATATTTCTTAATTGTTCACATATAACCAAGAATAAAAATTGTGGACACAAATGTTCCCGAACCTTTAAATAAAACGGTTGTGTCAGTCATAACTACGGCTCGAATTTTTATGTAAATATCAAGCAAACATTTCTGAACCTGCGGCCCAAGTGCAAATTGTGATCATCATCATCATTACAGCAACTAAAATTGTTTTTTTTCTAATCAAAAAGGCTGGTTAGAGGCTAAAATTCTGGTTACTATCAGTTGTCAACTAAAGAGTTCTAGCCTCTAACCAGTGTTTAGGTTAGAAAGTTGCTTTAATGAAGATGATTATTAGATTACAGTTGGCACGTGGGCCACAGATTGAGAAATGTTTGCTTGATCTTTGCATAAAAATCCGAGCCCTAGTCATAACTTATTGAACAAGCCAATAGTTTCAAATAAAAGAAGAGTTTCTGACGAGTCATTAAAAATGATTAATTAATTAATTCAGTAAGACTGAATAGTAATTCATGCCTTCATTTATTAAGTGATTCATTTTTTAATGATTATTGAAAAATGAAAACAAAATAAACAATGAGAAAAAAAAAATGTGAATTGTTTACTGAATTCATTTCCCATTTAATTACAAGACGATTTAATTAAATTCAACGTGTTAAAAAAGCGACGATAGTCGCGATCTGACTCGATCAGTTTCGGCACGATTAATATAATTATGACACACGTGAACAAAATCGTACAAATGATTCGTCAGAACTCCCTTTAAAACCTCTATATCAACTTTTCAAAAAGCTAAATTAAACGAGGTTACATTTTAACAAAATCGAATTATTGCTAAATAAAATAAAAGTATCCTAAAATACACGAGAAAAGAAGCCGAAATGGAAGAACGTAAAAAAAAATAATAATAAAGTAAAACAGACAATGACACAAGAAATAAAAAAGAGAAATCATAAAGGCCCGTTTCGACTACTCGTACTCTTGTTTGCTTGTCCGGCTCGTGCTCTTGTCAACTGAGGGTTGAGCGTTTAATTACTCGAGAGACTTTGACTCGTGCAGATCCGATGAGAGTCAACGAAAACCCGTCCAGTGACTAGCAAATCTTGACGAGCACCATGTACCGACACCAACCAGAGCCAGACAAGTCTCTGGCTCGTGCTACTTGTATCACTGCTTGTCGACGAGCCGCCTCACCGAGCCCAAGTACGAGTAGTCTAAACGCACCTGAAGACAGCTGATCAGAGAAATTAAAATACACACATTAATAATTAGAGCAAGAAACTCTTAGATAATAACAAATTTTTATGTCAAATATTCTCAGTTTCACACAATTTCTGCATGTTTTTCCCCAGCCATTTCCAGGCAGTATGCAAATTTTTTTTAAAAAAATATAGCCTACAACAGTAGAACCTCGATTATCCGTCAATAATTGGGAACTGAGGTGTTTGGTCGTAATACAGTGAAGGTCGGAAAATAATTAACAAATTGTACATTATCTAACCTATCAAAATACGTTATCCTAAAAAATTTTATACAACAGTTTATTTAGTGACATAAAATTTAGATTTTACAACCTAAAAACCCTTGCTCTAGTTATATTTTGTTTTTAGAAATTAATAAACCTAGAGGTATCACAAGGTAACTTTGTCCATTTGGTCAAACAATGATAGGCACATACTGTATAATGCAAGTGTATTAAGATTAAGGTAAAAATCACATTACTCAACAATTACTTGTTATAAGTGTTGCAAGTACACTGCGAGACACGCCAATTTGCAACATTTTTGTCTCCGAAACGTTTTAATGCAGATGTGCATATTGCTACACAGGCTTTCCTTGTGTGCCCAATATGTGCACCGTACACCAGGCTCAGCCTACTGTTGTTTACAGTGTAGTAAGATGGCTGAATAGATTTTGTTATTGTCCCGCTTGGATGGCGCAACTGCAATGGCCAAACTTGTCATAAAAAGTTTATTTTGAAAAATATCAATCATGAAAAAACTTTTAGCATTATCACCAACTATTCTAGTTTATAAAACAGTCTGAATTTGTTTCGTAATGTTTCTCCTGAAAAACGTTCGCTTGGAAAATAAGACATTTTCTCAAAATCGCGGTTGAAAGGGGAAGAATGGCTTCTTCCTATAGAACATATAGTCACTGCAGTGGCGTCATCCAGAAGGACAAAAACAAATATCTTTTCAGCCACCTTAACATTTTGAAGTTCCACAACACAGACGCTCGACATAAGCCTTTGTTGAGTAACGTGAATCCAATTTTATGTTTACTAGCTAGTAATAACTAATAAGCATTTGTCAATGGGAATCGTTAATGGTCGTTTTTCTCTTCACGAGTGCTAAAATTTTTAAGATTTTCAAAGCCAAACTCATTAACTTTTGATCTGTTTTAAGTAAAAAGTTGATGAGTTTACCATTAACTTTAACTATCTCGCAAAATGGCACTCGTGAAAGAATACGAACCATACATAATTTGAAAATCAGTAAAGAGTCGATTTTCGAAACCAATTGATTATCGGAACGTCGGTTATCGGAACCAATTTTCTTTACTTACTCCTTACAGAAATAATAAAAAAATTCCTTGCAGTCGGTTTTTCTTTTCTTACTTTTCTCCAACTTTTTTTTAATGGGAGTTGGATTGTCGGAACTATGCTATGTCCGACATTACTTCCGATAATCGACGTTCTACTGTTTGATAATCTCACACACTCAACACTAGGGCTCGGATCTTGATGCAAATATCTAGCAAACGTTTCTCAATCTGTGGCCCAAGTGCCAATTGTGAGCATCATCATTAGAGCAACTACAATTTGCTTTTTTTTTTCTAATCAAAAAGGTTTGTTAGAGGCTAAAATTCTGGTTACTATCAGTTGTCAACTAAGTTCTAGTCTCTAATAAGTGTTTTTGATTAGAAAGTTGCCTTAATGATGATGATGATGATTACAATTGGCACGTGGGCCACAGATTGAGAAACGTTTGCTTGATATTGCAATAAAATTCGAGCCCTATACTCAACACAAATTACGTTCACAAACAAAAACAAAAATTTGTGTTTCGCAAAAAAAGAAATTCTTTTAAAATAAAAAAAAGTTGCAATTTAAAAACAAAACCTGATTCAAATAATAAATTTTAAAAAAATATTGTAATTTATATTAATTAATAATTATTACAATAATTTTTATTTAAAAATAATCTATGAATTTTTATCTAAACTGGCATTTTTGCCCAGGCTGTAATTTTTTTTAATACAAATTACGAGAAGTAAATATTAATCTGAATTTTAACCGAACAAAAAAAAAAGGTGAGTGAACAGAAAACGTTTCAATTACATGCAACATTAATTTATAAATATTACATAAACACACAACTAATGTGGATAAACTTGATTAAAAGCTAAATTTAAAAAAAAAAATATAAACTGAATATTAATTAACAAACAACCCATTGTCCTCCATTATTAAGTTTATAAATAAATCGAGTAACCAGCAATAAAAAGGATGGAATCGTTTAAATTATAATATGACAGTCATATGAAAGTCACAAAAGAAAATTACATAATATTTTATATGACACACTGTCGTATGTATATCATATCTTTACGACTGCCCTTGTTCGAGACACATCAGCATCATATGAGCAGAGTACGAGTAAGTCCCCGACTTAACGCGGTTTCATAATTACGTGGTTACTGTATTTCCCCCTTAGATTCGCAGCGCCACGTATCGGATTGGCTCCATAAACGCAATTAAAATGCATAGGACTTAATCGGGTTCAACTTACGCGGTTTTCCGACTTGCGTGGAAACCTCCGAAACGAATTAAACCACTTAAGTTGAAGACTTACTGTACTTAATTAAAAAAAAATGATTTATCCTAAGCAGTGACATCCTTGTATACGACTTTCATAATTTTATGACTTTTTTTTGTGATAAAACTAGGCTTGCCACCTGTGGAGGACAGTCCTTCATTCCGAAGAACTGTCCTCTGGTCAGGAGCATCCTCCACGAAAGGATTTAAGTTTTTATACGATTTATTGTGTGGAGGACATGCTTGCTTTTGTGGAGGACGGTCCTGGTTGGATAACATTTCCTCCGAATGGAGAACTGTCCTCCACAAAGGAGGAAAGGTGGCAAGCTCCTTACATAACAGTGAACAGTCAGTCTACCCATCAGTCTACCCAGTGAAAAAACCACAGACATTTGAAATTTTCATAGTTTTAACAAACAAAACATACCAAAAAGCCGAAATTAAAAGTTTAAATAGAATTTTGAAAATAATATTTAAAAAAAAAAAGATGTTTCCTGAGCCTTGTACAACGCCATTAAAATATATTTTAAATTAAATGCGTTCAGAAAAATGTATTTAAAGCTTAGTATAGTTTCGACCACGAACGAGAAATGCGTGAAATGTTCATTATGAACTTTTTCAACGAACAAAACAGCATGGAACGAAGAGCCACGTATTAATAATTTTCTATCAACTCATTTAAAAGTTAGAACTAAATGTGTTTAAGTGACTTAAATACATTTACAATTATATTTACATTATGTATTCTTAATGACAGCTTAGGCAAAGTTAAGAGCTAAACTCAGCAACTTTTACATGAAATGGGGCCTTTAGTTATAAATTTAGATAATTCACAACAATTAACTACAAAAATTGAGTAATAACCAAGACATTAAGAATCTACTTTAAATTTACAAATTAAATTAAATTTGACTAGTACTTTACAAACATAAAAATAGAAAATTAGTTAACTATTTCAAGTTACAAGCATACAAGCTGTTTCTTTCAAAGCGGAATTATTAAACTATTCTCTAATTCCTAAGACGAACTAACATTAATCATATTATTATTATATTTATGCTTTGAGCTCACAAATACAATTAAATTTCAATGATTTCATCAATCTTTTTTTCGTTACAAATGACATGTATTTAGTAGTTATCACTATGAAGGGAAAATTATGCACAGAATGCATTAATTACAATTTTAACCCCTTTTCGACCCTCAAGATATAAATGACACTGAAGTATTTACATTAAAAACGCAATTACGATGTAATTCGAAATTACTCGGTGCTGACAAGTAAAACACAGCTAATACCTTGTACACAGTCATGAGTTAAATGAATTCAAATTAAATGTGTTTAGGTGAATTATACGGAATCCAGTTAAGGACATGAACTAAATAAAAATTGACTTTAATTATTAATATTTTAAATTGAAATACTAAATCAATATTTTAATGTCATTAGTTTATCAATATTTTCAGATTATTAACTGAATAAATTGAGAATTCGATATATTGTTTGTTTGGCCTTCACAGGGCTCTGTAGAACACGTTTATTATTTAAATGCATTTAAATTATCGGGTGTGTGCACTAGGTATAAGGGTCACACCTTAATACCTTGTACACACACGAGTTAAATGAATTCAAATTAAATTTGTTTAGGTGAATTCTACGGAATCCAGTTACGGACATGAACCAAATAAAAATTGACTTTATTATTATTATTTTAAATTGAAATACTAAATCAATATTTTGTCAATAGTTTATTATATTTAAGTATTACCTCAATATTTTGAGATCATTAACTGAATAAAAGTAATTCGATATATTGTTTGTTTGTCCTTCACAGAGGGCTCTGTAGAACACGTATATTATTTAAATGCATTTAAATTATCAAGTGTGGACTCGGTATTAGGGTGGGTCCAGACTATTTGATAGAACACTGTTCGTGGACAGTTTTTCCGAACATTTCTCTGTTAACAAGAGTTGGTTTTAAACCGAAATTACCAACCGGTAACACGTTGCGAACATGTTTGGTTCAAGTTTGGACACTCCGGCCACAACGAACATATTCTGTTCTAGTCTGAACCCACCCTAAAATCTTTCGTAATAATTTTACCCATTCTTGTCAGCCACTTCATTTATAATAAAAATTTTGCATAAATTAATTATGAATTTAAAGTTTTAAGTCATAGATTCAAATAATGACTTTACCGAGTTAAAAAAAATATACATTCTATTTCTTTAAAAAAAAAACAATTTAAATTCCGAAACTGTCTTAGAGAAACTCGTGGCCTCCATCTCAAAAAATTCCATGAGTCGACGAAGGTTGAACCTGGAAGCTCTTAGCATCTTTAGATCACAAGCACTTAAGTGTCAGTACGCTCTGCACTCGTAAGTTTCTAGACCCTCCACTTTATGAGTGAAAACAACTTAACTTCAAACAGGAAGCCATTTTTGGAATGGAGAATGATAATTTTATTTCTGTGCCGGCACGACGCTAGCCTCCAACTTCAACCCTCCCCATTGGATGAGATAGAATCAGCGGAAATGGATATCTCTGAGCTGTTTTATGAAGCTAAATTAACTTTTCGAATTAACGGCAACTTATCTTTGTTACAAATTTTAGCTTTAACAGATGCGAATCATGGATTAGAATAATTACGAGAGCCAAAAATGGCAATACCACTTTAAACACACAAAAAAATCCACTCAGCCCTCACATAATGGGTGCGCGTTCAGTTATCAAGCACTTTTTAAATGGTCAAAAAGAACCTACTGTGTACGATACACAACTCGTGCCACTTAAAAAGCTCTAAGCTAAAAAAAAAAAAAGTGAACGCACCAAACAACTTTTGTCTGATGCATCAACGAGGTGTTAAAAGCTCATTTGTATTAATACATTTCTATCACAAACAAGTTAAAAGCTCGAACATACTACACTAACGATCATGCGAAATACAAATAATTCCTGCTTCACCTTCCCGATTCTCCCTTAGGCCGGGCGCAAATTAAAGAGAACCGGCGAGCAACCAAAGCCGAGCAACGAAATCATGATCACGCGACAAGAAAGTGATTGCTGGCACACAGTAGTTGCTTGTTGCCTCTGCTCACCATACTGAGCAGAGGCAACATTGTTCACTTATACTGTTTGCCAATAAGTTTGCACCTGACCTTAAATAGTTCATAAGATACCACAAAATTTAGATCCCAAATTATTGTCAAAATAAATTCCAATGTTAAAGTTTCGACACGAAACGATTAAAAAAAATCCACGATAAAAAATAATTTCATCAATAAAAACTTAAAAAAAAAACTGAAGTTTAGTAGAAAAATAATTTTCTGTACAAAAAAAAGAAAATATCACAGCAATTTTTCAATGTCTCTCTCTCTCTCTCTCGCCACGAATATTCAAACCCAACATTTTTTTCCCGAACACTGAAATAAAGTTCAATCTAAAAATCACAAAAAACCAAACCAAAAAAACTTACCTTCAAAAACAAAAGGAAAACAAAAGGAGAAAAAAAGGCGAAAAGAAAAGACTAAAAACTTACCGATATTAATGACGACTGCTTCGATGTTCTCGCTCTCTATCGCGTTCTCTCTCTCGATCCTTTTCTCGATAACGTTCGTCGTGATAACGTTCGCGATCACGACTCCGTTCTCGATACTCACGATCTCTCGAACGAGACCGTTCGCGTCGACTACGGGTCTTGTCTCTGTGAGAGGATCTCTCTCGTTCTCGAGAACGTTCACGTTCTCGCGAACGAGGTCTATCTTTAGTACGAGACCCGTACGACTTCGACTCGATACCGTGCAATGTGTCTTGCAACGAACTGATCAGAATCTTACAGCGCTCGTCGTTCGAGACCTTCGATTGTTTTATCAACGAGATTGCCGTAACGAGCGTCTCGATCGCACTCGCGTATTCACCTGAAAAACAACACAAAACATGTTAAGTGGGTTTTAAATCACATCAAACTCTCGCTTATACTTTCCCTTAGAAGCTAAATTTTAAAAGGTTGAATCATGTTTTAGAAACTAGAATTGGAGCACAAAATTATTTCACGTTATTTTTATATTGAGATCGTTTAAAATGAACTTTTTGTGAAAAATACAAAATCTTCAGATTTGTTTTTCGTTTCAAGTTTGGCCTTAATTTAAGAAAAGTCAGTTTGATAAAAAGTTTATTTTGAAAGATATGATCTTGAAAATACTATTAAAAAAGCTTCATTTACTCTTCTAGTTTCTAAAACATTTCTACCTGTAAACGCTCTTTGAACTGTGGTTATATTGTTTTTCAAGAATAAAATGAAACGAAACTTTGTAAGTGTTTTACGTAACTTAATCACTTAAGGTAGTTTTAAAGTGTAAACGCCCCCCTTGAACTTTGATTATTCTGTCTTTCAGAAATATTTAGAAACTAGAAGGGTAGGCTCAATCACTTATTATATTATTTTCATATTGATATCTTTCAAAATAAACTTTTTATGTCAGTTTGAAACTGACCGAACTTCAAGCAGACAACTATTTTAAATTGATGTTTTAAAAAAACGTTTATTTTGAAAGATATCTCAACATGAAAATACAATGAAATGATTGAGCTACCCTTTCTAGTTTAAAAAACACTTCCTAGTTTCTCTTCATTTTGTTCTCCTGAAAAGATGAAATAATCAAGAGTCCAAAAATCGTTCATAAAACCATCTTGAGATTCATTTACTATTCTAGTTTCTAAAACATTTTCAAATTATAAGTGTCCTTTGAACTGTGGTTATTCTGTTTTTCATCAACAAAATAAAGAGAAACTTGAATGTGTTTTTAGAAACTAGAAGGATAACTCAATCACTTTAGGGTATTTTCATGTTGATATCTTTCAAAATAAGCTTTTTATCAGAGTTTGAGAAAATAACCCAACATTAAGCTGATAATATTTTTTTTTTGTGTAGAAAAAGCTTATTTTGAAAAATATCAACATGGAAACACCCTTAAGTGGTTGAGCTACCCTTCCAGTTTCTAAAACGTTTACAGTGTAAACGTACCGTTGCTTGCATCGGAAACTGCTCTAGCAATTGCACTACTCGAAACACTACGATTACGAGTCATTATCTCGTCAAATTCGACTTCGCTAACGGCCGGAACGATATCGGAACGTCTAAACACGAACAAATAAGAACATAAAATAAAACCTTCGACAAATGACGACAAAACCCGGAACTTACCCGTCTCCAGAACCACGATAATCATAATGTGGTGGCAAACTACGACTAAAATGAGATAAAACCGTTATAACCCATAATCGATCGAGATTCATAACCATTTCTTACCTATCCTGTGAACGATAATCTCCGTATTGCGACGGAGGAGGACGACCGTAAAGATCTGAAGATTGTGTATTAGTCGGAATTCCGGCCGGCGGCGGTTGACTTTGTGTCGGAGGAAAGAAAGCCGGATTTACGTGAGGTGACGGAGCTTGTCCGAGACTCGGAGGCGGAATTCCAGGAGGAGGAACGCTAGAACCTTCAAATAATCAGCAAAAAAAAAACATCTCAGTAATAAGCAAATGCTACGCTAAAGAGCTTGATCCGTACTTGGTGGAGGTCGAACCGGTGGTGGTGCTCCCGGAGGAGGACCTAAGGGCGGCGGTTGTGAGATGTAACCAGGAGGTCGGTTCCAATCGGGACGAGGAGGTGGACCTCGAGTGTCCGGTGGTGGACCACGAGGTGGCAATGAATGTGGAGGAGGCTAAATAACAAAGTAAAGCTTTATTTATAACAAAACAATTACGTGGGTTTCGGGCTGAAAAAAAAATGAGCGTATTTAACGTAATTACGTCTTTTAGGAGCAAAATTAAAACAGACTTGAAAGTGTTGTATAAACTAGAAGGGTAAGTAGCTGAATCACGGGTATTTTCCTGTTGATATCTTTTAAAATAAACTTTTTATGTCAGTTTTTGAAACTTAACTTAAAGCAGATAATAATTTTTCATTTGTCTATAAAAACATTTATTTCTAAAAACATCAACAAGAAAATACCCTTAAAGTGATTGAACTATCCTTCTAGTTTTTAAAACACTTTCTAGTTTCTTTTAATTTTGCTCTTCTGAAAGACAGCCTAATCAAGAGTTCGAAAATCCGCTGTTCATAAAACACCTTAAAGTTGTTTTAAAGTGTAAACGCTCTCGATTATTCCTCCTTTCATTCGAAAAAAAATTAAAGAGAAACTTGAACGTGTTTTACAAACTAGAAGGGCAGCTCAATCAGTTAAATGTATTTTCATGTTGATATCCTTCAAATAAAGCTTTTTATGTCAGTTTGAAAATAACCCAATTTATTGTAAACGATATTTTTAAAATTTCATAACATCAAAATAACCGAAGCCATTGAGCTACCCTTCTAGTTTCTAAAACACTTTCTAGTATCCCCTTAATTTTGCTCTTCTTGAAGACAGAATTTTATGAAATTATGCAGATTAAAAATTGCAATTTTTTTTTCCAACCCTTCCAACCTTTCGAGAAACATTTAACCTTTCTAACCATTCCAGGTGGTGGAGGACCTCCAGGACGAGGAGGAAGTGGTCCAGGAAGACCGGGAGGCGGTGGATGGCTTCCAGGATGATGATGCTGATGATGTGAGTGATGAGGTGGAGCCCCTGGTCTAACAGGTGGACCGTGGTGTCCCATCGGAGGACCAGGAGGTCTCATATTTGGTGGCATTTGCGAATAATCGGGAGGATACATATTGGGTGGGCCGTGAATCACGTGAGACATCAACGAGTTTGTCGGTCGTGGCGGACCATTAAAGTGGTGAGGACCCATCGGCCGGCCTCGCATTGGACCCATGGGCATACGAGGAGGACCCATCATGGGAGGGCGACCACCCCCGGGACCACCAGGAGGAGGAGGAGGCATTCCTTGACCGGGTTTACGTGACTGCATTTCGAACTGGCTTAAAGTCTGCCGATTGCAGTGGGTTACGACCGGCGATTGGCCGTGAAGTTCCCTTGAAAACAAAAAGTTTTAATTAAAACTTTGAAGTTTTTTTTGTTTAAGTGTTTTTTGTAACTTTAAAAGTAACTCGTAACTACAATTTCAGTTATTTTAAGTGAAAGTAACTTGTAACTGCATTTTAGTTATTTTATGTAAAAGTAACTTGCAAAAACAATTTCAGTTATTTTAAGTAAAAGTAACTTGTAACTACAATTTCAATGATTTTAAGCAAAAGTAACTTGTAACTTGCAACTACAATTTGAGTTATTTTAAGTAAAAGTAACTTGTAACTACAATTTCAATGATTTTAAGCAAAAGTAACTTGTAACTTGCAACTACAATTTGAGTTATTTTAAGTAAAAGTAACTTGTAACTACAATTTCAGCAATTTAAAAATGCACGAAAAATCATCACAAACAATCAAAAACAAAGAAAATAATACTTTTTTGACAGTTTCTCCAATACAATGCGAGACGATTGTTCCGATCCGAGAGAAATAACACAAAACCTTAAGAAAATAGTTAAAAGAGTTATTCCAACTAACGTTCAACATCATAACAACTTTCGTCATTCTGCCATTTTGCCTTTTTATTTTAAAAACTACAAATGTAAACGAATCCCTTTTTGAAAGTGTTACAAACTAAAGTGTTACAAACTAAAGTCTTAACAAATTTTTATCCAGAATTTTTTTAAAAAATATCATCTGCCTAACATTGGAGGTCATTTATTTTAAACTGACATAAAAAGTTTATTTTGAAAGATATCGACATGAAAACATCATTACGTGATTGAGCTACTCTTCTAGTTTCTAAAAAATACTTTCAAGTTTATCTTAATTTTTGCACCTGAACAGTTGAAAGTGTGATAGAAACTAGACCCGTAACTGAATCGCATCATCGTCATCTTTTAAAATCAACTTTTTATAGAGCAACCCTTCTAGTTTCTAAAAAAAAAAACACTTTCAGCGTTTCTCTTCATTTGGCTCCTAAAAGGCAAGACTGAACAAGTAAGAGTTCAAAGGGCGTTTACAATTTAAAACGAGCTTGTTCAATTTACTAGTCTAGGGGTTTTTTATCTAAAACATTCTTAATTTCATATAAAAATTAGGTTTTAAAACCACAGATCAATCAAAGTTTAGTAAAATTTTATAGAGACTCGAATGCACCATCTCTCACAAAACGGCAACAAGAACAACAAAAACACCTAACTAACCCTTTCGATTGACCGTTGGCTCGATTCTCGTAGAATTTGATCTCGTGCAGATCGTTTATACCGAGATCGTGAATCGCGTCCGTAATATCTTGATCAGTAGTCCACTACAAAAAAGAAGAAGACAATTCGGCTATTAGGAGAGAAAATACAACAGATTGCAAGAAAAAATCCTAACCCAAGTTAGATTCCCGACGTAAAGAGGAAGTTTCTTGACTCCATGCGGTCCGCTTGTTGGACTTATCTTTAGATCGTGATACTTTTGAAAAGCAACTTCCTATTTAAAAAAAAAAACATTTAAATCGTTATTTGTAGAAAAATTAATTAAGAAAAACATAAAAATTGAATTAAAAACTGCTTGCGGAGCTTACGAACACCGCATCCGTAAGCTACGCGCGCGCATCCGCAAGACGCCATCGATATACATAAGCTATAAAGCAACGACGACACGCAAAAGCTTACGGAATCTGCAAACGCAAACTGGATCAGACAAAACTGTCAATCACTTTAACTGACTCCATAAATAAGCCGGAGAAGAGAACGTAACGGTGACGTCACAATAAACTAGCATAGAAGGTATGAAAAAAAGGGGGCGTTGCCGATCACTTACATCGTCCGGATCTTCGGGGTCGCGATCTGCAGCTGAAGCGGTGATGACGTCATCATACAAATCGACGCCTTCGTGATTGTAGTCTTCCTCCTCCTGCAGCAGAAAAAAAAAACAATCGAAAAGCTTATTTTATAAATTGCACGAAAACGAAAACACAGTGAAATGTCTAATAAAAATTATGCTCGTATTAATGAAGCACCTTAATTAATCGTTACAACAATGCAAATACACAAAAAACACGAAAAAAAAATGATTTAACAACAAAGCAAGAAAATAAGATAAGCGAAACGACGCCAAATAATTGAAGCCTGGTTCCACGAGAGACGAGCGAACAAACATGGACCGTACTAACTCGAATAGCGAAGAAAGCGCCATAATAGTTAACCCTTACAATTCAGCTAAAACAAATAAGCCACGCCCCGTGCTACAAAATGTCAATTCAAATATTGTCATGATCCATTTCAGTGACATTACGTCACACTTATAAACCGTATTTACTTAGAAAAAGGGGGTACTAAAATGGCGTCACACACTGACATATAAAGACGCCATAGATAGTAATCATTCTCGCGAGCGCATCTCAACCTCAACGACGCAAATTTAGCTGATGCCTTCTCTCAAACACGCACAAACAACGGAACCGGTCAAGAGCAAATCGCTTTTGTTCCGCTCCAACAAAAACATAAGCAATTCAATGCAAACATAAACGAAAAAACAGCTCTGCTAATTGTGTTTCATTCACAACTTGCAACTATTTCACTTTAAACATAGCTCATTTCGACACTACATCCATTCGTTCAGTCAAATCTGGCATAAATATTACTAAAACTATACCTGATTGAATTCTGGTTCAAGATCCTCGTCATACAAATCTATATCGACGCTGTCCGCCATTTCGTAAAACTCCCCCATCATAACCGGTTATTACGAACAGTAACCACTTGATTCGAGTTGAACAACACTAACCCCCTAACAAGACGACTTTATGTAATAAGTTGATTATAGCGCCACCTGTATCTGAAAATTAATTATAAATTAGACACTAAAAATTTTCTTACAAATTTTAGCCAAACTTGTTTAATAGAGATGCTGGTGCCATCTATTAGTTATATCTTAAACTTGCCTTGTTACTACGTGAAATATAGTAAAAAAAAAAAGCAAGTTTAAGATATAACCAATAGATGGCGCGAGCATCTCCATTAAAACAGTTATGCTAAAATCTTAGTTTTTCGGACCTATGAATAGAGATATCTATGGATATAGTGCATTTTCCCAATTATATGGGCTTTTTAGGCCATCTTGAGACCTTTTCAAATTGTTTCAGGTCTTATGTCAAGGTTGGTAGAGAGAGAAATCTAACCTAAGCTAACCCAATACTAACTTACTACAGTGACGGATCCATGGAGGGGCATGACAGGCAAGTGTAGAGACCACTAGCTTTTTGTTTGTCCCACCCTTTTATGAGCTTCAGACCAAATATCAACCAATTAGAAATTGAAAAAGGCGGGGCATGTGACATCATCAGACCAAATAACATACCAATTAGAAATTGATGACACTCATAAAAGGGCGGAGCAAACAAAAAGCAAGTGCTGGCTATGCTTGCCTGTGGGGAATTGTGGCTGAAATAATCAATTTTGGTATGGGGGTATAGAGGGCCTAAAAAGTGCCTCTTCAGGCCTTTTCAAATCATTTTAGGTCTTATGTCAAAATTGGTACAGAGAAGAATCTAACCCACCTAACACTAAAATAACCTAACCCAACACTAACCCAATAACCTAACCTAACCCAACACAAACCCACTAACTTAACCTAACCTAACACTTTATACATGGACTCTATGTAATAGTTGATTGTAGCGCCCCTGTCTTCAAACATTTGAAACATTAATTAAAAAAGTTCTATGTTAAAAATCCTATACCTTCAAAAAAAGTTTTTGCTTTTTGGCAAAAATTTTTTAATGGAGATGGTGGCTCCATCTACTTTGGCTGAATTTTTTAATTTTTTTTCAATAGGTTTATTTGACATAGGGTTAAACAAACCCTAAGTATAATTAATAATAGATTATTACTGTGATTACAATTGTCTGTTTGGCTGTAGTGTTAGCATCACTGCCCTCTAAATCTGAGGTCCTAGGTTCAAACCTCAGTGGTGTCTGATCAATTTTATTATTTTTTAATTGTTAAAATAAGCATAAATATATTTATTGTTAAAATTCTTACACATGCAGTTGGCAGGGTAGACTAGCTGGTTAAACCGTCTAGACCTCAATGTATGGTGTGACAGTTCAAGTCTCCCTTGGACTCCTTGCCATTCTGCAATTTCTCCCTGTTAAAAATTTACTACAGGGGAAGGATGAGACATGGGTGGTAGAGGCTAGTTGGCTTGGAGCTTTTCAGTAGAAGCTGCTGATATTTTTAGTTCCTTCTTTAGCTCACATCGATATATCGATATATTTCTAGCAACTTTTTTATACATAGGATAGATGTATCGATATTTTTTTCGATATATAGAGATGAAGTACGTCATTTCCAATGTATTTCAATCTGTTCAACTGTTAATTACAAGTTTTGTTTTATAATTTTAGGCCTCTAAATAAGCAAAAAAGAACTCACACAAAACATATAGATGAATTTGTTTTATTATATCATGCAAAACAAATTTTAATTAATTTATTTTATAAAAAATATCGATATATTGATAAATATGTGCCGATAGATGGAACTATCCATATCGATATTTACGATATCGCCCCATCATTGACGTCATTTTCTTTTAAGATTGTGACGTCACGACCACGCCATTTACAGTGAACCAATCATAAACGTTTATTTGTTCTTTTTGACGTTAAAGAGGTGTGTCTCTCTTTCAATAATATTACAAATGTAATGAGAAAAAGAAAAGTCATCCAAATAAATGCATACGTGAAATTCTATGAGGCATATTTGAAGGATTTGTCAATAGAAGGAAACATATCAGTTCTCTAAAACCTTGGGATTTTTATTTTATTTTAAAATAAGTGGATCTGCAAAAGTCGCTATGAATCTATCGTTTGCCGGATGTGGATTTCTCGGTATTTATCATATCGGAGTCGTAAGCTGTTTTCACGAATATGCGCCAAATTTAATAAAACGTTTATCTGGAGCTTCAGCGGGAGCTATGGCAGCCTGCTGTTTCTTATGTGACTGCCCCTTAGGTGAGTTTCAATGGGTGCAGCTCAGCAATGCTTGGGCCATCTGCTTTCATTTTATTGGCGCGTGACGACGGGAGGTTTTTTTTTTTATTTTCGACTCTTTGAGTCTATCTAATCGGTTACGTAACCGTAAACGGTGAAAGAGAACCGCCTATTTTCTATTTATTTTTCATTATGTGATATGAAATCCCGCCCCTTACCGTCTCATGTAGCCAATCGCCTTCTAGTAGATTGACTGATAAGTCACGCCCATCTCCTCAAGTAGCCAATCTCTCTCTCTCTCTTAGAAAAAAATTCCTCCCACTGTTAATTAATGAATTAATTATTAGAAAATGCATAGTTTATGAACAGCTGATTTTCGAAGTCTTATTATTTCACAGGCAATTGTGTCCAGCATTAGAATTTCTTTTGTTCCGCCCTTTTATGAACGTCATCAATTTCTAATTGGTTTGTTACTTGGTCTGACGTCATAAAAAGGCGGAGCAAAAGAAATGCTAATGCTTGGCACAATTGCCTACAGGCAATTAGAAATCGGGACAAACAGAAGTTGGCTCCGCCCTTGTTATGATGAACGCAACTTCTAATTGGTTGGTTATGTAGTCTTACGTCACATGTTCCGCCCTTTTCAACGTCGAACTACACAACAAACCAATTAAAAGTTGCCGGTCGTCATAAAAAGGGCGGAGCCAACTCCTGTGTGTCCCGATTTCTAATTGCTTGTATTATTTCTGTATTTCAGAAGCAAAACTTAAGAGAAACTTGAAAGTGATTTAGGGGGGATTAAGGGTATTTTCATGTTAATATCTTTCAAAATAAACTTTTTATAGACAAAGAAAGATTTTAAAAATATTGTCTGTTTATAGCTTATTTTAAAAGATATCAACATTAAAATTGAGCTTATCGTTCTAGTTTCCAAAACACTTTAAAAATTTCCTGAAAGACTAGAATAACCAGAATTTATAATTTTTAAAACCTTCTTAAACGAAATAATTAATGTACAATATTCATTTTATATGAGAAAAATTGTTTTAAAATGTTTTGTTTTGTTTCTAATTTATTACGAAATATTCAAAAATATATTTTCTTAGTAATTTTTAATCAAAAATTTCTAAGGTTTTTATTTTTATGATTAAAACTTTTGTCTCAAATATTTATTTTTTTTTTAAAAAAAAGTTTTAAAAAGTAATGAAAGTTATAAAATAAAATGCTAAAAGAAGTTTTAAAATAATTTGTTTTAAAAGTGAAGAAGAAAAAGCCTTTTAAAATAGTCGTTTTGCCTTAAAAAGTTATGAAAAATACGAAAATTTAGGATTAGGCTTAATTTAAAGGCGGATTTGTAGACATTTATTTTGTTTTTGTGATCCCAGGACGGCCTCTTCCACCAACCCGTGATTTTTGAGAAAATTTATATTTTTCAAGCGAACGTTTTTCAGGAGATACATTACGAAAAAATATTCAAAGTGTTTTTTTTAGAAACTAGAAGAGTTGGTGATAATGTTAAAAGTTTTTTCAATGATGATATCTTTCAAAATAAACTTTTTATGACAGTTTGAAAAAAAGGCGAAAATAGTTTTTTTTTTATGAAATTTCAATGGGAAAAACAAAAAATTAAACTGAACTATAAAATTGTTTATTTTTTAAGATATTGCAATGAAAAAACTTTTAAAATAATCTTTTTTACCATTCTAGTTTTGAAAACAATTCGAATTTGTTTCGTAATGTTTCTAAAAAAAAACGTTCGCTTGACGTTTTTGCCTCCAAATTTTACAAAAAACGTTTATGAAGTTTCGCATTAGACGCTGCATTGGCGCCATCCAGTGGAGAAAAAAGCAAAATAAATATCTATAAAGGCACTTTAACACGAAAAAATATATTCCTGTCCGTTCCATTTCGTGTTAAAAGGTTTTTCCCTCCTGCATAACTAACACAGGCAAGTGCAGTGAAATACAGTCGTTTGCCCCGCCCTTTTATGAGCGTCATACCAAATGTCAACCAATTAGAAATTGAAAAGGGCGGGGCATATGACATCAGACTAAATAAAAACCAATTAGAAGTTGCCGTTCCTCGTAAAAGAGGGCGGGGCAAACGAATGTATTTTACTGCGCTTACTTGCCTGTTAACTAACTGATCCGGTTAACAACAAGGCAATTAGAAATCGGGACAAACAGAAGTTGGCTCCGCCCTTTTTATGACGAACGCAACTTCTAATTGGTTGGTTATGTAGTCTGACGTCACATGCTCCGCCCTTTTCAACGTCGAACCACACAACAATCCAATTAGAAGTTGCCGGTCGTCATAAAAAGAGCGGAGCCAACTTCTGTTTGTCCCGATTTCTAATTGCCTTGTTGTTATCACGGATACAGCACCTGCTGTGAGCGTAGACTGGTGCAACCAGGTAAGACTGACCTCCCCTACTTCCCCCATTCAGAACTGATCGATCACCTCTTAACAAAAATAAGAGAGGCTACAGACAGTTAGAAATCGGGGAGAACTTCACTTGGCTCCGCCCTTGTTATGACAACCGGCAACTTCTAATTGGTTTGTTGTGTGGTTCGACGTTGAAAAGGGCGGAGCATGTGACGTCAAGACTATATAACCAACCAATTAGAAGTTACCGGTCGTCATAAAAAGGGAGGAGCCAACTTCTGTTTGTCCCGATTTCTAATTGCCTTGTGATGGTATCACGAATACAGCACCTGCTGAGAGCGTAGACAGGTGCAACCAGGTAAGATTGACCTCCCCTACTTCCCCCATTCAGAACTGACTGATCACCACCACCTCTGAACAAAAATAACTAAGAGAGGCTTCATTCAGACGTTCACTTTCTATTTCATTGTAACAGCTGTTATAAGTTAACCAATGAGGCTGTTTGGGGGGGGGGATTGATGGGAATGACTCATTTTTCACTTTTTCTAACCTTGTTGCTAACTCAACGATACCCCATAATCTAGAAAAATCACAGATCCAATATATCGGTCATTCAAGGCCATTTAATAATAATATTCGCATTTGTAAATATTACAACGAAATAAAAACTTATGACGCAACTCTGTCTTCTTTTATATGAGATAGCATTTGTTTTCATTTAAGATATTATTACAGGAAATAATAATTGTCAATGAGAAGAAGATGAGATTAAAAAGTTCGCGCGGTCTCTTGATGACGTCATATGTCACGATTTTTCTCATTGTTCAAATAAAAGACAGGCAAATTAGAATTCGGGACAAACAGAAGTTGGCTCCGCCCTTGTTATGACGACCGGCAACTTCTAAATGGTTTGTTGTGTGGTTCGACGTTGAAAAGGGGCGGAGCATGTGACGTCAGACTATATAACCAACCAATTAGAAGTTGCCGTTCGTCATAAAAAGGGCGGAGCCAACTTGTGTTCGTCCCGATTTCTAATTACCTGTGTCTCTACGAGTTTGGTACAAAATCGAAACGAGTGGACGAGAGCTAGAACCCGTAAGGCCGCGACCCCTGCTTATTGACACACAATTAGAAAACTGGATGGATCCGCCCTTTTTATGACGACCGGCAACTTCTAATTGGTTGGTTATGTAGTCTGACGTCACATGCTCCGCCCCTTTTCAACGTTGAACCACACAACAAACCAATTAGAAGTTGCCGTTCGTCATAAAAAGGGCGGAGCCAACTTCTGTATGTCCCGATTTCTAATTACCTGTCCTTATAATAGACTGATTTTGTCAGTTGTCACCCTATAATTCATTCATAATACAATGCAGTCATTGATATTTATATCGATATTAGGCCTTGTTTCCATTGGGGTGAAAATTTGAATTGTTTTTAAAATTTCAACTGCTGAAAAATTGCACAAACGTGGCCCACACGTCCATTCACCATCATATAGGGCAAAGGTCACGTTTGTTCAATTTTTCACCAGTTGAAATTTTCAAAAGAAAAAAGTTCAAATTTTCGCCACAGTGGAAACAAGGCATTTGAGAATTTCAACTGGTGAAAAATACAAGAAACGTGGCCCACACGTCCATTCACTATCATAGGGCCACGTTTCTTGTATTTTTCACCAGTTGAAATTCTCAAATGCCTTGTTTCCACTGTGGCGAAAATTTGAACCTTTTCAAAAAAAATTTCAAATTTTCACCCCAGTGGAAACAAGGCCTAATGTACATTTACAGAGTGCGCAAACAAAAACAATAATTATTTTCTAATATTCAATACTTGAAGAAAAAAAAGTCTAAAGGTTGGTTTTATTGTATTAAAAATAAAAGTCAATATTGAATCAAATTGTTTTTTTTTTCTTCTAACAATTGAAAATAAGTTCAAATAACCTAATTTTTGTTTCTAGTTACAAAATTCGAGATTAGAAATTTAGAAAAACCAACAAATTAAATTTGATATTTAAAAAAAAATTATTAGGCAATTTTTTTTTAATTTCTAAAACGTAATTTTTTCTAAAAAAAAAAAAGAAGCCTTAAAGGCCCCTCCCTGATTAAGTACGATTATGATAAGAACCAAAAATTGAGAAATAATTCCTCAAATTTCATAAATAATTCTTCTATAATTTCATAAATAATATGAAAAATCATAAAAAGAGAAAATGTTTTTGAGGGCTTTGCCCCTTCTTTCAAAAATTCGGAATTATTTTTCCTGTAAATTGACACTTGATAAAAATAATAATATAGAGAAATCCACAGATTAATAAAAAAAAAAAAATATTGGCAAAATGCCAATATTTTTATTAATTTTTTTTTTAAAAAAAATTGATAATAAGTTCAAGGCTCCATATTTTTTGGAAGCAAAAAAGGTCAAAAACAGAATCATTTCTGTTTTCTTATGACGTCATTGACACCAATATACAGTTAAATAAAGTGGATATTTAATAAAAAATGAAATGTGTAATCAGATTAGATGGTCAGTAGGATGACCAATTATGATGACCACTGTGTTCCAGATATTTTTATGCAATTAAAAAAAAAACTATAAACACTTGAAATCAAATTCGTATTATGTTTCTGTAATGCGAAATATTTCATTTTTTAGGATTAAATTTCATAAATTGGAATGTGTAATTTTACTGATGAAATTTTGACAAGTTTAGCTGAAATGGACAAGAGCTAAATTGTAGCCACAAAAAACAAAGAGCTAAATTGTAGCCACAAAAAACAAAGAGCTAAATTGTAGCCACAAAAAACAAAGCTAAATTGTAGCCACAAAAAACAAAGCTAAATTGTAGCCACAAAAAACAGAGCTAAATTGTAGCCACAAAAAACAAAGAGCTAAATTGTAGCTACAAAAAACCAAAGAGCTAAATTGTAGCTACAAAAAACCAAAGAGCTAAATTGTAGCTACAAAAAACCAAAGAGCTAAATTGTAGCCACAAAATAAAGAGCTAAACTGTAGCTACAAAGAAAAGAGCTAAACTAAACAAAGACAAACTGGACAGTAAATAAACTAGACAAGAACCAACTAAAGGAGAGCTAAATTATAGAAATAAAGAGCTAAAGTGAACAAAAACTAAATTATAAATAGCTAAACTAGACAGTATATGAATTCACACAATAACCAAACTGGACCAGAGCTAAACTGTACAAGAGCTAAACTTGTAGACAAACAAAATATCTAAATTTATCCAAAGCTAAGTTGTACAGTATAGGTAAATTGGACAAGAACTAAACTGTACCAGAGCTAAATTTTATTATAGAAGGGCCAGATCTAAACAGGGCAAGGATTAAACTGAATTAAGAGCTAAACTGTACCTGAATTAAACAGGGCAATTACAATTAGTACTCTGCTAGCAGCCAAATAGGCCTATGGCAGAGTGACAAGAGCTAACTTATAGCTACAAAGAACTAAAGAACTAAACTGAACAATAACTAAACCGAACAAGAGGTATAAAAAAAACCCAGGGTAAATTTGTGATGATTTAATTTTGTTTTACAGGTCAGCTCACGAGTGATGCCCTGAATGTGGCCACTTCAGCTCGAAGATACACGTTGGGTCCATTTAACCCTAAATTCGATGTGACTCGTATTATGCAAGAACGATTGGATGTGATTTTGCCTTCTGATGCTCACAAATTGTGCACTGGTCGCCTTCGTATTTCGGTCACTCGAGTCTCGGACGGAAAAAATGTCATTTTGAACCAGTTCAACTCGAAACAAGAACTTATTGATGTACGAAATTTCACATTTAATGTTACAAATCCAGGGGGGGGAGGGGGTGTTATTAAAAAATGTCCATAACTCAACACCCAAAATAGTATTTTTCGGTTACCGGATTCCATAATATAGAATTAGAAATGCAGATAAAACCAACATTTTTGAGAAAAAATATATTTATAAATTTTGCATAATTTTAATCAGTATTATTGAAAACAACTAAATTAGCAAAAATTTAAAAACCTGGAGTTCCAAATTTAGATTTTTTATTCTTCTCTCGAAATTTGGCATTTTTCATCTAAATTTAATAACTTTTCTTTAAAATTAATAACTTTTCTTTAAAATTAATAACTTTTCTTTAAAATTAATAACTTTTCTTAAAAATTAATAACTTTTCTTAAAAATTAATAACTTTTCTTAAAAATTAATAACTTTTCTTAAAAATTAATAACTTTTCTTTAAAATTAATAACTTTTCTTTAAAATTAATAACTTTTCTTTAAAATTAATAAGTTATTAATTTTTAAGAAAAGTTATTAATTTTAAAGAAAAGTTTTCTTTAAAATTAATAACTTTTCTTTAAAATTAATAACTTTTCTTTAAAATTAAAAATTTTTCTTTAAAATTAATAACTTTTCTTTAAAATTAAAAATGTTTCTTTAAAATTAATAATTTTCTTTCAAAATTAATAATTTTCTTTCAAAATTAATAATTTTCTTTCAAAATTAATAATTTTCTTTCAAAATTAATAATATTCCTTCAAAATTAATCTTTCTTCAAAATTTATTAATATTTCTTTAAAATTTATCTATTTTTCTTCAAAAGTTTGTGTGTTTTTGCTTGTAAATTCTTATTTTTTCTTTAAAAATTTTAAAACAAATGTTTTCAATTTTTGAAACAATGCTCTTAAAAGTCAGGTGAGAAGGAATTTAAAGTGAAATACTTGCTGAAATAAATTTTATTTTTTGCCTGTCTTTTGACCTATAGAAGGTCATCAAGTGGGCTCTTCATAGAGCTTCTATGGAGCCCCACTTTTAAGTGACTTGACCCATAACTAAGAATATCTCTCAAGGGTCAATTCCAATGAAAAAATGGTCCTTCCAAAGGTGTGCTTACAATATACATTATATATAAAGGGTGGGGGGAGAATCTCTTAGGGCAAAGCAGCCGGAAGGAGGCTAATATTTCTACTTTTTGTCCTAATATTCAATTACCATGTCTCCTGAGTGGCCCTCAAAAAAAAAAAAAAAAGACAAGAATCTCTTGTGTTTTCTATTGTGTTTTTCTACCCTACTCATTATAACCCCCCCCCCCCCCTCCCTCTTTGTCATCATTTTTCCTTTTATAAAAAAAAACTGAATAAGAAAGGAAAAGAACCCCACTTACTTACTCCCCTTCATTTTCCCCCCCAATTTCCATTTTTAAACTTATTTTTAGCAAATTTTGTCAGGTGTTAACACCTGCTTGTGTTTACCAAGAAAAAAAGTTACGATTTTCTTGTATAAAACACTTATTTCATTTAATGAACAGCTGATGTTCAAAATTCTTTGATTATTCTAGTCTTTTTAGAAGAGCAAAATCTAAAAGGCTTAATTACACACAAGGATTCATTGTTGCGATACACTGATCCCTAGCAACAACAATGTATCGGAGCAGACCAGCAACAATGTATCGCAACAAAGAATCCTGGTGTGTACTAGCCATAAGAAAAACTAGAAAGTGTTTTAGAAACTAGAAAGGCAGCTCAATCACTTAAGGCTATTTTCATGTTGAGATATCTTTTAAAATAAACTTTTCAATGTTTTCATAGATAAAAATGCTTAAATTTAAGTCAGATTCAAACTCACAATTACAAAAAGTTTATTTTGAAAGATAATCAAACAAGAAAAATGTGATTGAGCTACCCGTCTAGTTTCTAAAACACTTTCTAGTTGCTCCTCAGATCGAGAGACGCATTTTTTCAAGTGATTTTCGAACTCTTCATCCTTTTGTCTTTCAGGCGCAAAAAGAGAGAAACTAGAAAGTGTTTTAGAAACTAGAAGGGTAGCTCAATCACTTAAGGCTATCATCATCTTTTAAAATAAGCTTTTTATAGACCAAAACACTTCTTACTTAAAAAAATATCGTCTGCTTAAAGTTGGATCATTTTCAAACTCATTAAAAAGTTTATTTTGAAAGATATCAAACAAGAAAAATGTGACTGAGTAACTCTTCTAGTTTCTAAAACACTTTCTAGTTTCTCTTCATTTTAACTTTTATGAAGGACAGATTAAGCAGACAGGCAAGTAAAGACAGGAATGATTCTATGCCCCACCCACCCCAAAGGGTAAAGACAGTAAGATACAGTCGTTTGCGCCACCCCTTTTATGAGGACCGGCAACTTCTAATTGGTTTGTTATTTTTGGTCTGACGTCACATGCCCCACCCTTTTCAATTGGCTGATATTTGGTCTGACGCGCATAAAAGGGCAGGGCAAACGACGGTATGTTCCTGTCATTACTTGCCTGTATTAATCAGCTGTTCATATAAACCTATCTTATACCTAGTACACACGCCTGATAATTTAAATACATTTAAATAATAAGTGTTCTACAGAGCCCCGTGAAGGACAAACAAACAATATGTCGAATTAAATTTATTCAGTTAATAATCTGAAAATATGGAGATTAATACTCAAAATATTGATTTAGTATTTCAATTTAAAATATTAATAATAAAGTCAATTTTTATTTGGATTCGTGTCCTTAACTGGATTCCGTATAATTCACCTATAAACACATTTAATTTGAATTCATGGCTGTGTACAAGGTATTAAATAAAGTTTAAAATAAAAGAGAATCACGCAACTTTAAAACAAACAAAATGTTGCCAAAAATTGGCAACGTTTTAAAAGTTTTGCAGAATTTTTCTGCCAAAGTAGGCGTTTTTGAAACAACGTTCATGAAACGATGAACAAATACAAATGTGTTTAACATTTCAACAAACCTCATTTATAAAATTCTTAGACTTTGATAAAAGAATTAATAATGGCGTTTTAATATATATTGTATTTATTACATCAATGTCTGTCCTTGAAGAATCATCTTTTAAATCTCAACACAATGAAATAATTTGAATTGTGTGTCAGATTTGAATTATTGCACATCACAGACAATGACGTAAATTTTTACTAAATTACATAATTGATTTTAAAACATAAATTAAGCCATAGTTGGGCCACATAATTAATGTTTGCATTAATTATGGCCCAACTATTTCACTAAAGATGGATTTACAACCGAAGAAATAGCAAAAATGTTAATAAAAAATATGTTAATTAACAATTTTTTTTGACTGTTTTCGTAAATGTCGATAATAAAAATGCACAGGCAATTTGAAATCGGGACGAACTTATGTTGGCTCCGCCCTTTTTATGACAAACGCAACTTCTAATTGGTTAGTTATGTAGTCTGACGTCACATGCTCCGCCCTTTTCAACGTCGAACCATACAACAAACCAATTAGAAGTTGCCGGTCGTCATAAAAGGGCGGGGCCAACTTCTGTACGTTTGTCCCGATTTCTAATTGCCTGTACAATAGAATATGCCACCATTAGTAAGACTTTAATAATAAACTAGAAGGTATTCCATTTTGAAACATACTGTATAATAAATTATTTCAGTCATCATAATTATAAAAATTAATTAAAATAATTTTAATTATCGTATGTTTTTTTTTTTCTTTCTCCCCCCAACAGGCTTTGCAATGCAGCAGTTTCATTCCAATTTTTTCTGGAATTATACCGCCAACATTTAGAGGAGTCGTAAGTTTAAAAGCCTCTCTGTTTATTACAGGCATCTGTAGACAGCTTCAGAATTTCTGTGACTCCGCCCCTTTAATGAGCGTCAGACCAACCAATTAGAAATTGAAAAGAGCATGTGACATCAGACCCAGTAACAAACCAATTAAAAATTGATGACGTTCATAAAAAGGGCGGAGCCAAAGAAATTCTGACGCTGTCTACAGATGCCTGTCTGATTATTGTCTTTTCAGCTGAGTAAAATTAAGACAAAAAAATAGGAAGAGTTGTTCAATCACTTACGGTGGTTTTATAAATATTTAATTTGTTTTTGACTTCACAGATGGCGCCAGTGCAGTGGCCATTATGTTCTATAGGAGGTCTCTTCCTCCTTCCACCTAGTTTCGAGAATATATATTTTTCAAGCGAACGTTTTTCAGGAAAAACATTACGAAAAAATTCGAAGTGTTTTAGAAACTAGAATAATTGGTGATAATGCTAAAAGTTTTTTTATGATGATATCTTTCAAAATAAACATTTTATGACAGTTTGAAAAATGCAAAAATATTTTTTTTTATGAAATTTCAATGGAAAAACCAAAAAACTGGTCATTTTTCAAACTGAACTATAAAATTGTTTATTTTTTAAGATATTGCCATGGAAAAAAATGTTAGCATAATCTTTTACAATTCTAGTTGTGAAAACAATGAGTTTTTTTTCATAATTGTTGTTAATAAAAAAAAACGTTCGCTTGACGTTTTTGCGTCTAAATTTCACAAAAAACTGTAAGGAGCTTAGCATTAGCCACTGCAGTGGCGCCATCCGGTGGCACAAAAACTAAATATCTATTCTATAGGGCACACCTTAAAAAAATTTCAAATTTTACATAATAAAATTTTATAATTTGAAAGATAATATCATAAAAAAATTCTTTTGGCCGTTTCAATTACTCTTCTAGTCTTTAAAAATCTGCTATTTCTTATGTTTTTAATAACAGAGATACATTGATGGATGTTACAGCGACAATTTACCAATTCTCGATGAGAACACTGTCACGGTTTCACCATTTTGCGGTGAAAGTGACATCTGCCCTCGTGACAAGAGTTACAACCTGTTACAAGTCAACTTAGCAAATACGAGTATCGAAGTATAAACCAAAAAATAAAATTATTCCTACCTTTTGACGAAACCCCTCGTAACATAAAAATCGAATTCTTATTTTGTTCAATAAGGTTTCGACACAAAATCTCTACAGGTTTATGAGGGTTTTGTTTCCTCCACATCCCGAGATTCTGAGCCAGATGTGTAAACAAGGATTCGAAGATGCTCTTCATTTCCTACAGAAAAACGGTGGGTTTTGATATTTCGTACGATTAACGCAAAACATAATGCTCAATCCGCAGCAAGCTGACAAAAATGCAACGTATATTGCTTTTTTGTCTCGAACTCATGCGAGTTTCGAGTTCCAGACAAAACCATAAACAAAAATGCCAGAAAAAGCAATTTTGAAAACAAAACAAACCCGAAACAACTGTCAGCAGTATATACTCAAGATAAAACCACAACATACTTGTGACACAACACGAACAAATTTGGGTTTTGTTTTGTGTTTCTATAGCTGTCTTTTACGTAAACTACGCAACTGTTCGGTTGTTGTTTTAATACTAATTCTGTCCACAACTGCAACAGACAACAGTTGACAAAATGTTGCATAATACCGAGACAAAACACAAACATGTTGATGTTTACCGACTTAAGCCGGAAGACATGGAATTGTTTGTGAAATAGCAGACAAAACAAAACACACAAAAGTCGCAGAAATGTTTTAGAATTGTCGCCAATTTGTCTCTCGATACACTTCTGTTTCTGTTTTGTCAGCTTGATGTGGATCCGGCCTTAAACGAAGACTAACTTTTTCTGAACTTTTTATGTTTTTTAAAGATTTGATTTCTTGCGCTCGTTGCATCGCAATCAATTCCACGTTAAGGATTCAAGAAACCAACGAACCCGGTCGTTATTCTGATTTCGTCGATGATGATGCTGCGTCGCAAGAACAGACGGACGACGAATCAAATTGTGTTGAATGTAAAAGGCGGCGGCAAGTGGCTCTTTTAGATGATCTTCCCGAAGCCGTACTTTCGGGTAACATTTCCTTTTTCGACACTTTTCGTCTTGTTCTAATTTTTAATAAATATCGAGGGTTTTTTTTTCTCTCTCTCTCTCTTCGTTTCTAGTATTCGAAGAAGCTTGTTCGTCGGTGAATAAAGGACTTCTGAATTGGATTTTTAAACATAAGTCAATGAGAGTTTTGTCGATTTTAACTTTACCGTACGTTCTGCCGCTCGACATTGCTTACGTTATGTTTGTACGGTATGTCTTCCAATTATTCTTAAAGTCTTACAAGTTGTTTGCTATTCGAAGAAACTAGCTGGGAGTTACTTTCGAGAACTCTCGAAAGTAAATGAAGCCACTGTTTTTGTCGAAAGTCTTTTTAAACTAATAATCAAGTTGTTAAAAGAAACTGGTTAGAATTCGGGAAAGAGGTTGACAAGGTTTAGAGAAAATTCAAACCTGAAATTGTTTAGTTTTTAACTTTGTTTTTAGATAATCATTTGAGCTATTTTTTAACTGTAAATTTGAGTGTACTTTGCGTATGAATGTTTTGTTTTTCTATGCAATGATCTTCCTTCTATTGTAATTCTAAAAAGTAATTGGATTTACAGTTACTCTTCGTAACTAACGGAATCTTCGATTACTCTCGCGAGTGACTGAATATCCCGTTACTCTCGCGAGTGACTGAATCTTCCGTTACTCTCGCGAGTTATTCTGGAAAGTAACTTGATCTACAGTTTCTCTTTAAATTTAATGGAGTTAAAGCAATTTCTGGAAGATACCTGAAGCATAAGTTACTCCATAATGTAACTAAATTTAGTTACTAAATCAACAATTCACTTTAAAGAAACTAGTTAAAATTAATTTCAAGTAGTAATCCAGTTTTACACGAAACTTCCTATCAAAAATTCATGAGTTTAGAAGTATACTTGCCTCACCGTATGATGAAGCTTGTGACGTCAGAGGGGTTTGACGTAAAATCTTAGAATTGTCATTTTTGGCCTGGTACAAAGGGGTAATAACAAAGAAAAAATGCAAGAATTCTTTTGTTTAAATTATTAATATCCGTCCCTTTTCTATCAAAATTTAAGTGACAATCCTAAATTTTGTGTTAACTTCTCTGACGTCACAAACTTCATCTTGCGGTGAGGCAACTACTGTTATACCATTTGATTAAATGAGGCACGATCACATTGGCAATGTTTTAAAAGCAAGATTCACTGCAATGTGTCCTTGAATTAATTGCCAATTTGATAACATTCTTGCAAGACTTAAATGTAGTTTCTTGCAAACCGTCTTACAAAAAACGCACTTCTTCGGTTTTTTTTTTTTACAAGAAACTTCTGTGCAAGATTCACAGCAATATTTAACTTGTTTCTTGCACACGGAATCTTTCGAGAAAAATAGCTAGTGTGATCACCGCTTAGGCATTCATTACAAAAAATAACCCTTAAGGATTGCTAACCTCCATTTTTTTTTGATAGGAAGTTTTCCATCGAAGGCCTAATAGTTGATGTGTAGGGCTCGGATCTTGATGCAAATATCTAGCAAACGTTTCTCAATCTGTGGCCCAAGTGCCAATTATGAGCATCATCATTAGAGCAACTACAATTTGCTTTTTTTTCTAATCAAAAAGGTTTGTTAGAGGCTAAAATTCTGGTTACTATCAGTTGTCAACTAAATTCTAGCCTCTAATAAGTGTTTTTGATTAGAAAGTTGCCCTAATAATGATGATGATGATGATTACAATTGGGCACGTGGGCCACAGATTGAGAAACGTTTGCTTGATATTGCATAAAAATCCGAGCCCTATTGATGAGTTTAGCACTTTGCAATCATTACGAATACGAGCTAATGTAATAAGAGCTAAAGTTATTCCTGAAAAGTAATTGGAACTTAGTTGCTGAACAAAATAATCCTAATTTAGTTAAGGTAGTTTTAAAGTGTAAATGTCTTTCAGGTGCAAAATCAAGAGATACTTGAATGTGTATTAGAAACGAGAAGGGTATCTCAATCACTTAAGGGTATTTTCGTGTTGGATATCTTTCAAAATAAGTTTTTTATGCGAGTTTGAAAATGAGCCAACTTAAAACAATGATGTTTTTTTATTTTTTGTATATAAAAAGTTTATTTTAAAACATAACATGAAGTTACCATTAAGTAGTAGACCTACCCTTCTAGTTTCTAAGAAAAAAACTAGTTTCTCTTTATTTTCCTTTTCTGAATGAAAGAGTTTGAAAATGAGCTGTTTATAAACAACTTTTAAGTGTATTTTCATTTTTGATATCTTTTAAAATAAACATTTTAATTTCAGTTTGAAAATGTGATCAAACTTTCAACAGATGATATTTTTTTTAATTTTTGTCTATAAAAAGTTTATTTTGAAAGATACCAACAAGAAGCTACTCTTCTACTTTCTGAAAACACTTCATACTTTTTAATGTTGTTGCTTCTGAAAGAGAAGATTCCATTTGAATACCAATAACAAATGATAATTCAATATTTACAGGTTCATGGAAATGGCTCCGAAACTCGGTCAAGACTTTCATAAGTTGGTCGAAAGCCTTCTTAGTTATGCCAAAAATATTCTGTTGAGATTTAACAAGAATCGCCATTTCTACAGTGCTAAGTAAGTCGGAAATAATCAAGAGCTTTTTAAACAGAATTCAGTTAACTAATACTCAAAAATCCACTGGTGGTTCTCTTTTTAGATTTACGTGCCAATTAGCCATCACCGAATACGATTATGATGCCGACGATGGTTATATCATTAATCCGATGAGACGTCCGACATCTCCTCTGTGTCCTAGACATAGTATAACACCGGTAACCGAAGAGACTATGTTGAGGCACATGTCGATAGACATGACCTCGCAAGGATCGAGAGTTCTCGGAACGGTCAACTTTGGTTTCACGGTTGATCTTCAGTCAAAGACTGAGTGTTTAGCCGGAACGAAACCTCTGATGACGGCACACGGTGCAGACGAACGAGAAGAGACAGCTGTGGACATTGCAAATGCGGTTCTCAATTGGGATGCTCGTAAAGCAGATATGTGGGATTCACAGGTTAGAAAATATATTATTTTATAACTTGTAAATTGCTAATCGAACACTGGTTATTGTCTTTCAGAAGAGAAACTTATGAGAAATTTAAGTGTTTTAGAAACTAGAAGGGTAGCTTAACGACTTAAGGGTATTTTCATTTTATCTTTCAAAATGTCAAGTTTGAAAATGACCCAATTTTAAGCATCTTCTAAAATACACAATAGCAACAGTTCAATTTATCAGCGGAATGAAAACTTGTCTTAAAACCTAGAAGAGTCAACGCTTGAATAGCGTATTTCCAAACTGATTATTCTGTCTTAAAGGAGCAAAATGAAGATAAATTAGAGAATGTTTTAGAAACTAGAAGGGTAGCTCAGTGGCAGCAAATATTAAAAAAAAAATATCGTCTGCTTATAAACTTGGGTTATTTTCGAACTGACACATTTTAACATGAAAATAACCTTAGGTGATTTGAGTTACCTTTCTAGTTTCTAAAACACTCAAATTTTTTCTTCTAAAAAGTCTTTTTTTAAACGCAGTAAATAATTCAAGTTTTAATGACGTTTTGAAACGTAAGTAATAATTTAATAACTTACTTTTGGTCAGGTGGACACTTTCGAAAACATCTTAGATGTGACCCGAAAACAAGACGCATTAATGGCTTACTATTACTTGGATGAGCGAAACCAACTGAAAGTGACCGAGATCTTCAACGTGACCGATGCGGACACGAGTGCTGTTCTGACATCGGAGGAACGAGAGACCAATCGTCAACTAGTTTGGGACGAAGAGAGTTGGTCTCAAGTTATCGGAAAGGAAAAATGGATGAAAAAAAGCAAAGAAGCATCACTTCAAGTTGATTCCCTGTTGGACTGTTCGAACGAAGAAGACGCCGTCGTAATCGATACGAGCGATGAGATATTCAATAGTTCCTTGTTATCCGATGAGAACATTTTCGTTCCGCTTAGCTCGGTAACGGTGGAACCGAAACATCGTAGAGAATCTTTCGTAATAATGGATCCACGGTGAAGAATCAAAAAAAAATTTATACTCTTAATAAATCTTATTGATACTCGGGGGTTTCAAAAATCAAACATTTCGTCTATGTATGTTTTTGTAAATATATTTTATAATTTCAAATGTTGTAATTTAATTTTCACTTTTTTGTGCTTATTTTTTTTTTGAAACATTGTTTCCTTATTTAAGTCATTTTTTTTTAAATTATATCTTCATTTTTTTCTTCTCTTTTGTGTGTTTATAAATAAAAATTGTTATACATCAAGAATAAAATTTTCTGTAATTATTTTACTGCAAAATAAAATAAGTTTCATTTTTTGACATTATTTTTGCTAAGCTTTTTTTTTGAGGGGGTTTTAATTTTAAGGTACCCCCATTCATGATGGGATCTCTACGGACAGATCCGTCGCCTTTTTTTTAGACATTGACGTAAGAAACAGATCTGACAAATCAAAAAGTTTTTCTTTTTTTTGCGTATTTGGGTTTCCTTTGTCAGCCTACCCCTTGTCCTCCTTTTCAGATCCGATGATCTCCTTTCCTCATTCAGGAACGGTTCTGGACTGATGATGTCAGTCCAGATCGCTTAACTTCATGGATGAATTTTTTTTTTGGAAGATTTCGACTGATCCGATGAGTCACTTGACGATGGGGATCAACGACGAATTTGCGCTTAAAAGTCCAGAGATCCCATCGTGAATGGGCCACCTTTAAAGCATAAGCTTCAAAAAGTTTTAAGTTTTTTTTTCTTTGCAAAACCATAATTCTCTCTTTTATTTACAAGGGATATGTATTTACAAAAAAAGATCTTTTTGTTTGCAGGATTGCGAATAATTTTTCGGATCTCTTGTACTTTTATATATATATATATATATATAATATATGCTATATATTTTTTTATGCAATTTTATATATATATATATATATATATATATATATATATATATATATATATATATATATATATATATATATATATATATATATATATATATATATATATATATATATATATATATATATATATATATATATATATATATATATATATATATATATATATATATATATATATATATATATATATATATATATATATATATATATATATATATATATATATATATAGCATATATATATATATATATATATATATAGCATATATATATATATATATATAGCAACCAAAAAACAAAAAGTGATAAATACACGATCGATAATTAATTACCAACATAATGAAATTCTATTATTGGTAACAGAAAATAAAATCTTTAAAATGTGGGGTGAAACTTTTTCTCAAGATTTCTGTTTCCGATTGGCTAAAAAAATGGCTCCAGACAGTATGCATATAATTAATTAAGCATATTCTTGAAAGTAAATTAAAAGAAAATTAGCAACGGTCTTGTTCTTAAAACACAGTCTTTTATAATAAATTTGAAGAGATATTTCAACATTTTTTTAGCCAAAATTCAACAAAAACCTCGAAGAAAAAAAAAGAGGGAGAAGGGAAAAAATAATAATTAACTCTCTGAATTTCGGACCAAAAACTATACAATTTACTAGGGAAACAAAAAGGTAAAAGGTGGAAAAGAAAAAAAAAAAGGGGGGAACAAATGGTTTTCGGTTCCTTTTTTTTCTTCTAAAAAAACGAACACAGAAAACCCGTCATTCCATCAAGTCACCATGACAAATGAAACTTTCCATGTTGTTTTGTTCCGTCCCTGAAAACACGGAACTCGGAATAAATTAAACATCAATGTAAATTTCTAACTATACGAGACGACGAACATTTTTTTCAAAGTGTCTCGAGAATAAACTTAATTTACTTAATCTAAGGAAGTTTCACAAACGAGCGACTTTTAGTGGTCGAGTTGGACTGCAAAAGTGGTCGATAACGACGGACGACTGGTGGCTGTGCTGTGGTTCATAATGCATTCCTATGGAAAGCGTTTGGACCTTTTCCACATTGGCGGCTTCTCAACCACTAACGGACTTCAGTAACCGAACGCCACCACCGACAATAGCGTTTCTTGTTTTCATACGGACCAATGGTCAATCACCTCCTGTTTCTTTACGAGAGAGGAACAATAAACAAAGTGTTGACTGAAAGGCAAATGACGCCGTTCCTGTCGATTATGATCACTTTTTTTTGCAGTTCACTCAACTACACTAGGCCCACTTTCCAACCACTGGCAGTCGACACGCC
Organism: Brachycybe producta; assembly: GCA_036925085.1. Classification (NCBI taxonomy): domain Eukaryota; kingdom Metazoa; phylum Arthropoda; class Diplopoda; order Playtdesmida; family Andrognathidae; genus Brachycybe; species Brachycybe producta. The sequence continues at coordinate 3,372,292 of JAUPFP010000003.1, forward strand.
AACCACTCTTTTTGTAGTCTAAGGATTGGAACACACAAAAACCGACCAGATCAAATCTTTCCATTAAAAAAATACATTTCAACGACCTGCAACTTCATTTTGCAGTCAAAATCAACAACTATATGTGGTCTAGGTGCCAACTCCCCTTTTTAGTGGTCGACAGCAAAACGAAGTCGTCGTCTTACGTAAAGTCCCAGCATATTTCCATAGAAATACATTACAACCACAGCCCCACACCACCGGTTGTCGTTTTAGACTTCAGAAACCACTCTTGTGCAAAAAAAAAGCGGTTTTTTCCCACAACAAAACAATGCCAACCACAGCCCAGCAAACTGCGACAGCATTTTGCAGTCTAATTCAACCAATCGAAAGTGATCCGTGTGCCAAGGCAATAACTCAACCACTAAAAGTCGCTCGTCTGTAAACGCCCTAATGTGAGACGAGAGAGATAAGAGAGAATAAGCACAAAAAAACACAAACAGAAAAACATAAAAAAAGGCTTTTTCCAAGCAAAAAAGACCAGAAGCAATTAACGAAAAATAATAATAAAAAAAGCTCAATAAGTCCATACTTCGAAACTTACCACAAAAAATATAAATATTTATAAATACGATCCAGTTTATAAAGTGTTGTGGTGTTTTGTGAGTTGGGGGGAAGTTGGGAAGAAGCAAGAAATAAAAAGAGAAAAAAAAAATACAAATACTACAGTTACACATTTTTCTTTTTTTTGGAAATTGTCAACAAAATCACGATTTACGAAGAGAAAAAAAAAACACACAGAGGACATTAAATTACGAGCATAAATTATTATCTACAAAAATAACACGATAATAATTGTATAATGGTAAAAAAATTTAAATAAAAATAGCTGTCAGGTGATGTGGTTAAGAAAAATTTGTGAATTCCTTCCTTTGCAAGGAAGGAGACGTTCACACGAGGGTGGCAACATATACGTGTAAACAAAGGTAACCTAAAGTTACTTTTACAAAGCAACTAAACAGTTAGTAGTTACTTTCGGAAAGCAAGTCCAAACATTTACAGTTAAATTCAGAAAGGAATATCAACTTTCAGTAACAGTTACTCACGAAAAAGTAACTCCAAACAGCGAGCTACGCTTCCAAAAAAAAAAAAACTTTCAACTTCAAAACAGTTACTTTTCGAAAGAAATTTCAACTTCAAAAAGTTAGTTACTTTCACAATGAAACTAAACAGTTACTTCCGGAAAGCAAGATCAATAATCGTGCAGATCTTTTAGAGAGTAACTTAAAACTGTTAAATTTAGAGGTGGAACGAATCCTAAATTTTCTCGAATCCGAATCCTAAATTTTCTCGAATCCGAATCCTAAAAAGTTCTCGAATCTCCCAAACCTCGAATCCTTCATATAAGAATCCCATATTAATCATTAAGAAGATACAAATAAATGAAATTATATTAAATATTAAATTATTAATAATAAAAAACACAATGTGGCGGCAATCAGGGTCGTCGCCACAAGGTGATCCCCGGATAACCACCGAAATTACAACAATCGCCGGTTTTTGTTAGTCAACGCTTCTATTGGACGTCAATGAAGTTCAAACTAATTTTACCAAAGTTTTTAACAGTTTTTCTTAGGATTTGAAAGATTTGAAAACCCCAAAAAAAGCACGAAGAATCGAGTTTTCGAATCTTGAATATTTTTCAAGATTCGCGGGATTCGAGAATTCGTATGTCCCATTCCTAGTTAAGTTACTTTCAGAAAGCAAGTCCAAATTATTCCTGCAGCTACTTACGGAAACTGCACACAATCAACTACTTTCAGAAAGTAACTAACTGCACACAGTCAACTACTTTCAGAAAGTAACTAACTGCACACAGTCAACTACTTTCAGAAAGTAACTAACTGCACACAGTCAACTACTTTCAGAAAGTAACTAACTGCACACAGTCAACTACTTTCAGAAAGTAACTAACTGCACACAGTCAACTACTTTCAGAAAGTAACTAACTGCACACAGTCAACTACTTTCAGAAAGTAAAACTAACTGCACACAGTCAACTACTTTCAGAAAGTAAAACTAACTGCACACAGTCAACTACTGTCAGAAAGTAACTAACTGCACACAGTCAACTACTTACAGAAAGTAACTCCAAACAGAAACAAACTTGAGCTACAGTTACTTCCAAAAAGGAACATGAAACAGCTGTAGTTACTTCCTGAATGCCAGTTAACACATTTGTGCAGAAAGTAACTCCCAAACATTTAGATACAGATAAACCTTTTTACAATTACAGTTAAGTTACTTTCAGAAACTTACTACTTCAGAAAGCAACAGAACACATTGATTTGCTGTTGGGTTTATATGTCTGGATAGCGATAATGCATTGTTCACATGCTGCAATTGGACTCTTATCCCTCTGCGATAGAGCCATTTTGGCTCCGTGCAGTTTAATTTTTCAAATTCAACAAAAGTTACAGTTACTTCGAGAAATGAAATCGAAACAGTTTGAAGTTTTGATTAACCCCCCCCCCCCAATTTAGTTCCAATTTACTGATATTAAACTTCATCATCATCATCGTACACTAATTTGTAATTACTTCCTAAACACATTAACATTCCACCCTCGATAAAGAAAAAGTGCGGCAAAATCTTAGCTAAGCTCAAGCAATTAGAACATGGCTGAAGTTAGCTTTTCACAATAATTGCCTCGGAGACGAAGAGAAAAAAACAAGCTGCCGAAATTGCCTTTAATAATATCTTTAATTGAGACAATTTCGGCCTTCGATCCTGTGGTTAAGTAAATAATTTGACTCCCAGAAATCAAGAGAAGTGTTATCAAAATCGACTGAAAAAAACCTGACTCTCGATCAAGAAGTTTCTTTTCTGTGTTTCAGAAAAACAAAGACGAGAAAACGCAAACTAAAAAACAACAAAAACACCGCAACGAACCCAGTGATAGAGTTAAAAGCGAGCGAAATAAAAAGCGGTTCACCGAATGTGTTTTTCTTAATAATTTAAGTAGAAGAGGGAGAGGAAAGAAAAATAGTACAAAAAAAAAAAGAGACGTGCACCTACTTTTTGGGTGTTAGTTTATTGGCACCTCGTTGTGTCAACCCTTCGAAGCGTTTAAACGTATAATTGATGAACACCCAATCTTTGTACGTCGTTTCGCCCTCTTTGACCGGAGCCGAAGCTTTAGAAAAAATAAAAATCACCAAAATTTAGATTAAGAATTGAAATTTCAGAATTATTTAAAGCTGTTTTACAGTGAAAACCGTTTAACACAAAAAATCGGATAACATGAAATACTTTTTCAGTTTCGGTACCTTAAAATAGCAAAAGAAAAAAATTCTTTTAACACGAAATTCATTTAAAACTAAAAAAAAAAAAATCCAATAACACGAAATATATTTTCAGTTTTGGCCCCTTAGAATATCAAAAATATAATTTCTTTTAACACGAAATTCCTATAACAGAAAAAAAAACGAATAACACGAAATGTATTTTCTAACCGATTATTTGGAATAAAATAAAAATGATTTCTTTTAACACGAAATTCATTTTTTAAAACAATCAATCAAAATACACCAAATATATTTTCGGTCCCGTTCGTTAAAACTGCATAAAAATTCGTTTAACACGAAAAATATGATAATACGAAAAATATAGTCTTTCTAGTCTTTTGGAATAGCACGAAAATTCTTTCTTATAGCACGAAAATTCTTTCTTTTAACACGAAAAAAACATTCCACCCACTTCCATTTTATATTAAACGGTTTCTACTTGAACAGTTAAAACCGTTTAACTTGAAAATGGATAACACAAAACATTTTCCATCCGACACACAGAGATAACATAAAATGTTCGATGTGATTCCTGAGAATTTCATAAAAAAACGTCTTTCTTTTAACACGAAAAATCAAATGAGAAAAGTATATTCGATCCGACTCCTTATAATAACACAACAATTCTTTTAACATGAAAAAATATGCCGATCTCTTCGTGCTAAACGGTTTCCACTGGATTCGTATCTTACGGATTTTGAGATCGACGTCTGGGAAGTCGTCAAAGTTTGACGTATCGTCAATACTCTTAACTTCGACAGGAATAGCGGCCGGACGTTCCCTGTATTTGAAAACGATACCAAAAAAAATGGCGCTCGATTGTACTACAAGGTCACGATCGGTTTCACTTTTTGTTTTAAAACCTGATATGTTCCCAATCGACGCCTTTGAAGAACGACTGCTGCTTAATTTCATCGACTCCGACGCCATATCCGATCCTTCTCTCGGCTTCGCAGCAAAACCTCTGAATCAAATCACGAGCTTCGTTCGATATCGGAACTTCGGGAGGAAACGTTAAAGTCTCTCTCCAGTTCATTACTTTACGATAAGTGTCTTGAGGGTTCTCGGAACAGAACGGAGGGTAACCTATTCGAGATACCGAAAATTAATCGTAAAGATTATTAAAAGTTTGAGAAAAAACATCTTTCGGCATAATCCCGATAACTGCCTTCCAGCTAATGAGGCAAAGTGCTAAAAAAAATGCAAAACAAGTGCTAATTAGCTAACTGAATAAAACTTCAAAAAGAACTGCAAAAAAAAAATGAAAAACTAAACTGTTAACCACAAATTCGTTCTTAAACTCTGCAGCAAACGTACCAATCAGCATTTCATACATGATTACTCCTAGCGACCACCAATCGCAGGCGCTCGAATATCCCGTCTGCATGAATACTTCGGGAGCGATGTAGTCCGGAGTTCCAACCGTCGAATAAGCCAACTGTCGCCTGTTCTTCTTCCAACTCTCGGCTCTTCTTTTAGAATCCATCGGATTCGATGCATTACAAGCTCTCGAAACTAAACAAAAACGAGAAACAAAAGAGGTAACTGTGACGTCCAGTCTCTCTCTCTAGGGAAGGCTTCTTGCGGAAATACTCACTGAAGTCACTAGGTTTTGCTTGACTTAGATCTCGATAGAATTCCGTCCGATGAGATTTCTTCATTCCGGTACAAAGACCAAAATCGGATAACTTAAGGTGACCCTGAACAGATAAACACAAAAAAAACGCTTCCCTGATGAGTAAAACAACCAGAAAAATGCGGTTCTTAAGTCAGAAGTGTTTAAGGGCTAGAGGTGAAACAAACATGTTAAAATATTCTTGATGACCCATGATGATAGAGCTACCGCCCCCCCCCCTTTTCTAGTTTATAAAACACTTTCATTTTACACTTTAAAACCACCTTTCTAATACCTCGTACACACGAGTTAAATGAATTCAAATTAAATGTGTTTAGGGTGAATTATACAGAAGCTAGTTAAGGACATGAATACCAAATAAAAATTGACTTTAATTATTAATATTTTAAATTGAAATACTAAATCAATATTTTAATGTCAATAGTTTATATATTATTTTTAAGTATTAACTCAATATTTTCAGATTAATTAACTGAATAAATTGAATTCGACGACATATTGTTTGTTTGTCCTTCACAGGGCTCTGTAGAAACACGTTTATTATTTAAATGCATTTAAATTATCAGGTGTGTATTAGGTTTAAGCCTAGAACTCTAGATTCTAACTAGGATCTCTAACTTGTATCTCAAGATCCCTCTGCCACAGGCCAATTGATCTTTGCCTGAAAAAAACGCATTTTTCTGATAGCCTTCCTATAAGATTATGGCTGACTTAATTAAAGTAAACCTGGCAACACTGTTTATCAATTATAACCTATTTACCGCTATGTTTACTGTTTACATTAGTTAGCAGCTGATAAATCAGTGTTGCCAGCTACTGCGAACCATTTGTCATACAAATACTAATGAAAAAAAGAGTCAAAACAAAATGGTAACCATGGCAACCAACAGATGCTGCTAATGTAAACAAGAGATTCAATCATACCAAACAGTAACCATGGCAACGAAAGCACGCCATGCCAATCGAACTGTCAATCAACTAACAAACAGTCCATAATTGTTAAGAAAAGTGATCTGCCAATTTATTTGGTAACCATGGCGACAATCACGTGATGCCAATAAAAATGTCAATCAAATAATCATAGTGACATTGAAGCCTATAATCTTTGTTGAAACTGTCAATCAAATATTTATCACAATAGAAACGCAAAAAGACAGCTACTGTAACATTATGACAAAATTTAAATTGTTTTCAAAACTAGAATGGTAAAAGATTATATTAAAAAAGTTTTTGAAAAATGATCAGTTTTTAGGGTTTTTTCATTGAAATTTCATGAAAAACTATTTTCGGCCTTTTTTTTCTTTTCAAATTGCCATAAAAAGTTTATTTTGAAAGATATCATCATGAAAATACCAATTAAGTGATCGAACTACCCTTCTAGATTCTAAATAAAGTGGTTTTTGAACAAATAAAACTTTTAGCATTATCGCCAACTATTCTAGTTTCTAAAACACTTTGAATTTTTTCGTAATGTTTCTTCTGAAAAACGTTCGCTTGAACGTTCCCTTGTGGGAGGAATAGATATTCCTCCTATAGAACATAATAGCAAGAGCGCCATTCGGGGAGATGAAAACAAAATAGAATACCTAAAAAGCCACCTTAATTCCTATTATTTAGATTTCTATTTAAATTATTCGTCTTAAGAGGGCTCCATAGAAACAAAATACTTGCGTAAACATGCAAGGTAGATGGCGCCTGCAACCTCCAATAGGTACAGGCAATTAGAAATCGGGACAAACAGAAGTTGGCTCCGCCCTTTTTATGACGACTGGCAACTTCTAATTGGTTTGTTGTGTGGTTCGACGTTGAAAAGGGCGGAGCATGTGACGTCAGACTACATAACCAACCAATTAGAAGTTGATTTCGCCACAAAAAAGGGCGGTGCCAACTGAAGTTCGTCACGATTTCTAAATGCCTGTCCAATAGGTGGCCAACTACACTCGCCGCCAATTACTTGAAATCGAATGCAGCCTCATTTTAGCTCTAAAAGCGTCCAAAACAACCTTAATTATCAGAGCACGTGGACAAACGTACACCCAGAACATAAGTGAAGATAGAGAGAGCACGTGTAGAAATAGCGATGACGCAATTAAAAGTTTGCCACGTGCGTTCTTAATTTGCATAATTATTGTTATAATTAAAAAAAAACCCTTTTTTTTTGTTTTACCCTCGCATCAAGTAGCAAGTTGTCCGGTTTGATATCTCTATGAATGAAACCCAATTTATGAATGGAATCGATGGCTAGAGCCGTTTCCGTGATGTAGAACTGAGTACAATCTTCGGACAGAGTGTCCTTCTTCATGAGGAGCGTCATCATGTCACCACCCGGAAGGAACTCCATTATGAGGTACAGATTAATAGGATCCTGAAAGGAATAATACATCTTGACCACCCACTGGTGATCGGCTTCGACGAGAACGTCTCGCTCGGCCCTCACGTGGGCCACCTAAGAAAAACATACGAAACAGGTTAAAAGTGTTAAAAAGTGCCAGGTTCTCTCTCGTACTCTCTCGAAACGAGAGATACGACGACTTAACACCTGTTCTTTCTCGAGCATGTCCGCCTTCCTGAGGATCTTCATCGCGTACACGTGACCCGTGTCCTTCTTCTGAACGAGGCGCACTTCTCCGAACGCTCCTCGTCCGATCACTTTGAGCGGATCGAAGTCTTCGACTCCTAATCGAGAACGTTTCAGCCTTAGGAACTCCGTCTCTTTAACGGCGTGTTGCTGTCGCTTCTCTTGTTTCTGAGATTCGCTCAAACCTTCTTCTCGCATTGACTCTTCGAGTCTTTGATATCTGAAAACGAAAAAATAATTAAAATAAATCTTAAGGTTTTTTTTCCTATTTTCGTTTTTTTTTTTTTTTCAAAACTGTCACATAAAACGTTTATTTTGAACTATATCGTCATAAAAACTTTTAGCATTATCACCAACTATTCTAGTTTCTAAAACACTTGAATTGTTTTTCGTAATGCTTCTGCAAAAAATTATTCTTGAAAAATATAAATTTGCTCAAAACCGTATTAGTGGCGCCATCTGAGAGGACAAAAAACAAAACAAATATTTATAAAGCCATCTTAAAGTTGAAACCATACCCTCTGAATCTTTGAAGTGCTAAAAGTAACTTCTTGAATTTGGGCCGGTTGATTAAGATGGCAAATTAAACGTTTAAGAATTGCAATTAGATCATTTATTTTGTGCGTGTAGCGTTAGATGGCGCCACTAGCCCTCCTATCATAGAAATGTACTGCAAACACTCTTCAACTCTGAATCACCTTCCTTTTTTTTTTGCACGTGGCAAGCTTTTAATTTGCGTCATCGCTATTTTTCTACACGTGCTCTCTTCACTTATGTTTTGAGTATACGTTTGCCACGTGCTCTGATGATTAAGGTTGTTTTGGATGCTTTTACAGCTAAAAGGGTGCATTCCATTTCAACTAATTGGCGACGAGTGTAGTTTGCCACCTAAAGCCTCGTTTTCATGGCGATAGTTCTATCGTGAGAGTAGCTGTCATGAAAGTTGCGATAGTTCACTCTCACGATAAGCAACTGTCTACATGTCTTGAAATAAGGGAGATAGTTCTGTCACATGACAGTGTGACACGTCTAACTTCACAGATATCATTGAGTCAACAACAGTGTTGCCTCTCCATCTCCCTCCAGAAGCCAAATTTCCCTACAAAGTGGATATTTTTCCCTACAAAGCGGCGGTCACTCAACAACTATTACTATATTGCGACAGTACTATTCAACTATACTGTATAATCAAACGAGATAGTTGTGATAGTTGCTATCGTAACAGTGCGATAGTGACTATCATGTGGTCTTCACGATGATAGTTCTCGCGATAGTTGCTGCTCTCATGATAGCAACTATCGTGGAAACTATCATCGTGAAAACGGAGCTTAAGGAGGTTGCATGATGCCATCTACCATGCATTTACGAAAGTATTTTTCTATGGAGCTCTCTTAACTCAGTTGAGTATGAAAACGTACCGAGAGCACAAAAAACTTTCTCAAAAGAAGGAAGTTTTTAACCTCATAAAAATAGCGGACCTTTCGAGTTAAGAGGTCATTAATATAAAACACAATAGAACAATATTGTGGTTGAGGAAAAGAATAAGAAAATTGCAATTTGAACGCACGTAAGAAGAAGAAGAAAACCCCCCCAAAATCACCTCAAGATATTCAGAAAAAAAATAAACAAAGGATTTGAATAAGATCAAAGTTTTGACGACTTTAGGTCATTCAAGGTCTAAGCCACACCTCCCGCCCATTGTTTAACATCGACTGACTCTTCACTCTCACCTATCCTCATTACCACCCTTCAAAATACCACCCACTTTTACATTCAAAAAAAGGACAATGACCTCTGTAAACTGGATTCGACTTGAAAAGTGACATGACGTCATATTTCAGGCAAATCATTGAGCGTACCAAAATGGCGTATATCTTAATAAAACAGTAGAACAAAACGCCATATTAGTGCTCCCCCTTCATCTCTTATTTCTCCGTGCTTCAATAATGTAGCTACTGGTTTATTTAATCGTACACCTTATTTTTTTCTTGATTTTCAAAACAACAAACAAAAAACAACACGTGTTTTGCTGTTTTTAAGGTCATTGATTGTGACAAGTTTGGTTGCTACTGGCAACGAGATTTCATCATCCGTACAGAGGGTTAATTTTTCAGCATCCGTAACGTCCACAAGGAATACGCAATCAACTTTATGAGTTATTTCAACGTTAAAGAATTACAATTTAAAAAAGTGGAAGCCATGGAAGTCACGAAAATTCGTATTAAAAGAATTTCAATGCTATTTTAAGTGACTAGACCGATCATATATTTTGTGATATCCGTTTTCGTGTTAAAAACAACAGTTTAGAACTGTGCTAAAAACTAGAAGCGTAATGCCTAGTACACACACCTGCTAATTTAAATGCATTTAAATGCAATAAACGTGTTCTACAGAGCCCTGTGAAGGACAAACAATATGTCTTCGAATTCAATTTATTCAGTTAATTAATCTGAAAATATTGAGTTAATACTTAAATATAATTCAATAAACTATTGACATTAAAATATTGATTTAGTATTTCTATTTAAAAAATTAATAATAAAAGTCAATTTTTATTTGGTGTTCATGTCCTTAACTGGATTCCGTATAATTCACACTAAACACATTTAATTTGAATTCATTTAACTCATGTGTTGTGTACAAGGTATAAGTGAATAATGCTTTTTATGTTGATATCTTTGGTTTATGAACAGCTGATTTTCGAAAAATAAATTTCAAATTGTTTTCAAAACTAGAAGGGTAAAACATTGTGCTAGAAGTTTTTCATGGCAGTCAGTATGTTAAAAAATAAATAAATAATTTTAAAGTTCCCTTTTTTTTCAAACTTGTCATAAAAAGTTTATTTTGAAAGATATCAATCATGAAAATACTTTTAGCATTATCACCAACTATTCTAGTTTCTAAAACAGTTGGAATTTTTTCGTCATGTTTCTTCTGAAAAATGTTCGCTTGAAAAATACAAATTTTCTCTCAAAAACCGCACGTGGAGGAGGAAGAGTCCCTTCACAAGCATTTAGAAATCGGGAAGAACTTCAGTTGGCTCCGCCCTTTTTATGACGACCGGCAACTTCTGATTGGTTAGTTGTGTGGTTCGACGTTGAAAAGGGCGGAGCATGTGACGTCAGACTACATAACCAACCAATTAGAAGTTGCCGGTCGTCATAAAAAGGGCGGAGCCAACCGAAGTTCTTCCCGATTTCTAAATGCCTGTGAGACACTCTTATAGAACATAATGGGTACTTTCAGTGGCGCCATCTGGGAAGAACAAAAGTAAAATAAACATCTATTCAGCCACCCAAAAAGAAAGTAGAAAGAAAGCACTGAAAAGCACAAAAATAAATGGTTTACTGCATAGAATAATAATCATCATAAAAATTCCACAATGACAAACGATGAATTTCTTCCGGACAAAAAAGATAGAGAGAAAAAGTGTCAGTGACACTGAAGAAGGAGAGAGAGAGAGAGAAAGAGAAATAGTCATAAAAAAATAACAAGAAATGAGTCGCGGTCCGTTACACACGACCAACAATAATGATGATGACAAGAACCCCTTGGTGTGTACCTATTATTAGTCACATACAAGCAGCGATGAGTCGATATCTATCTAGCAAACATATGCGGATAACGCATACGGTTTAAACGGATGCGACAACATCCGAATGCGAACTTCACGCGCCATTGCGCATTCTAGTGACTAGTCTCAATGTCGCGCCCCTAGATATCTACACGCAGTTAGAAATAAGAACTTCAATTGGCTCCGCCCTTGTTATAACGACCGGCAACTTCTAATTGGTTGGTTATGTATGTAGTCTAACGTCACTTGGTTCTTTTGATTTATTGGTTTTTTTCGATTTTTCTTTCGATATTTTTCGATTTTTTTTCCGATTTGTTTCGATATTTCGATTTTTTTCGATATTCCGATTTTTTTTTCCGATTTGTTTCGATATTTCGATTTTTAGATTTTTCAATTTTTCTCGATTTTTTTTAGATTTTTTAATTTTTCTCGATTTTTTTTTTAGATTTTTCAATTTTTCTCGATTTTTTTTTTTTTAGATTTTTCAATTTTTCTCGATATTTTTTTTTTTTTAGATTTTTCAATTTTTCTCGATATTTTTTTTTTTTAGATTTTTCAATTTTTCTCAATTTTTTTTAGATTTTTCAATTTTTCTCGATTTTTTTTAGATTTTTCAATTTTTCTCAATTTTTTTTTTGGTTTTTCAATTTTTCTTGATTTTTTTAGATTTTTCTTAGATTTTTCAATTTTTCTCGATTTTTAATTTTTCAATTTTTCTCGAGTTTTTTAGATTTTTCAATTTTTCTCGATTTTTTTTAGATTTTTCAATTTTTCTCAATTTTTTTTTGGTTTTTCAATTTTTCTTGATTTTTTTAGATTTTTCTTAGATTTTTCAATTTTTCTCGATTTTTTTTAATTTTTCAATTTTTCTCGATTTTTTTAGATTTTTCAATTTTTCTCGATTTTTTTAGATTTTTCAATTTTTCTCAATTTTTTTTTGGTTTTTCAATTTTTCTTGATTTTTTTAGATTTTTCTTAGATTTTTCAATTTTTCTCGATTTTTTTAGATTTTTCAATTTTTCTCGATTTTTTTAGATTTTTCATTATATCGTTAAAATCGATTTTTGCTTTTAAATATCGGACCGATTTCGATTTTTCCAAAATATCGCCAGCCCTACTCAAGTTTGCATTTATAATGTTCTTTCTATAAAAAAAAACGTTCGCTTGACGCTTTTGGCGTCCAAATATTACAAAAACAAGTCTATGGAGCATAGCATTAGCCACTGCAGTGGTGCCATCCAGTGAGAAATAAAACCAAAATAAATATCAATTAAGCCACCTTAAAGTTGAATCACTTTCAAACTAACATGAAAAGCCCCTTCTAGTTTCTAAAACATTTTCAAAAAATCTCTTATAATTCCTCCCCCCCCCACCAAAAAAAAAAAAACATTTATAAAAATCGTTCAAAAAAAAAAAAAAACACTGCAATTCCGAGTTGTTTTTACCTGTTTCGCCTTTCAATGTTTTGAACGAGAAGGTTACTGTAATAATTTTCGAGGGTCACTTTGGCTTTGGTCGCTTTGTCCAGCGTATGACCACTGAATCGAACTTGACCCCCATCAGTGGACGCCATATCAGCCGGATTCACTTTTCACGAAAAAAATAAACTTACGGAACCATCAATCTGTGTATAAAAAAAAAAGATAATTAAAACATATTAAATACTTTTTAACAAAAAAAAATAACGTCACAATGTTTGTGGCGATAGGAAATCAGGTACGTTCAGTAATTCAGCGCTTTTGAAGCACCACGAGGAGTTCCTCGTGCTTAAGCGCTTGATTACTGAACGTGTGTTTGAGGCACTGTTCTAATGTCCAAAAAAGCTTCAATAATTTATCAAAAAATCAAATTTACAGGTTAAGTTATACGTGCCACATCTAAAGAGGAAGCTTGTGACGTCATTGGGATTACCGTAAAATTTACTATTGTGTCCTTTTGTCTACAGGCAATAAGAAATCGGGACAAACAGAAGTTGGCTCCGCCCTTATGACAACCGGCAACTTCTAATTGGTTCGTTACGTAGTCTGACGTCACATGCTCCGCCCCTTTTCAACGTCTAACCACACAACAAACCAATTAGAAGTTGCCGGTCGTCATAAAAAGGGCGGAGCCAACTTCTGTTTGTCCCGATTTCTAATTGCATGTGGCATCTCTGCCCAGCACAAACTTTTCGTTTGTTCCGCCCTTTTATGAAAGTCAGACCAAATATCAACCAATTAAAAATTGAAACGGGCGTGGCATGTGACATCAGACCAAAGTAACTAACCAATTAGAAATTGATGACGCTAATAAAAGGGCGGGGGCAAACGAATAGTTAGTGCTGGGCAGAACTGCCTGTGTCGCACACTATATAGGATCGGAATTAAGTGCGGAACGGAACGAATCAGAATATTTTGATAACAAGCATTAAAATGGAGCGTGCCGCATCCGATCAGATCCCATCTAGTATGTGGGGCTTCATTTGAAATGTTTCTTATCAAAAATATTCAGATTGGTTCCGATCCGGTGTGTCGTGTGCGACAAGCCTTAGCCTCTATGTAGAGCACCTATAACGCATCTTCAACACAACTTATTTAACACCAGATGAAGCCTTTAGTTTTGAGGCTAAGTAGCTTATAATCGAAAGAAAATCCAAAAAAAAACGCGAATCCTGAATCTTGACGATAAAAAGCGAAAATGACGTCACTATTTTAAGAACACGTGATTCGCATAGAAAATTAACCCCCCCCCCCCCCCCCCCCCGGCCGCACGTTCTTAAACAAAATCAAGCAGACTCTTTCTCAATCTGTGGCCCGAGTGCCAATTATGAAGTAATCATCCAATTATGTTTTTTTTTCTTCTAATATAAAAGCTGGTTAGAGGTTAGAAGATGTCTGGTCACAATCAGTCGTCAACTAGAAAGTTCTAGCCTCTAGCCAGGTGTTTTTGATTAAAAAAAAACAATTGTTGATTGATCTCTAAACGGGATTGTTACTTCATAATTGGCTCTTGGGCCACAGCTCTGTGGCCCAATTTTATTGCGTAAAAATCCGAGCCCAGGTTATGAGGCGCCGTTTGGGTCATAATTAATATAGTTTTTATATATATATATATATATAAAAATGTAATTATATGTTTTTCGATTAAATCCCAAACATATCGATTTATTCCAGGTAAAATGTATATCCCAAAAAATATTTTATTCCAAAAATATTGTTAGGTTTTTGGGATATACATTTTACCTGGGATAAACCAAACGGCGCCTCATACCAGGTCATCAGTCATTTTTTACGGATATGAAAAATACGTAATTTTCAATTTTTTAACCCAGAAAAAGTGGACGTATATTTTTTTTTTTTTAACAAATTACCGTAAATGGAAACAACTTGTCTTATAATGTTTTGTTTACAAACTCAAACAAACTTAAAACCATTTCGGGTTAACCGACAAAAAAAATTTCATCATAGAATTAAAAACCCATATTGTTGAAGAGAAAATAGCTATTCAGCGAAAGCAGCTATTTGCTTACTACTAGCCTCGTGTACAGGCCCTTCTTTCGTGTCTATGGCGCATCGCTATTTCACACTTTAAAACAAAATTATTGTCTTTTGAGTGGAAAAATCAACAAGTTAAAAATATGGAAACAGTTTTACGCGAAATGGAAGGAACTGGATTTTTTTGTTATTTGTTTTCTTGTTAAACGGTTTTTTCCACTGTTCAGTTCAGGTCACATTTTTCATGTGAAAAGAATTTCGTGTTATAAGAAATTTATAAGATTTTCAAATTATCTGATTTTTCGTGTTAAACGTTTTCAATGTACAATGAAAACCTTTTAACACGACATGCAAGACATGAAATTTTTTCGTGTTACACGAATTTCTCATTAAAATAATTTAAAACGAATATCGTGTTGAAAGAATTTTAACCGAAATTCGTGTTGAAAGAATTTCGTGTTGAAAGAATTTCGTGTTAAACGAATTTCTTGTTAAAGAAATTTTAACAGAAGTTTGTGTTAAACGAATTTCTTTTTAAAAGAATTTTAAACAAATTTTGTTGTTAAAAGAGTTTTAACCGAAGTTCGTGTTAAACGAATTTCTTGTTAAAAGAATTTTAACCGAAGTTCGTGTTAAACGAATTTCTTTTTTAAAGAATTTTAACCGAAGTTCGTGTTAAACGAATTTCTTTTTTAAAGAATTTTAACCGAAGTTCGTGTTAAACGAATTTCTTTTTTAAAGAATTTTAACCAAAGTTCGTGTTAAACGAATTTCTTTTTTAAAGAATTTTAACCTAAGTTCGTGTTAAACGAATTTCTTTTTTAAAGAATTTTAAACAAATTTCTTGTTAAAGAAATTTTAAGTTTTTAACCGAAGTTCGTTCGTGTTCGTGTTAAACGAATTTTAACCGAAGTTCGTGTTAAACGAATTTCTTGTTAAAAGAATTTTAACCGAAGTTCGTGTTAAACGAATTTCTTGTTAAAAGAATTTTAACCGAAGTTTGTGCTAAACGAATTTCTTGTTAAAAAAATTTTAACCGAAGTTCGTGTTAAACGAATTTCTTGTTAAAACAATTTTAACCGAAGTTCGTGTTAAACGAATTTTTTGTTAAAAGAATTTTAACCGAAGTTCGTGTTAAACGAATTTTTTGTTAAAAGAATTTTAACCGAAGTTCGTGTTAAACGAATTTTTTGTTAAAAAAATTTTAACCGAAGTTCGTGTTAAACGAATTTTTTGTTAAAAGAATTTTAACCGAAGTTCGTGTTAAACGAATTTCTTTTTAAAAGAATTTTTTGTCTTATTTTTATACGACATTTAAAACAATAAACAAATTTATTTTTCACCGCATTTTTTTTGTAAAAGTTGTGTGACGTAAGATGATAAAATTTTAATGACGTCACGCGACAGGCATTTCGATAACAAATTCTCCTCCATCGAGTGCAATCGCCTGGATTCTTACTTAATTCCGCTATGTAGGTTAGCTAGCTAGCTGTATAAACAGCGCGTTTTTAAACTTATCGATGGGACGGAATTTGTTCAAAACTCGACCGCAAACCGTTCCATTCATCGGTGAGTTTAAAAACGCGTTGAAACATTAAAATGTGAATGATTTTAAAAAAAAAAACTTAAAATTAAAAACTAGAAGTGTAAATGAATTCGGGACTAGAAGCATTTTATGACTAAGTTCAATTTTAAAATGTAAACACCCTTCGAAACTAACTAGCTCTTAGCTAACCAACTCTCAACCAACTCTCAACCAACTCTCAACCAACTCTCAACCAACTCTCAACCAACTCTCAACCAACTCTCAACCAACTCTCAACCAACTCTCAACCAACTCTCAACCAACTCTCAACCAACTCTCAACCAACTCTCAACCAACTCTCAACCAACTCTCAACCAACTCTCAACCAACTCTCAACCAACTCTCAACCAACTCTCAACCAACTCTCAACCAACTCTCAACCAACTCTCAACCAACTCTCAACCAACTCTCAACCAACTCTCAACCAACTCTCAACCAACTCTCAACCAACTCTCAACCAACTCTCAACCAACTCTCAACCAACTCTCAACCAACTCTCAACCAACTCTCAACCAACTCGGATTATTTCTATCTTTCAAAGAACAACGTTTTCTTCAAGTTTTGAAGAAAAAACTTTGAGAAAAGACTTGAAAGTATTTTTAGAAACTAGAAAGGTAGCTTCAATCGCTTTAAATCAATTTTCATATTAATTACCTTTTAAATTAAGCCCTTTATCGTCACTTTGAAAACATAATATTTTATCAAATTATTTGTCTAAACAAAAGTTTATTATGAAAGATGTCAACATGAAAAACACACCCTTAAGTGATTGAGCAACCCCTTCTAGTTTCTAAAACACTTTCTAGTTTTTCATCCCTAAATTCATCTAGACTAGAAATTTACGTTTGTGCGGCGTATAGCAAAAGGACCGACATTGAAGAAAATCATATACGAGATTCACCAAGATTCACTGCAGATAATATGTACGGAAAGCCATTTTAATGTTTTATCCGTGTTCTACTGGATTTCCAAAAGAAAATTAAAATCTGAAAATCCAGGAAAAGGTGGATAAAAACTCAAATGGCTTGCCATACCGTACGAGATTCACTTCCAATGGCGTATAGTCAGTCAGTGGACTTTTCGGCCAACAAATATAAATAAATGAAATTCTGTTAATAACGATGACCTTCGACTTAATCAAGTGCAACAAGAAAAAAAAAAACACAAATTTCAGAGCTCAAAATTGAACGAGATAAATATATTTAAGTTAATTTAATAACACTCCCCCTACAGGCAATTAGAAAACGGGATGAACTTCAGTTGTCTCCGCCCTTTTTATGACGACCGGCTACTTCTAATTGGTTTGTTGTGTGGTGCGACGTTGAAAAGAGCGGAGCATGTGACGTCAGACTACATAACCAACCAATTAGAAGTTACCGTTCGTCATAAAAAAGGCGGAGCCAACTTCTGTTCATCCCGATTTCTAATTGCCTGTCCAAAGATGCGGCTGCGTGTCAAGATCAAAGGAGGAGGAGAGGAAAATAAAAACACGCGTCACCTATGACGTCAAAACGTCACTCAATAAGGAGGCACAACAATGTTGTTTTTAACAGCTGATTTTTCTAGAAGATATAAAAACTAAAGGTGGTTGAATAGATATATTTATTTTGTTGTTACCTTCCCCCCCCCTTTTTTTCTTGATTTTTAAATTACAATATATTCATTTTAAATTTTAAAAAATCGTTTGGGCAAGTCTTGACAAGAAATTTCTCAATGTACAGTAATGGACAGGCAATTAGAAAAAGGGACAAACAGAAGTTGGCTCCGCCCTTTTTATGACGACCCGCAACTTCTAATTGGTTGGTTATGTAGTCTGACGTCACATGCTCCGTCCTTTTCAACGTCGAACCACACAACAAACCAATTAGAAGTTGCCGGTCGTCATAAAAAGGGCGGAGCCAAGTGAAGTTCTTCCCGATTTCTAATTGCCTGTCAGTAATGGTCTCTTGTAGAATGCAAGTAGATCATTTATTTTGTCCGTGTAGCGTCAGATGGCGTCACTAGCCCTCCTCCCATAGAACTGTGCTAACACTCACCTTAATTGCGTCATCGCTATTTCTCTACACGTGCGCTTTCTCTCTCTCTCTCTCTCTTTCTTCACTTATATTATGCTTCTGGGTATAAGTTTGTCCACGTGCTCTGATCATTAAGGTTGTTTTGGACGCTTTTAGAGGCTAAAAGGAGGCTGCATTCGAAGAGTGTAGTTGGCCACCTATGGAGGTGTTGCAGGCGCCATCTACCTTGCATTTTACACAAGTATTTTTCTATAGAGCCTTTTTTAAACGACAGGCAAGTGTAGCAAGCACTAGCTTTTTGTTTGCTCCGCCCTTTTATGAGCGTCATCAATTTCTAATTGGTTTGTTACTTGGTCTGATGACATAAAAGGGGCGGGGCAAGCGAAAAGCTAGTGCTGGCCACACTTGCCTGTTCTTAAAGCATGCGTTATTTTTTCATTTTTTTTTTTAATAAAATGTTTATTTTTGAAAAATCTTCTACTCTTCAAGTGATTGAGCTACCACCCTTCTAGTTTCTAAGATACTTTTCTAGTTTTTTTTCCCCCTCATATTTTGCTCTTCTGAAAAGACAACCCGATTCCAAAAATCAGTTGTTTATAAAACCAACAACCGAACTTGAAAAGACATAAATTAATAAGAGCTAAAAAGCCAACAAAAATGCGTTCAATTTTAGCTCTTTATGCTTAAGAGATTACATAAGCATATTTTGAGTGCAAGCAATGGGGCCCAAAGGGCCCCCTCTCTCGGGCCTCATTGCTTGCACTCAAAATATGCTTATGTAATGTTAAGAGGGTGGGCGGAGATTCAACTGAACTCCCTTTGTCCCAATTTGACTGACACAATAATCAGGAGAAGAGAGAGAGGGGGGGAGGAAAAAAAAGAACATCCGGTTATGCAATTTCATCTTTCTTAAAAGAATTTTTGTTTAGTGAAGAGAAAAATAACAAGAAATTTGCATACAATAAAAAAAGGAGGGAAATTTTCCTGAAATTGTGCTAAGATTTAAATTCAACCACAAATAATTAGCACTTGAACTCTCAAACCGAGAATTCAAACGTTAAAAAACATACTGTCGATAAAACAGTTATGTTGCAACCCTGTTTAGAGGGTTCAAGTTGAAGCTCAAATGTTAATTTCTCAAATTTAAAAACTTGACATTTGAACTAAAAACTTGAATCCTCTAAACGTAATGCCAACAAAAAAGTAGCATTATTAATATATTTTGAAGCCCTGTTAAGAGTCTTGAGGTGGCTTTATAGTTAAATATTGTTGTGTTTGTCCCTCCAGATGGCGCCACTGCAGTGGCCATTATGTTCTCTTCTAACCTCCACCTGGCGTATTGAGAAAATTTCTATTTTTCAAGCGAACGTTTTTCAGAAGAAACATTACGAAAAAAAAAATTCAAAGTGTTTTTAGAAACTAGAATAGTTAGCTATAATGCTAAAAGTTTTTTTTTCCCACTGATATCTTTCAAAATAAACTTTTTATGAAATTTCAATGGAAAACCAAAAAAAAAAAAGGTTCATTTTTCAAACTGAACTATAAAATTGTTTATTTTTTAAGATATTGAAAATTTGAAAAAAAAAACTTAGCATAAACTTTTACCATTCTAGTTTTGAAAACAATTTGAATTTTTTCATAATGTTGTTTCTAAAAAAAACCGTCACATGCCCCGCCCTTATCAATTTTTAATTGGTTGATATTTGGTCTGACGCTCATAAAAAGGGCGGAGCCAAAAATTTTTTACTGCTGGGCACACTTGCCTGCGGTTATAAGACAGGTAATTAGTAATCGGGACAAACAGAAGTTGGCTCCGCCCTTTTTATGACGACCGGCAACTTCTAATTGGTTGGTTATGTAGTCTGATGACGTCACATGCTCCGCTCCTTTTCAACGTCGAACTACACACAACAAACCAATTAGAAGTTGGCGGTCGTCATAAAAAGGGCGGAGCCAACTTCTGTTTGTCCCGATTACTAATTGCCTGTGGTTATAAGTGGCTGTTGGCGAAAGGGCGGATAAGAGGAAAAATGGGTGTTTTTAAGGGGTGGGTTTAGGGGGTGCGAGGGTGTCATGTTGCCCTCAATTAAAGGAGCGGCGACAGTATCTTATATTCCCCATTATTTTGGAATCGGGTTTTCTTTTGATATTTATTAATAATGTGTTGAGGGGGGGAGGGGGGAGGAAGGAGGAGGGAATAAAGAGAGAGAAAACAAAATGGCGGCAAAGTTTTGGTTTCAGATCGATTTTGCAAAAAATAAGTGTCAAGGCTGGACTGGACGGACATTCCAGTTTTTTTTTTTTAGATGAAATTACTTCAGTTCTTTCTGATTTCAACACCAAGAATTTTTAATAGAAATTGCAAAATTTGGTTTAAAGTGATTTAAAAGTGTAAACGCGTTTTTTCGATTTCTTCGATTATTTGTGTTTTTCAGGTGCGCAAAATGAAGATAAACTTGAATGTGTTTTAGAAACTAGAAGAGTGACCGAGTGACCTATGACGACCGGCAACTTCTAATTGGTTTGTTGTGTGGTTCAACGTCGAAAAGGGCGGAGCATGTGACGTCAGACTACATAACCAACCAATTAGAAGTTGCCCGTTGTCATAAAAAGGGCGGAGCCAACTGAAGTTCTCCCCGATTTCTAACTGTCTGTGCAGCTCAATCACATAGGGTATTTTTTCATGTTTGATATCTTTCAAAATAAACTTTTTTTTATGTCAATTAGAAAATAATCTAACTTTCTAATTCAGACGACGGTTTTCTTTTTTTCTATAACAATTTTAATTTGAAAGAAATCACCCTTCTAGTTTCTAAAACATTTTCAAGTTTCTCTTAAATTTGCGCCTAAAAGACAAAATTAATCAAAGAGTTCTGAGAGGCATTTACGCTTTAAAACCAACTTAAGATATTTTATTTTGTAAAATATGCAAACGAAAGAGAAAACAAACTCTTGAAAGTGTTAGAAAGTATTTTAGAAACTAGAAGGGTAGCTCAATCACCAACTTTTTATCTTTAAGCAGACAACGCTTAGCAAATGATATTTTTTTTGTCTATAAAAAGTTTATTTTGAACGATGTTAACATGAAAATACTATGATGTGATTTGAATTTTTGGCTGCAGCTTTCATTCAATTTAGCTTTTCAACTGTTTTAACTTATTTCGTAATATTTTAGTCTGAATTCAGCCAGCTTTAATTTGGTTCAGATCTTCCGTAATATGTTTAACCTAAAACAAGTTAGCTTTCATTCAGTTTAGCTCTTTTACCTATTTAGTTCTAGCTTTTCGTTTTGCTGTTTCCCTCTTTTTTATAGCTATTTTCCTCTTTTCCCCTCTTTTTTAGTTGTTCACTTCTTTTTAGCTGTTTTCCTCTTTTTTTAGCTGTTTTCCGCTTTTTTATAGCTGTTTTCCTTTTTTTTTTTTAGCTGTTTTCCTCTTTTTTAAGCTGTTTTCCTCTTTTTAGCTGTTTTCCTCTTTTTAGCTGTTTTCCTCTTTTTAGCTGTTTTCCTCTTTTTTAGCTGTTTTCCTCTTTTTAGCTGTTTTCCTCTTTTTTTTAGCTGTTTTCCGCTTTTTTTATAGTTGTTTTCCTCTTTTTAGCTGTTTTCCGCTTTTTTTATAGCTGTTTTCCTTTTTTTTTTAGCTGTTTTCCTTTTTTTTTTAGCTGTTTTCCTCTTTTTTTAGCTGTTTTCCTCTTTTTTTAGCTGTTTTCCTCTTTTTTTTAGCTGTTTTCCTCTTTTTTAGCTGTTTTCCGCTTTTTTTTTAGCTGTTTCCCTCTTTTTAGCTGTTCTTTTTACCGAACCAAACTACACACATCAGCTTTTTTCAGCAAATATGCAGTTTAACTTTGAATTAATTTATAGCACTTCTTTTTAGAAGTAACAAGATTTTGGCTAAATTTAGCTTTTCTTTCCTCCAATTTCCCCATTCTTTATCAGGAATGATATAAAAATTTCTAAGGAAACATTGAAATCCACTCCCTGAGTTCCTATCATCATTCAACTTCCCCCCCCCCCCCCCAAAAAAAAACACCACCTGGGCCTACATTTTTTTTAAAAAATAAAAATGTGTATCTGATTATCAAAATGATAAATATTGTTTGTTATGTCTCTCTGTATAAACATAATAGAGAGAGAGAGACAGGTAAATAAACCAAACCTACCCTCAGTCCTCCGGTCCCTCATATTTCATAGCAAAACCACACAAATTCATTTGTCGTTCAAAGACTTCGAATTTGACTTCTATCTTGAAAAAAAACCCTCCTAAACAAACTTAAAAGCGCGGAAAACACTTATAAACACACGCAAAAATGTTTGTGTTTGTTTTCCGCGCTTTTCCGTGTGTTTGTAAGTGTTTTCCGCGCTTTTCCGTGTGTTTGTAAGTGTTTTCCGCGCTTTTCCGTGTGTTTGTAAGTGTTTTCCGCGCTTTTCCGTGTGTTTGTAAGTGTTTTCCGCGCTTTTCCGTGTGTTTGTATGTGTTTTCCATGCTTTCCCGTTCCTTGTATCGACAATAGTAGTAGCCTACTATTTATTTTTCTGCGCGTTTCCGTCAGTTTCCGCGTTTTAGTCTGACCCCTTAATTTTGCACCTGAAAAACAATTAAGGATGTTTTTATTTCGATATCTTTCAAAACAAGCTTTTTATAGACAAAAAATACAACTTAAAAGTTCGGTCATTTACAAACTGTCATATAAAAAGTTTATTTTGAAAGATATCTTCAATATGAAAATAACTAAGTGATTGAGTTACCCTTCTAGTTTCTTAAAACATTTTCTAGTTTCTCTTGATTTTTCACCTGAAACACAGAATAATTATAGAGTTCGAAGAACGCCGCATTTACACTTTAAAACTACGTTAAAAGGACACGTTTTCATCTTGAATTTGGGCCCCAAATCGTCACCCACACAATTTATCATTATATATCGAAATCGATATATTCAATTCGATATATCGATTGATAATGTTCGTTATTTTTTTCTGCTCATCCACCCAAACTTACAGACAGTTAAGTTAGAAATCGGAGAGAACTTCAGTTGGCTCCGCCCTTGTTATGACGAACGGCAACTTCTAATTGGTTGGTTATGTAGTCTGACGTCACATGCTCCGCCCCTTTTCAACGTCGAACCACACAACAAACCAATTAGAAGTTGCCGATCGTCATAACAAAGGCGGAGCCAACTGAAGTTCTCCCCGATTTCTAACTGCCTGTCCCAAAATTCACTAGCGGTTTTCAAACCCTCCACAAAACAAAACAATGGAAGTTCATTTAAGGTCACTCATTTCGTACATATTTTTACGTTAATTTATACACAAAAAAAACAACCTCCTACTGTTTTCCTATTTTTTTGGGGAGGGAGGGGGGAGACGATAAAAACGTACAAATGGCGGGAAATAAAGGACAAGAAGAAACCCGCGATGACCGCGACAGCACCGTTGTGTGTCACTCCTTCGATTAGAAAAGGAGACTAGCCTCTAACCTAAGGGTGTAGTTTTTTTATAATAAAAAAATTTACGGCGTAAACGCGCGCAAAGATATTTATTACGATGTCCTTACTTAGCCTCCAAGCTAAGGTTATGAAGTTGTTATTGATTAAAAAAAAACAGGTTGCGGTGCCGAAAACGCGAAAAAAAAGCAGTAAAATCTTACCTTACCTTAGTAATAGTCTAAGGTAAAATCTACCACACCGTAGTTGCTATGAAAAAAGGCGACAAGAACTATATAATCACCTGGATAGAGGCTAAAGCGGCTGCTTGCTAATCTGAAAAAGGGGGGGGGGAGAGATATAAAAAAAAAAACATGCGCCACGCGCGATGGCTATTCGGTGGTGTTTTTTTTTCCCCCACACGAAAAGCGGCATGGTTTTCATCCTTTCCCGCTGTCTCTCGCGCGCAAAAAAACCGCAGGTGCAATGTTTTTCTTCCGTTCCTTTTATCGGTAAGATTACGTCATTAAAAACCGATCTACGTGTTTCACAACGAATTTCTTCTGTTTAATCTACATTAACTGATATTTTAACTGTTATTTTTCTTTAAAAGAAATAAGACTTAAGTTAGAAAAATGGTTGAAAATCGAGACAGAAAAAAAAAGACATAAGGAAGACTTACGATAAAAAATAAACACTGCCAATATCCGTATTGGATAACGATGTGCCTCTTATAACGATCATAAGTTCATTATTATTTATATATTCCAAACGTAACACAAAATCACAAATTTACAACAAATAAAAAATTACTTCAATCGTAAGAGAAAAAGACGGAAAAATAAAAATAAATTCCGAAGTCGCTGAGTTTTTTTCTCTCGTTAAATTCACAGCTGTTCGCCATTCAGATCAACGCTGCACAATGACTCAATGAACAAATACGCACCGTAGATCTCTATAAACAACTGAAGAAAACATTGACACGATCAAAAACATAGTTCCACATTAGAACTCTTCGTTTTTGTTATTTATTAATATAAAACATATAATTGTCAGTCAGGCATTAATTATTTTGTTTTAATTTACGTTATTCTTATTTAAATAACACATTAAAATATGCACAAAAAATATCATTAAATAATTTCAGACTTATTTACGCGGATGTATACAACAATAACAATCCATGATAAAAACGGCAACCCAGGAAGAAACTGCGTTATTGGTCAAAATGTAATGACGTCTAACATCTAGAAAAATATATCATTGTTATTTAGATAAAGCGCTGTTGTTTACTTTTAACCGAGTTATTCAACCACATATTCTGCTATTCATCGACTTCTACAGCAGTGTGACATCATGTTCATAGAAATATAAGGACGTGACATCACAATGCTGGAGAAGTTGATGAGTAACAGAATGTGATAAAACCGCTGTAGTAACATATAATTGTGGCGTCATATTTTATAGAACTAATGAAGTCGGTGAATCAAAAAATTGAAATTCCACTTCTGCTTCCATCGGTTACACATCAGTGACGTTTATATGTAGATAAGCCGTCACCGATTACTTAGCAGTTGTGTTAATTGATGGATTTGAAAATGTACTGAAAACGTATAGGAAATGGCGACTTCTGTCGTTTTTTTTATGTGAATTTCTTTCAATTTCAGTGTTTTTTCTTGTCTTTTTCGTAAATTTCGAAGAGATTACAAATGGAAATCAAATCAGAAAGTGATGTAAAAGACAGTGATGCTTCATTAAACGATATAAAGTCAGAACCGATCGAATTAGACGAGACTAAAAGCGATGAAATCGTCAAAAATGAACCAAAATCCATCAAAACAGAGAATTCCGAAGCTTCGGATAACGATAAAGAAGCTGTTACGACAGATTCTGTGTCAATAACAACTACTACTAATGTTTCTAGTGGTGAGGTTCCTATTTCTGGCTCTAAAGAGGTGATTGACAGCAATGTGATTCAAAAAAACAAGAAAGAAGCCGAAGAAGAAGAACGAGAACGAATGCAGTAACTTGTGATCCCGATTTTAGTAATGTTTTTTTTATCATTAATCCAGTTTTACTTTATTCTTTTTCACAGAGTTCTTGTCTCGAACTTTTCCGAAGAGCAACTGAATCGTTATGAAATGTTTCGTAGAGCTGCGTTTCCAAAAGCTGCCATAAAAAGGGTTATTTATTTTAATTTTCTTAAAGGATCTCTCAATAAAATGCGTAATTATGTTGAAAACTGCAAGAAATATGCGAAAAATGGATTAGATATTGGAGGAAACTGCTAAAACCATGATTTTTATGTAGATAACTGTATAAATTTGTAGGAATCTACAAGAAAATGCAGTAATCTGCATCGAAACAAATGAAAAATATGCAGTTAACTGCCAGAATATGTTGTAATTTGCATAAATTTGAAACAAACAGCAGAAATATAATGTAAAGTGTGTAGATTTGTTGGAAATTATAAATAAAGATGCAGATACCTGAATAAATTTATACAAATTTATAAAAAAAATATGTAGGAATTTTCTTGGAAATTACAAAATAAATGCATAAAACAATAAAAATCTGCATATTAACTATTAAAAATATGTAGGAAACTGCAGACATATGCACAAATATGAAAGAAAAAGCTGAAATTGGAAGAAAACTGTGTAAAATTATAAAAAGAAGCAGAAAACTATGAAAATCTGCATAGAAAGTTAGAAACTATGAAAAAATATACAGAAAACTGCAGAAATATGCTGTAATTTTCATAGATATGAAAGAAACATTTGAAATACAGTATGTAGAAAGCTTCGGAAATGTTCATAAAATTGCATTTCTGTTAATTTCTGCATTTTAGGGATTACCGGTATTTTATTTACATTGTTTCTAAATCAAATGACAAACAAGTGTTACAAACCTTCTTTAGTCAGTTTTTTCTTTCTTTTTTTTTTTTAACAGTTAATGCAGTCTATAACTGGCTGTTCGGTGTCGCAGAATGTTGTTATTGCGATGTCGGGAATCGCTAAGGTGTTCGTAGGAGAAGTAATTGAAGAAGGTAGGTTGGAGACGTCATTCGATTAACAAGTGATTCGAGGCTTTGAGAGAATTTTTAAAGTGTTTCTGTTTATCGTTTTAGCTATCGACGTAATGGAGCAGTGGGAAGATACGGGTCCGTTACAACCAAAACATCTACGAGAAGCAATGAGAAGGCTCAAGTTACGAGGAATTTTTCGATCGAATCGACACAGTAAACCCCTTTTTTGTACTTAGCGATCGTTCTTGAGAAAGTTCGGTCAGGTAAATTCTATGGATTGGAGCAATAAAAATGCATATTTGTTGAAATTTTGGATTATTTTTGTAATGATGTGTCATCAGTAGTTTCAGACTTTATACTCTTTGAAATTTTTCTTTAAGGTAGGGAAATGAAAAATAATTGGTGATCCAAGATGGCGTATGTAGCACTTAAATTAATGGAACGTGCGCCATATGCGTACACCAAATGAATATAACTTCAAAATTGTGACGTCATTACTAACGTAGTTTATAATTTGTATAAAGCGGGAATTTTATCAATTGCAGATAATTATAAAGTATTTGTATATATAAAAAAAGTTGCGTATCTTTTGTAATTGTAATTTTTAAACAAAAATAAAACTAATAATAACTAAAGCTCGGATTTTTATGCAATATCAAAAGCAAATGTTTCTCAATTTGTGGCCCCAAGTGCCAATTCTGAACTAATCATCATTATCATTAGAGCAACTGCAATTATGCATTTTTTTTCAAATAAAAAAGGCTGGTTAGAGGCTAAGATGTCCACTTACTATCAGTTGCCAAATAGACTTCTAACTTTTAACCAGTAATTATGATTTTTTTTAACGGGATTGTGCCTCGTGGACCACAGATTGAGAAACATTTGCTTTATATTGCATAAAAATCCGATTCCTAATAATAACAAATCATGACAAAAAATAAATTTAAAAAGCAAAATTTTATTCAGAAGCGGAATTTTTTTTGTTACAAAATGAAAATCTGTATAATTGCAAATTATCTTCAGGATGGCTCTGAATAAGCGCCAAATTGAGCAGATGCTAAACTGAATAAAAAAACTGGCTGCAAATAAAAATCATATGAACCATAGATGATTTATTTCAACAAAAAGGAAACACGAACGATCATAATTTTGATATAATAAGATGAAAAATGTAACATTTATGATATTTTAGGGCACAACTTATTACTGTAAGCCTAAAACGAAAAGATTTGAATCCGTTAACAACCATTTGAGAATTCAGAAAAGGCCAAACATGACGTCATCAAACTGATAATTCATAGAACAAAATATTAAAATTAAATTATAATTAGGATTCGGATTTTTATGCAATATCTTGCAAATGTTTCTCAATTTGTGGCCGAAGTGTCAATTGTGAACTAACCATCATCATCATCATTATTACAGGAACTGCAATTATGCTTTTTCTATTCAAAAAGGCTGGATAGAGGCTAGATGTCTGGTTAATATTAGTTGTCATCTAAGAATTCTAGCCTCTAACCAGTGTTTTTATAAATGAAAGAAACATAATTGTTTGATCTAAATGGGATCGTTACGTCACAGATTGAAAAACATTGGCTTGATATTTTTGCATAAAAATCCGAACTCTGATTTATAAGGTAATTAATTACATTTCTTATTTGTAATTTTTTTTAAATGAATAATAAGTAATGAGAATAATTGTAACAAAATACAGGTTTGAAAGAAGAAGAAAAAACCTCGTAAAGAGTAAAACAAATGTTGCAAAACTAAAAATGGTTAAATAATTAAAACGTAACAATTTTGTTTTCAAAGTTGTTTCATTTTTTCAACAATTTCTTGACAAATTCCTGGAAAAAGGTTATCAAAGACATGAAAGTATCCCTGGATCTCTCGGTTATCGTCGGTGGAGCCGAACTTAAATAAGGCACTCGAAGTAGAGGTCCTGATCGTACAGAGCTTTTTCCACGATGACCTACTATGTCCTCCCAACATTTAATATTCAGAGAATTGCATGCTAGAAGGGCCAGATAGGTTAAGATGGCGATGAGCATTAAGCCACCTAGTACCAAGAAGGCACGTCTCTTTGTAACGCGTGTTGTAATCCCATTCCAGAATCTTTTGAGGATTTCAACACCACCAATCCAGAGACTCGAACGTTTTGATTGTTCGGAACATTCGGTGGTGACGTGAGCTTGTCGGAATCGAATGTCAAATTTGATGTTTTCAGGTTTATAAATGAAAACTGGTCCACCGTAAAAACAGGTCCTGTCGCATTCAGTACCACATGTGATGAGACATTTGTTTGTTTCCAAGTCAAATTGTGATCTTCTGACCATTTTGTAATACAATTTCCCCTTTATTCACAAATGAAACAATATAAAATCGCTTTGTATTCAATTTTACAATTTTACTTATGGTTTAGAAGAGCCTTGTGACGTCACAGGGGTTGACATAAAATTTAGTATTGTATCATTTAGTCTGATACAAAAGGGATGATATTAAACGTTTCCGATAATTTAACCAAAAGGTTTCTTGCATTCTTTTGTTATTACCCGCTTCTGATCAGACAAAATGACACAAGCCTATATTATTTTGTGAACCCCTCTGACGTCACCAGCTTCTTTTTACTGTGAGGCATTTTAATCAGAAAAAAAATTTTATCTTATGACGTTCAAGTGACAAGTTTCTTTCTTGAATTTGTGCCTTAGTTATTTGAATAGAATTAATAGTAAGTAATAATTAGGACTTGGATTTTTACGCAAAATCAAGCAAATGTTTCTCAATCTGTGGCCCAAGAGCCAATTGTGACATAACAATTCCGTTTAACCAACAATTATGGCTTTTTCAATCAAAAACACTACTTAGAGGATAGAACTTTCTATTGGACAACTTATAATAATCAGGCATCTAGCCTCTAACCAGCCTTTTTGATTAGAAAATGATTAGTACCTCACAATTGGCACTTGGGCCACAAATAGAGAAACATTTGCTTTGATGTTATTGCATACAAATCCGAGCCCTATCAGTAATCATACTTTTGGCAGGTTAATTTCAGATTCAGTTTCATTATCGGTATCTGAATAATCAGAATCGGATTCAATAATTTTATTTTCATTTTTTTGAGGCATTTCATCATGGATAGTCTCTGATGATGACGACGAATCGTAGTATAATACGATGGTTCGGGGCGATCTTGCCGCAGTGACAGTTTCATCAGAATCATCATCACTTTTGGCTCTTTGAAAGCCTCTGAAAGGACGGCGGCCCTCAGGAAAACAACCGAAATCTTTACAGATTGATGACTCAGCTGAAGATGTGCTTTTGTTTACGGCCTTTGAGATTAATTTGCCGTGACCTGATGGCAAACAGTCAACATCTTCCAAGACAAAAAAGGAGGAATCAGTTTCCAGAGTTTTTTCAGTTGAAGCAAACCGTTCCAAGCTAGACGAGCAAGAAGATAGTTCGAATTGTTCCTCGGCTCTTGGAGCTTTTGTGGCTTGTCTTTCAACGATTGTTTCCCACGCATGTATAAATCTTTCTATATCGGAAGGTACTTTATTTTTAGACCTAATTTGAGTCTCAGATTGGCCGCCATCAATAGAATTTTGAGGATGTTCCGAGAAAGAGATACAAGAGGATGATTTGGGTCTCAATTCAGCGGTTGCGCTTATATTATCAAAGATCTCTGATGGGTTGCGAGATTGAGTGATATTAGGGGCCGAGTTTGATCTACTATGGTTGGACTTTGAGGGCCTCATTTGCGCTGTCATTTTGTGACGTTCGTTATTGTCTGTTTGGTCTTGAGAATGATGAAAAATATCATTAGTTTTCTTTCTGAATGTTTCAAATAACCTTCCAAACCCTTTGGGACCTTCTGAGGGAAATTTATATGAATTTCCTGTTCCTTTTTTCATTTTTGTTAATCTTTTCTGGGTTTTCTTTTAACTTTTGAGACACTTTTTTAAGAAAAAATCTGTCAGAATTCTTTCAAGTGTCAAAGCCAAATGATGAATTATTTGAATCAAAACAAAAATTCAAATTTGGCGCCAATGTGACGCCTGGGATGACGTCATTGTGGGGGGGGGGAGAAAAAGCGCGATTTCTCTCAGATGACGTCACAAATTGTAAAGGTATTGTAAACAGGAGAAAGTTAAAAAAGATTAAAACTAGGCTCTGTTCACATACAAATTCAAAATAAAACTGAAGGAAAAAGACAATTATGTGAGGGAAAATTCACTGTTAAACTTAGCCGAACATTTTCTCCACTTTATAAACAATTTATTAAATGTTTTTCCATCTATTTTCGGAAAGTCTCCAATATATATTAGTCTACCCCTTCTCCAGTTACTTATACAAATAAATATTGCTGCTGTAGAATTATAGGTTCGAAATGTATTTATTGAACAACAAAGTAAACGTCTTTATTAAAACACAAAGCGCCATTAATGGGATAAGTGTTAACTGTCTTCTTCACCCAAAACCCCGTCAACAGTTGGACCCGGCAAACACGTACTAACGACTGTTAGAATTTCAGTCAGTTCTTCTTCGCTGAATCGTTCATTGCAATTGGAGATGATCTATATTGAAAAACATAAAACAATTTTAAAGTGTAACCGCTCCTTGAACCCTGATTATTCTGTCTTTTAGAAGCTAAATTATGAAAAACTTCAAAGTGTTTTAGAAACTAGAAGGGTAGCTCAATCACTAAATGATTTTTTCACGTTAATATTTTATCAAAATAAACCTTTTCAGTGTTTCAAGACAAATTGGGGACAACTTCTGCGACTTTTGTGTTTGTCTGCAATTTTAAAAACCTGCCGCAAGGTTTTTGTTTTGTCTCGGTACTACGCAACATTTTGAGAACTCATGTCTGTTGCAGTTGTGGACAGTTAGTATTAAAACAAAAACCGAACAATTTGCGTAGTTTATGTAGGCTAGCTATAGAAACACAAAAACAAAACACAAATTTGTTTCTGTTGTGTCACAAACTTGTTGTGGTTTTGTCTCGAGTACTGCTGATAGTTTTTTCAGTTTTGTTTTGTTTTCAAAATCAGCGTTTTTCTGGCGTTTATGTCTCGAAAACATGTTGCACTTTTGTCAGCTTGATGTGGATCGTGAATAACACTTGCAACTTTCTCCTTAGCGCTGTTATTCGGAACCACAGAATAACCAGAGTTCGAAAATCACCTGTTTATCAAACAATTTAAAAAGAAAGTTGGCAAAATGTATTACAACAAACATTTCCGACTCCGTTGTCGGTCGAAGGTTTAACAACTGCAGCTGTTCAACCCTATAAAATAAAAGAAACGTTTTCTAACGACAGTTGCAACATTTTGTCAAAGTTTTAGACTTTACGTTGTCAATTTGAACTTAGCAATTTCTTTCGTAAATTTTTGAATGATTTCTTCATTTTGTTGAATACATGGCGTCCCTTTCAAGTATTTAATTGCCTGAAAATATAAAGCGAGAAAAAATAAACGGATTAAAATTGTACAATGTTCCCTTTTTACTATGCCGAAAAGCTTGTCTGTCGTCACCTCGTAACAAACTGTAGACAGATTCTGTTGTCCCAGACTTCTAGTCTTTATTTCTTGCAGCAGAGAAAGAACCTTGAAAAAGAAAATCGGATTTATATTAATTAAAACACTTTTTCAGTTAAAAGAAACGCGTATTCTTTCGATTAGGAGCCGCTAGCCTCCAAGCTAAGGATCTGTACAACCTCCTACATAGAGGCTAATCAAAAGAATTTCCAAACAATTGAACCACCAAAGACTGAACCTCGTAATTGGAGAGCAACAATTCGGTTCCTTTGATTCTGAAACAAGATTCCCAATCAATTAAATCATTTACTCATTAATAAAAGCGATACTTGGCCCAAATTCAAGAAAACTTTACATTTGAACTTAAAACTTGAACCCTCTAAAAAAAAGGTTCCAACATAAAAGAAAACCTCTTTTGCAAAATATTATCATTAAAACTCAGGTTTTTATGATGAAACCCTGCTCAGAGAGTTCAAATTGCAGTTTCAAGTGTCAACTTTCCTTATTGAATTTGGGCCATAAGGTAAGAATTAGAAATTAGCCTCTAATACAGTCTCATTCTCATAGACGTCATGTAATGAGACCTAACACGTCTATGAGAGCGTGGGTGCGTTTGAGGTTATTTTCAATGGCTCGTAATCATTATCAAATGACGTGTTGTACAAATACTTACGGCTCCATAAAATTTTAGATGAAAATCAATCTCAATCAGGTAAAAAGCCAAAAAATATTTGCATTTGTAATAATTACTAATAAAGTTGCCAAATTCAGAAAATCAGCCGATTTCAGCGCCAAAAAAAACGTGCTTGCTAATTTATGACGTTAGGCAGCGCTGTTTAAAAAAAAAGGAGGCAGTAATAATATGAACCAATCACTATCGAGAGAATCTCTTCATTTAAATCATATTAATAAAAAAATAAACGGTACTGTTGCTAATGAACGAATCATAAGCAAGATATTTTCCTTATTTAAATGATATTCTTGTTGGAATGGCTGTCAGCACTTTTCAGCCAATCAGTGCAATGATATTTTCTTTCTTTTTCTATACGTCACTAAAACAATGGCTGCTATAGTTATTCAGCCAAATTACAATGGAAACGTTTTTCTTATCCAGGTTACGTCATTAAAACAGTCATTTTAATAAAGAGACACAACGAAAACGCACGAGTCAATCAGTTTGTTGTTTGCAGTAATTGAAAATGACGTGTCCTAAAGCTGTTGTGAGTATTTTTATTGTTTGTTTTTCTATTTCTATATAAATTCATTTTATTGCTGCAAATGACACCTCAATATCTTAATACAGAGCGTTCGGAGTAGAATTCTAAATGCAAATAAAACGCACGTGAACTAATCCGAGCGCTCCGAGTAAATAAAGCTTCTGTTAAGAAAGATCGCACGTTCACTTAAATAAACGCATGTGAACGACTTGGAGCGTTCAGAGTAAAATGTCAAAATACTGATTTTATCGCGTTTTGTCGCAACTTGACGTGTTCACAACTGCAATTTTAATAATAAAGGGAACGTGCTTGAATTGTCATTTTTGAGCGCTCGGAGCTAAATTTGTGAGATTTAATCTTTACGCTCGGATTTTACAGAGATTTCTTAATGAAGATGTTATTTAGCTGCTCCGAGCGCTCTCATTTTTTTCACAGCTGTTTTTATACTTTTATCAAATGTTTATTAATTTATTTATTATTTTTTATTGTATGCATATCTGAGCGATGAAATATTTAGTTAGAAGGCGACAAAAACCGATTAGATTTCATATTATCAAAAAAACAGCTGTCATTCTCAATTTCACTTTTCGTCGCTCTTCCCCCCCCCCCCCCTTTCCCAATTCAAGGTTATTAGCTCTTAATTCATTAAAAATATAAGACAGGAAATACTTGTTTTGTTTTTTAACCTCTTTCTGATTGTATGTAATTACAACAGGTGTAAATAAACTCTCGACAAGAGAAACTTTTAAGTCAGGTGTTGCTTATTAAAGTAACAAATGGGCGGAGGGAAGGGGAGGG
This sequence comes from Brachycybe producta, assembly GCA_036925085.1. Classification (NCBI taxonomy): domain Eukaryota; kingdom Metazoa; phylum Arthropoda; class Diplopoda; order Playtdesmida; family Andrognathidae; genus Brachycybe; species Brachycybe producta. The sequence goes on from JAUPFP010000003.1 coordinate 3,406,480, forward strand.
ACTGTTAATGACGCAATTTAAATTTTTTAGAGGTCGTTCAAGGCCAATTAAGGGCAATTGTTTTTTTTTTTGTGACGTCAGTGGGGTTAACAAAATTTTTTTTGGATTGTCATTTTGTCTGCTTAAAAGGGATGTTAAACGTTTTAAATAGTTTAAACAAAAGGATTTGTTTTGGATTCTTTTGTCGTTATAACTTTTTTTTTAAATGACTCGGGCGAAATGATACAAACCTAATTTTTTTTGTCAACCCCTGTGACGTCACAAGCTTCATCTTGCGAACAAGGAACTATATACATGTGTAATATATACATGTCTAATTATGTACGGATAACTTTACAAGAAAACGTTAAGAAAACACAATAACGTTGTACAAGTAATTGATAATGACACGAGTCACGTGACCATTGGATTATCAATTCATTCACGACAAGTTTGACGTCACTAATTGATATACCGTAAGATATGTATACTTGACCAGAGCACTATCACTAAAATGGAAAATTTAAGGCCTGTTTCATACGGACCACTTTGTGTCACCAGAGAGTGGTCGTTTTTAGCCGACAATTGATTACATAGGGGGGGGGGGGTCACATGGGTGTTCACATATGGCACGACTTTTTTTTTTGCCACCACAGTCGTGATGAGTGGTTAAATCCGACTGTAAGTGGCGACCACAGTCTTGTTTGTTAGTTGTTGAATAAGATAATACGAAAAATGTTTTCAATGATGATTTGTGCAAAGCAAGCTTCGTCAACCACTTTCTGGCGCCACAAAGTGGTCCAATTGATGCAAACCACGTCAACCACTTCCTGTCGCCACAAAGTGGTCCATGTGAAGTTGGCTTTTAGTCATTTTTTTTCAAGAAGACAATAACATTTTATAGATTTGCTTATTGTTATTAACAATAATTATTATACAGATTGCCTGTTGGTTTACGAACAGCTATTCTGTGTTTTAGAAGCAAATTTATGAGAAACTAGAAAGTGTTTTAGAAACTAGAAGGGTAACTCAATTGCGTGTATTTTCATGTTGTTATCTTTCAAAAATAATAAATATTGTTTGATTAAAGTTGGGTCAATTGTTTTAAATGTTAATATAACCCTTCTAGTTCCTACTAAAAAAAATACTCTAATGTTTCTCTTAATTAACCAGGGGCCTCATTCCAAGAAAAGTCATAAAATTGTGACAGCTATACCTTCAGACGCCCACTGTTTGTGAACTATTATTTTATGACTATCATTTTATGTTGTAAAACACCCCTCAATGGCAGGCATCTTCGGACAATATTTATCATAATGATATTTTGTAATTTGATTTTGTGACTGTTACAAGTGTATGAGCTTAGAGTTGCTTGTGACAATTTACTATCATATGACAGTCTTATTTTCTTTCTCTAATGAGGCCTTAGAGAGGCATTACTCATTACAGAAATATATTAAAGACTGCCTTATGACAGTATTATGATATCTAGCTCATGTAACAGTCACAAAAACAAATTACAAAAAATATTATTATGAGAAATAACGTCATTGGCTGTTGTGCAGCACAATATATGACAGTCATATAATAATAACGCACAAATTATAACAATCTAATGACTTTTTTTCTATAACAAGGACCTAGATTTCAAGGGGGGGGCCGTGTCGATTTTGCATATTTTCTAGGTATTTTGTATAATTACTTGATATTGCATATTGGCAATAACATAATTTGTATTAAATGAATAATTATCGATCTTATTCGAGTTGTCACATTTTATATATTTATAACAAATAAAACAAGGACGTGCAAACACAGGCAGTTAGAAATCGGAGAGAACTTCAGTTGGCTCCGCCCTTTTTTAATGACGACCGGCAACTTCTAATTGGTTGGTTATGTAGTCTGACGTCACATGCTCCGCCCTTTTCAACGTCGAACCACACAACAAACCAATTAGAAGTTGCTATTCGTCATAAAAAAGGCGGAGCCAACTGAAGTTCTTCCCGATTTCTAACTGCCTTGTCGTGCAAACTAACTAGAAAAACATCATTTATGACGTCATTTCGGTGTGTTTTTCTTCTCTCTTTTTGATTTGTTCTTATTTAAATACCTTTTGACTAACTGTCATTAATAATGGACTGAGAGATAGAGAGAGTGGCATGTGCAAACTTAAGTTTATGGGTTCGTTTCCATGACGTCACGTGACTTTTCTTTTCTTTAGACAGCTGCCTCATTTGCATAATAAACACATGGAGGGCCTTCTGTTTTTTTGTTTTTTGACAGGCATCTGTAGACAGCTTTAGAATTTTTTTGGCTCCGACCCTTTTATGAACGTCAGATCAAATATCAACCAATTAGAAATAAAAAGGGCGGGGCATATGTGACATCAGACCCAGTAACAAACCAATTAGAACTTAATGACGCTCATAAAAGGGGCGGAGCCAAAGAAATTCTGATGCTGTCTACAGATGCCTGTCTGTTTTTTTTTTTTGTTCTTCTTAAATTCGTGTTTTTCAGCTTTTGAAAAGTTTATTCAATTAAAATAAATGTTTATTCAGCTTGTTTTTTGTTTAGTTCATCGAAAAAAAAATTAATACAAAAAAAAAAAGCTCGTTAAATTATTTGCCAAGTTTTTTTCTTAATTTTATGGCAATTTTCCAATACCTTATTATCTATTATTGAATTGAAATTGATGAATTGGTTTTTTTTTTTCTTCTTTCAAAATAAAATTAATGGTAACGATAACAAAAGAATTGAAATTTGTTTTAAATAATAAAGCGGGGATGGGGGGGGGGAGGACCCTCTATATATTTATGTGTGTTTAGCAACAGTTGTTATGATGATGCATTTTTAAAAGGTCGTTTATTCTCACTGTGTGTATATTTATTTATTATTTGCAAAATAAGCGATTCATTTGTTGACCTTCCGATTTTGCGTGTGTAGTGGTTAAACGTTGCCATAGCAACGAATTATATTAGTACTATAAAGCCCAGGAGAGAGAGAGAGAGAGAGAGAGAGAGAGAGAGAGAGAGCACGTGCCTGTGTTGTGTAATTTTAATCGACTTGATAAAAAAAAATATTTACAACTACAGTAGAACGTCGATTATCGGAACTAAAGCCTCGTTTTCACGGTGGCGATAGTTCTTTCGTGAGAGTAGCTGTCATGAAAGTTGCGATAGTTTACTCTCACCATAAGCAACTGTCTATACATGTCTTCAAGTAACCCGTGATAGTTGACTAGCGTTTGCCCATTAGAATTAGCAGAGCGCATGCGTATTACAATCTTATCGTTTTATATAGGAAAACTAACCTAACATAACCAAATCTACAGTGAATGTCTCATCGGCAGTTTCCATTGGTGATCAATAGATGGCGCTGCTAACGCAAATCTGCAATCACTTTTCTATATAAACCGATAAGATGGTAATGCGCATGCGCTCTGCTAATTCTAATGGACAAACGCTAGTTGATAGTTGTGTCGCATGACAGTGTGACACGTCTAACTTCACAGATGTCATTGAGTCAACAACGGTGTTGCCTCTCTCTCCCTCCAGAAGCCAAATTTCCCTACAAAGTGGATATTTTTCCCTACAAAGCAGCGGTCACTCAACTACTATTACTATATTGCGACAGTACTATTCAACTATCTATTAGTCAAACGAGATAGTTGTGATAGTTGCTATCTCAACAGTGTGATAGTGACACAGGCAGTTAGAATTAGGTGAAAACTTCAGTTGGCTTCGCCCTGGCAACTTCTAATTGGCTGGTTATGAAGTCTATGACGTCACATGCTCCTCCCTTTTCAACGTCAGACTACATAACCAGCCAATTAGAAGTTGCCAGTCGTCATAACAAGGGCGGAGCCAACTGAAGTTTTCACCTAATTCTAACTGCCTGTGATAGTGACTATCATGTTGGTCTTCACGATGATAGTTCTCGCGATAGTTCCTGCTCTCATGACAACAGCAACTGTCTTGAAAACTTATCATCGTGAAAACGGGGCTTTATGTCGGATATGCGCATAGTTCCGATAATCAAAAAAGTTCATATAATCGAACTCAAAATGGATAAGTCAGAAAAAATCCGATTGCAAAGAAATTTTCTTTATTTCCATGAGAATAATTAAAAAAAAAAATTGGTTCCGATAGGGTTCGGATTTTTATGCAATATCAAGCAAATGTTTCTCAATCTGCGGCTCGAGGGCCAACTTTAAAGTAACAATCCCATTTAGATCAAACAACAATTGTTTTTTTTTTTAATCAAAAAGACTGGTTAGAGGCTAGAACTTTCTATTTGATAAACGACAGTACCTCTAACCAGCCTTTTGATTCGAAAAAATGAATAATTGTAGTTGCTTTAATTATCATGGTTAATTACTTCACAATTAGCACTTGGGCCACAGATTAAGGAACATTTGCTTTGATATTTTGCATAAAAATCCGAGCCGTAATTATGACAAAATAAAATCACCATTTTGTTAATAAAATACAATATTGAATAATTCAGAAAATTAAAAAAATTAATGTTTTTTCTCTTGTCTTTTTTGAAACAGTTAAAAAGCGTCGGTCCGAAGTTGGTTCCATTCTTCAAGACGGTTGCCATCTACTTTGTCCTTTTCATTCCGGACACGAATCCTTCGTGGTTCGCTTGCCTCATCAAATGCCTTCCGATAGTCTCACTCGGAGTCTTCGTTCTTCTTCACGGAATGAGTCTAGGTCAAGAGTACTGTTATTCAAGGAGGATTCTTACTGGACTGGTTCTATGTGGCATTGGAGATGCATTTCTTATCTACAAGACCCATTTCATACACGGAATGTTTAGTTTTGGACTCGGACACTTGACCTACGTTTACGCTTTTGGTTTCAAACCTTTTAATACTTATATTTTGACTAGTTGCATGGTTCTTGCGACCGGAATCTTCTTCACCATGTTACCTGGACTACATGGTGCTATGGTTCCGTCTGTTGCTATCTATTTCATTGTTTTAAGTCTGATGGCATGGCGCGCCATAGCCAGGGTTCAGTTGTTCGAGGATCTCTGGACGTGGACGAAACTCTGTAGTTGCGCAGGCGGAATTCTTTTCTGTTTTTCAGATGCTCTCATTGGCGTTCATAACTTTATTGCTCCCATTCCGCATGCTCAGGTCTTTATAATGGTATTTTATTATGCGGCTCAATTGGGAATGGCCCTTTCGGTTGTCGATAGTATGGCTTCGAATGCTACCAATGGACCCAGTACAAAAGGAGCCGTTGTGAACGCGGTCAAAACGCAGCGTCCGATGCGTATTAAAGTTAACTGAACCTTTTTTTCCGCAAATTCGGAAATATCAAATTATTAAAATAAGAGATTATTTTAGATTATTATTAATATTATTATCGAAAGACATTTTATAATTCAAGGTTGGTTTAGCGAAAGATACGGGGGAATTGTAATTATTGTTAAAATATATACAATTTAAAAAAAAAAATGGAATAATATCTGCTATCTAATTAGCATAATTAACATTATTAATTATGCAAATATATTCAAATTAAATGCAATGCATTTAATAGAAAAATGGTTGGGAATTTGATGCTCAGCCATTTTTTTTTAATACGAAGCACTTTTACGCCTCTCGAGTCTCGAACTCTTGATTATTCTATCTTTTCAGAAGAGCAAAATTAAGAGAAACATAAATGTGTTTTAGAAACTAGAAGGGTAGCTCAATCACTTAAGTGTATTTTTTCATATTCATATCTTTCAAAATAAGCTTTTTATAGACCAAAATTTAAAAAATAACATTTACTTAAACTCAATTAAAGTTTATTTTGAAAGATATCAAACATGGAAAATACCCTTAAGTGATTGAATTACCCTTCTAGTTTCTAAAACACTTTCTAGTTTCCCTTAATTTTGCTCTTCTGAAAAGACAGAATAATCTGAGTTCGTAAATGACGCTGTTCATTAAACAATTTAAGTTATTTTAAAATTTCAATCTTGAAATGCGGAGGGAAAAAAACTATTAATAATTAGCGTAATTAACGTTATTAATTAATGCAAATATATTTATATTAAATGCAATGTATTTAATAGAAGGAAAAAACATGGACAGTTTCATTTAAGATTTCAATTGAATTTGAGTCACAGTCATTTTAATATTTAATGCAAAAAAGATAACACGTTACTAGTTACTTTTTTTTTAAAAAAAAGTTCCTCTTAATTATAACCGATAACAGAAAAGACTTTTACAGCCAAGTTCACAACAGGAAATTAGAAATCGGGACGAACACAAGTTGGCTCCGCCCTTTTTACGACGACCGGCAACTTCTAATTGGTTTGTTGTGTGGTTCGACGTTGAAAAGGGCGGAGTATGTGACGTCAGACTACATAACCAACACCAATTAGAAGTTGCATTCGTCATAAAAAGGGGCGGAGCCAACTGAAGTTCGTCCCGATTTCTAATTTCCTGTAGTTCACACCATAAACTAATGGTATACAGCAGCATCAGATTGAAGTTCGCTTTCTACTGCACATGCGCAGAATACAGTCAGTTAAGAATTGTCCATTTCAATCGGCGCATTTAAACAATGCACATGCGCAGTAGAGAGAGCGACTTTGTTGTTGTTGAACATTGTATTATGACTTAATGATGTGTACCTGGGGCCTCATTTCAGAAGAAAAAAAGGTCATAAAATTGTGACAGTCATACTTTTCTTTTGCTCTTATTATTTTATGACTGTCATAATATTTTGTACATTAGTCAATGGCAGTCATTGAACGATGTTTTGTAATTTGCTTTTGTGACTGTTACAAGGTTTATGAGCTAGATATGACAATTTAATATCATGTGACAGGTTAGTATCTTGCAACGGTAACGTTAGTGTCTTGCGACGGTTACGTTAGTGTCTTGCGACAGGGTAGTATCATGTGAAAATTTACTATCATATGACAGTCATATTTTCTTTCTGTAATGATACCCTAGGTCTATGCATCACTTCGGATGAAATAGATTTCTAGACCGAAACGATAAATTCGGTTCTCTTCATTATTTTTTAAATTGACTTGAGATTTGGACTGAAAACCGGTTTAGACCAGCGGTCGCCAACCTTTCGGACCTCACGGACCACTAAATTCAAAATTTTAAATCTCGCGGACCACTAATATGAATTTTTTAAAAAAAGATAAATAAGTTTGTGAAATAATGATCAGAGAACTTCCATTTTCTTAATAGAAAATCTTTAAAGGTTGTTTAATTGTAACAAAATTATTAAAAGTTAGTTTTAATTAATACAAAAATAATTGAAGTTTAGGGGAAGAAGCCTGTGTGGTGGGGGAAACTGAACGAAATGTAGCTCTCTCGCGTGCTGCCGTATTTGACGAGAACTGTACGAGACTCAAGTACATTTCGTGAATTTAGTGCAAATAGAAAGGCGAAAATTGCAATTCAGAATAGAAGAATTCATTAAGAATATTTTATTATTAATAAAACAAAACAAAAATGCAAATATTGTTCAGATTTTTCTGCGGATCACGAAAAATTTCTTGCGGACCACCAGTTGGCGACCGCTGGTTTAGACAACGTTTTCTAATAAACCCGTATTATAAGTTAATAAGGGATTGGTTTTGTGAGCTTTTTTTTTTTGGTGTTTGTTTTAATGATGTTGCTCTCTCTCTCTCTCTCTCAGGTGGTTATATCAACCTTGCACATTCTGTTTTTCATCGATTCTTTCAGCGGTGCAACGTCATCGTCCATATAGATCTATAGACAAATCTTTGAATAAATCGATGGAATAACAGAATGTGTTGGAATGATCAGAGCTAACCACACTAGTTTTTAGTTTTTTTTTTTTTTTAAAGTTTTGTGTTGTAGCGGGGTCAATCGGGTACTGGACAGTAGTAAAGACCCTAGTTAGAATCCAAGTGAAAGGGACCTAAAGGGCCCTGTTTGTTGTTTGGGGCATATGAAGGTTAATTAGTTGCTTATTTTTTAATCAGAAATATTTAAGAGGCTAGAGTTCTCGCAGAAGTAATCGAAGAGCTGTCTTAGATGTTAGCCTCTTGATTGGATAAAAGGCAAAAAATTATTGGAACAATTATGCTTTTTTTTTTCAATCAAAGACTGTTTAGAGGCTAGGATTTTTTTCAGAAGTAATCGAAGAGGTCTTCTAGATGTTAAGCCTGGGTCCACATCAAGGTAGCAAACGTGCAACATGAGTTCAAGACAAAAACACAACAAATTTGTGTGACACAAAACACAAACAAATTTGGGTTTTGTCTTTTGTTTCTATAGCTGTCCTCTTACGTAAACTACGCAGCTGTTCTGTTGTTGTTTTAATACTAACTGTCCACAGCTGCACAGATAACAGTTGACAACATGTTGCATAATACAGAGACAAAACACAAACATTTTGTTTTTTACCGACTTGCTACGAGACATGGAATTGTTTGTGAAATTGTAAAACAAAAACAAAACACAAATGTTGCAGAAATGTTTTAGAATTGTCGCCAATTTGTTTTGAAACAGTCTCTTGTTTTGTCAGCTTCATGTGGACCTGGCCTTAAAACAAAACAAAACTGAAACAACTGTCAACAGTAGGCCTACTCAAGACAAAACACAAAGAAATTTGGGTTTTGTTTTGTGTTTCTGTGACTGTCCTCTACGTAATCTACGCAACTGTTCTGTTGTTGTTTTAATACTAACTGTCCACACGCTGCACAGACAAAAAGTTGACAAAATGTTGCTTAAAACCGAGACAAAACAAAAACTCCCTTTTTAATGTTTACCAACTTGTGGCGAGGCTTGAAATAGATTGTGAAATTGCAAACAAAACAGAAACAAAACACAAAAGTCGCTGAAATGTTTTAGAATTGTCACCGGTTTGTCTCGAAACACTTTGAGTTTCGATTTTGTTTTTGTTTTGTTAGCTTGATGTGGACCGGACCTTTTTTTGGGATTTTTGATTGAAAAATAAAACAATTTTTTTTAACTAATTAATCTTTAATTTTGTGATTGTTGTTGACATTTTTTCTCAGATTTTTACTACTTTTAGTAAATAAAACTCAATTGAGTCAGTATTTTTGTCCTGTTGTATGTAAATAGCTAAAGAAAATTTACATAATTTGCAAATTTTGATTGTTCTTTTTTTTTCTGTCATTATATTGTGTGTGTATATAGTCAATTATGTACCAAAGGATTAGGAATGTCATTTTTATTTATATATTATTATTATAATGGACTGAATTATATAATTAAAGCCTTTTTATTTGTAAGGTATTAAAGAAAATTGTCTTAATTTTTCTTGTTTTTATTTTATTTCTTTTATAGTTGAATATTTGTTTCATTGTGAAATTTAATAATTTTCTTGATTATCTGTCTTTCAGGTGCAAAATAAAGAGAAACTTTTAATGTCTTTTAGAAAAAGTAGAAGGAAAACTCAATTTCTTAATTGAATTTTCATGTTTTTGATGTTTTTCAAAATAAGATTTTTATGCGAAGTTGAAAATGGCCCAAATTGTAAAGCAGATGATATTTTTGATATTGTTTTTGTCTTTAAAAAGTTTATTTTAAAATATATCAAACATGAAAAAAAATGAGTGATCGAGTGCTACCCTTCTAGTTTCTAAAACACATTCTAATATCTATTAATTTTGCTTCTGAAATCAGCTTTTTTTTTAATAAAATTTCTTATGTGGGTATGAATTTATTTTCTAGGAAAATCTCATTGAACATTTTTGTTTATATTTGGCGCCAAAATTGAAACGCTTCTCATCTGATAACCGGTTAATTAAACGATAATTAGGTATTTACAGAACATGCAATTAGAAAACGGGATCCCTTTTTATGACGAACGCAACTTGTAATTGGTTGGTTATGTAGTCTGACGTCACATGCTCCGCCTTTTTCAACGTCGAACCACACAACAAACCAATTAGAAGTTGCCGGTCGTCATAAAAAGGGCGGAACCAACTGAAGTTCGTCCCGATTTCTACTTGCCTGTATTAACAGACGAAATCGCCTTTCGGTTTTGATTGTTTTTATTAAAAATTATAATTTGTTTAAAAACGAAGTTATATGTAAGCAAAAGAACTTACAGACTTATTGAAATCTCTATTGGCTTCCATGTTAAAAGTTTAGGTTTAACAGCAACGTTCGGAACAAAACATCAAAAACAACAAAACAATATGAAATATTAAAAAACTAATGTAAGGATGTGAAACTATGTACTTTTGTCTTTATTTTTTCAAAAATTCACGAAAATTGGGCGTGTAATTTGCGAGAAAACGGCAAAAAAATTACCAGTACAGCGATTTTTCTATTGAGTGCTATGTTAAAGTTTCGTCTGCTAACTTCTTAGGGGGCCATCTTTTAGCCTACTGCCACTAGAGGACATATGGACATATGGCTCAATGGCGACTACTTGTTACAGCGACAACTAGCCTCTCCCTCCGACCCACCAAAATTCCCCTCCAAAAATCTAAGAAATTTTTTTTAATGGAGATGCTAGCGCCATCTATTGTTATTCTCTTAAACATAAGTTATGTGTGTATATTTTTTCGAATTTTAAATTTTCCCTCTTAAACTCTAACCCCTCCGCCCACCAACCCACTAACCTAACCTAACCCACCACTAACCCCCTAACCTAACCTAACCCAACACTAACTCACTAACCTAACCTAAACCAACACTAACTTAACCTAACCTAACACCTTATACATGGACTCTATGTAATAGTTGATTGTAGCGCCCCTGTCTTCAAACATTTGAAACATTAATTAAAAATGTTCTATGTTAAAAATCCTATACCTTCAAAAAAAGTTTTTGCTTTTTGGCAAAAAATTTTTAATGGAGACGGTGGCTCCATCTACATTGGCTGAATTTTTTTAAATTTTATTTTAGTAAACATTCAAGGTTGGGAAGGTTCCTAAGTATAATTTATTTGTGGTTTTCTTGTAGTTGTCAGTTTGGCTGTGGGGTTAAAGTCACTGCCTTGTGAACTGGTGTTCCTGTGTTCAAATCTCATTGGTGTCTGTTAAGTTTTGATGTTTTTAAATTATCTTAATCAATAATCTTTATCAATCTTTATCAATAATCTTAAATACATTTATTGTTAAAATTCTTGTTCTTGTAAAGTCTTTTTTAAAGATATTAACAAGAAACTATTCTTATTTTTTTCCATGATGACCCTTCTACTTTCTATTAAATGGTCAATTTGTTTTTAAAGAATTTAAAATTTACTTTTTAAGTTAAAAAGTTTAAAAAAAAAAAACAACACAAAAATCACGAACATGTTTATGAGTCCCAAACATGTTCGTGATTTTTGCCTGCAATATAGCTAGCTATACATGTTTTTTAAATTAACATGTGGTTGTTACGCTTGCGTAAATAAATAAATTTAAATACGTATTATTTTGAGTTTGTATTACGATATAGAAAAAAAAGTACAAATAAATGGATTATATTTTCCCATTGTCAACTTCTCTTTTAGAAAACGTTTAATCCCGGGATTTGGATTACTATGCAATCCCAAATTAAAAATCTTCATGATTTTTGCAAACCTTATTTCTATTACATTTATATATAGGCCTACATTATAATACATTAAATTTTTGTTTTACAATAATTTTGAAACTAAAATATAATTGTTTATTTTCTGAAACTATTTAATTTATTGTAATATTTATATTGTAAATGTGTATGTATTTTTAAAATGACTAAAATAGCGAAATTATAATTATTTATTTGTATGTTTTTCTATTAATTTGCATGGTTCTTTGTAAAGGAATAGCTAAAAAAAAAAAAGTAGGGCCTGTCGAAAGTTGGCGCGAAAAATGACGTCATTAGGGGGGGGGGGGAGAACAAAAAAAACTAGTACATATAGACTCCAGTTTATAAGGGGCGAAGAGGGCAATGCGCAAACAAATGCGCATGCTCACTGAAAATACCACTGGGCTACTGCTACTGTTTTTTTACAACGACAACTAGCCTCTCCCTCCGACCCACAAAAATTCCCTCCAAAATTTAAGAAATTTTTTTTTAATGGAGATGCTAGTGCCATCTATTGTTATTCTCTTAAACATCAGTTATATGTGTGTATATATTTTTTCGATTTTTAAATTTTCCCTCTTAAACTTCAACCCTCCCCCCACTAACCCACTAAAATAACCTAACCCAACACTAACCCACTAGCCTAGCCTAACCTAACACCTTATACATGGACTCTATGTAATAGTTGATTGTAGCGCCCCTGTCTTCAAACATTTGAACCATTAATTAAAAAAGTTCTATGTTAAAAATCCTATACCTTCAAAAAAAGTTTTTGCTTTTTGGCAAATTTTTTTTAACGGAGATGGTGGCGCCATCTACTTTGGCTGAATTTTTTTTAATTTTATTTTAGTAAACATTCAAGGTTGGGTACTGTTTATAAGTATAATTTATGAGATGCGTTCTTGCAGTTGTCAGTTTAGCTGTGGGGTTAACAGCACTGACCACTGTTCTGGTATTCCTGGGTTCAAATCTCAGTGGTGTCTGTTAAATTTTGATTTTTTTGAAATTGTTAAAATAATCTTAAATATATTTATTGTTAAAATTATTGTTCTTAAAAAAATATTTTTAAAGATATTAACAAGAAATATTGAAGAGAAATTATTGTGCGAAATGACAGGCAGTTAGAAATCGTGGAGAACTTCAGTTGGCTCCGCCCTTGTTATGACAACCGGCAACTTCTAATTGGTTTGCTGTGGGGTTCGAAGTTGAAAAGGGTGGAGCATGTGACGTGGGATTACATAACCAACCAATTAGAAGTTACTGGTCGTCACGGGCTCTCATAGTAAAAGGTTATGAAGGATTTTTATGATGCGTGTGCTGCCATCTAGCGGTTTTATTTATTATCTGTTTTTAACTTTTCATCATAATAAACAAGATGGCGACCTCGGTGGAGGTGCCTTTGAAGGATACGGATGAGGTTTGTATTGTTTTTCTTTATTTATAACTAATTTAAGTGTGATTTTTAAATTGGTTCATGTGTTTTACATCTAAACGTTGTATTATGCTTCCATTTATTTCAATTTAATTTGATGAAATTCGGATAAATCGATTTTAAATATGTGGTAATCAACCTATGGCCCGCGAGCCATTGTATTTTGCTTTTCGGAAACCTTAAAATATTCAGTTTTTCCTGATTTTTTTTTTTTTATATATTTATGCATATTTTGACGGTTATCTACTTTTTTGTGTGTTATTTTTTCGTGCAAATGTCTGCTATTGGTTTGGATATAGGTAACTACAGACGAGCGACTTTTAGTGGTCGAGATTGACGGCTATAAGTAGCCGGCGTGTCGCCAAATCCGACCACGCGATTCGTCTGTCAACGGTTGAGAAGTGGTCTTATTGTAGTTGAGCGAACTACAAAAAGTCGTCGGTCGTCGAGTCGTCGACTCGAGCGGGTGGTTTCAACCACTGTTTGCAGTTCATTTTGACCACGAAAAGTCGCTCGTTTGTGAGCGCTTTTTTTTTCTCTCGCAGTTTTAAATTTTTTTTTGCTTTTCTGCTCATGTGTTGCCATTTTCTGTTGTTGTTTCGCCGTTTTCTGCTGCTGTTTTGTTGTTTTCTGTCGTCGTTTTGCTATTTTCTTTTATTCTTCTTTCTTTTTCAGCATTTTTGCAGTTTTCTTAAGCTTTTTTGCAGCGTTTCCTACAAACATCTGTTGTTTCTTTACAATTTTTTTTTAGTTTCTTGCAAATTTACGCAGATTTGTACAAATTCTGCGGTTTAGATAGTAATTTTTGCATATTTTATTGCTTATATTTTTGCATCATTTCGAGAAGTAACTATGAATAATCGTTATTTACGGTCTAATTGCAGGTTATCGAACTGTGTTTCGATCAGTTGCCTGATGGAGACGAAGTCATGGGAATTCTTCGTCAGGAACAGGCTCCTCTCCACATTTGGGTCACTTTGGCCGTGAGTAGGACCAAAGCTGACGTTCGGAACTTCGTACTAATGGTCGCTAATTCGTTTTTTTTTTATAACCACAGTTGGAGTATTACAAACAGGGAAAAATCGAAGATTTCGTGAAGATTCTCGAATCTTCGCGTTCTGACGCTAGCAAAGAATATCGAGATTATGAAAAGGATCAGATGAAGGCTCTCGATACATTGGCTGCTTATTACGTCCAATTGGCAAACAGAGAGAAGAACAAGGACAAGAAGAGAGAGATGTTTACGAAGGCAACTCTTCTTTACACGACGGCCGATAAGATCATCATGTACGACCAGGTAATTTAAGTCAGATCGCGAGATCGTGATCTAATCGTAATCTAATCTTTCGGATTTTTGTTTTATTTTGTGTTTTTTTTTTAGAATCACTTGCTGGGAAGAGCTTATTTTTGTCTTCTTGAAGGAGATAAATTGGATCAGGCCGATGCGCAGTTTAACTTTGTGCTTAATCAGGTGAATTAAACCCAACAACTAAATAGTTAAGGCAAAAAGAATTATGCTTTTTACAAATTAAACAAGCTGATTAGAGGCTAGACGTAACCCTCTAGCCTTTAACCAGGCTTACAAACAGGAAAAAAAATGTTTTTGCCTTATTAACTTTAAAAGTAACTGTAGTTAAGTAACTACGTTACGATTTTTTTGAATAATTACGTAATATCTCAATTGAAATTTACTGTTATTAATTTTATAGTCTCCGAATAACATTCCATCGTTACTTGGTAAAGCGTGTATCGCTTTCAATAAGAAAGATCACCGTGGAGCTCTAGCATTTTACAAGAAAGCGTTACGTACGAATCCAAATTGTCCGGCCGACGTTCGACTCGGAATGGGACATTGTTTTCTTAAACTCGGAAAACCGGAGAAAGCGAGGTTTTGATCGATTTTTGACCTTCCCGTCTTTTAATCTTTCTTTTTGACTTTTTTATATTTTGGTTCAGATTGGCTTTCGATCGAGCGCTTCACTTGGATCCTCAGTGCGTCGGCGCTTTGGTCGGTCTAGCCATTCTCGAACTGAACAACAAGACGACCGATTCGATTCGTCACGGAGTTCAGATGCTTTCGAAAGCTTACACGATCGATTCTTCGAATCCGATGGTTCTCAATCATCTTGCTAATCATTTCTTTTTCAAGAAAGACTATCAGAAAGTTCAGCATTTAGCTTTGCATGCTTTTCATAACACTGAAAACGAAGCGATGAGAGCCGAAAGTTGCTATCAGCTAGCGAGATCTTTTCACGTTCAGGTTTTTGTTTCGATTGTACTGTACATTTTTGGGACTCTTCGTTTACGTGATATTTTCTTTTAGAGCGATTACGATCAAGCGTTTCAATATTATTATCAAGCGACGCAATTCGCGGCTCCGAATTTTGTTCTTCCGCATTTCGGACTCGGACAAATGTATATTTTTCGAGGGGACTCTGAAAACGTAAGCATCATCAATTCTTGGTCGCGTTTGATCGGAAATTGTGTTTTTGAATTCAGATGATTAATTTTTTTTTAAAGGCCGCTCAGTGTTTTGAGAAAGTTTTGAAAGCACAGCCTGGAAATTACGAAACGATGAAGATTTTGGGTTCGCTTTATGCTAGCTCTTTAAGCCAGACGAAACGAGATATTGCGAAGGTGAGTTAAACGTGGTGACTTGTACAGCTGCCACAATCGGAAGTTACTTTTCCGAGAAATATATTTGTTTTTAAAATGTAAATCAAATAATTTTTTTTAAAAACATTTGTTAATTGTTTAAAATGGTTTATGAAGAGGTGAATTTTGAATTTTAAAAATTCTGTTTTTAAGAGCGAAGTTTAATGAAACTGCAGACTGTTTTGGGAACATGAAAGGGTAGCTCAACTACTTCGTGGTATTTTCATGTTGATATCTTTCAAAATAAACTTTTTATAGACAAAAATAAAAAAAATATTGTCTGATTTAAATTCCGTCATTTGTAAACTGACATAAAAAGTTCATTTTGAAAGATATCAATATTAAAATACCTCGTAAGTGATTGAGCGACCCTTCTAGTTTCTAAAACACTTTCAAGTTTCATTTAATTTTGCACCTAAAAGCAGAATATAGTTCGAGGGGCTTGATTTCGTTCGACGATTATGTTTTCTTTTCGTTAAAAAGGCTCATTTAAAGAAGGTAACGGAACAGTTTCCGGACGACATCGAAGCGTGGATCGAATTGGCTCAAATTCTCGAGCAGTCTAACATTCAAGGAGCTCTTCATGCTTACGGCACGGCGACACGTATTCTGAACGAGAAGGTTAAGGCCGACGTTCCGCCAGAGATTCTAAACAATGTCGCTGCTCTTCATTTTCGTCTCGGAAATCTAACGGACGCAAAGAAATATTACGAGGCTTCTCTCGAGAAATCTCAACACGAAGCGCAACACGACGAGAACTATTACAACTGCATTACGATTACGACCACTTATAATTTGGCTCGTCTCTGCGAATCGATCTGTCAGTTCGACAAAGCCGAACATCTCTACAAGAGTATTCTAAGAGAACATCCCAACTATATCGATTGTTAGTTTTGATATCGTTAATTTTGAACGTTTTTTTAAGCGTTTTTTAAAGCATTTTTGTTTTCGATTCGTTGTTTTCTAGGTTATCTTCGATTGGGATGTATGGCGAGAGATCGTGGACAGATTTACGAGGCTTCCGATTGGTACAAGGAAGCTCTTCAAGTCAATCAGGTTCGGTTTTAATGTAACTTATAACGGGTTATCTTGTTGGTTACGTTTGTATTTGTTTTAAGCTGGTTTTAGTTTCAGAAGAACAAAATTAAAAGAAACATTGAATGTGTTTTAGAAACTAGAAGGGTAGCTCAATCACTTATTTGTCAAAATCATTTTCGACATAAAAATACCCTTAAGTGGTTTAGCTACCCTTCTAGTTTCTAAAAGACTTTGGAAGTGTCTCTTTATTTTTAACCTTAAAAACAGAATAATCAAGAGTTCAAGGGATGCTTACACTTTAAAACCACCTTAAGTGCATTTCTTTGCTATTCTAGTTTCTACGTTCTTACGTTCTAAAAGATAAAAGCTAGAAAAAAGCTTTTATCAGCTCTTTTAAGTATTTTATTTTCTACTTCAAGGAACATCCTGATGCTTGGTCGCTCATCGGCAATCTCCATTTGGCGAAACAAGAATGGGGTCCGGGTCAGAAGAAGTTCGAACGTATCCTTAAGAATACGGAGACTTCAAGCGATGCGTATTCGCTTATCGCACTTGGTAATGTTTGGCTACAAACTTTGCATCAGCCGACAAAAGATAAGGAAAAAGAGAAACGGCATCAAGATCGAGCGTTAGCTATGTACAAACAAGTGATGAGGAATGATCCGAGAAACATCTGGGCTGCGAACGGAATCGGTATTTCTAATAACGAGGACAGTTATGTGTTTTATTTCTTTTTTATTATGATCGTGTTTTATCTTTGTAGGAGCTGTTTTAGCGCAAAAGGGATACATTACGGAGGCTCGTGATGTTTTCGCTCAAGTTCGTGAAGCTACGGCGGAGTTCTGCGACGTTTGGCTCAACATCGCTCACATTTATGTCGAACAGAAGCAATACGTCAGCGCTATTCAAATGGTTGGTCATTGACTCATTGCAAATGAACTAAATGCGTTCAGGGACAAACGACATTTAGTGGTCGACAAAAGGACAACAAAAAAGTGGTCGGAGTGTGGCTGAAACGGACCACTCGAGTTGACTTTATTCAACCACTTTTTTACAGTTAATTCAATAACGTCAGTGCCATTTCAAAAGCAGTCGACTCAAAGGTGTTGGTTTCAGCCACTCGCCAACTACTTATTACAGTTGGTCTCGACTACTAAAAGACGCTCGAGTAAATACACTTCTGGACTGAAACTCTTTTAGAAGCAACTTAACGAGATTTCGTTATAGACTGGAAGAGTCATTTTAGCGGGAATGGGGATTTCAATTGCGTCTATACAATAACAAACTTTGACACAATATACTTAGAAAATTAAAGGTTTCCAACAGATATACCTGAAAACACTAGAGAAATATCCTGGAAAAATCGCAAAAGTGATAAAAAACGTACATAAAACTCGTATCTATACGTTTTCATTAAAAAAAAATTAACATGCGGTATTAAGGAAAAATAATGAAGCACCGGCAGGAGGTTTCCTTTGCATTATATAGGTGGACCGTTATGGCGTCTATACATTGTACATATTATGGTGTTAAGACGCCATGTATGTACACTTAATGGCTTCAAGATCTCACCTCCCCTACTATTCATTATAGCCCGGTTTACAACTCTTTGCTTTCGTCAGTAGCTTTCCTTTTGTCCAAGTTGCACGACGGGTTTACTAGTATTACTTAATTTGAAGACCCTTTTTTCCTCTCTTTGAAATAAAAATGGAAAGAAATCGATAGGTTTAAAAAAAAACTTCCATAAAACGTTTATTTTAAAAGATTTCATCTCAACATTTCTAATTTATAACAAACTTTGAATCTTATCTGTAAAACTTGCTTCTTTTGAATTTTTTTCTTCTTTTAATCTTTTTTTTTCGTAGTACGAAAACTGTTTGAAGAAATTCTACAAGTACAACAATGTCGAAGTCTTGATGTACTTATCGAGAGCTTACTTTAAGTTTGGAAAGTTACGGGAATGCAAATTGACTTTGCTAAAGGTAATCACGAAGCTACCCGTTCTAGTTTCTAACACACTTTCAATTTCTCGTTAATGTTGCTTTTCTGAAAACGCAGACTAATGATCGTCAAACTTTTTCACAGTTTGTTGTAATGTAAACTGTATTTTTATATGTATATTATAAAAAAAAGGCTCGTCGTGTTGCTCCTCAAGACACAATCCTACTTTACAACATTGCTCTCGTGTTGCAGCGTCTCGCAACTCATATTCTAAAAGATGAAAAGAGCAACTTGAAGACCGTTCTTCAAGCCGTACATGAACTTGGTCTTGCTCACAAGTGAGTTGAAATTCGTGGCATTAAACAAAATCGTTGCTTTCGTCTTTAAGACCTTAATGTTTTTATATCGTTTTAAAAAAGGTATTTTCAGTACTTGAGTCATCATGGCGATAGGATGAAATACGATTTAGCTCAAGCTGCAGCGGAAGCCAGGTTAAGACTTACTTATTTTTCATTCTGCGTTTTAAAAATCAACTTTAAGATGGTTTTATGATGAATAGCTGATTTTCGAACTCTTGATTATTCTGTTTTTCAGAAGAGCAAAATCTAAGAAAAACTAGAAAGCGTTTTAGAAACTAGAAGGGTAGCTCAAAATAAACATTTTATAGAGAAAAATTAAAAAATTATCGTCTGAAAAAAAGCTTATTTTGAAAGATATCAACATGAAAATATCCTTCTAGTTTCTAAAACACTTTCTAGTTTCTCTTCGTTTTGCACCTGAAATACAGAATAATCAGAGTTCGAGAGACGTCTTTCCACTTCAAACCCACCTTAAAGGAGCTTTTGTTTAAACTTAATATTTTTTTTTAATTCTAGGCAATGTCAGGATCTGTTGTCGCAGGCGCAGTATCACGTCGCTCGTGCTCGACATCTGGATGAAGAGGAACGCGAACTGAGACGAAAGCAAGAAGAGGAACGAGAAGCTTTACGACAAAAACAGGCCGAAGAAAGGGTATACCTACGGACACCTACGAACGGGAGCTCCGTACAATTTTCAATTTTGGTGGTTTCATTTTTTAGCAACGTATCGAGGACGAGAAACGGAAGCAGGAAGAAGAATTGTTGCAAAAGCGTGAACAGTACAAAGAGAAAACAAAGAGCTTACTCATATTTAACGAGATGCCTGACGAGAAGCCGAAAAAGGGCAAAGTACGAAAAGAAATTTTTCACAATGTCGTAAAATGGCTCTAAATGCTACGGTATTTGGTTTTTCGTTCTAGGGACGCAAAAACGATTACGTTTCTAGTAGCGGTAGCGAAGGTGAGGACTCTGAGGCTAGAAGAAAACGTAGAGAAGAAGAAGGCGGCGACGGAAGCGGAGATGGAAAGGGCGAGAGACGGAAGAAGAAGATCAAGCGAAGGCCACGAAATAGAGATGACGGCGAGAGACGAAAGAGAAGGGTAAATTGATTTTTTTGTAGATGGTTTCAAAGTGTAAACGTCTCTCGATCTCTGATTATTCTGTCTTTCAGGTGGAAAATGAAGAAAAAGCTCCATCACTGAAGGGTATTTTCATGTTGATATCTTTCAAAATGAACTTTTTATGCCAGTTTGAAAAATAACCCAACTTTCAACAGATGATATCTTTTTCATAATTTCTGTCCATAAAAAATTATATTTTGAAAGATAACATCATGAAACTACAATTAGTGAAAAGGGACATTTTCCGAAATTTCGAGAAAAAAAAATAGATTTAATAATTTTCTATTTTTCACTTTCAAATTTCGAGAGAAAACGTGATTTTTCTCGCTCTTTGTCATAAACTTCATTAGAAAATTTACAATCGAGCTATAATACAAATTACAATTTCTACTTTCTCGTTATAGGAACCAAAAGAACGCAAGAGGCGAAGCAAAGGCCCTCAAGAAGATGTTTCGGGAAAGAGACGAAAGATCGTATCGAAGGAAACTATTTCTTCCAGCGACGATTCGGATAGCAACACGGCATCGAGAGAGAAACAGTTAAAAGAATTCTCTTTTATTCAGTATTTGTATTGCTACTTCATGTAATTAAACTGTTGTTTTAGAGCGAGCGGAAGTGATAAGAGCGGAAGTGAGAACGAAGGGGGTGATAGTAAGACGAAGCGAAGGCGCATCGATTCCGACAGCGACGAAGACAGAAGTGGAGCCGATAATAAGAAAGAAGAAAGTAGCGATAATAATTCTGATTCATCGGACGACGATAAGAAGAAAAAGAATAATACAAAAGCGAAGAAGAAAAATCCGCCGAAAAGACGCCGTCGTATATCGAATTCATCCGATTCGAATGATGGAAGCGGTAAAGAGGAATCTGCTGCAGACAGGTAAAGGATCGTTTCTCATAAAAAACAAAGAAGTTCAAAGAGATTTTCTTTTGCTCAACATTTTCTTGTGTTTCCGTTTAGCGAAAGCGAAAAAGAGAACGGAAGTGGCTCGGGATCGGGCAGCGACCGCGAGGAAAAGTCCGAGAAGGGATCGGACGATGAAAAACGATCTCCTGCTGCTAGCGATAAGGGAAGCGATAACGAGGATCGAGGAAGTGATAATGAAGGTCGTGGTAGTGGTAAAGGTAGTGGTGATGAGGCTGAGGGAAGTGATAACGAAGGTCAAGGTAGTGGCAAAGAGAGTGATAACGAAGAGCAACGAAGCGGTAAGGTTAGCGATAACGAAGAGCAAGGTAGTGGTAAGGGTAGCGATAACGAAGGAGAAGAAGGCAGTGGTAAAGAAAGCGATAACGAAGAGCAAGGAAGCGGCAAGGGTAGCGATAACGAAGGCAGTGGTAAGGGTAGCGATAACGAAGATGAAGCCAGCGGTAAAGAGAGCGATAACGAGGAGAGAGAAAGTGGTAAAGGAAGCGATAACGAAGCGTCAAATAGCGGAGATGATGACTAGAGTGTTAATTTTTTTTTAATGAAGAACTTTGTAGATTTCTTGCTTTGAAATTTAATTAAAATCTTGTTTCAAAAGAATAACGAAAATCGAGTTTTGTTTTGAAGTTGTGCCCAGAGGAGGGCCGGGCCCCCTCCCTACTACATTTTATTATTTCATATAAATGTATTATTAATACAAGATTTGACATTTCAAATATCGCAAACACTTTTTTTTTAGATATTTTATATTTGTTATCTTCCATCTTGGTATTGGAGCCGCTCGGTGGGCCAAAACGGATGTCGATGTATGATTTCAATGTGACAGAGATGAGTTTTAGGAAGGTAATTAAAAAAAAAGGATCAGACTAAAACACGATAATGTGCGGAAAAGTATTTAATAGGCCGTTAAAGACATGAAGAACACATGAAAGTACTCTGAATTGTGCCGAAAAAACACGGGGAAACGTTCAAATGAGCGGAAAAGTACAAAAAGACATCGGAAAAACACGTACAAACAAAAGGTTGGAGTAAAAAAAATGAATTTAAATATATTAAAATGAATGGAAATATGTATAAAAACATGATACTTGGGAAAACGTGCTTTTCTGCATTATCTCAGTGCATGTTTCTGGACTTTTCTATGCTTTTCCCATTTTTCCGTGTCTTGCACGTTTTCCCCGCGTTCTTCTGCATGTCTTGCACGTGTTTTTCATGTTTTTCCCCACAATTTTCTGTGTTTTTGCATTTTTTTCCCGCGTTTTTCTTTTTTTTCAGTGTGCATGTACGGATTTTCTGTACTTATGGTTTCTATGTGTTTTCATTACTGTCCCACGTTTTTTTTTACGCGTTTCCGCACGTTTTACGTGTATTAATGCGTGTTTTCTTCACACATAAAATGATCAATTATATACTTTTCCCGCATAGTTTCTCAGCGCTTTAATATGACCCTGACAAAGATTGCTGTCGTGCACTTTTGATCACATTTAGAATTTCACTTTTCGTTTCCAATTTCAAATACTCTGGAAGTTTTTTCAGTTCTGGAACTAAAGAAAGCATAAAAAGTCTGTCCTCGTCATTCGGCGGTTCGTAATCTTCTTCTCTGGTGGTCGTGTATTCTGCTTTAACAAAATCCATTAATTCGTTATCAACTACGGACTCTTTCGGAACTCGTTTTTTTCGTTTCGACTGTCGAAATTCGACATGTCCCCCTTCTACTCCTGGATCTTCATCGTTGGAAGCTTTTCTTCTGGATGGTTTTGCAACTGTTTCGAGGAATTGCAACCGTTGGAAAAATAAATACTGCTTTCTTCCTGATGCTGACGTTTCATTCCTTCTCTTTCCTAACTCACGAGTGAAGCAGTCTCGTAAGCTTTTCCATTTTCTTTGCATACCCATTGCTGAAACAACAACACTTAATTAACATTTTACAGTTCATCTCTGATTATTATGTATTTCGGGAGGACAAAATGAAGAGAAACTTGAAATTGTTTTAAAAACTTGACGGGTAGTTTAAAAGGGGTTTTAAATGTATTGCAATGAAAAAACTTTTAATATAATCTTTTACCATTCTAGTTTTTAAAAGAATTTGAATTTTTTTTTGTTTAATGTTTGCTTGACGTTTTTGCGTCCAAATTTTACAAAAATGTCTATAAAGCATATAGCATTAACCACTGCAACTCCGTCTATTCAGCCACCTTAAGTAATTGAGCTACCCTTCTAGTTTTTAAAATACTTTCTAGTTTCTCTTTAATTTTACTTCTGAAAGACAGAATAATCAGAGTTTGAAAATCAGCTCTTAATAACCGTACTTAATTCTAATAGCTGTAGAATTTTCTAATTGGGTGTTAATTAATTTTAAAGTATTTTATAATTAATTTTTAAGTTTTATTATTAGGGCCCGAAATTTGTATACAAATATCAAGTAAAAATGTTTCTCAACTTGTGGCCCAAATGCCAATTGTGAAGTAATCATCCTCAATTATCATTAGAATAAATACAATTGTTTTTTTTATAATCAAAAAGGCTGGTTAGAGGCTAGATGTCTGCTTACTATCGGTTTTCAACTACAGTTTTAGCCTCTAACCAGTGTTTTTGATTGAACAAAAAAAATGGAATTATTTCACAATTGGCCCTTGAGCCACAGTTTGAGAACCTAGTTATTATAATTTATGTGACGTCATAAAAATAAGCGGTTAACTAGTTGAGCGCTCGAAAAGAGCGCATAATGTTAATAATCCCATCGGATTTTCTAGTTGCCAGGCGCAAATGATTTTTTTTTGCTTTGCTCATAATCACCGCCATCTTTATTCAAAAAGACTGGTTAGAGGCTATATGTCTGGTTACTATCAGTTTTTAACTACAGTTCTAGCCTCTAACCAGTGTTTTCGAAAACAAAACGTAATTGTTGGTTGATCTAAACGGAATTGTTATTTCACAATTGGCAATTAAGCCACAGCTTGAGAAACTTAATTATAATTTGTGACGTCATATAAATAAGCTGTCAACTAGTTGAGCGCTTGAAAACAGCGCACAATGTTAATAATTCCATAGGATTTTCTAGTCGCCACACGCTAATGATTGTTTTGTTTTTTTACTTTGCTCATAAACGCCGCCATCTTTATTTTAGTTTACGCTACTAGAGGCGCTGATTGTGCAAATGGTCAATTTTCCAAACCTTTAATGCTTTTTTAAGGCTGCGATCCCGCAGTTCTTTATGCAATAGAGTTAATAGTAGTCGGCGAATGTTTTGATCTTTCAAAATATGTATTACGACCATATGGTGAGAAATTTCTACTCTGCAGTGGAAAATGATTTGCTTACCAATGCTGTGCTGCTCTGAAGGGTTTTTTTCATTGAAATCCGGGTTAAATATTACAATCACCTCTTCCCAGGCGTTTCTTTTGAGAATTTTATTGGAGTAGTCTTCAGTGGTTGGGTCCCAGATTGTTGGTCGCTTCTCAATTTCGGCTATAAAAGCTTCAGTAGTGAAAGCCATTTCGAAATAATCAAAATAAATGAATGAAAAGTGAACAAAACCAACAAAAAAAAACAATAGTTGCGTTGACAAGTGTAGTGGCGCCACTGAGTGGTTCACATAAAGACCTCTATTGCGAAACAATGCATATATATAGGTAACTCAACCCCATGTTAAAGAAAACCGTCATGAGTGAGTGAACTTTAATTGTATAGCCTCTCTTCAAAGTTCTCTTTGTTCCTCTTATGCCTTGTATTGAGAAGGAGCCCGTGACGTCACAGGGGTTAACAAACATTGTAGGCCTGTAATTTTGTCTAATAAAAAGGGATAATAACAAAAGAATGCAAAAATCCTTTAAGGTGTGACATTTTTTATTAAATTAATTACAACTGAGGGAATCATTTTTTGTGACAATCTGTTCAGAGATAAACATTTTATGACAGTTTTAAACCGGTTCAACCTTAGAGCAGATGATAATTTTTAATTTTTTTTCTTATAGAAGGTTTATTTGGAAAGATGAAACGAAAACACCATAATTGAGCTACTCTTTTAGTTTCTAAAACACTTTCTAGTTTCTTTTTAATTTGCTTCTGAAAGACAGCTGTTCATAAAACCACTGAGAATGACAATCCTAAATTTTATGTCAACCCCTCTGACGTCACAAGCTGCTTCTTCTAACGAGATCAAACCCAGTACCTTTCATGGTACAATTGGGAAGGGCATTAGCCCTAAATAGAGATTGTGCCATCTATTGACTACTCACTACTATTTCACGTTATGCTCCATATACGGTACGTTCAATAGGGACAGCTGTTAGTTGCGTTACCTCTATGTATATATCTTGTTTGATTGGTTAGTTGGTCAGCTGTCAGTGGCGCCACTAGTCGTGGCGGCCACTTGTGGTAGAAAGCAGGCGTCAATCGCTCAATATTATCTGAATATTGAACCGTAGACCATTACTGGTCTAAGATTGAACAACATCAGCGATATGAACCGCTCACCACCACTGTGGCGCATAAAAAAAACGGTAGCGATAGGTTGTGCTTGAACTGTAAACACCGGTTGTTCATGTGGTAAAAAAAATCCAATAATACTTTAAAAATATGACATAACGTTTATTTTAATTTTATGTAAAATTATGACGACGGCGGCTAAAAGGATTTGTCTTAGCGGCTAATAAATGTTTCCCATTGAAAGCAATATACATATATTGAGGTAGGTCAACTGAAAGCTCTGCTCATGGTAAATTCAAATTGAGCCAGGGCTGATTGTGAGAAATAGATGGCGCCACCTCTACTTGGAGTTAAATACCTAGTTACACCTGAATATTTTGTATTTTATGTAGGAGTTAAATACCTAGTTACACCTGAATATTTTGTATTTTATGTACAAAAAGAAGAGAAACTTGAATGTGTTTTAGAAACTAGAAGGGTAGCTAATTCATTCAAGGATATTTTTATGTTTTGTCTATAAAAAGTTTATTTTGAAAAATATCAATATGAAAATACCTTTCAAAGGGTTATATAGGGCGTCTAGTTTCTGAAACATACGTTTTTCTTAATTTTATATTCGAAAATAGCTGTTCTTAAACTATATCTAATTGAAAAATAAAGAGAGGTAAAAGAAACAGGCATCTGTAGACAGCTTCAGAATTTCTTTGGCTCCGCCCTTTTATGACAAAGTCAGACACAGTAACAAACCAATTAGAAATTGATGACGCTCGTAAAAGGGTTAAGCCAAAGAAATTCTGAAGCTGTCTACAAATGCCTGTGTAAAAGAAAGAGAAGCTACCTGCTTAAAACTCAACGACGAGATTTTTCTCTAACATGAAGTTTAGCTACCTTTATATATATATTTTTATTGAAAGTGCTGCCATCATGTGGCGAAACAATGCTTTTCTAACAAGATGGACGAGTCCATTTAAATTTTTTTTTTCCTCATTTGATAGTTATCTATTTATTGATTAAATGCTTTCTGAGGCTTGGAAAAACCGATGTGTTTGCAAGATAAAGGCAAATTAAGGAATTAGCACTTGTAAAATATAGATAATTGTATTAATAAGGTTGCATTTGCTAATTGCTTTTCTCAAATTTGGAAACGTTTCAATTTTTTTTTGTCATTCTTAAGCAATGACGAACTTGAATGAACCGAGTGCATAAATTGCAGCGTGCGGTGTGCAAAAAAAAACAACAAAGGAAATTGGAGTAAAGAAAGGAGTCGGCCTTCAGGGGGCAGCGTCACTTCATCAGTTGCTGCTGCTTCTTCGCTTTGTTGTTGGCACCTTTGTTGATTCCGGTTATAACCGCGCACGTTTTTCTTATTTTAGAGAAGCCAAACAGAGAGAGAGAGAGAGATCTGGAATAACCGCTGAAAGTACAGGTGATTTAAAGAGGGGAGGGGTTAAAGGTCATCTGGGGGTTAAGGGATGGAGGAGGGTAGAGACGCACGTGTGGAGCGGCTGACCCATATTCGTTTTCGCACGTGTGGAGCGGCTGCCAGCTGGCTGGTCGTCCGCCGTGTTTGTTTCTCACGTGCGGAGAGAGAGGGAAAGGGGATACATTTTCGGTATCTGTATTATTCGTATGCTTATTCGCAAGGTAATAAGGAGATGACGTCACAGTCATTGACATTTCGTGTGACGTAGCATTTTTTTTTGTGTTTGTTTTGACGTCATTTGTTTCCGCGTAAATGTTTTAAGAAAAAAGTATTAAAATAAATTGTGCAGCCTGTCATTTGTTATGAGTTATAACTTATAAGAATCAGTTACGTCATAATAATGGTCGCAAGCGCGGACGTTTGAAAGGGGGAGAGGGTGTTACTATGAGGCGCCGTTCATATCAAAAATGACTGTGGGTTTGTTTAAAATAATTTAATGTTTTTTTTTATTTGTTCGTCAAAAATTGTGTTTTAACTTCAAATATGAGGAAGTTTTTTTCCATTAAGCTCGGTTTACACATGCAATGATTTGGTGGCGCCACTATACTTTCGCGCTAGTAAACGTGAAATGCTTACGCATACGTAAACCTTTTACTGGCGTACACATTTTATCAGTGCATTGCACGCCAGTAAAGGATTACTGGCGCGCCAGTAAGTATAGTTGGGCTACCAAATCATTGTATGTGTTAACCCAGCTTTAGAAGCCACTTAAGCAATTTAGCCTCTATGTTGGAGCGTTTATAGTTCCTTCGCCTTAATTACATTGCCTCTTTGGCCAAGACTTTTTTTAATTTTACGGGTGAATTTTATCAATTTTTATTAATATTTTGAGGAAATCTTTATTGAAATCAAAAAGTATAATATATTTTAGACCCGTTTTCATGTGAAAATTTATCAATTTTATCTTAATAATTTTTTTTAAAAAAATGTTAAAATTCATATGCCATTATCTTAATTTTTTTTAATCAACTTGTTGCCAGTATGACAAATCAAATCCTAAAAAAATAACACAACTAAATATCAGTTTAGTCATTTTTTCAGGTTCTTTTCAGTGGATTTAACTTGATAAAAAAAAAGTTGATTATTCTTAAAAAAAAATAATTAAAATAAAATTTGTTAAGATAAAATTGACAAAAGAATTTTCTGACATTAAGATGTTTTAAAAATATTACTTTTTTTCTCCAAAAATTATTCTTATTTATTTTCAAAAAGGATTTTTTTCTTTAAAATTACAATACATATATTTTTTAAAATTGCATTTTTCTTCAAGATTATTTTTTCTTAAACTTAAAAATTTCTCTTTTTTCGTTCAAAATTGCTTTTTTTTACTTAAAAAAATTGCCTTTTTCTTCTAAAATTCAGGTTTCTATTTAGTTTTTTTTTGCCGTTTTCGTAAAAAAATTACGCGTTTCTTCAAAAATAAATAGTTTCTACTTAAAAGAAATTGCCATTTTCATCAAAAAAAAAATTGCCATTTTTCTTAAAAAATATTGCCTTTTTTGTCAAAAAAAAATTGCTTTTTTATTTTAAAAATGGTTTTGTTGTCAAGAATTTTTATTTTTACTTCAATAATTGTTTTTATGTCCTGAAAACACATTTTATTCTCAACAATCTTAAAAAAAAATTACATTTTCATCTTAAAAAAATGCTTCAGGTCATCATTAATTGTTTTTGGCGTTTCTTCATGCCAAATTGACGACACATTTAAACTGAATTTTTGTGATGAACAAAAAAAAGTAATTTGTTGATGAGAACAAATTATTTGATAAATAACAACTTTTGTAATTTTTTGTCATGAACGGCGCTTCATACATTATTGTTTTTATTGTTAATTGTTTATCAGAGCTAATAACGATCATCAAGATCAATTAAGAGCTTTTCCTATGGAGCATTTGGTGTCAAATTGAGTGTGGCCAATAGAGGGCGCAAATTGTACTTAGTACTACAGTTACAAGGCGATTACAGGACGTACGAGATTTACCTATAATGTCGTCCCCTTTGAAAATAGCACAGACGATTAGAAAACGGGATAAACAGACGTTTGCTCTGCCCCTGTTTATGACGAACAAAAACTTCTAATTGGTTGGTTATGTAGTCTGACGTTGAAAAGGGCGGAGCATGTGACGTCAGACTACATAACCAACCAATTAGAAGTGGCGTTCGTCATAAAAAGGCAGCCCTTTTTATCCCGTTTTCTAATTGCCTGTGAAAATAGCTTGCTATGATCGTATGAGATTCACCCGTTTGTTTTCGTTCTCTTTGGCAAGATGGCGTCCTTCTAGCTTCAAAATGCAGACGGTTTTTCAACTCACTTTTGGCGTTTTTTTTTAAAAAATGGAGTTGCTTTACATTTATAAGAGTATCTTGGGCTCATTGAATTCTATACGAGGTTTGCAATTAGCTGAAATTAGGGCAGTGGCGTCACTTGCGGTCTTGCGGAAATGAGCAAGCGCAGGTGTATGAAGGGCCGTCAACGACCTTACTCATGACGCGTGTTGTTGATCTACCGGTGCGTTTCTATTAACGTTTCTTTTGTTAATTGCCTTTATCCGTTTATCAAGTTTGTACTTGACGATAATTGACGTCAAATCAATTGTTAATTAGTATCTTGCGTAAGTTGCATTGTTTTAAACAGGTGGTTCTCAACCATATCGTTTAAAGGGCCAGTTTTATGAGAAGTAATGTGGCTCGCGAGCCACAAGTTGCCTAATAATGCTTTAAACGCTGATCTCTCTTTTTTTGTTGTTGTTGTGTTTTGTATGTTTTTAGTTTTACTAATCAAGGATGGGTCGTTACACGGGTCGAAAATGCAGTCTTTTAGCCATGTTTGGACTAACGGCTTCGTTTTTCTTTGTCGAAATCATAACTGGTTATATAACGAATTCAATGGCTCTCGTTGCCGATTCGTTTCACATGTTATCGGACATTGCAGCTCTAATGATTGCATTTTTGTCAGTAAAGGTTAGGACAGTGTTTATGATGAAAAAACTGTCTTAAGGTGGTTTTAACGTGTAAATGCTTCTCAAACTCTTGATTATTCTTTCTTTCGTGAGCAAAATAAAGAGAAACTTGAAAGTGTTTTAGAAACTAGAAAGGTAGCTCATTCACTTACGGGTATTTTCATGTTTGATATATCTTTCAAAATAAACTTTTTTACAAAAATGTCATTTTCAAACTGACTTAAAGAAGTTTATTTTGAAAGATGTCAACATTAAAAATACACTTAAGTGATTGAGTTACCCTTCTAGTTTCTAAGACACTTTTCAAGTTTCTCTTAATTCTTCACTTGAAAGACAGAATAATCAAGAGTTCGAGAGAGGCCCGGTTGACACTTTAAAACCATATTATTAAAACAACAACTCTTCGTTCTGAAAGTCTTTCGTTTGGGTTTTCTCTTATGGTTTTCAGATGAGTCCGAAGAAATGGTCTAAGAATACTTTCGGCTGGGCGAGAGCCGAAGTTCTCGGTGCCTTGGTTAATGCCGTCTTCTTAGTTGCTCTGTGCTTCTCGATCTTGGTCGAATCTTTGAAGCGACTCTACGAAGTCGAAGACATTCACGAGCCGCAAGTGATGCTCTTCGTCGGAGTCGGAGGTCTCGTGATCAACGTCATCGGACTCATTCTCTTTCATCGTAATTTTTTTTTTGTTTGTTTTTATATTCGAAAAGAACAGTTGAAACTTTTAAAAATTGTTTAAAAGATTTTAACAATGGTTCAAATTGCCATTTTAATATATATTTTTATTTTAATTTCATATTCTTCATGTCCGTCGGGTTTGTTTAGGTCACGGAATGAGCCACGGTCATAGTCATTCGCACGGGCACGGGCATGGGCACGGGCATCATCACCATCAACACAACAACAAGAAGGGAAGCGACGAGATGACCGAAGAGGACGAGAACGATAACGACGAAGAATGTGACGCAGTTTCTAAGATGCATCACTCGGATAACGGAGCGATTCCAAATGGAACTATAAGAACTGTTGGTGAGCACAAACATTAATGAGTTTTACCTCGTTACGTGTTCGGAATGAATTGGGAATTTATAAGTTACTTTGAATTGGATTTATTTTAAAGTAACTTGTGTAAATTAATCATAAGTCACAAGGAATTGTGACTTATCTAAAAAAAAAGTTCAGAAGTTTTTTGTAAAAAGTATCACAGTTACAGTTACTTTTTTATATTTACTGAATGGGAAAGTAGCTGCAATATAACAACTTGTTAACAATAGCTGTAAATGTACGTGAAATAATTTTGTAGTTACTTGACAAAAGAAATTCAAAGAGTTGGAACACACAGGCGACTTTTGAAAGACTTTTCGGGCGACAAAAGGAAGTGAAAAGTCGCTGGGCTAATGTCGTCGTAATGTAGTTTCTACGAAAATGCGCTAACCTTGGCGACCCAGGTGACTTTTAATTGTGTTCCAAGGTTGGTGTCTTTACGTAAAAAAAATACATTGCGTCGACACCTTCTTAGCTTTTGACTTCTTTTTGTGGCCGAAAAGGTTTTCAGAAGTCGCCTGTGTGCCAAGGGCTAATGACAGTAACGTTTCAAGAAAACATTACTTTAAAAAAATTAGTTACTTTTAATAAAAAAAAAGTAACTAACTCTTCAAGAAAACATCTTCAGTTACAGTTACTTTAAAACAGTAACTCACGTTCAACATTTAGTATTTTTCCTCTTAATGCAAGAACAGCTTGTGTTTTTCGATTTCTTCAACTCTTCAAGAAAACATCTACAGTTACAGTTACTTTAAAAAAAGTAACTCTTCAAGAAAACGTCTACAGTTACTTTAAAAAATATTTCAGTTACTTTTAAAAAAGTAACTATTCAAGAAAACATTTATATTTAGTTACTTTAAAAAGTTAGTTAGTTTAAAAAAATGTTACTTTGTCAGAAACAGCCAAAGTTTAGTTACTTTTACAATAAAGTAGCTATTTATTTATGAAACAGATTAAGTTACAGTTACTTTTAACACAACATGAAGCATCTAAAGTTAATTTAAAAAAATTAGCAACTACTTTCTTAAAAAAAAAACAATAAAAGTTACAGTTACTTTAAATAGACTGTACCTGTAAGAAGTGAAAGTTATATAAAAACAGCAACTGTAACTCATCTGGAAAGCAGTGTGAAGTCAGTTATTTTCCGGGGAAAAACCATTGATGACTGATGTTCTCTTTATTTTTCTTCTTCTCCCTTTTCGTGTTCCGCCCTGGAAATACAAAAGAGAACGCGAACATGAACATGAGAGGCGTTTTTCTACACGTGCTGGCCGACGCCTTAGGTTCGGTGATTGTCGTTTGTAGCGCCCTCGTCATCTGGTTGACGCAGTGGAAATATAAGTTTTACGTCGATCCCGTTCTCAGGTTCAGTGCTTTTACACTTTTATCTCGTTACGCACACTTTCAAATTTCCTGTTACTGCTCTTTGGAAAAGTCGGAATAACCGGAGATCTTTTTCGTAACTTGTGTTTTTGTTGTCGTTTACAGTATTATAATGGTTGCTCTTATTATGCGTTCCACTTATCCTTTACGTAAGTTACGAACTGTTTTTTTTTATTTACTCGTTACTGATCGTAACGTTTTTCGTCGACAGTTGTCGAATCGGCGCTAATTTTATTACAAACTGTTCCGACGCATATTAAAGTGGACGCAATACAAAAGAAACTTTTAACTCAGGTTAGAAACACAAGACGATGAATTGTCTTTCTCGCAGAAACCGTCGTAATTTGAGTTGTTGTTATTGTAGATTGATGGCATTTTGGCCGTACACGAGTTTCACGTGTGGCAGTTAGCCGGAGATCGGATCATCGCATCGGCTCATATACGATGCCGTAATCTTGCGGATTATATGAGAATAGCCGAAAAGGTTAAAGAGTTTTTTCATAATGAAGGAATTCACTCGACAACGATTCAACCGGAATTCGTCGAGATAAACGAAGTAAATCGGATTTGAATTGTTTTTTTAAACGTTTATTTTGCTTTTATTTGATTTAGTAATTTTATTTTTTAAAAAAGGTGAATCGTGAGAATGTGGACGATGCACATTGTGTTCTCGACTGCCCTTCGGACAAAAAGTGTGCCGCAAGTACGTGTTGCGGAATAAAGAAGGAATCGCCAAATCTGACGAGTCCTTTGCACGATACTTGTCGACAGAGAACGAATGTCGGTTCGGGCGATGCGTTTGAATTCGACGGCGATCTCTTACGTCACGATTTACCCGACGTCATGGAATCGGGAAATCTTCAGATGTCTAATAATCGTGACGTGTGATGATAATCGTAATTCGTAACAGTTCCTTTTTTTTAAAATGTTATTCTTTTGTTTTTGTTTCTATATTTTTTTGTGATCATTTAAAAAAGTAGATCTCATGTTTTCAGAAATTCATTTTTGTTTTCTTTTCTTTCTCTCGTCTAGTCCACCATTTGAACTTCCTTTTTTTTTAATTTTCTTTGCTTTTTACTCTCATTTATAAAACAGCAAGATAATTTTTGTTTCTTCTGCAGTTTTCAGTTTCTTTTTGGCCGGACTCGCTGACGAGCGACTTTTAGCCGTCATAATGGACTGCGAGAGTGATCGGTGTGTGGTCGAAACCGACCAGTAGAGTTGACTGCCTACAGTTGAGAAGGGGAGCTAATAATAGAAATTAAATCGAAATCGGTTCGATATATTTAGAAAATATTGATATTTCATACGAGATCGAAAATCGATCTATTGGCCATTTAGACATTTTGGAAAGTTTTCTGAAATTTCGGTATTTGTTAAAAAATATTGTCTGATATATAACAAACATCGAAATATCGCTAGATCGTAGATTTTGCTAGCCTTAGCGCTCAATTTAATTGAATGAACTACAGAAAGTGGCCATATAGAGTCGATTTGGCTAGTTTGTTGCGGCCACAGTTCGACAGCTTTTTTGCAGTCCACCTTGACAACTAAAAGTCGTTCAGTTGTGGAATGCGCTGAGGTTTCCAATGAATTTTTTTTAAAAAAGGAATTTGAAATCATTAGACGTGTTGAGTTTCTAAACGCTTTTGAAACGGATTGAGGAGCTCGATATGTATGAGGCGCCTTTCAGGTCAAATTTTTTTATCCTCGGCAGTTTTTTTTTTCTCCATCCTTAGCTCTTAAATTTCTTAAACGTTTTGCTAGCCGGCTAAACACTCTTGCATGCAAGTGCTGAAACCATGGTCTCGTTTCTAACAGTAAAAGCCGTCTTCAGATTGCTTGTTTGAACAATAATTGAAATTGCGATCGCTTCTTGAATGGTTTGTTGTGTAATTATGTTAAATAGAAAAAAAGGCAGTAATAACAAAATTATGCAAGAAACGATTTCTTTGAAACTGTTGAGAATATTGGGTATCTTTGATTTTCTATTATAGAAAATGACACAATTCTAGATTATTGATCAAAGCCACTGACGTCACGATGAGACGACTGTAAATTAAGAAATCATCATCATCACAAAGAAAACAAGTAGAATTTAAAATCATTAGTTCACTTTCTGGTGTTTTTTTTCTTCTTCTAATTGTTTTTTTTTTTAATGATGTGTTGTTGGTTAAAATTACTTTTTACTTTCTTTAGTTGAAATTATTTTTAAGGTTATTTTAAGCTTAAATTATGTAATTTAAAACATTATTTAGAAATCGAAAGAGAAACCGTATTTAAATTGAGAGAAAAGAATCTTTTATTTTAAAGAAAAAGCTTTTTAATTAGGGGTTTTGTGGATTATAATTCTTTCTTTTGTTGAACTATCATTTCCTCCTCCTCCATATTTTATCATTATTATATTTATAAGGAAAATCACATTGTATTTATATATAATTTCAGTGTGGTTTTTCTAATTCTTCTGAACTTATTTTTTTCTTTCATGGAATCTCTTTTAGAACAGGAAAAAGTGGTTTAAATAATAAAAAAACATTATGATCTGTTTCCACTGAATAAAAATAGGACGTAAGATGATTGTTGAACAGGTGATTTTTTTTAAAAAAAAATGAATTAGGCATTTTTTTTCACTTGACAAAATAAGGGCGAAAATGCGTTTTATTGTCGTATTCTAAAACCTTACTTAAAATGAAGCTAAACTTAAAATAAGACTTTGGCAACATTTTTTTTATAGCGAATCCTATGGAGAATTTTTAACTGTTACTTTAATTAAGCTTTGCTTTGTCTCGTAAGTAACGTTTTAGAATATGGCCGTTAAACTGGAAATAACTACAAGTTATTGCCCAAAAATAGGTTCAAAGTAAAGTAAATTTCAATTTTTTTTTTTACTTTGTTTTTGACTTGTGAGGGTCATTTCTGGGGACCATTTTTAGATTTCACATTGTTTTGATGAATTTCATTTAAATAGCTTTTATTATTCATGATTTCAGGTAATTTAATGCATTTAATTATGAGTGTAGATTTAATTGTAGCTTTACCTAAAAAAAACATCATTTTAATGTAAATATTGATGAGAAATGGCAATTTATATTGTAATTAAAGTGGTAGGGCGATAGGGGTTTTCTCACTTCAATTGACCTAACATAAAGCAAACCATTGTATTGAATAGGTTGGGGCCACGTTTGTACTTCCAAATCGAATTCCTTTTCTCATTATATTGTGCTAATAATTGGAAAAATACATTAGCTCATTTATTTCACCATAGCAAACTGCCATTTTTTCCAGTTGAAATTTTTACACTTTAAGAATTTTTGTCAAGTGGAAACCTGAAGCCTGAGGTTTTTTATTTCATTTTTTTTTAAAAAAAATTGACCTGATGAAAAATTAATTTCACCTCCTTGTTTTTTTATCCAGTTGAAACGGGATTATTCTCTACCGGGGATACTAATTAGGATTACTAATTTTCTTGCTGTAGGAATGGAAAATTTTCATAAAAATCATTTTCTCTCTCTAAAAGTATTTCATCAAGTTTTTTTTTTTAAAAATTGAATTTAAAACATGAAAGAGAAATTTTTTTATGATTAATTCACAGAATTATGGCGAGCAAAATCGTGTTGCATTTAGTAATTAATAATTAATTATTATTGATGAATATTAATGAATTTTCTTGGATAAAAATAGTATTTTTTTAAGTTTTAATGTAATTTTCTTTCTTTGTTTGCATATTCAATGAATAGTTTTGTTATTTTACTGAACTTTTACAAGATGCAAAATAAGTAAGTTTTTAAGTAAAACTTATTTGCAGTAAACAAATTAAATTAAATGATTAAAATGGATTTTCTTTTTGAATGTTTTCGAATTTTTTTATTATACTTTATATACAGTATTTTCTAATTTTTATATTTAGGTTTAATTTGAAAAGGAAACTTAACACTTCGAACTCTCTGAACAGATTCGCAACCTAGAAATCTTTAACAGAGTTGTTTTTCTGTGTTGGAACCCTATTCAGAGAGTTCAAGTTACAAGTTTTTTTTATTATTGTAAACGTTTTTATTTTTTTTATTTCAGGATTTAGGTTCATATTTAAACTAGAAAAATTTATGAACTACCCCAAAACAAAATTTGTTTTGTTAATTTTTCTCTGTAATATGTTTATTTTGAAAGATATCAACAGGATAATATACTATTAAATGATTCAGCTACTTTTCTAGTTTTTAATAACACCCGTTTCTTTTTTTTTTAGTTTTACTGCTGAAATGACTGTTCGAAAATGAGCTATTCAGAAAACAACTTAAATTGCATTTTTTTTTTAGATATTGGAACTAATGAGCTTCCGTACGGCGCGAAATATTAGCAGCTAATTTTAAAATAAATTTGGTGAGGTGGCGGCTAGTTTTAGAAAACTTTCGGCGGCGGCTGATTTTTTTTTTTTTTAGGTAGTTTGCGGCGGCGAATGTGGTGCTGTTATATTTCACGATTTTTTTGGTCGAAAAAAATCGTATTTCATCTGTTTTCTCGTCATTTTACGATATTATTAATGTAATGGAAGGTATGTTTAGCATCGGCTATGATTTTACGTTTCGTTTGAATCGAAAGTTATTGTTTTTTATCCGTGAAAACGTATTTTCAGCATCGTCACAATGCTCTGTTTTAATTCAATGAAATTTTTTATTATTTTCTGTTTCTTTCTAGATTTAAAATCGTGGTGGGAAGTTCCTAGTATTGCTCATTTCTGCTCACTTTTTAGAGCTGCGTTCAATTTACTGGATTTTGACATTGAAGTACGTCGCGATTTGATGTTGTTTGAAATTATGGCCGTTTTTCATCTCGAATTTGGTCATTTCTTTAAACGTTTTTAACCGTTTGTATCGCAAATTTGAGCAATTATGTCAAGTTTGAACTGTTTATGTCACAAATTTGCTCGTTTCTATCAATTTTCAACCGTTTCTGGATCAAGTTTGAGCATTTCTGTGTTAAATTTGACTTTTTTTTTCTGAAATTAAGCCAATTGCAATCACGTTTTGACAGTTTATGTTTCAATTTTGTATAATTCTTTTTCAAATATATCCAATTCTATCGCGTATTAACCGTTTATGTCTCGATTTTGACCGGTTCTGGCCAATTTGGACGGTTTCTGTGGCAAACTTGTGCATTTCTGTGTCATTTTGCTTTTTTTATGTTAAATTTTACCATATCTTTTTGAATTTAGTCTATTTATATTACGTTTTGTGAGTTTGTTATAATTTGATGTATTTTCTTTCGAATAAGACCATATCTTTTGCACATTTACCCCTTTCTAGTAATAATTTGACCTTTTCGTTCATTTTTTATCTGTCGTTTCTTGTTTTAAGGAATTAGAAGAAGGCTTAGTGACAAACGGACAAGATAACGACAACTATTTGATCAAACATTTGATTCTGAGTCTACTTCAAGGCTATTTTCAACGTCCTGATGTCATGTAATAACGTTAACTGTCATAATGTAACTTAGAAAGATTCAGGATTTTGACAATTTAAGCTCTTTTTTTCTTAACAGAAACGACGATAATCGAGAGAAATATTTAGCCGAGTTGATTGGAAAGCGATGGGCAGAAGAAAAGAAGGATTTCAACGTCTTAAAAGGTCGAAACTTCGCTTCGTTGTCTCTCAGAAGCAAAGTAGAGATTCTTTATTCGTTATGCGATTATCGGCTCGATGCTGCGGACGTTATGGACGTTCTAAAGGTTAAAAAGAAGTTTTAAGAAAAACCTTTTGTTTAAAAAATGAAGTGATTTTGACTTTGAAATCGGTTTTTTTCGGGCAGAACTTGGAATCAGATAGTCTTAGAGTGGAACCTCTCGGTAAAGACGATACGGGAGCGACTTATTGGTACTTTTATGGAACTAGATTGTACAAAGAGGAAAGTCCTTCAACGTTGAGGCAACAACGGAAGCGACACAGGTCTGGAGATCATTAATTACGGAAGAGAACAACGCCTGAATCTTAAAATAACCGATTCAATTTACAGAGAAAGAGAGAAACTGAAGAAAGAAAATCAGAAAAAAAAGCGAAAGAAGGAAAGGAGACGAATGAAACGGATTAAGAAAGACAAAACGTCATCAAAAGAGGATTTGTGCAGGTACATTTTTCGAATGTTTCGATGTATAAATAATTTTGCTAAAAGAGGAGAGTATTTTTTATGGTTTAGGGCCTTTTAGTTATTTTGAGAAAGAAAAAGCTCAACGTCAAACTTTTGAATGTTCTTCTTTTCTTGTTTCTCTAATGATTCAGTGATTCGGAGATTGAAATGGAATCCGATTACGTCTCTAAGACCGGTTGGAGCGTTGTCTGTTCGTCCGAGAGCGATTGGAAGCAACTGGCCGAGAAGTTCAGTAAAAGCGAGAAAGGAAACGAGCGTGAGCTTCATAGACGTCTGATCGATGATTTCATTCCCGAAATCGGACGTATCATTCAGGATAGGGTGACTTTATCCGCAATATGTACAAATAATTTTGTAGCCTGAAAAATGTGTTAAATTCTTGTTAAATTCCAATTCTTTCTCAAGGAACGTAATACGAGAAAGCGACTCGTGGAATTGGCTCCACGTCGCATCTCGCATCGGATCGAAAAGATACGAGAACAGGAAAGAGAGTACGAAGTCGTTAAGGTCGAAACGGAACAGAGACGAAAACAAGAGGCCGAGCTGCATCGTCAACGGCAGGAAGAAATAAGAAAACGACGTGAGGCCAAAGAACGACAGGAGCGTCTTCTGGAGAGAATGAATGCAAAAGAAGGTGTTTTTATGCTGAATAATCAAGAGATCCATTTTGTTATTATTTCTCATTTGCATATTTTGCGTATTTGGCTGCTCTTAAAACCACAACGAAACTTGTTTGTTTTTTCTTTGTATATCAGAACGTGCGAGACGAGCTCGGTTACGACAGGACAAAGGGATCTGCCCAGACAGTTGTTCGTCTTCGTCTTCGATCGACGTCGTAGGTGTTACAACTACGACGAGGAAGAAGTCGAGAAACTCTTTTACGTTAGTGTTTCTTTGTTTACATTAACAACGAATTTTGACTATTGTTTATTTTCGTTTAGGTTCGTAGAAACGGAAGAAGATCTTAGTACTGGAATGTACAAAGGTAACACTTTAAAAAGTGTATTGCCACGTTTATAGTCGGCATTTTACGTTTGCTTCTTTTCTGATCTGCGTACAATTTTAATGCAACTTCTAAAAGACATTGGTGTGAAATACCAATTAGAAACGTACCTTAAGTGATTCTTTTATGAGTTTGAACCCATAAAAGACTAGTTTAGAGGCTATAAAATCTTGAACTTAATTATTTTCATGTTATCTATAGCCTCTAAGGTGTTTTTTAAGGTTTAAAAAAAGCAGGATTTTTGTTTTCTTATTCCTTTAAATGTTTTTTTTTAAGTGTTCGAAACGATTCAAGGACATCGTGACGCGTGGCCATTTTTGGAGCCTGTCGATCAAAATTACGCTCCGAATTACTACGATGTCGTTAAGGTTTGTATTCGAAATTGCGTCTCTAGTGTGAACTCGCCACAAATTCTTGTTACTGTTGTGTTTCAGAAGCAAAATTAAGAGAAACTTTAAATTGTTTTTTTTTTAGAAACTAGAACGGTTGCTCATATTATGTTAAGGGGATTTTCATGTTGATATCTTTCAAATTAAAACTTTTATGTGAGTTTGAAAATGACGCAACTTGAATCAGTTGATATTTTGTTTAAATTTTTGTCTATGGAAAGTTTATTTTAAAAGGTATGAATATGAAAATATTATATTAAGTGATTCAGCTACCGTTCTAGTTTCTAATACACTTTCGATTTCTCTTTTATGTGCTGCTTTCTGAAACGCAAAATAAACAGAGTTCGAAAAACAGCTGTTTCGTAAAATATCTTAATTTATTACAAAATTGCAAAATTTATTACAAAATTGCCAAATTTATTACAAAATGAATGAGAAAATCACAAAATGTATTAAAAAATTAAAAAGTTACAAAGTTTATTACAAAATTACAGAATAAATTACAAATTGTATTACAAAATTAATCACAACGTGAATTACAAAATTAATTACAACGT
Source organism: Brachycybe producta (assembly GCA_036925085.1). Taxonomy (NCBI): domain Eukaryota; kingdom Metazoa; phylum Arthropoda; class Diplopoda; order Playtdesmida; family Andrognathidae; genus Brachycybe; species Brachycybe producta. The sequence continues at coordinate 3,446,836 of JAUPFP010000003.1, forward strand.
GAATTACAAAATTAATTACAAATTTTAGTGTGGTAAAATAATCCACATATCAGCAAAATTGTAGTATCTGTCGAGTCTTATTACTAAAATGTTTCACAAGAATAGAGCTAGCAGAGTGATTTTATTGGTTTTTATTACTAATTTTGCATTTAATGAATCATCAGCGGCCGATGGATATGTCGGCCATCGAGAAGAAGCTTCACCACAGTCATTACAGTACGAAAGAGGAGTTCGTAGCGGACGTTAACCTTATGTTTGATAACTGTCTCAAGTACAACGGTCCGAATAACGGTAAATAAAAAAAGTTCTTTCACGTCCGAATTTTCGAAGCAATTTCAAGAAGAATGTGAAAGTATGTTACAAACTACAAAAGCAAACGACTTGAATAATAAGTTTTTTCATCATTGATATTGTTCAAAATAAACGTTTAATGACCTCGTTCATTTACTATTATAGTTACTAACGAATATTCAATTTTATCTTGAAGTTGCTTTTCTAAAATAGTGAAGAGTGTAAAGTTTGTAGAAGAGTAAAACCACATTTGTTGTTTCGTTTACGTTAGAATATACGACGATGGCTCAGACGCTGAAAGGAGTTTTTTCGAAAGCGATGAAGAGGTTTTTTGACGATTACGAAGAAGATTACGATTCGTCCTCTTCTGCTTCCTCGTCTGAGGAACAGAAGAGTTCAGCGAAGTGGATTACGAAGACGAAAGATCCAAATCCGACACCCAAATGTGTCAAACCACCGAATGTGGTTAAGAAGAACTACAATGGGTCCTTACGAGCTTTTTTGGCGAAAGGAAATGTTAGTTTTCGTTTCTTTTTAACGCTCGAGTCATTTTTACGACACATCTGCAAAATTACAAATGAAAGAGAAAAAAAATAGAATAACGTTGAGAAGAAATTGAAAGTAGTTTAGAAACTAGAAGAGTAATACGACTGATATCGTTAAAAATAAACGTTTTGTGAACTACAATTGGAAAAAAGTCGTCTGCAAGCATAGAAAGCTTAAAATTATCTATTAATTTGAACTTTTTATGAATTCAAAAACGACCCAACGTTCAGCAGACGATTATTTTTTAATTTTTGTCTATAAAATGTTTATTTTAAAAACTTTCGCTTTCAATTCCTTTGTAATTTTGCTTCTGAAAAGCAAAATAAACAAAGAGATTTAAATGAATCTAATTTCTTTTTTGATCCTGTTTTATTTTGTATTTCTAGGAATCTTTGAGGAAAACATCTCCGACAAAAATAAACTCCATGTTAGGTTTAGTGAAACCGAAGACTCAATTATGCGATAACAAGCCACAAATTTCTTTCGTGAGACAAACAGAGAACAACAACGTTTGCGCTCAACTTAACGGTCGATTAGCTGCGATATCTGCGACCAAAACTAATGTCACTGTCGCAGAACCATTCAAAGTTGTTGTCTGTAAACCGACAGACTTTATAAACAAAGTAACTGTCGCTTATTCCGATCGTAAGAACGGAAGTGAATGTGTTACGGTGTCGAGTGCTGCGGTTAATGCAAAACCTTCAACCGTTAAAACATCGATCGGTTATCACAGATTACCCGTTAGTGTCATAACGGCTACTGCGATACGAGCTAAAACGGCTGTAGCTAGAACGTTTACGACGATAAAGTCGCCTCCTAATGCAAAATCACTGCTTAAACCTTCGATTACAAGTAATTCGGTCGTTGAGACTGAAACAAATACCAAAGAAACGGAGATTTTTGATGTAAAAGTCGAAAATGATTGCGTTAACGAAGTGGTGATACCGGAAAAGGTTTCGGTGGCCTCGGGAACTGACGATGCTTTCATTTCGAATTCCATCGAATCGAGGGACTCTTCGTCTGAAATGGATGCGACGTCCGATGAAGGTTTATCGAACTCTGAAACGGCAGCTTGCGAATCGGATTCTCTGATTATCGGTTGTGAGGAAACCGATTCGCAAGTTACCGTTTACGAAGAGGAGGAACCTTGTGACTCCGACTGTGTACCAGAAAGTGACGAAACGACTTCTCAAATGAATATTTATAGTGATAACTGTGTGGCCGATAGCGAGATCGAGACTGAAACGCACACGGATATTGGTCACGCGTCTTCGTACGTGCTTCAAAATGGTGTCGTGTCGGAACATTCGCAAAGTTACATCACGATAGATGAATCTGTGTCGAAATCGTCTTCTTCGATGACGATGAGTGCCGATTCGCTCTCGCAACAGACTTACGTGGTAATGAATACGAATGTTCCGCAAGTGAACGCGGGTCAGTACGCGCAGTTACGGCTGCCGGTCAGCACGATGTTGCAGACCGCAGTTCATTCCGAGGCCGCGTTTCAGAGTCAAACGTCGATGGTGGCCACTTCGGGAGGGAATTTATTTCTCGCTCCTGGCATTCAGACTGTGCAACTTATTCAGCAGCCGATACAATTTAGCACTTATCAAATGCAGCCTCAGGCGATCGATACGACGTTGTATCGACAGTTTACGCCTTTGCAACAGGAGCAATTGGTCGTAAATCCGCACACGACGACTCTCGTTTCGCAGATTCCACAACACGTAAGTGCTGAGGGAACTCGATCGTAATTGAGTAAGGCTAAATTGTTTTAGAAGATCGAAAATAAACCCAAGCAAAAATAAGTTGTTCTTTTTATAAGTTGTACAGTTTATTACATTTCTGAAGCAATTAGTAGCTACAGTCATCAGAAAAAATGAAAACGATTTCGTTTAAGAAATTTTTTTTGTAAAAGAAACAAGTGAAATTATGCAAATTTCTAATGATTATGCAATAATTTTGGAATTTGTAGGGATTTTATGGCAAACTTTTGTTTGCAACCTAATTGTTTTTTGAGCTCTTTGTATAATTTTATTTTGAATTAATGTAGATGGGACCGAAAATGTTACCGAGTCAACCGGCCACCATTTTGCAGGTCTATCCGAATGTGTTGAATGCTCCCGTGCAGACACACATAGGCCAGTATTACGGAGGTTTGTCTTTTTTATTTAGTCGTATTGTTATCTTGGCCAGTGTGTACAAGAATAGCTTAAATTTTACATTGGAAAATGTTATGGCATTTGTTGATGATGCATTTCTAATGCAGTTTCAGGACTAAATTGTCCCTCTGCCATAAGCCGTTTGGGCTGAATTCAATTCGAAGTCAAATTTAAAAAAAAAAAACGGAAAGTAACTTGAGGTAACTTTTGAAGTGCATGTAGTTACTGTGAATTCTTGAAATAATTGTCAACTTCTTCAAGTAACTGGGAACTTTATTCAGTAACTGTTAACTTCTTGAAGTAACTGTCAACGTCTTGAAGTAACTGTTAACTTCTTGAAGTAACTGTTAACTTCTTGAAGTAACTGTTAACTTCTTGAAGTAACTGTCAACTTCTTGAAGTAACTGTCAACTTTGTGAAGTAACTGTCAACTTCTTGATGTAACTGTCAGCTTCTTGAAGTAACTGTCAACTTCTTGAAGTAACTGTCAACTTCTTGAAGTAACTGTCAACTTCTTGAAATAACTGTCAACTTCTTGATGTAACTGTCAGCTTCTTGAAGTAACTGTCAACTTCTTGAAATAACTGTCAACTTCTTGAAGTAACTGTCAACTTCTTGAAGTAACTGTCAACTTTTTGATGTAACTGTCAACTTCTTGAAATTACTGTTAACTTCTTGAAGTAACTGTCAACTTCTAAAAGTAACCAACTACTAGAAGTCTGTACTAGAAGCCTGTCAACGTTTTGAAGTTACCTTATGAGTAGTTACAATTAGTTATGAACGTATGACTTACTTGAAATTTAACTCGAGGATTCGAATGGCCCATCCCTAATTATTTCTATAACTGACTACGTTTTGTTTAAAAAAAAATCGTTAATCATATTCTTGTATTTTTTTTTCCAGCTTTACAGAGACCGACGTAATAATTTGATGGAAGTTTTAAAATTATAAGCTGTGATAGTATTTAATCTCGTTAAGTGGATTTCCACCTCCTCCTTGTCCTTCTTTCTCCTCCTCCTCCTTTTGTTTTTCAAATTGCCTAATTTATTTGGTGCTAATCTGACCATTAAAATCCACCTCAGGGAAAAATCAAAGAAACTTAAAAGAAGTTTCCAAATTTTTGTTTTGTCTCTCATTAGATAAAATAATGTTAGCTAATTATTATTGTAAAATGTTTTGTGCGTCATTTTTTTTATTGCCGATCATGTTGTTTCTCGTAATTGTGTAATTTAATTGTTTTCCTTTTCGGGAAGGGGGGGGGGGGGCACGTTTATTAATTTAATTATTTAAAGAATTAATTGACTCCGATTTATAATTTATTTCAAATAGCAGTTATCGGAATATTTTACGTTGTATAAATTTTGTAGTTGAACTAAATTACAAATCATGAGGAAATAATTTAATTCATATGTTTAAAAATTGCCTCAATTTCTTTACTAAATTTTCTTTTAAAAATCAGAATGGAGCAAAGTTCGAAGGTTGACGGGGGGGGGGGGGGGGGAAAGACATTGTCAATTTTGGCAGTTCGGAAGTTGCTCAAATGGCTCTGGCAACGAAATGGCCTCGTTACCTGAAAAAAACAAAATAAGTATTACACACAAATGTTCCAGAAGAATTGGGATTTAGCTAGCAAAATGGAGCTTTTTGAGGTCATTGATCTTTAATGTGGTTCAAGGAAATTAACATAATTCAAAATTGTGTAAAATATAAAAACCCCTTCAAATAGTGCAACCTTAAAACGTAGCAACAACGTTCCAAGAATCGATTACAACTTTAATTATTGTTCAAAATACAGTTTTTCAGGAGAAACATTATGAAAAAAAAAAATTCTAAAGTGTTTTAGAAACTAGAATAGTTGGCGATAATGCTAAAGGTTTTTTCATGATTGATATCTTTCAAAATAAACCGTTTTATGACACTTTGAAAAAAAAGGCCGAAAAATAGTTTTTCAATGAAATGTCAATAGAAAACCCCTGAAAACGAGTCATTTTTCAAACTGAACTATAAAATTGTTTATTTTTTAAGATATTGCCATGAAAAAACTTTTAGCATCATCTTATACCATTCTAGTTTTGAAAAAAATTTGAATTTTTTCATAATGTTGTTTCTAAAAAACGTTCGCTTGACGTCCCGTCCAAATGTTACAAAAACGTCTATGGAGCTCAGCATTAGCCACTGCAGTGGCTCCACGCATCTGGAGGTCCACGAAAACAAAATAAGTATCTATTCAGCCACCTTAAGACTGCAAATATTGCAGCACGTGTGCATGCAGAAATTTACATTTTTGTAAATATTTTCTTTTAGTCAAAGATAAATATAGAGAAATCAACAAAGAGTTTTTTGTGCTATAGCTGAGTGTGGCCAATAGATGGCGCAAACTAGTTAGTGCTTCAGTTATAATAGGGTTCAATGAACTTACAAAAAAAAAAATAGATGGCATTTTAAGGAAGATTGTCTTCCTTCTTGCTTTGAAAAGCAGACGATTCTTAACTCACTTTTGGCGTTTTTTTTTCTAACATGGAAGAGTTGCTTTAACTTTACAATGTTATTTTTAGTGATAAATTCAGACAAAAATTTGTAATTTTAAATGTATTTTTTTTATTGAATTTCATTAAGTATTTAAAACAGAAAAAAAAAACCGTTTACAAAAAGCTAATATTTACAACTTCCATAATATATATTTTTTAAAAAAATCACATTCCTTTTTCAATAAAATAAAGAGACTTCACAAAACAACCCCCCCCCCCCCCCCCCCCCCCCCCCCTCAAACAAAGTGATATTACAATTTTTACGAAATGACAAACGTTTCATTTTAGTTTCATATAAAAGCTTTAAAAAAAAAAAAACTTTAAAACTCTTCAAAAGTTTGTCGTCGATTAAAAAAACCCTTCGTTTTGCGTTCACAGCTGTAATAATTTTGGAGGAATGTTTTTCTTAAATCGGTAAAGTCAAAGGAGGCAAAATGTCGGCCACACACAAATACCTGTTAGAAAAATAAGAGAAAAAAAAAGTTACGAGAGACGCTTTTTCGATTTTTAAGATTTCTCGAGAAAGAACGAACTTAGTCGATCTGTATTTCTCTCTTATGGCTTGTTGAGGATATTTCGAAGCATTGCAGTAACTTTTGTACAAAAGCGAAATACATTCACTGAAGTCCTCCATTACGTATCCAGATTCCTCAATCAGGTTTTCGTTCTGAAAAGAACAATTTTAAAGGCATTTTTCGAGTTCAAAACGTTTTGATAATAACTTCTTCGAAGCAAAATTTAGTCACAATTTAGTCTTTCAGATATAAAATGAAGAGAAACTTTCAGTGTTTTAGAAACTAGAAGTGTAGCTCAATCACTTAAAAGGTACTTTCATGTAATCTTTCAAAATAAGCTTTTTATAGACAAAAATTAAAAAAAAAACAAAGCTTATTTTGAAAGGTAACATGAAAGTGATTGAGCTACCCTTCTAGTTTCTAAAGCACTTTCTAGTTTTATCTTAATTTTACTCGTGAAAGACAAAATTAATCAAGTTTCTCCGTGTGTTTTTCTTTGCAATTCTTTTTTTTTTCTTCTTGCGTTTCCTCATCCGTTATTTTATTTACGATTTTCCAAATTACCCAGGGTTCCATCTCGAGTGTGTGACAAGCGATACAGATCGCAGATCCGGCCAAAACACTCGGTAGAAACCGTAGAAACGGATCGGCTTCCAAAAGGGTGAGTTCCGTCAAATACTATAGAAAAGACAAAAAACATCGAGAAACAATTTTAAAAAAAACTCAATCCTTGTTTTTGTCGCCGCCGTTTTTTTTTTTTTCTTCTTCACGAGTCGCGCCACCGACCATAGCGAGATTTTTGCATTGGTTCATCAATCGACCAACGTGACTGTAACGACGGAGGAAATAATGGACGGTCGGAACGGCCAAATCAAACGTCAGAACGCGAAGAATCACTTGCTCCATTCGAAGAACCTAAAAAGAAGTGACGTTTGGAGTATTTCGTAAAAAAACATCCGTAGAATTTCGTTTAAAACCTGTTTCTTTGTGTAAGTCTCGTCTGTGATGTAAACAAACTCGTCAATTTCCGGTGGGTAAATCTCTTCGAACTTACTGAAATTAATAAGCGGAGAGGAAAAATCATTTTTTAACACAAACTAAAATAAAATCGAGCTCTTACGCTGCAACCAACATGCTCGCAGTTCCGACCAACTGCAATTTACTTCTGAGAACAGACATCGAGGAGAGAAACCGATCGATGTAAGCGACAGCCAAAAAAAGTGTTTCCGGTTGTAACTTGTATTCTTCAGAAACCTCGACCAACCAATCAACCAAAATCGATCTCATTCCGTGCGTAATATCTGGCTGCTTCTTCATGTACGTCACTTTTGGACGACGTTCGCATTCGGCTTCTTTTAGGTAAGTGTAAATTTCTCGTGCGTATTCCTGATCATCTTCTTCTACCTCCTGCTCCTTTTCTTCCACTTCCGAAACTTTTAAAATGTCCGAACCGCTCGAAATATCAAGGACCATAGGCGATTCTACATAAAAAATATCAGAAAACAAAAGTTTCGATCAATAAAAGCCCTTTGTGACGTCATAGGAGTTACTTAACCCCCTTGAAAACCTTTAAGGTTGTCCTTGTTGAGGTCAAGAGTCATCAATGGCTTTCTAACTCCTTCAGGATCAACATTTGGAACCTTTTTCTTCGTTTCGCGAGACGCCTCATCTTCGTGTACGACGAATGGAACCTTTACGGCCCTTTGCTGATTATCAAAGGGCTTTGATATCTGTGTAAAATTAAAACACCCCCCCACCCAAAAAAACAATTACCAATTAGAGGTCAAAGGTCAAGGATGTTAGGCGTTTTATACGGTCTGATCTCTGTTTTCTTTATCTTTCAACGCGTTTCGATTCAAACTCGTCAATGGAACTCTCGTTTTGGTCAAAGGGCCGAATGTACGAGGCCCTTTCGTCACATTAAGACCTTTGTTGGCTAAAGAATCGTTAAAAACGGCCATATTTCGATTCTCAATGTCGTTTACGGCGTCGTTTTTCTTAATGCGAGCTGCCATTTTGTGTCTTTTTCTTCTTCTTTCCTTTGAAGTCTATGGAGATCCTTAATCTTATCTGTTGATATCAATGAAAGTAATTGTAATTAATGTATTTCAATCAAAGAAATCTTCCCATTCGGAAAAATCCGATACAATTTACGACTGTTAACGATGAAATGAGCTCCGTTGCAATTTAAATTTAGTCTTCGTTTAAGATTTAACCAATCAGTGACTTAGATATTTTACGTGACGTCACTGAAATTTACAACTAACCAATCAGAATTAAATAAGTTGTTTGTGTCGTCACCGGATGCGGTATGTTACCAATCGTTAATGAGAGTGTTTCTTGTGTTTAATGAAGAATGGAATTCTTTTTAAAATTTAAATTTAGTTTCCGTTTATTTTTCAACCAATTAATGGTCGAGACTGTATGGGTGACGTCATTACGATCAAAACAAACCAATAATAAGTGAGATATTTCTTTTGGTCGTCACAATATAACGGCTAAACCAATTAAAGATATGAATTTTCTTTGTGCTGGCTGCAGCTGTTGCGGATAGCCAATCATAAACAATAACGTAACAGACAAAGACATTCATATGTTTGCATTTACTGTATCGTTGTATGGATCTGTATGACGTCATACAGATGCTTGCGGATGATTGTGTTTACTTTTGTGTTTCAGAGCTAACTTGGAGCTATAATTGATTGATGTTATTCAATTGTTAATTTTTTTATCTGATAAATCCATCGGGTCTCGTTCATATCGTCCCGGGTAAGTTTGTTGTATTTTCCTTGTTTTCTTTTATTTTTAATGCGATTTTAAGTTATTTTTTATTGAAAACGAAGCTTTAATGTATATATTATACATGATTTTAAATTAAAAGCGTTATTATAAGTTGTTTTAAGCTTTAAAATTGCTCTAAAAGCTGTTTAAACGTTCATTGTACGGGATAACAAGGAAAGCGGACACTCAAGACTTAGGTTTATGTCTCGGCAGTTAGATGGCGCAACAATCGGTTGGTTTTGTGCTGTGTTTTCAATCGTTTATACGACTGCTTCGCCACCTACCAGTTGAATTTTATAATTAATATCATTGATGAGTGTCCGTTATTTCATAATAGAATGACTAAGGAAGTTTTTCATTCATTTTTATCATATTTTAATTGTTTTTAATTTAGATTTGACAGCAAATATGGACGAAATATACAAAGGAATTTTATTATCCGATCACGGAGATGTCTTAAAAAGAACATTAATCGAAAAATGCATTCTTCCCGCATCGGAAACGATCGAAGAGGAGAACGGAAAATCGTTGACTTGTCACGGCATCTTTCGTATTGCTCTGGAAACGATCGGAAAATCGACTTGTCGTTATCATCAGGAGTTAAGTCGTACCGTTTACGAGACTTGGTCACAACGACATGCGAAACATCTCGTCGGTTTCTTAACAGCAGAACTTTTGAAGGAGATTCTTACCGATCCGAATTACGTAAACAAACATCTGATCGTTGAGTTAATCTCTTTCACAGTGAACCTTACGGATGTCGGTGATGTGAACTATCTAAGGACGGTCGTTATGGACGAAGCCGTGAATCTACTCGATACGGACGTCGATCTGAACGTTGCTTCGGTTCTGGTGTCGTTCGTATTAAAGAACGGCGACGGTGAAGACGTCGGTAAGGGTTTCGATCGGGTGGCGTTCGTACGGAAGTTGGTACGTTGTATGGGACGTTGCCGTACGATCGATATGGATCAGATATTGAGTCTGATCAAGAACGCGAAGACGGTCGCCGGTTTCATGTTCGATCTTCTCTCGAGAGGCGATCGTAACGCGATCGATCAGTGTTTTCGCGAGATGTTCGTAGCTCTCTCGTCTTCGGATAGCGATCGTGATCCGTGTTGTTGTCTTGCTGCGATTCTTTCCGTTTTTCCGACGACGTTTCTCGAGAACGCTTCCAAGAACGCCGTTCTCGAGCTCAGATTCAACGGCTCGACTCTCGAACTCATCCTTAGAAGGTTACTCGCTTGGCTCATGTGGCCTCGAGCTAAGAACCTTGATCTCATTATTCTTCATTACATGGCGACGCTCGAATACTTAAATAAACATTCGCTACTGATCAAAGCGACGCAGCAAACGGCTTGCAAGGTTCGTTAGGTTTCGCTACGAAAATTGAGCCCGAAATGAAATTTACAAGCTTACATTTTAAAATTTCTTATTCCTTAAATGTCGAATAATTGGAATAACCAGAGTTCTGTTTCATTTTGAATATTTTACTATTTTGCGTTTGTTTGTTTTGCGTTTTCTAGTTGTTTTTAGCTCTTCGTTCCGTGTTGTGGCGCGAGTTCGTTCTTCCAGTCCTCTTAAAGATGCTCCTATCGTATCAACATTCACCGGATGTGTTTCACGAGATCCTTCCTTGCGTTCCGTACGTGCTCGAATGTCTTCAAGAGGAAGAAGATTCGTCTCGATGCTCAGAAGTCTCCACACAGATCGTTGCGCTCGTTTACACTCTGATGGAACTGTTTTCTGGATTTCCCGAAATCTACGATCCGATTCTGACGGAGTTAAAGGTAAAAGTTCGTATCGAGACTGCAAAAAAAAAAAAATAATACGTCCTACTTCAACTGAAAAGACTAGTTAGAGGCTAGAGATCTAGGAAAACTACTGGTTATTTAAACTTTAATCAGTGATTTTAATGGTTTTTAAAGTGTAAACTCCCCGCACGTTCTGCTAATTCTGTCTTTCAGAAAAGCAAAACTTAGAAGAAATCTTTTATATTTAGAAATATTCCGAACCGGACCAAACGAAGATCGCCGAGATGAAAGATTTCTTGAATAGAAACAAATGGACTTGCGAGACTCGATCTCTCGTCTCGGCTTCTACGTTAGCAATTCAAACCAAGTCATCAACCGGCAAAGTCGGACTTTGCAACCTCGGAAATACTTGTTACGCGAACAGCGTCCTTCAAGCGTTGTACATGAACGATGAGTGAGTAAAAAACGAAACGTTTCATTCGGTCTTCGCATTCATCGTTTTTCCTGTAACTTAAAGAGTTTTACATATTTCAGGTTTCGTAACAAGGTTTTGATCGGAGGAATGTCTTCGAGGTTTCAGGATCTTTTTGTTGACCTGCAAAGTGTTTTTACGTTCTTGACTCACTCTCAAGTAAATAACAGGAAAAATTCGAATAGTTTTTTCTCTGCATTTTTAAAAGACGGAACTGAAGTTTTATTGTAAATTTTGCTTTTGAACGTTTAAGCCGGAATCTTTTTAAGTAAAATTCAAAATGTAGTTGTAAGTAGGGGGGTAAAGGTGGATTTACACCGGACGTAACATTGCTGTAAACATGTGTTATTAATAGGGCTCGGATTTTTATGCAATATCAAGCAAATGTTTCTCAATCTGTGGCCCAAGAGCCAATTGTGAAGTGACAATCTTCTGATCAACCAACATTTTTATAACTTTTTTTTTAAATCAAACACACTGGTTAGAGGCTAGAACTCTAGTTGACATCTGTATTAGTAACCAACCATCTAGCCTTTGACCAGTCATTTTGATTTTTAAAAAAAAAATATAAAATTGCTCGAATGGATAATGCTTACTTCCACAATTGGCACTTGGGCCACAAATTGAGAAACGTTTGCTTGATATTGCATAAATATCCGAGCCCTAGTTATTAACTTATTAGCAATGTTTTTAACTAATATTAAAAATCTGCTTATAAAATGTTATTAACTTTTGTTATCAACATTATTTTATTGCTAACATTTGCTATTAACATTGTTAAAAGTCTTTATAAAAGCAAAAATATTGTTAGTAGCAAAATGTTAATAACAAGTATGTAAATTAACAATTTTTTTTTACTGTTTTGGTAAATGTTGATAATAACAAAATGCTAATAACAGTGTTTTTGACAAAAATGTTGATAGCATGTCAGCAGAAAACTTAGACCATGAGTAGAATGTTATTAAAAGTGTTGACAACAAAAATAACTTCCTAGTAACATTTTGTTTTCAACATCCTTTGATCAGGAACAACCTCCAGATTGATTGCAAAATTTCTGCTATTAACAAAGTTAGTAACAATATTATCGACATATGTTAATGGGAAAAAAATAACAAATGCTCAAAGCATAATGTTATTGACAAAATTTATTAGTAAAATGTTACAAACATTTCTAAAAACTTTTAACAATGTTAATAGCAAATGTTACCAACAAAAGTTATTAACTTATGTTTTTCACAAAAATATTGGTAGCATGTCGGCAGGAGGAAACGGATTCCATGAGTAGAATGTTATTAACAGTGTTGACAACAAAAATAACTTGCTAATAACATTTTGTTATCAACATCCTTTGATCGGGACACCGTTTAAAAGAGCGGTCGCAAAATATCTGTTATTAACGAAGTTAGTAATAATATTATCAGCATGTTAATAGAAAGAAAAAATAACAAATGTTGTCGACAAAAGTTAATAGAAAAATGTTATTAACATTTCTAGAGACTTAACAATGTTAATAGCAAAATGTTCTTAACATTTCTAGAGACTTAACGCTGTTAATAGCAAAACCAAAACCATAAAATCGTATGTTTGTTTCGGAAAAGCTTAAAATTAATGTAATCATCTCAAAATTTACTACTAAAATTTCTGCTTTTACTTCAAATTGCGAAATATTTTCTAAAAAAAAAGAAACTCCTGTTGTCTTTTTCAAGTTTTGTTTCGAACAAAGATTTAAGTTTCGTTCTCGTTTCAGAGAGCAGCTTATTCTCCGGAGGCATTTTTAAAAGTTTCGAGGCCTCCGTGGTTCAACGAAGGTCACCAACAAGATTGTTCGGAATATTTACGATACTTTTTAGACAAACTTCACGAACAAGAAGTTTCAAAATGTATTCAAACGAACGAACAATTGTCGAGCGAACAGATCAACGGCGATGTTTCGACCGTATGCGAGATCGTCGGATACGACCGGAATCGTATCCGATCGTGTCTGATCCACGATCTGTTTGGCGGCGAATTACTCGTATCTTACGAGTGTTTCAACTGCGGACACGTTTCTAAACAGAGCGAAACTTTCATTGATCTTTCGCTCGCCGTGAATCAAAACTACGTTTCGTACGTTGAGACGGACGACACGAAACACGTACAAACTCTCGATACCTCTTCGTCTTCTTCCGCTTCCGCCGCCACCACCACCGCAACAACCTCGTCGAACGGAGTTTCTCAATCTAGTCTTAAACTCGAAAACCTTCTGAACTTTTATTTCTCACCCGAGAAACTCGAAGGAGATAATCGCTATCATTGTAACAGTTGCAACACTTTACATAACGCTCAGAAAACGACTAAAATAACGCGAGCGCCGAAATATCTGATTCTAACGTTACTCAGGTTTTCGTACGATTCGAAAACTCACCAAAGAACAAAAATACTTGAGAACGTCGATTATCCCGAAGTTCTACACGTTCCGATATCTCATCATCCATCTGACGGCGGCGGTAACGATCTCGACGTCGAGATGGATGACGAGATGGCCATCGACAGCGGATCGGTCGTCGGAACGGAACTTTATTCGCTTTATGCCGTAGTGATGCATTCGGGTACTTCTTCCGATTGCGGTCATTATTATACGTACGCTTGTCATTCCAAAACGTTACCCGAACTGTTTAGTCACGATAAAGACGTCGTAAAGAACGTTCAAGATAGATCGTGGTATCTTTTTAACGACAGTCGTGTCAGTTATTCGCAGTACAAGTCGTTTTGTAATGTGACGCAGCATTTTGCTCGTGATACGGCTTATCTACTTTTTTATCGGAAGATCACGACTGTCGAAGTGTCCGGATCTTCGGTCTCCGAAGACGATCCGAAGGCGTTGCAGTTACATACTGGTCTTTACGAAGCCGTACAGAAAGATAACCTTTGTTACTTAAAGGTGCGAATTGCTTAAGGTGGTTTTAAATTGTAAACGCGTCTTTCTCGAACTCTTGATTTTTCTATCTTTCAGGCGAGCAAAACGATGAGAAACAGGAAAGTGTTTTAGAAACTAGAAGGGTAGCTCAATCACTTAAAGAGTGTTTTCATGTTGATATCTTCAAAATAAGCTTCTTATAGATGAAAAATTTAAACAAATATCGTCTGCTTAAAGTGTGGTCATTTTCAAACTGACATAAAAAGCTTATTTTGAAAGATGTTCACATGAAAATAACAAAATACTAGAGGTGGGACGAATCCTAAATTTTCTCTAATCCGAATCCTAAAAGGTTCTCGAATCCGAATCCTAAAAGGTTCTCCAATCCAAATCCTAAAAGGTTCTCAAATTTCTCGAATCTGAATCTTAAAAGGTTCTCGAATTTCTCGAATAGAATCCGAAAAGTTCTCGAATTTCTCGAATCCGAATCCTAAAAGGTTCTCGAATCCAAATCCTAAAAGGTTCTCAAATTTCTCGAATCCTTCAAATATAAGAATCCTATATTATTTATTAAGAAGATACAAATAAATTAAATAATATTAAACATTAAGTTATTAATAAATTGAAAACACAGTGTGGCGGCACTCAGTGTCAGGCCACAAGGTGATCCCCGGATAACCACCGAAATTTCAACAATCGCCGGTTTTTCTTTGTTAGTGAACGCTTCTATTGGACGACAATGAAGTTAAAACTAATTTTACCAAAGTTTTTAACTGTTTATTTAAAGGTTAGGATTCGAAAGACGAAAAAAAAAAAACGGCAAAGATTCGAGTTTTCGAATCTCGAATATTTTTCGAGATTCAAGGATTCGAATGTCTTATTCCTACAAAATACATTGGGGATTAAGCTAACCTTCTAGTTTCTAAAAACACTTTCAAGATGTTTTCAAAAACGGAGAGAAACTTTTCCTTTTTTAATCATTTTTTTTTTTTCTAAAACACAAAAGTTAATCGAGTTTAAAAATAATAATTAAAACTTTTGTGATCTTGTTTGTGTGTCAAATAGGAATTAGAAGACGAGGCTTTACGGCAGGAACAGAGAAAGAAAACCGGACAAAACAATAATTTCTGGAGAGATTTCGACGATAAAAATCCTCCCGGAAGTTATCGAGATGGAGATGGATTCGGAGGTTTCGGTCCTTCGGCCAGGTTTGTATGCTAACGAATGATAACGAAACGAGTATTTTTTTTTTGTATTAAATCGGGTTCTCTTTTTTTTCCTTCTTCTTTTCTTAATTTATTAAGTTCTATTTAAAAAAAAACTATGTATATATTTAAAATGTTTGCTATGAAATTGCAGAGGAGGAGAGAAAAAAGATTTGTACCGAAGAAGAAAAAATGTAAATTAACGAAGTTAACTTTGAAGTGTCTGAATTTTTCAAACTAAATTTGTGCCTTTGTATCATTTCGAACTTAAACTTTTTGAACGTAACCTTAAAAAATGCTGTTTTTGTTGGGGGTGGGGTTTAAAAAAATTTGTAATAATTTTCTCTCTAAAAAGTGATTTGTGTGACGTCATTTTATAAAATTTCAAATAAAATGTTTTTTAGATCAAAACAAGAAAAAAAGCTAAATGTGTTTTATACGAAGAGCTGATTTGCAAAACTTTTAGCCCGAGCCTCATATCAAACTGACAAAACAGAAACTCAGTGTTTCGAGAGACAAATTGGCGACAATTGTAAAACATTTCTGCAACTTTTGTGTTTTATTTTTGTATCGAATGCGATTTCACAAACAATATTACCTGTTTCGGCATCGCAAGTCGGTAACATTGAAAGGTTTTTGTTTTGTCTCGGTTTTAAGCAACATTTTGTCAACTCTTGTCTGTTGCAGTTGTTGACAGTTAGTATTAAAACAAAAACAGAACAGTTGCGTAGTTTACATAGTAAACAGCTACAGAAACACAAAACAAAACCCAAATTTGTTTGTGTTGTGTCACACAAATTTGTTGTGGTTTTGTCTTGAGTAACTGCTGACAGTTGTTTAATGTCCCGTTCACATTAAGCTTACAAAACAAAACAGAAACTCAAGTGTTTTGAGACAAATTGGCAACAATTCTAAAACATTTTTGCGACTTTTTGTTTTGTTTTTGTCAGCAATTTTACAAACTATGCCATGTCCAGCCGCCTCAAGTCGGTAAACATCAAAATGTTTTTGTTTTGTCTCGGTATTATGCAACAATTTGTCAACTGTTGTCTGTTGCAGTTGTGGACAGTTAGTATTAAAACAAAAACCGAACAGTTGCGTTGTTTACGTAGAGGACAGCTAAAGAAACACAAAACAAAACTCAAATTTGTTTGTGTTGTGTCAGTCAAATTTGTTGTGGTTTTGTCTTGAGTAACTGCTGACAGTTGTTTCAGTTTTGTTTTGTTTTCAAAATCGGCTTTTTCTGTAATATTTGTTGTGTTTTTGTCTCTTGAACTCATGTTGCACTTTTGTCAGCTTGATGTGGACCCGGCCTTTAGGTTATTCTACTGTTTCAGAAGAGCAACACTAAGGAGAAATTTGAAAGTATTTTTAGAAACTAGAAGGGTAGCTGAATCAATTAATTAGTATTCTATTTTCATGTTGATATCTTTCAAAATAAACGATGTCTTCCATCTAGTTTCGAAAAGCAGACGATTCTTAACGCAGTTTTAGCGTTTCTTTTTTCTAACATGGAGTTTGCTTTACTTTTATAAATGGGAAATGCATCAACTAAATGTGGTGCAAAAAAAACCGGTGATAATAATTTTTGAAGTTTTTTTTTTATTTGAAATATATAACCTCTGATTGACATTGTATCTCATTTGCATAAAATCTTCTGAAAATTTGCTCTGTCAAGGTTTTCTTTGAATTTTTTTTTAAAAAACTTGTTACTAACTGAGGTTCATTAAGTAACCTAGTAACAAAAAGAGAGTTCCTATTAGGTGGGTGCAATCGGAAACAGAAAAGTAACACCTGGAAACATGTAGGCGTTGTGTTATACCTTTTACACACACATGAGTTAAATGAATTCAAATTAAATGTGTTTATGGTGAATTATTCGGAATTCAGTTAAGGACATAAATAAAAATTGACTAATTATTAATATTTTAAATTGAAATACTAAATCAATATTTTAATGTCAATAGTTTATATATTTATATTTAAGTATTAACTCAATATTTTCAGATTAATTAACTGAATAAATTGAATTCGACATATTGTTTGTTTGCCCTTCATAGGGCTCCGTAGAACACGTTTATTATTTAAATGCATTTAAATTATCAGGTGTGTACTAGGTATTACAGTGTTTACAATGAAAACGTGTATGGGAACTATGATAGCTCCACCTAACTTTCTCAAGAAAGCAACCATCTAATCCAGGTACTTGTTTTCTTGAGAATAAGGGTCTTTTCACACAAACCGCTTTTGGTGGTCGAGTTCAACTGCAAAGTGTGGTCGGCTTGTCGACACTCGACTGCGGTGGTTTGAAAGTGATCTATTGTTGAGTGAACTGCAAAGAAATTCGACTCTAGTAGTCGGCTTTAGCGCCCAGTTGCGTATTTTACGTAAAGGACAGTTAGAGAAACACAAAACAAAACCAAAATTGATTTGTGTTGTGTCACACAAATTTGTTGTGGTTTTGTCTTGAGTAACTGCTGACAGCTGCTGACAACTGCTTTTTCTAGCGTTTTTATTGTGTTTTTGTCTCTCGAAATCATCTTTGCCCTTTTTTCAGCTTGGTGTGGACCCGGCCTTAGTTTCCGATTGCACCCAATTGCAATATTTTCTTTGTTTTTATTGGTATTTTTTTTTTAAAAATCATCATTTCTTTTAAAAAAAAATGCCACCACAGGTGACAATTGGTCTTAATATAAAATTTATAATAATAAAAAAATTTGATGACATAATATTAAATATTAAAAATAAAATCTACATATTTGATTTATTTCCGGTGAAATAAAACACACAACAAAAAGTTGTCAAGTTTTATTCTGAATTATAATATTTTTGAAAAAAAAATCTGTCAATTTTTCTATTGATAACTTTTATAAATCCATAAGTATCCGGTTGGTCTATTTTCAATCAAAAACAAAGAATTTCGAATGATTGAAAGGTGCCCTTGACTTAATAATGCCCTTTCCTATTTTGAAATATTTCTTCACACTTATATATATCGGAACAATATTTTTTTAAAAACCATATTTTATAATTTTTAATATTATTTTTT
This sequence comes from Brachycybe producta, assembly GCA_036925085.1. Taxonomy (NCBI): domain Eukaryota; kingdom Metazoa; phylum Arthropoda; class Diplopoda; order Playtdesmida; family Andrognathidae; genus Brachycybe; species Brachycybe producta. The sequence goes on from JAUPFP010000003.1 coordinate 3,465,032, forward strand.
TTTCTACCCTAATAATATTTTTAGTGATAATGTTTGCCAAAATTACAGGATTTTATATTTTGAGTATTTTATGCTTAACATATGAGGTAAATATGAAATATTTTATATATTTTTAAAATAAATTGAGATTTACATATTTTTTTTTAAAAAAAAAAGCAAATTTAAGAAATTTGTTGAATGTAGAATTTTGTAAATTTTATACCTAGTACACACCTGATAATTTAACTGCATTTAAATAATAAACGTGTTTCTACAGAGCCCTGTGAAGGACAAACAAAAAATATGTCGTCGAATTCAATTTATCTGAAAATATTGAGTTAATACTTAAATATAATTCTATAAACTATTGACAAAATATTGATTTAGTATTTCAATTTAAAATATTAATAATAAAGTCAATCTTTATTTGGATTCATGTCCTTAACTGGATTCCGTATAATTCACCCTAAACACATTTAATTTGAATTCATTTAACTCACGTGTGTACAAAAGGTATTAGGTTGGTAGTAAAATAATTGCGGTTTTTTGTTTTCTCAAAATATCAAGCGAATGTTTCTCAATTTATGGCCCCAAGTGCCAATTGTGAAGTAATCATTCATCATCACTGCAATTATGCTTTTTTTCTTAATCAGAAAAAGGCTGGTTAGAGAGGCTAGATGTCTGGTCACTATCAGTTGTCAACTAGAAAGTTCTAGCCTCTAACCAAGTGTTTTTTTTATTGAAAAAAGCAGTAATTGTTGGTTGATCTCTAAACGGAATTGTTAATTCACGAACAAAAAAATTAAGAAACTTAAATGTGTTAGAAACTAGAACGGGTAACTGAATCACGCAACATTATTTTCATGTTCAATATACAATATCTTTCAAAATAAGCTTTTTTTTTATCAATTTGAAAATCTACCAACACCAACAGACGTTATTTTTTTTAAATTTTCTTCTATTAAAAGTTTATTTTGAAAAATATCAACATAAAAATACTGTTAAGTGATTCAGCTACCCCGTTCTAGTTTCTAACATACTTTCCAGTTTTTTTTTATTTAGTGTGTTTCTTTTCAAGTTTAGAAGTGTTTTAGAAACTAGAAGGGTAGCTCAATCACTTAAGAATATTTTCATGTTTGATATCTTTCAAAATAAACTTTCTAATTTCTAACACACTTTCCAGTTTTTTTTATTTAGTGTGTTTCTTTTCAAGTTTAGAAGTGTTTTAAAAACTAGAAGGGTAGCTCAATCACTTAAGAATATTTTCATGTTTTGATACTCTTTTAAAATAAACTTTCTAGTTTCTAAAACACTTTCAAATTGCTTTTTTTCTATTCAGAAAAAAACAATTTGAAAGTGTTTTAGAAACTAGAAAGTTTATTTTAAAAAAGTAAGTTTACGGATAAAAATTAACAACAGTTCAAAATAAGTATTCAGCCATCTTTTTTTTGTTTGTTGAAAGTTGCTTCACTGTGAATTGTTCAAAATATGTAATTATTATTGTTTAATTTTTATTTAAATTAATAATAATTAATTTTAAAATAATCTCTTGAGGTTGTGACTGCAGAAGACTGTCAAATCCCATCTGAGGTAAGTTTTCTGTTTTTAAATTGATATTTTCATTGATAAAACTATTTTCTGTAAATTTTAATTTTAATTATTTTTCAAACTTTTAATATATTTTTTTCAATAAAATATAAAAGTTGGCAACTGAATATGAAAGTTGTTTTAAAAATCTAACCAATGGGAAACAAGTTTCTGATCAGAAAGCAGTAAAGGAAGTGATGGAAAATCAGGTAACTGGTAACTTGGTACCAATAGTCACCAAAAAAATACTTCAATCACAATCATTCATTTTTTAAAATGTTATATTTTGTTATTTACTTTTCTCAAAATTGTAAACATTATCATCATCATTACTTTAATTTAACAACAACAAAAAATTGTGTTTAATCATTGTGTGTCCTTCAGTTTTTTTTAATGAAATTTTTACCTTCTTCTTCTGTTGACAACAAAATTTAATTTTTACCCTTGAAAAAAAAAATTTACTATTAAGGTGGCTGAATAGATATTTATTTTGCTTTTGTGTCTCTGTCCAGATGGCACCACTGCAGTGGCTAATGCTATGATCCATAGACTTTTTTTTGTAAAATATGGACGCAAAAACGTAGGGCCGTAGGGCTGGCGATAATTTGGGAAAATCGAAATCGATCTTGATATTTAAAAAAAATCGAGAAAAATTGAAAAACCAAAAAAAATTCAATCTTTTTTCAAAACTAGAATGGTAATAGATTATGCTAAAAGTTTTTTCATGACAATATTTTAAAAAAATAAACAATTTTATAGTTCAGTTTATAGTTGAGTTTGGTTTTTCCATTGAAATTTCATTGAAAAACTATTTTCATCTTTTTTTCTCTCAAAACTGTCATAAAAAGTTTATTTTGAAAGATATCATCATGAAAACACTTTTAGCATTATCACCAACTATTCTAGTTTCTAAAACACTTTGAATTTTTTTCGTAATGTTTCTTCTGAAAAACGTTCGCTTGAAAAATAGAAATTTTCTCAAAACCGTGTGTTGGAGAGGAAGAGACCTTCTATAGAACATAATAGCCACTGCAGTGGCGCCACATGTGGAGACAAAAACAAAATAACTATCTATTCAGCCACTTTAAGCAATTTTTTTTTTCTATACTAAGTAATGAAAAATGACTTTTTGTTCTTATTTAGGAGACTCTCAACAAGATTTCACTTTGTGTTTTTACAGCTGAAGGCATAGTGAGTAATTTGAGTTTAAAGGGTTAATAATAGACATTGTTTTGGTTTAATTCTGATACCTTGGACGAGCCTTTTGGGGCATTTTTTTGTTCAGTACTGTAATGTAAATATTTTGTGAGAATCATAAATGATGCGCATTCAAGGTGCCCTTTGCCCATTGAGATCGAATGTTTATGCAATATTCAGCCAAATGTTTCTCAATCTGTGGCTTAAGTGCCAATTGTGAAGTTAACAATCCCATTTAGATCAACCAACAATTATGTTTGTTTTTCATATCAAAAACACCTAGTTAAAGGCTAGAACTGTAGTTGACAACTGGTAGTAACAAGACATCTAGCCTCTAACCAGTCTTTATGATCAGAAAAAAGCTTAATTGTAATTGCTCTGATGATTGTTTCACAATTATCACTTGAGCCATAAATTGAGAAACATTTGCTTGATATTTGCATAAAAATTCAAAAAAAAAAAATTAGGTTGTTTTTAGAATAAGTGCATTTTATGTAAGTAGAAAATAATCTCCCCAAAACAATGCAAAATCTGCAGAAAATTGTTTGCTTTATTATGCAAATAAAAATTTAAAAATATGCAAATTGTTTTTAAAAATTTTGCATTTTATGCAAATAGAAAGAAACTCCCCAAAATGCAAAAAATATGCAGAAAATTGTCCCTTTTTATGCAAATAAAAATTAAAAAATTTCAAGATTGTTTTACAAAATTGTGCATTTTATGCAAATGTTGTAGAAAATAACCCCCCAACCACCATCACCACACAAAACATGCAAAATATGCAATAACATTGTTTATTTTATGCAAATAAAAGTTGAAAAATGTACAAATTATTTGTGTCAATTGTTCATTTATACAAAATTTTGACCCTAAGTGATTATCATGGGATGAAATGGGCCTTTGGTTAATATGGGCCTTATGAGTTCTATGACTGCAAAGGCCCCAAAATGGCCTTTCAATAAAATTTGCATAATGTTTAATTTTCTTAACAGGTTGATAAAGAAAACAAAGTTTTCAATTTGGAAAAAGCAAAGCAAGTTGTGAAAACACTTTCTAATGAACCAAGTGTAAGTTTAGAAATTTTTCAAAAATTTAGAAATATTAAAAATTCTTTTTTTTTCTCTCTAAATTTATTTAGAATTTTAATTAATTTATAAAAAATTTCATTTAGGTACAAAAATTACTTGATGATGCTTTAATGGCATGTTTTAAAGACAAAGACAATGTAAGTGAATTTGAATGAGAAAACAAAACGTAATTAAATTTTAATTTAATTAATAAATTAATTTCAAAATACGTGTTTTATCAAAATTTGATTTAAAAATATTTTGCTGTAATTAAATTTCCGTAAAAGTTACTTTTGAATGTAAAGAATTAAAGAAAAACTTGAAAGTTTTTTAGAAACTAGAAGGGTTAACTCATTTAAATATGAATATTTTAACGTTGACATCTTTAAAAATTAAGCTTTTTTTTATGTAAGTTTGAAAATGAACTAACTTAAAGCTAAAGGCGGGAGCCGACAGCAAAATGAATTTAGGGGCGACGTGGACTTCGCGGCATTCAAAAATTGGGCGAGTCACGGCGTCGGCTCCCACCTCTACTTAAAGAAGGCGATATTTTTTTTAAATTTTTGTCTAGAAAAAGTTTATTTTAAAAGATATCTACACGAAAATACCCTTAAGGGATTGAACTACCCTTCTAGTTTCTAAAACACTTAATAGTTTCTCTTCATATTACTCCTGAAAGACAAAATTAAAATCCACCTTAAAAGTTGTCACATCTAGAAATTACTTGCGACTTTTATAAATTATAATTTAATTAATAAATCAGAATATAATTTTGTTTTCTAATCAGATTGACAACAAATCTAAAGTGGAATGTATTCTGGACGAACTGGAAGATGTAAAAAATTTACATATTTCATAATTGGGGCTCGGATTGTTATGCAATATCAAGCAAATGTATCTCAATCTGTGGGCTGAAGGGCCAACTGTGACATAACATTCCCATTTATACCTATTACACACACCTGATAATTTAAATGCATTTAAATAATAAACATGTTCTACAGAGCCCTGTGAAGGACATACAAACAATATTTCGAATTCAATTTATTCAGTTAATTAATCTGAAAATATTGAGTTAATACTTAAATATAAACTATTGACAAAATATTGATTTAGTATTTTCAATTTAAAATATTAATAATAAGAGTCAATTTTTATTTGGTTCATGTCCTTAACTGGATTCCGTATAATTCACCTATAAACACATTTAATTTGAATTTATTTAACTCATGTGTGTGTACAAGGTATTAGATATCAACCAACAATAATTATTGGTTTCTTCAATCAAAAATACTGGTTAGAGGCTAGAATTCTTAGTTTACAACAAGACATTAGCCTCTAGCCATTCATTTTCATTAGAGAAAGCATCATTGAAGTTGCTCTAATGATGATATTACTTCACAATTGGCATTTGGGCCACAAATTGAGAAACATTAATTGCTCGATATTTTTGCATAAAAATCCGAGCCCTCTGTTAATAATAATTAAATCTTCTAATTTGAATTTTTATTTATTTATTTTAGATTTGTGATTAGTTTTAAAGAAATCCAAAAAAAAAAGAATTAACACAGGAACGTTTAAAATAAATTATTTTTGGTTCAATTAAAATGTCTCAATTATCAAGTATCTGAATTTAGATATTTTCAAATATTTTGACTGTAGTTTATATAATAATGATGATGATAATAATAAAAAAGGTATAATTAATTGTTTTCTGTCATTTTGACTTTTGTTTTCTAAGAAATCTTCTAAGGTTATTATTTTTGTGATTTTGGTTAGTGGACGGCCTTGGGTAATTCAGAAAACGTGCAATTTTAAGTCATTTTTCATTTTATCTTATAAGATATTTTATAAGAATAATATTCTAGAATAATGATATTATAGTAATGATTTTTTCTTCTTCTGTGAAATGAAAAATGAGAAAGAAAATCATATGGTTTAACATTTTGATTATGGTGTGATTCATATATATATTTCATAATGGCCGCCAAATGTATTTCGGCTGGAAAAATGGCTTCCAGTCAAATAAAACTTTTTTTTTGTCTGAAGCAAAACAAAACAAAAAAAATAGATCAAAGTTAAATAATAGCTAAATTAAGGCTTTTTTTTAACAAAAAAAAAGTTCAAATGCCCTTCAAACTATAGTTGTTCTGCCTTTCAGGTGCAAAATGAAGAGAAACTTGAATTTGTTTTAAGAAACTAGAAGGGTAGCTACTAGCTCAATCACTTTAAGGATATTTTCATGTTGATATCTTTCAAAATAAACTTTTTAGAGACATAAATTAACAAAAAAATATTGCCTGGTTAAAGTTGGGTCTTTTTAAACTCAGATAAAAAGTTTATTTTGGAAGATGCCAACATGAAATTAGCATTAAGTAATTGAGCTACCCTTCTACTTTCTAAAACACTTTTAAGTTTATTTTTATTTTGTACCTGAAAGACAGAATATAATCAGAGTTCGCGAGGTGATTATACTATAAAACCAATTTGTGAGAAACTTAAATGTGTTTTAGAAACTAGAATGGTGTTGGTGAATATCACTTTCAAAATAAGCTTTTTATGTTATTTTGAAAATAACCCATCCGTAAGCACATAATATTTTAAAACTTTAATCTTTAAGTTTTTGAAAAGCTCATTTAAAAAAATACCAACATAAAAATTGAGCTACTCTTCTAGTTTCTAAAAGGTTTTCAAGTTTTTTTTTTAAATTTTGCTCCTGAAAAAACAGAATAACCAGAGTTCGAGAAAAATGCGGTTTATACAGTTTTAAATTACCTTTCTAGTTTCTAAAACGTCGTTTCAGGAGCAACACCAAGGAGAACATGAAAGTGGTTTTGAAACTAGAAGGGTAACTTCAGCAGACTATATGTTTTATGTTTTTGTTATAAAAACGTTTATTTTGAAAAATGAATGAGCTACTCTTCTAGTTTCTAAATAAATAAATAAAATTAATTAATTAATTTTGTTCTCCTGAAAGACAGAAATCAGCTTTTCATAAATTTCATGTTGATATATTTTAAATTCAGCTTTTTATTGCAGTTTGAAAATGACAACACTTTAAAACGTTTATTTTCAAAGATAATGTCAATATAATAATATATTTTATGTGATCGAGCTACCCTTCTAGTTTATAAAACACTTTTCTTGTTTTTTTTTTCTTCTCATAAATTGTGTTAATATTTTCTTTTTAAAAATAAGCTTTTTTATGTCAGTTTAAAAATGGCCCAACTTTAAAAAGCAGATGTTATTTCAGAAATTTTTCTCTATAAAAATTTAAATCATATTTAAATTTTTATTAAATTTATTGAAGAATTAAAATTAATAACTTAATTTAAATTTTATTTATAGTATATTAAATTTAATGTTCAAGTAATAAATACGTGAGACGAAATTAAAACAAATCTAATAAGGAAGCGAAAAGACAAAAAAAAAATCGGCTAAAATGCAATAAAAATCATTAAAATATGCAAAATTTAAAATAACAAATTTTGCAATTTTCTTATTGGTGTAATTTAGAGGTGGTTATTGTTGCAAATGCAATCAATTCACCTTCAATTTAAGTTACTTTGAAAAGAAAATTTACCCTTGACAATAAGAAAAATAGACAAGTCTATCAAGAATTTCAAAATTAATGATTTTTTTCTTTCTCTTCTCTCTAATTGTTTTAAGCAATTTAAGCGGTTTCATGAATTTTCAGGGTCATTCTTCTAAAAACATTTAAATTAAACAAAAAAAAAATACATATCCGTTTTTCTAGTTTTTTATGTCTTTAATGGTAGGTTATGGAAAAAATTAAGGTGTAAAAAAAATTGTAAATTATAAAACGAGTCTCATATATGACGTCATCACCATTTCCCTATTTGTTTCTGAAATTTGTTTAACAAAAAAAAACCAATTCAAGAAAAGGTATAAATTGACTCGGATCTGGATCATTTGTTAATCATAATCAAGTGTTCTTTAACTAACTTGCATCAAAGACTAAATTTTTTTTAAAGTTTTGTTAGAAACAAAATAATTTTTCAAGATGGCTTCCAAGTTGACTATTGTTTTATTAATGGCCGCCATTGTTGGCATTGCTGTAGCAGCTGAAGTATGTATTTAATTTTTTTGTAATGGTATTAATATTTAATCAAAAATTTTTAATGTTTGTAAAAAAAATAAAATGTTATACCTTGTACACAGTCATGAGTTAAATGAATTCAAATTAAATGTGTTTATTGGTGAATTTATACGGAATTCAGTTAGACATGAACACCAAATAAAAATTGACTTTATTATTATTTTAAATTGAAAATACTAAATCAATATTTTGTCAATAGGTTTATCTAATTATATTTAAGTATTAACTCAATATTTTCAGATTATTAACTGAATAAATTGAATTCGATATATATTGTTTGTTTGTCCTTCACAGGGCTCTGTAGAACACGTTTATTATTTAAATGCATTTAAATTATCAGGTGTGTACTAGGTATTAGAGGATCATTGTTTTTTGTTAATCAGTTGTTTTTTGTGTTTGGTGGATTTAACTTTTAGAGGTTTGTCAATAGGTTATTGAGGTGGCTGAATAGATATTTATTTTGTTTTTGGCCCCCTTCCGGATGGCACCACTGCCATGACTAACGCTGAGCTCCATAGGCTTTTTTTTGGTCAAAATTTGGATGCAAAAAACGTCAAGCAAACTTTTTTTGTAGAAAACAATATTATGAAGAAAACAAAATTCAAATTGTTTTCAAAACTAGGTATTAGGTAAAAAAGTTTCAATTTTAAAACTTGAACTTCTATTTTGTTTATAAGAAGTTTCACTTTTTGTTTGAAATTTTAACTCAAATTCTGACAGAAATTTATAAAATTTAATATAAATATTTTTGAAGCAACTTTTTGCTTTGTTTGGTATAAACCCTTAAGAAAACTAGAAGGGTAGCTCAATCATATAATGTATTTTTTTATGTTCGATATGTTTTAAAATGAACTTTTTTTATGTCTGTATAAAAATGAAAATGATTCATCTTTAAGCAGACGATATTTAATTTTTGTCCATAAAATATATTATTTTGAAAAATACCAACATATAAATATTACTAATACCTAGTACACACCTGGTAATTTAAATGCATTTAAATAAGAAACGTGTTCTACAGAGCCCCGTGAAGGACAAACAAACAATATGTCGAATTCAATTTATTCAGTTAATAATCTGAAAATATTGAGTTAATACTTAAATATAAATATATAAACTATTGACAAACATATTGATTTAGTATTTCAATTTTTAAAATATTAATAATAAAAGTCAATTTTTATTTGGTGTTCATGTCCTTAAGTGGATTCCGTATAATTCACCTATAAACACATTTAATTTGAATTAATTTAATAAGTGATTGAATTGCCATTCTAATTTCTAACACATTTTTAAAAACTGTTATCGGAAAATCATTTTAAAGTTTTTATATTGGAACCGTGTTTACATATAAATTCGACCCCCTAATTAATTATTTTATTATAATATTAATTATTATTTTTTAGTTTTCTCTTGATACTCCAAAATGCAAGACTTCAGCTGCGGTAAGAGAATTATTTTGTAAAAAATTTTAATTTTCAATATAAAAAAAATATTTTAGCGCAAATTTTATTCAAATTAATTAAAATTAATAAAATTTAGACGAAAGCTGCTGCTGAAAGCTGTTACACAGAAGAAACTGGAAAGGCCTTTGACAAAACTACCTTCAAAATCGAAGATTTGACTGCAACAGTAAGATTTATGCAAATTAAATATTTGCATAAATTAAAAATTAATTTTATTATCTCATTTATTTGTAGGAGAAAGTTAAGATTGCAGTTTGTGCTGGCAAGAAGACTGGAAATGTAATTTTATTTTTTCTAATTATTTTCACTTTTCAGTTTTTTTTAAAGTTTAAACCACTTAAAACCACTTTTGGTGGTCGATTTTGTCTCTGCAAAATAAAACTCGCAAGTGGTTGAGCTGTAGTTGCAATGTATTTTATAGAAAAGATTCGAAATGGCAGTTGAATTTAACCACCAAAAGTGTTCTGTGTATTCTAACCCTTTGTGGTTTGTCACACAAACCACGTTTATTGGTCGATTTCCACTTGCAAACCTGCAGGTGGTTGAGCTGTGGTTGCAATGTCGCTGCAGTGTATTTTTATGTAAAAAAAAATTCGAAGTGGTCGGTTTTGGCGCCAGCCCGACTTTATATTGCAGGTCGAAATTGACCTCCAAAAGTAGCCTGTGTATTCGAACCCTTTGGGCCTTGGCACACAGACCACTTTTGGTTGTCAATTTCGAAATACAAAATGAAGTTATAGGTGGACTGATTCGAAGTGGTCGGTTTTGGCGACCACACGACTTTATATTGCACTCGGAAATCGACAACCCAAAGTGGGCTGTTTATGTGTGTGTGTTAAAAGCCACTGTGGTCATGACGTCATAGATCACTATTATTTACTTTTCTACTCAATCTAGATTAAGGCTGATGACACTTTTGATTTGACAAAGGCAGCGGCTAATATTGATGCCATGGATGCTGAGCCAACAGTAATTAAATGAAATTAAATCTTAAATTTAATTATAATTATATAAATTTTAAATTTTCAGGTGAAAGAAGCTCTTAAGACTGGAGGCAAAGCCTGTGTTGAAGCTGGAGTAATTTTCTCTTATTTTTAATAAAATACAGTGAAAATCGTTTAACACGAAATAGAATTGGACCAGAATATTTTTTTTTCGTGTTAAGGCGGCTTAAGTATAAACGCCTCTCGAACTCTTAAGGTTATTTCTGGCCTTTCAGGTGCAGAAATGACGAGAAACTATGAATGTTCTTTAGAAACTAGAAGGGTAGCTCAATCACTTAAGGGCGACGTATTTTTATATTAATATCTTTCAAAATAAGCTTTTTATTTTAATTTTGAAATTGATTCAACTTTTATACAGGAGACATTTTTTAAAATTTTTTTTTATCTATAAAAAAGTTTATTTTGAAAGATATATCAAGATACTATTAAGTGATTGAGTTACCCTTCTAGTTTTCTTTTAATTTTTTTTCTGAAACAGCAGAATAATCAATAATACGAAAGTTCATAAACTTAAAATAATTTTTATTCAATTTTTTAAGTATATTTCTTGTTATCCGTTTTCGTGTTAACCGGTTTTCACTGTATATATATGTTACTGTCAATCTGCGGAATCAGTCAGTCTGTAGATTGCCTAGGTAATCTGCAAAACCACCATACTGCTAGTGAATGTGCAAAATTCTACAACCTAAAATGTATTGAATTTTGCTGATTCACAAGCAGGTTGGTTGTTTTGCAGATTACCTTAGGCAATCTGTAGATTGACTGATTTATAATATAAAATCATTTTAGATATTTATATTTATATTAATATTTTACAGGGTGATCTTGCAACAATTTTGCGTTGTAACAAAGAGGTTTACAACACTGTGAGCCATTTTAATAATTTAGATTTTTAATTTTTAGTTCAGTAATTTTACAATTAATATTTTTCTTAATTTTTTTTTACAGAACTGCAAATAAATATGGATGGATTTTTACTTCCTATTGGAAATGAATTTTGAACGATTTTTCTTATTTTGATGAAAATATTTGTCTCTAAATTTTAGAATTCCCGTCTTTTTTTTGTATTTCGCTTTACCAATGTAATGAAATTATGTTGGGTTTTTATTGAATAATAAAAAGTATCAATGATAATTATTGTTTATTGATTTCTAGTTGTATAGAATTAAATTATAGAATTAAATTATAGAATTAAATGAAATTCAATTATAGAATTAAATGAAATTCAATTATAAAATTCAATTATAGAATTAAATGAAATTCAATTATAAAATTCAATTATAGAATTAAATGAAATTCAATTATAAAATTCAATTATAGAATTAAATGAAATTCAATTATAAAATTCAATTATAGAATTCAATTAAGTTATAAAATTCAATTATAGAATTCAATTAAGTTATAAAATTAAATTAAATTAAATTAAATTATAGAATTAGAGAAAAAATGTTAAAAGTTTATTTTTTTTACAGAGAAAAAATGGTCTAATTAAAATTTTGGACAACATCTTTTCAGGTTGCAGAATAAAAGAGAAACTTGAATGCGTTTTAAAAACTAGAAGAGTAGCTCAATCAATTAAGAGTAGTTTCATGTTGATATATCTTTTAAAATAAACTTTTTTAATGTCAGTTTGAAAATGACTCAACTTCAAGCAGAGAGACGATAATTTTAATTGTTATCTATGAAAAGTTTATTTTGAAATATATCAACATGGAATAATACTCATAAGTCATTAAAACTACCCTTCTAGTTTCTAAAACACATTCAAAGTTTCTCTTAGTTTTTCTCCTAAAACACAAAAAAATAAACCGTTGTTTGAAGGGTTTTTAAACTTTCACCTTTCAATTATTCTTCCTTTCAGAAGAGCAGCAACACTAGGAAGAAATTGAAAGTGTGTTAGAAACTAGAACAGTAGCTCAATCACTTAAGGCTATCTATCAACTTAAACTTGTTATGTCAGTTTGAGAAGTAACCCAACTATAAACAGACGATATTTTTAAATTTTTGTGTTTAGAAACTAGAATATCAAAGGAAGTTAAAGTGGTTTTAAAGTATAAAACGTCTGTCAAACTCTTATGATTATATTATGTTTTTCAAGAGTATAATATGTAGAGAAACTAGAAAGTGTTTTAGAAACTAGAAAGATAATCTTTCAAATTAAACGTTTTTTTCTTCTGAATTTTTAATTAATTAATTTCTCAAGTTTTAAAAAAAAGTTTATTTTCATTTAAAATATCTTTCAAAATAAACTTTTTTTTTTAAACTTTATGTCAAATTGACATAACAAGCTTAATTTGAAAGATATTTTACCTGAAAAAAAAACTCCTAAATTATTGAAATGTCCTTCTATTTTCTAAAACACTTCCTAGTTTTTCATAATTTTATTTTTATAAAAAATACAGAATAATTCAATTTCGTAAATCAGCTGTTCATAAAACCATCTTAATTCTTAATAATTTGTTTACTAATGATAGTTAATAATTTTATATAGCTAATAATTTAATTTAAAATATTTGGCGTTTTCTTTTGAGTTTTCTTTAAAAAAAATCCTTAGAAAATAAAGTGAAATTTCTTTATAAATTTCATTTCATTGTTGTTATAATAATTTTAAATTTTTTGTTATAATAATGGTAAAAATATTATAAACTCTCTTGAAGGTTATTTACAAATTATAATGTGTGTGTGCAACTTTTTTATTTAAAAAAATGTAATTGAAAATGTCATATAATATTAGATTTCTATTGTTAAATCTAAATAAGAATACTTGGGATCATTTTGTCAGGCTATAATTTAAGATAATTTAGACAAATCCCATTGATATATATTACTATATATAAACGACGACATCTTTTATAGTTCATTTTACACTTTTTTTTTATAAAAAAAATATTTTACTTTAATATACAAAACTTGCATTTTAAATTTTAATTAAACTTTCTTGAAATTTTAGATTTAAAATGTCTTCAAAATTAATTATAATTGGATTTTGCATCTGTATTCTTCCATTTTGCTTTGCAGCTGTTGTAAGTTTTAAATTTCATTAAATTATTTAGTTTTGATAAAACAAAAGATAATTTGAGAAACAGCAAAATGAAGAGAAACTTGAAAGTGTTTTAAAAAACTAGAAGGGTTATCACTAGTATTTTTTTTAAATTTTTGTCTATAAAAAGTTTATTTTGAAACATATCAACATCAAAATAATCTTCTAGTTTCGATTAATTTTCCTCTTAAATTAAGAACTAGAAGGGTCATTTTCATGTTGATATATTTTAAAATAAGCTTTTTTTTGTCTATATTTTAAAATATATCAACATGAAGAAGCCATTAACGGATTGAGTTACCCTTCTAGTTTCTAAAACACTCTCTGGTGGCGTTTAATTTTGCTCCTGATCTCGAAATTGTATTAGAAACTAGAAATGTCAAAATCAATCTCTAAAAGGATATTTTCATGATCTTTCAAAATAAGCTTTTTTTGTAAATTATATGATTTTGTTTATGAAAAGTTTATTTTGAAAAATATCTACATGAAGATCCTATCAACTGGTCGAGTTACCCTTCTAGTTTCTAAAACACTTTCTGGTTTAGTTTAATTTTGCTCCTGTTTAGAAAAGTTCTTAAATGGATTTTTTTTATGCTAGAAAAATACACAATAAAAATACATAGAAAAATGCGGTTAAGAAGAGCTTTTCTAAACAGAAAAGTGTTTTAGAAACTAGAACACAATTAAATTAAATGCATTGAACTAAAGTGTAGAGTAATTAGAATAATTTTGACATTAATTCAAATTATTAATTTATTTTCAGAAGGAAAAAGCACTATGTGTTCCAACATTTGAGGTATTTTATTATTTAAAATATTTTGCGGAAATGCTTTCTAATTTTATATTTATTAATTTATGTTTAAATTTCAATTTACTTAAAGATGTTGAAAAATATAAGTCAATGTTATCGTGAAATTACTGGTCGTGAATATGAATTAGGAAGTGAAGATGAACAAATAGAAGAGGAACAGGTTTGTTATTTATAACTAATTTAATTTAATTTAATTTAATATATAATTTGATTATACTGTATTTTAAGAGGAAAATGAAAAGAAACTAGAATGGTAGCTCAATCACTTCAGGGTATTTTTCATGTTGATATCTTTCAAAACAAGCTTTTTAATGTAAGCAGAAATTATTTCTTAATTTTTGTCTATAAAAAAGTTTATTTTGAAAGATATCAATATAAAAATGCTATAGTATGACATAGCTGCCATTCTAGTTTTTAACACACTTTTAATGTCTAATTGATGTTGCTCTTCAGAAGAAGAGTTCGAACTTTAAAAGTTCCTTTTCATAAAACATGTTAAGTGTGTTATAAACTAGAAGGGTAAATTTCTTGTTGATATCTTTTAAAATAAAACTTTTTATGCGAGTTTGAAAATGACCCAACTTTAAAGCAGACGATATATTTTTTAAAAATTGTCTTAATAAAAAGTTTATTTTGAAAGATATCAATATAAGAAAATGTCTGCAAGGGATTCAGCTACCATTCTAGTTTCTAACGCACTTTTAATTTCTCGTTAATGTTGCTTCCTCTGAAAAAAGGCCGGATAACCAGAACTCGAAATTCAAATGTTCATAAAAACAAAATTTTATTATAATTTTGTATTATTTTTAATTAATTTTTGTTATATTTATTTATATTATTTTTATTTTCTTTATAGAAATTTTCAATTTATCAATGTGTTGATAAACGATCTGATGTTGTAAGTACAATTTTCTACTTTTTATTGTTTAAAATGCACATTTTTTCCAGTCTGAAGTCTAAAATGAATCAATAAAAAACCACAAAATTTTTAATTAAAAATTAGTAATTGATACGGCTCGAATTTTTATGCAAAATATCAAAGCAAATGTTTCTCAATCTGTGGCCCAAGTGCCAATTGTAAAGTAATTATCATCATTAGAACAATTGTAATTATGCTGTTTCTATTCAAAAATGCTAATTAGAGGCTAGATGTCTGATGACTATCAATTGTCAACTAGAGTTCTATCCTCTAACCAGTTTTTTTTTTATTAAAAACAATCATATATTCATAATTGTTGGTTGCTCTAAATTGGCATTATTACTTCACAATTGGCTCTTGAGCCGCAGATTGAGAAACATTTGATATTTTGCATAAAAATCCGATCCCTAATGATGACGATTTCTAAATATGATTGTAATGAATATGGCTCACATTTTTATGCATATATCAAAGCAAATGTTTCTCAATCTGTGGCCCAAGTGCCAATTGTGACGTAACAATCCCGTATAGACCAACCAACATTTTTTTTTTAAATAAAAAAAAACACTGGTTAGAGGCTAGAACTCTAGTAACTAGTTACTCTAGTAACTAGACATCTAGCCTCTAACCAACCTATTTGATTAGAAAAAAAGCATTATTGCAGTTGCTCTAATGATGATGAAGATTACTTCACAATTGGCACTTGGGCCACAAATTGAGAAACACTTGCTTGATATTTTGCATAAAAATCCGAGCCCTAGTAATTAAATTTTATGAAATTTTAATTGTAATTTTAAAAAAAGGTTGATGCAAATGGTCATTTTGTTGAACTGAGGGCCATGGAAGTTATGGACACACATGTTTACTTTGATGCTGAGGGTCATGTGAGTGAATATTATTTTTGCATAATTACTAGAGGAGCCAGCCACATATGACGTCATCAATAATTTATTATTATTTTTCAGATAATAAAACGCTTGAAAGAAACTCTTCGTGATTGTTATGCTGAACATGGAGAAGATGTAAGTAAAATTCCAATTATATTTTCTTATTTAGAAAATTATTTTGCATAAAAAGTTTATTTTGAAAGATATATCAACATGATTGAGCTTACACTTCTAGTTTCTAAAATTGTTTCTAGTTTCTTTTAATTTTGCTCCTGAAAAAAAAATTATCAAGAGTTCAAAAATCTTCTTTCAAAAAACCATCTTAAAAACTAGAATGGCAAAGTTGTATTTGCTAAAGATATTATGAAATGATCTTTTTATTGCATTTTTAAAATGTGCAAATTTCACTTTTATTACATCAATGTTGAAGTGAAAAATTATTTTGAAATCGGCATAAAAATGTTTATTTTAAAAGATAACGTCATAAAAAAATATATTTCTAGCATTTTTACCTTGAAGATTTATTAAAAATTAGAAATACATCGTTAAAAACTAGAATAACATAAAGATATATTTTTCACAATGGTATCTTTAAAAATAAACATTTTATTGTAATTTAAAAATGAGCAAAGTTCACTTTAATTTCGACTTTTAATTCGACATAAAAATGTTTATTTTAAAAAAATAACGTCATGAAAATATTTTTTTCTTCCTTTTCACCGTTGAACGTTTGCTTTTTTTTAAGAATATTTTATGACATTTTTAAAGTTTTTGAAATTGTAATTATTTTTAATTGTAATTATTTGTATTTTTTTATTATGAATATATTATCATACAAAACAGTATATGAAAATGTACGGTTGCTTTGATGAAGAATTCAGTAAGGTATGACACATATTTAGTTAAAAATAAATACTTGAAAAATTTCATTTAAATCAAGATACTTTTTGTATTTGCAGGTATGTGACATCCTTGTCTAATTTGCATAATTTTTGCATATCAATACAAATAATTACCGGTATAGTTATTTTTTGATTGACAACATTTATTTTTAATTAATTTTTTTTAAAATTAATTTTAATTAAATATGAGCAATTACATTTAATTTTTTTAGTATTTTAAATACCGGTAAATAAAAAAATGCTCTATCGATGTTATCAATATTTAATGAGGTTTAATAAATAATTGATTAATTTTTAGACAAGAACTATGTATTTGAATGTCATAAAAATTTAGCCTAATTTTAATAAAACTTTGACATTAAAAAATTACTAATTAGTTTTTGTCTATTTTCTGTCATTTTACGGAGGAAAAAAAAAACACATATGACCATTAAAAGTGGATTATTCTGATTTGTACCATGAAGGTACAAAATGAAGAGGAAACTAGAAAGTGTTTTGGAAACTAGAAGAGTAGCTCAAACATTTAATAGTATTTTCAAGTTGACATCTTTCAAAATAAACTTTTTATAGACCAAAAATTATAAAACCATCGTCTGGTTATAAAGTTAGATTATTTTCCAACTGACATAAAAAGCTTATTTTGAAAGATATCAACATAAAAATACCCCTTTAAGTGATTGAACTTTCCTTCTAGTTTCTAATACGCTTTCTAGTTTCTTATAATTTTTCGCCTGCAAGACATCCAACTTCAAGCAAGACGATTTTTACTTAATTTTTGTCAATAAAAAACTTATTTTGAAAGATATCAACATGAAAATACCCCTTTAAGTGATTGAGCAACCCTTCTAGTTTCTAAAACACTTTCAATTTGTCCTTAGTGTTGCTCTTCTGAAAAAATAGAATAACCAGAAATTTAAAATCAGAGAAAAATTGAGAGAGAAAAAAAACGTTTATTTTTCACTTGTTTTGCGAGTAAATTGGTTTTTATTTTCAAATTGATAATTAATAATATTACATAATCTACGTTTTTAATTATTTATTTTGATCTAGAATTGAAATTGTATTGGATTTTTTTTACACGAAATTTATTCTCCACACACCTGAAAATGTAAAAAAAAAGGTTAATTAACTTTTAAGTTAATTATATAACAATGACGTCATAAAGAGAATTTACCGATTTGCTTTCATCTTCGATGCATTCCATGATGTCATCAATTTTTGTCTGAAAATTAATTTTAAAAACATTTTAAAAATCACTTTTATTGGGATTACAAGTTACTTTTTTTTTTAGTAACTTTTAAGTTTACAGTTACTTTTTAAAGCTCAGTTCCCCAATTTGTCTCAACTGTTGAGGACTGATATTGAGAGCAACATTTTTTTTCAAGATGTTATAATTTATACTTTATCCAGATTAAAATAAGTTACAGTTACTTTTTTAAAGATTCAGCTTCTTTTTTTAAATTGCAACTTTGTTTTAAAATTACTTTAATCAAATTGTTGTAGTTAATTTCTAAGACTTCCTAAAGTTACATTTATTTTTCATTAGTTGTAACTAAGAACAATGTTACTTTTCAATGACTTAACACAGTTACTTATCACAGTTACTTTTTTGTGCTGTGTCTAAAAGTTTAATGTTACTTTTTTAAAAAAGCTACAGTTACCTTTACAGCTGTAAATGAAGTTACTTTTACTTTTGAATAAGTAACAGTTACTTTTTTTTAGTTGTAACTAAAAGTAATGGTATTTTTCGAGAGTTACTTTTTTAGCTGTATTTTTCGAGAAGTTGCAGTTACTTTTATAATATTGGAAGTAAAGTTACATTTACTTTTATAATATTGGAAGTAAAGTTACATTTACTTTTCATGAAGTTACAGTTACTTTTCTTAGTTGTGATTTAATTTACAGTTACTTTTTTTTAGTTCTAAATGTAGCTTAGATGTAAGTTTTTTTTGACGTTAATATACCTTGTCGTGTTCTCCAGCGCATTTCTTCATTATTTCGACCAATTTATCTTTAGTCTAAACACACAAAAAAATAGATAATTTTAATTGAGTTTTATTATAATTATATTAATATGTCACTAGAACTCTTGTTTATTCTTACATTTTAGAAGCAATATTAAGAGCAACTTGAAAGTGTTTTAGAAACTAGAAGGGTAGCTTTGAAAAATAAGCTTTATTTTGTCTATAAAATGTTTATTTTGGTTGAGTTACCCTTTCTAGTTTCTAAAACACTTTCTAGTTTTTTTTTTCTTAATTTGTTTCTAAAATATTTTTAAAAATGAAATTACTTCGGCATCGGATTTCATTTCGAGAATTTCTTCTTCGGCTTTTTCAGCATTGAATCCTTCTTCATCAACCTTTTTAAAATAAATTATTAAATATTATAATTTAATATATTTCAATTTGAAATATGGTAATTTTAGTTTTTACTGATCCTTCGTCAGTCAATATGCACATCATTAACTTGTGTTGCATTGGCTGTAATTAGAAATTAATTAATAAATTAATGCAAATATTAGAAAAAATATTTAAAATATAAATTTGGAGAAAAAAAATGTAACGAAAACAATTGGTTATTCAGTTTATTGAAATCAACTCTAAAGAAGAATTTTGTTAGAAACTAGAATAGGCTCTTAGTAAATGAATGGGCCAAAATTATTTTCAGGAAGATATCTTTTAAAATAAACTTTCATTTGTCTGGAAATGGTTCAGATTTACTGAAAACATATTCGAATTTAATTTTAAAAAGTTTATTTTGAAAGATTGATCAGAGAAAATACTTTTTAAGTTTTTTTCATTTACTATTCTAGTCTATAGCACGATATTCTTAAGGAGTTGAAACTTTGTTCGAAACTTAAATAACAAATCAATGGGCTAAAATTATTTCACTGGTGGTATCTTTCAAATTAAACTTTTTATTTGTCTAGAAACTTGCTTTTAAAAAGTTTATTTTGAAAGATTGATAAGAGAAAATACTTTTTAAGTTTTTTTTAATTTACTATTCTAGTCTTTAGCAATTTACGTTAATAATTTGAAACTTTGTTATGAGCTAGACAAATAAATGAAAATGCTAAAAATAGTTTTTGTTCTTACATTTACTATTCTAGTCTCTAGCAAACTTCAAATTTTCTTCTTACAAGTTTGCTGAATAATCAAATTATTTTCTTTTCTTTCACACATTTCTTTATTTATCTATTTATTCAGTAGAATGGCGGCAGGTCCATATAAATCTATGGACGTGACGTCACTCTGTTGAACAAACCGTTGATTAAAAGAATGTTCTTTTGGTATGTTTTTTTACGAACTTTGTCGAGGGCTTCAATCTCCTCGTCTTCCTCTTCCAAATTCAGTTCCTTTCCCACAACCTCCTTGTAACATTTCATAATTCCTTCCAGTTGCTTTAATTTTTAATTAGTTAAATTACAAATTAAAATTCTATTGTTTTTTTTCTCATTAAATTGAAAATATAAACAATAAGAAAAGAAACCCACTTTTTCACTTGGCTCACATTTCATTTTCTGAAAAGAAAAAAATATTACAATTTAAATTAAACAAAACTTGAATTAATTTTAAAAAAAATTGGCATGCTCTGGTTAACTATACACGGGCATAAGTAGTGACTTAATGAGAGGACCACATTGTTGTGACAGATAAGGTCATCTAATAGTTACTCATTGAGGGCCATTTGACGTCACTAATAAGTCAACCATAAGCCGTGTATACTTGACCAGAGCATTTACTGCATATTTAAGTTTGACAGGCAATCATGCAATAAAGAATTTACTTAAGAAAGTTTAATTTATTTTCGAGAAAGAGGAGTACTCTAATTTTACTATTCTACTTTTTAATCCTTTTTTTTTTAGAAAATATAGGTGTTTGTAAGCTCCAATTGGTAACAAGTTACTTTGTGAAATGCCTGATTTTTTCTTAAAAAAAAGTAATTGTAACAATTTAACAATTACTTTTTTGAAAATGCTGCAAAATTTGTAAATAAATTTAATTAAAAATTAATAAGTTAGTTTATGAAAACTTGAAATTGAAAAGTTAAAAATTAAAATATTGCTTCCAGAAAGTTTCAGTTGCTTTCAGAAAGTAACTATTAGATGCAATTTTTGAAGTTACAACTACTTTGAGACTTGACTTTGAAGTTAAGAGTAACTTTTAAGAAAGTAACTTAATAATATAACTTAGAAAGTTTCGGTTGTTTCTAGAAAATAACAAATAATCTAACTTTAAAGTTAGTTACTTTGAGAGAGTATAGTTTACTAGTTTAACTTAGAAAAAACTGTAGTTACTTCCAGAAAGTAGCAACTAACTTAACTTGAAAATTACATTAAAATCCCAGAAATGAATTTAACTAATAAGTTACTTTGTCAGAGTAACTACTAGTTTAACTTAGAAAGCTTAAGTTACCTCCTAAAAGCCAATACTAGCTTAAATTAGAAAGCTGTAGTTACTTCCAGAAAGTAAATACTAATTTACCTTAAAAAGTTAAAGTTATTTATAAAGAGTAACTTATAGTTGAACTTAGAAAAAATTGTAGTTACCTATAGAAAGTAGTTACAAACTTTACTTGAAAGTTATATTTAAAATCTCAGAAATTAACTTAGCCTATAAGTTAGTTACTTTGTGAGAATACTGTAACTTACTAGTTTAACTAAGTAACTTACTTTACTGTAGTTACTTCCTGAAAGTCAATACTAACTTAAATTAGAAAGCTGTAGTTACTTCCAGAAAGTAACTACTAACTTACCTTAAAAAGTTAAAGTTATTTGTAAAAAGTAACTTATAGTTTTACTTAGAATAAAAAATTATAATTACTTCCAGAAAGTAAATGCTAACTTATCCTTGTAAGTTAGTAATTTAAATTAATAATTTAATTTTTCAGTAGTAATTTTATATTACACAAATTCCAGTTAATTTTTAGAAAATAACTTAGAAAATATTAAATTCATACTTTCAGAAATAAAATTATATTGTTGTTTTACCTTCTCAGCATTAGAAAAAGCAATTATTGCTGCACAAATTACAAAGAAAAATTTCATTTCAATGGACATCATCATGAAAATTGATGTATTTTTTTTACAGAAAAAGACAAAAAACAACAACAACAACAAGTTTTCAGCTGGATTTTTATGTTAATATCCAATGATTCATTTTGCAATAATTTCAAGGGTTTATATAGAGAAATCACTGAGCTCAATTAACGATTTTAACAAAAGAAATTACGACAAAAGCATCCTTTTACTTTTGAAAAAAAGGGTTTTTAGGGGGTGGTTTATTTTTTAAAACAAGGTTACAACCCAACATATAGACAGTATATAATTACTAGAGCTCGGATTTTTATGCAATATCATGCAAATGTTTGTCAATTTGTGGCCCCAAGTGCCAATTGTGAAGTAATCATCATCATCTGATGATGCAACTGCTATTATTTTTTTTCTAATAAAAACTGCTGGTTAGAGGCTAGATGTCTGTTTGCTATCAGTTGTCAACTAAGAGTTCTAGCCTCTGACCAGCGTTTTTGATTGAAAAAACATGGTTGGTTGATCAAAATGGGATTATTAGCCTATTCTACAATTGGCTCCTGAGCCACAGATTGAGAATCATTTGCTTGATTTTGCATAAAAATCCGAGCCCTAATAATTACTAATGATTGTATTTTATTAAGTTTGTTTTGGAAAAAAAAGAAGCTAAAATAATTACACCTTTTCGTTTTTTTTCCCCATTATGTCAGAATTATTTCCCTTTTCTTTTGTTCCGATTGTTCGGAAACACATTAATGCTAATTATTGGTTAGTTTTCAAATTCAACTGAACTTTTCTTTATTTCTATTTTGATTGTTTTTTTTTTAAATATTTCATTTTTTTATAAAAATAAAATATTAGGTAATTCAGATGTCTGGTAATTTTATTAACACCGTGTAATTTCCATAAATGAAGAATACAATTAACTTTATGATGTTTTTGTTTGGTAGCTCTGATTTTCTAACTTAGCAGAAATTGAAAGTGTATTAGAAACTAGAATTTTAGCAGATTCACTTAATGGAATTTTCATATTGGCATCTTTCAAAATAAACTTTTTATTTACAAAAATTTAAAAATATCAAAATGAAAATACTGTTAAGCTGCCCTTCTACTTTCTACAACAATTTCAAGTTTGTCTTAATTTTGCTGTTAGAAACTAGAACAGTAGCTGAATCACTTAATGGAATTTTCATATTGGCATCTTTCAAAATAAACTTTTTACTGAAATTTAAAAATGTAAATTTTAGATTTTACTTAAGATGTTTTATGAATAACACTAAAGTATGAAGAAATTGAAAGTGTGTTAGAAACTAGAACGGTTGCCGAATCATTTAATAGTATTTTCATGTTGATTATATTTTTCAAAATAAACTTTACATAAATATGAACAACATAAAAATACCCTTCAGTGACTAAGTGGCTGTTCTAGTTTCTAAAACATCGTCACGTTTTTGCTTTGAAAATCAGCTTAAGAAATTATTTAACTTTTAAAAAGTTTCTTCTAAAAATTCTAAAAGTCTCAAAAGATCAATTTAGCTGTTGTTTAGCTTTGGTTATAGCTCTTATTATTAAGGCGCGGATTTTTAATGCAAAATATCAAGCAAATGTTTCTCAATTTGTGGCCCAAGTAGTGCCAATTGTGAAGTAATCATTATCAAATGCAAATTTATGCTTTTTTCCAATGAAAAAGGCTGGTTAGAGGCTAGATGTCTGGTTACTATTGGTTGTTAACTAGAGTTCTAGCCTCTAACCAGTATTTTTGATTGAAAAAAAAAATTAACAAAACATAATTGTTGATTGATCTAAATGACATTTGTTACTTTACTAGTAATAGGCCCGTGTGCCACAGATTGAGAAACATTTACTTGATTTTGCATAAAAATCCTCAGCCCTACTTATTATAGTTAATTTTCTACAATCTAAAGACATTAGGGATATGTAGTTAATTATTGCAGTTGACAATTTAGATGCAAATTCAATTGAAGCTAATTTTTGCTTTTTTAAAAAAAAAACAACAAATTCACACAATTTTTTGTGAAAAAAAAAATGTGATGCAAATTCATTGAAATTCAAATCTCATTGAAATTTGTTTTTTTATGCAAAACAGTGAAATAATAGTTGATGGAATAATTGATCATCAAATTTGTAATTAGTATATCTCCGGTACATTTTTATGTTTGTTTGAAAAGTAGAAATCACAAAATTATTGTTTGGTTGTGAAGTTCATTGTTAACTTATTTTTTTGTTATTTTTATAAAAAAAAAAAGTTAACTTGTTTCCTGTTAATTGTATTAAATTATTTTCAGTTTTATTATTTTTTTTCTGGATTTGATTGAGGGCTTTAATTTTGGTAAATTTGTTTGCAATAATCAGACAGAAATATTTAATTTTTTTGAAAACTTATTTTTTATATTAAAAACCACAAGATTTGTGCTCAGTAATGGACTTTTTAACAGTTGGATCCCACATGCTTGAAAAATTGCGAGACAATAAAGTTTCCGCTTTCTGTCGCGTTCAAGAGAGTTTTCACATATTACAATATTTTTTTCAGTTTATAGATGAGAGGGCAGAAAGAATAGGAAGAGGAAGGAACCTTTCTATTGGCTGATAACATGTAATTTTTACAGGCAGAAGGATGCGATTTTGCTATTTTTCTGCCTACTTTCTGTCAAATAAATACAATAAACCCATTTTTTAAAAATTAAGGTTAAAATTGTAAATTTTCTCTGAAGGAAACGATTATTTTTAAGTCTTGACTTTTTTTTAGAGGTGGGACGAATCCCTAAATTTTCTCGAATTCGAATCCGAATCCGAATCCTAAAAGGTTCTCGAATCCTTCATATAAGAATCCTCTATTATTTATTAAGAAGATAAGAATAAATGAAATAATATTTAATATTAAATTATTAATAATTTAAAAAAAATAGTGTGACACTCAGGGTCGCAATAAGGTGATCCATTGGTGAACCGGATAACCACAGAAATTGCAACCATCGCCGTTTTTTTTGTTAGTGAACGCTTCTATTGAACGTCAATGGAGTTAAAAACTAATTTTACCAAAGTTTTAACAGTTTTTTTAAGGTTAGGATTCGAAAGATTCGAAAGACGAAAAAAGCGGCGAAGATTCGAGTTTTCGAATCTCGAATATTTATCAAGATTCGGTGGGATTCGAGGATTCGAATGACCCATCCCTACTTTTTTTTAAAAAAAAATTCAAATAACTTTTTTAATTAATTATCTATTGATTTAATCCAATTTTTATCCAACTACATTTTGATATGTTGTTAACAACTATATTTTTAAGTTTCAAATGTGTAGCTTTTATAATTTTCGAGATAATGAATTTTATACAATAAGACTATTTTTAGGGATGGGATATTCGAATTCTGCGAATCTTGAAAAATATTCGAGATTCGAAAATTCGAATCTTCGCCGCTTTTTTCGTCTTTTTCGAATCTTTTGAATTCTAACCTTAAAAAAAACTGTTAAAAACTTTGGTAAAATTTGTTTTAACTCCAATTGACATCCAATAGAAGCGTTCACTAACAAAAAAAAACCGGCGATTGTTGCAATTTCGGCAGTTATCCGGATCACCAAATGGATCACCTTGTGGCTTGACCCTGAGTGAAGCCACACTATGTTTTTTTATTATTAATAATTTAATATTTAATATTATTTCATTTATTAATTGTATCTTCTTAATGAATAATATAGGATTCTTATATTTGAAGGATTCGAGAGATTCGAGAACCACGTACTCTCAAGTAGACTTTGGATAATTAGGACTGAGAGAGAGACATTGGTTCTGAACCATTTTGTATAAAGAAGAGATTTTCGAGCTCTTGTCTTATTTTTAGAAACTTCCAAATTTAGAAAGTATTTAATTTTGGTTCTTTTTTTTTTTATAAAATGGCTAAAAGTAAAAATAAAGAAGGGGAAAAAAAAAAGATTCCGAAACATTGAGTTGAGTGATATATTTTGACTCTCGAGACTTTTTTTTTTTTTTTTGAAATCCTTGAGAGTAAAACTTTCTTTTATTTTCTAGTCTCTCCAAACTTGGGTGGTAAATTTAGTATTCATTTTGTGGCTAAAAGAGTAAAAGAGTTTATTGAATTTGTTGACAAAAGTGTCTTTCATTTGAAGAAAACAACGACTAAAGTGTTCTTTTTTTTCTCTCTTAAAAATATATATAATTTATAATTAATTTTTATTAATTTAATGATTTTTATAACAAAACACAATTAAGTAATGTTGCTTTACTTCATATTTATTTTGACAATTTTTATAGGTAAGTTTAATATTTAATGTAAAGAGTTGATTGGGATTTTCTTGACAAAATTTTCTTTCTTTGGAAAGTCAATTTGGAAGAAATGATCACGTTAAGTGAATAATGATGCTAACGAGATACATTTTTTAATTTATAAAAAACTAGAAGGTGCATGGACATTTATTTTTAGGGTTATGTTTATGGATACATTTTCTAGTTTTTTTATAAAAAAAAGTCATTCATTGAGTTGTTTATTTTTTTTAGAAAATATTTCGTGTTTTGTCCTTATGTTAAGTGAAAGGTTATGTTTAGGAGCTCGATTTTTAATTTACTGCTTAAAAACTAGACTAGTGATTGAAATTTATTTTTAGGGTTATGTTTATGGATACATTTTCTAGTTTCTTATAAAAAAATACATTCATTTCTACTGAGTTGTTTAGTTTTTAGAAAATATTTCGTGTTTTAATCATCTCATGTTGAATGAATGAAGAGGTTGAGGAGCTCCATTATTAATTTACTCCTTAAAAACTAGAAGGTGCAGGGAAATTTATTTTTAGGGTTATGGTCATGGATACATTTTCTAGTTTCTTATAAAATTTCATTCATTTCTACTGAGTTGTTTATTTTTTAGAAAATATTTCTTGTTTTAATCATCTCATGTTAAGTGAACGGGGAGGTTTAGGAGCTCTATTATTAATTTACTCCTTAAAAACTAGAAGGTTCATTGAAATTTATTTTTTAGGGTTATGGCATGGATACATTTTCTAGTTTCTTATAAAAATTTCATTCATTTCTACTTAGTTGTTTAGTTTTTAGAAAATATTTCTTGTTTTAATCAGCTCATGTTAAGTGAACGGGGGAGGTTGAGGAGCTCTATTATTAAATTACTTCTTAAAAACTAGAAGGTGCATAGAAATTTATTTTTAGGGGTCATGTTTATGGATACATTTTCTAGTTTCTTATAAATAGACAAACAAAATAGAGCAATGAAACTAGAATTCTTGTCTATTGTGTGTTTCAGAAGCAGATTATTAAGAAGAGGGCCTAGAAAACTAGAAGAGTAAATTCATATGTTAGGGAGGTGATAAAGAGGAATATAGAGCCACATGTGAAATACTAATTATGTTTTTATCTTAAGTACTTAAAAGCTGTTTTATTTTTATGATTAAAATTACACGTGTTTTTTTTTTCTTCCGTATATATCTCATGGTGTTTACTTATAAAAGTGATTTCGGTTTTGATGTTATTTTAAGAATAACCCAAAGGATCCTCCTAGTTTAACTTGTAACTGATGTTAACATTTTGAAAGTAACTTTATTATCTTCTTAAAGGCGGTTAAATTACTTTTTAAAAGTAATTGTAAAAAAAAAGTTTTCTTCAAGTTGAAGAAATTTGTAGGCCTACATGTAACTTTTTAAAAAATTAAGGGCCTACAGGCCCTACACGTGGCAAGGTATTTTTAAGGGCCTGTTGCAAACGATTTCTCAGGCAGCACCCCAACAAGGAACCAACCAACATAATACCAACTGTTGGTGTTTATATAAAGACTAGTGGGGTAACCCGTCATAAATGACGGGAGCCAAATTTACAGGCAATTGTGCCCAGCATTAGAATTTCTTTTCCTGCGCCCTTTTATGACGTCAGTCCAAGTAACAACCCCAATTAGAAATTGATGACGTTCATAAAAGGGCTGAGCAAAAGAAATGAAAGAGAAAATTAGTTTTTCATTTTCACTGGTGTGCGCATGCGCGTTGTTTGTTCTTTTTTTTACTCCTTTCATTTCAATTTCAGTCACCCCCTCCCACTTTTTCCCCCTCCACGTTTCTCTCTCCCCCTCCTCCATACACTTTCCAACCTTTTCCCCTCTCCAATTTAATATACTGCAACATATAGTTGACCTTGAGAAAAAAAGTGGTTCATTTATTCAAATTTATATAAATTCCGACGTGGTTTTTGTACAGCGTTAGATCACAGACGTTAGGAAACACAGAAAGACGGGGCTTAATATATATATAAAATGTTGGCTTAATGATCCGAGCCAACATTGTGTTTGGCCCAATGATACAGCTGAACCCTTGTCATCAATGACTAGCTGATATTAGAATTTTTGAACCAACATTAAGTGAGCCATTGTTGGGCCATATGTGTTTTTTTTTTTGCAACATTGAGCCAACATGTGCTGAGCCCAAAAGATTGGCGCCAACTGTCAACATAAATTCGTACATTGGACCAACATGTTGTGGTACTTGGGTTAGGTTTAATGTAAAATTGCTTTCTACTGCGCATGTGCAGAATGCAGTCACTGATGTAGCATGCACGTCAATTGGTACATTTGGACACTGCTGCACATGCGCGGTAGGGATCGACCTTACTTTAACTTGCATTCATTTAACCTCATGGTCTAAACTAATTCTAACATTTGAGCCACATTTTTTGTAACTTAAGTTTAACTTAAGTTAATTTAAACTGTTACAGATGGCACAATTGCATCGAAAAACTGTATTCCACCTGCCCAACTTCGTAATGGACAAATTAATGTCCGATGGGAAGGTTTCGTGATACAGTTTCATTGCAATCCGGGATATGTTTTGATTGGTGCCGCAACTGCCACATGCCAAAGCGGCAAATGGAATCATCCGACACCGGTGTGCACACACGGTAATTGTTTAACATATGTACTCTGTGTGTGTGTGTTGTGAATTGATGCACTTTTTATCAAAAAAACAAAAGACCAAAATGGATTGAACGTCTGTGACGATTTTAAGAGGCAATCCAAGATTAGCAAAGTCAGGATTGACAAGGCCAGAATTAGGATTTGTTGCTTTTTATATTGTTGTGAAATCTGGGTGATGTAACTTGAGAAGAGAACCACCTACAATAAAATGTCATGAGATCTAAAATGATCTACATATTCCAGTGATCCTACTTAATTAATTCCATAATTTTATCTTTATTACAGCTTAATTAAAATCGATTTAAATTTATTCAATTCGATATAATTCAACCTCAGTACACCTGCCTGCAATCAGATCGAGAGCCAGGTCGCAATGGAAAAACGTTTTTCTGGAGAAACATTACCAAAAAAAAAAATCAAAGTGTTTAAGAAACTAGAATAGTTGATGATAATGCTAAAAGTGTTTTCATGATATCTTTCAAAATAAACTTTTTATGACAAGTTTGAAAAAAATAAAATGGCCGAAAATAGTTTTTTCAATGGAAAAAACAAAAAAACGTGTCATTTTTCAAACTGAACTATAAAATTGTTTATTTTTTAAGATATTGTCATGAAAAAACTTTTAACATAATCTTTTACCATTCTAGTGTTGAAAGCAATTCGAATTTTTTTTTTTCATAATGTTCTTTCTAAAATCTTGCAAAAAATGATTTGGAGGACAAAAGCAAAATAAATATCTATTCAGCCACTTTGTCAGAAAAAAAAAATGAAGTTAACAAATTCTAATTTGGTCTTTAAAAAATGTCTAATGGCTCTTATTTGCTTGAAAAACAACCACGGTTATGATGACAGCTGGGTTCTACAATATAAGTAAATCAGTTATTGCGGAAAAAAAGCGAAAAATGTTCGTAAA
This sequence comes from Brachycybe producta, assembly GCA_036925085.1. NCBI lineage: Eukaryota > Metazoa > Arthropoda > Diplopoda > Playtdesmida > Andrognathidae > Brachycybe > Brachycybe producta. Next base: position 3,494,894 of record JAUPFP010000003.1, read on the forward strand.
AGAAGACTTTAACAGTTCAATGCCCAGAGTCATAAATGACACTTCGGAAAATAAACTGAAAAAAGGGGGGAAATATTTCATTGAATGCAGCTGTTTTTTTGGCACAAATCACGCTTTGCATTTTTGTGGAACCACGTTTTTTTATTCTCAATGTTTCGAAGAAATTTAAATGATTAATTTTCGTTTTTGGGATAGGTCGAAGTGTCGCTGCGACTTCTGATGACCATGGTGGCCAGCAGAGAAATCCGGTGCCTTCTGGTGACCGCGGTGGCCAGCAGAGAAATCCGGTGCCTTCTGGTGACAACGGTGGCCAGCAAAGAAATCCAGTGGCTTCTGATGACCATGGTGGCCAGCAGAGAAATCTGGTGGCTTTTGGTGACCACGGTGGCCAGCAGAGAAATCTGGTGGCTTCTGGTGACTACAATAGCCAGCAAAGAAATCCAGTGGCTTCTGGTGACCACGGTGGCCAGCAGAAAAATCCAGTGGCTTCTGGTGGCCACGGCGGCCAACAGAGACATCCAGTGGGTTCCGGTGACCAGAGTGGGCAGCAGTATTCGGTTTTTCGTAGTCTGAGCGACTCGCAGTATAAGCAAGAATACAATCTTCCGAATTCTGATCGTTGGAGTCATCCTCGGTTGGCCACTAACTCGAAGAGGCCACTTTTTAGTTGGGACGAAGTTCCGGTTCCTCTCGAAACCAAACCTTTATCGTATAAAGTGTCTCCGGAACCTACGATCCATGTTTTCGGTGCCAGTGGAGGTGTCGGTGCTCGGCGCCAATATTCCGTTCCGTTGACCCGCTCCTCTCGTCCTAGACGGCTTCAGGGTAACTTTAGGACGGGACAGAGGAACAGACAGGTTTCGGACATCCGACATAATACCGTGATTGTGACCAATGATTCCTATTTTAAAAAGAATCAAACGTTAGGTATACTCTTGTAAATTATGTATTTACTAGGAGGAGTCACACGAAATGTTAACACAGACTACTATGTGACCACTTTTCGACTGCCAAATGAAGTCGGGTTGTCTCCAAAACCGATCACTTTGAGGCCACTGCAGTTGTTTGAAATGTGGGCGAAATTTGGTGGATTGAACTGCAAAAAAATGGTCAACTGTGCAAAGTGAACAAGACCAAAAATACACGCCGGGTGGTTGGAAAGTGGTCCGTGTGCCAAGAAAAAAACCGATGTCGCTGCTGGCGGAGATCGACCACATTCTGGCTACAGAAGTTGTAGTTGTAGTGAAGTTGTGTGGGAATGTCTGGCGTCTTCATTGGAAATACATTGCAACCACAGCCCAGCCACCTTTGACTTCACTTTGCAGTCGAAAAGTGGTCGAAAGTAGTTTATGTGCCAAGGGCCTAAAGGTGTTGGTTTTGTTTTTTGTTTTAGTGGATCCTTCGAAGAGATCTCCGAATGTTTTGATTCCATCCTGGCAATTGAGAGCTTACGAATCGCTTCATTCCGATACGAGACCGCCGATCTTATCCGAAATGCCGAACCAAGTTCCAGTTCTTGCAGTGTCTTCTACTAAAACACCGATTGTTCTTTTCAACAAAAGCGATTTTTCGAAAGCACGCGATGTGGCCGAGAGCGATTCTTCGAAAGAGCGAGATGTGGCCGAGAGCGATTCTTCGAAAGAGCGAGATGTGGCCGAGAGCGATTCTTTGAAAGAGCGAGATGTGGCCAAGAGCGATTCTTCGAAAGAGCGAGATGTGGTCAAGAGCGATTCTTCGAAAGAGCGAGATGTGGTCAAGAGCGATTCTTCGAAAGAGCGAGATGTGGCCAAGAGCGATTTTTCGAAAGAGCGAGATGTGGCCGAGAGCGATTCTTCAAAAGAGCGCGACACTTTAAACTCTGATGTGGTTGCGACAAACTCGACCGACATCGAAGTTGTCAATTATCTTGCTCTAAATTACAGCGACGTTGATTTGTCGCAATTAGATATGACATGTGTCGTCGAAAATAATAGCTTAACCGCAAATTCGAGTTTTCTCGAAGCGCCAGCTATAAACAATGCGGCAATCGATGTGTACAGACGCCGTCACAATCCAAAGAGCCCATACAACTCATATCTAGAAGTGTTCTACGTTTGTGACGATGGTTATCGTATGTCCAGTCCGGTTGGACATTCTCTGTATTGCGTTAATAGTAAGTGGGTCGGTGTTTTGCCCGAATGTGTCGTTTCGACTTCGGTGTCGACCGTCGAAACTGGAATCGAAGACGAAGATCCCGTCATCGGACACCGTCTCACGTGCAAGTCTAACAAAGGTGGTTGCCAACACGTTTGCGAAGAAGACAAAAGTGGAGATGTCGTTTGTTTATGTCACAAAGGTTATAAGTTGAAAGATGATGAGAAAACCTGCCAAGGTTAGACTTTAAAATTCAAGAAAATATTTTCATTATTTAATCAATTTTTTTAATGTTCTTTCTTCTGATTAGACGTGGACGAGTGTAAAGAAAGTAACGGAACCGTTTGTGAGCACCAATGTTGGAACATACGGGGCTCTTACATGTGTTATTGTCCTGATGGCTATAGCATTGGTTCGGACAGAAAATCTTGTCTCGGTAAAATGTTTTCGTGTTCTTATGGTCAATTTGAAGATTGATCACTCTAAAAACTGTTTAGAGTGGTTACTACTGATAATGGTCACTCCAAAAAGTTATTAGGGCGAAGAGTGGTGACTCTGATTAGCTGTCAGTTTCAAGAGTGGTCACTCCAAAGAGTGAATAGTGCGAATCTTGCTTAGTGCTAAGAGTGGTCAGTGGGTGATGACTCAGGTGAGCAGCTAGTGTGAAGAGTCGTCACTCCAAAGAGTAGTTTGTGTGAAGAAGAGCAGTTGCTCCTAAGAGTTATCACTCCAAAGAGTAGTTTGTGTGAAGAAGAGTAGTTGCTCCTAAGGGTGGTCACTCCAAAGAGTAGTTTGTGTGAAGAAGAGCAGTTGCTCCTAAGAGTTGACACTCCAAAGAGGAGTTTGTGTGAAGAAGAGCAGTTGCTCCTAAGAGTGGTCACTCCAAAGAGTAGTTTGTGTGAAGAAGAGCAGTTGCTAATAAGAGTGGTCACTCCAAAAAGTGATTATTTTTAAGGGTTGTTCTTCCCAAGAAATGGTGACTCAGAGGTGATCAATCGATGAATTGTTAATGTCAACGGTTGTCACTTCAAAGTTGTGTTTAGCACTAAGAGTGCTTAGTGCTAAAAGTGGTCACTATGAAAAATGGTCAATTTAAAGAATGACTACTCCATAGAGCGGTCACTTGTTTAAGAAAAGAGTTCCCACCATTGGCTAGCAAATGTTGCTGTTGCGATGAAGTGGCCACCAAAGACAACCAAAAGGTCACATGTAAGATGAAGTGCCCACCACCACCGGCGACCAAAATTTTCTATTAAGATATTAAGTGGTCACCAACGGGTCATGCAGGAAGAATTCCTCAGGAACACAATTATTGTGCTGTACTCTTTTGGGGGAAAAAAATATTTGGCTTGAGATCAAAAAAACAGGAATTTCCTAGAAGTGTCAAAATCTGACGACTAATCGAGTGGTGTCAACAATATGTGGCCTACTTGGCACGGATTCTGTTTTTATTGTTGTCAAAATTTTGCTTGACAGACAGACAGACAGACACCAAAAACTAATTACAATTTATTTATCTTTTGAACAACTTTTGAACTAGTTTAAGTTGACTAAACTTATTTAATTTCTTCTAACTAAATAGACAAGAACGAATGTCTGTTGCGAAACGGACACGGCCCGTGTCAAGATATTTGCATCAATAACGAAGGTGGTTATCGGTGTTCTTGTAGCATACCCGGAACGCAGCTCTCATCGGACAACCACACTTGCGAAGGTTAACTAACGCTGATTTTTTTAAAAACTCCGGTTATTCTGTCTTTCAATAGCAAAATTAAGAGAAAAACAAAACTAGAAAGTGTTTTAGAAACTAGAAGGGTAGCTTAATCACTTAAGAGGCATTTTAATGTTGATATCTTTCAAAATAAGCTTTTTATATAATAAGAGTTAAAATTAAGTCATTTTTAAACTGACATAAAAAGCTTATTTTGAAAAATATCAACCTGAAAAAAATACTTTTAAGTGACTGAACTACCCTTCTAGTTTCTAAAACAAATGCAAGTTTCTTTTTATTTTACACGTAAAAGGACAGCATAATTAAGAGTTGTATAAATAACGAAGATCATTTTATTGTTCTTAATTGTGACATTTCAGATATTAATGAATGCGAAGATGCGAACTTTGGTTGTTCGCATGGTTGTCTGAATACAATCGGCACCGCATTCTGTACTTGTGAAGAAGGTTTTATGCTTGGTGAAGATTGGAAAACATGCGAAGGTACAAAGAAATTCTTTTAAGGTGGCTGAATAGATATTTATTTTTTTTGTCCCTCTTGAATGAAATGAATTTCATGTGATCTATTGAAAGTATTAGAAACACCTCTACCACGTCCACTTTGAATTTGCTTAACTTTTGAACGAAGACATTCTTGTCTTGCAGACTTCACTGGAAATGTGGTGCATTCAATGTTTACATTCCCGCTCTTCCTGTTCACGTGCAATGAATTTTAGGAAGTTTCATTGGCGTGAGTGTCTGTCGAAAAACCACAAAGAGGTCCACTCTGAATTGGTCTAATTTTTTTATGCATGCGCGCATTGCACGCAGAAAATGAAGACATTGTTGTCTTGCAGACTTTACTGGACATGTGTTGCATTCAATGTTTATATTCCCGCTCTTCCGGTTCACGTGCAATGAATTTTAGGAAGTTTCATTGTCGTGAGTGTCTGTCGAAAAACCTCAAAAAAGTCCATTCCTGAAAAATGAAGACATTGTTGTCTTGCAGACCTCACTGGGAATGTATTGCATTCAATGTTTACATTCCCGCTCTTCCTGTTCACGTGCAAAGAATTTTCGAAGTTTCATTGTCTGAATTGGTCTAATTTTTGATGCGTGCATTGCACCCAAAAAATGAAGACATTGTTGTCTTGCAGACTTCCCTGGAAATAAATTCCCCCCATTCATTTATCAGAGGCATCACTAATTAATATTATTATTGTTTTTTTTTCTCATTATAGATATTGATGAGTGTCAGTTTGACGAAATTGCTCAAAGTTGTCGCGGCGATTGCATCAATACGGTCGGATCGTACAATTGTTTACGTAATGTCGATGATCTCGGTGCCGCGGCCAATTCATCTTCTCCACCTCCGCCTCCTCCTCCTTCTTCTTTTCCGGAGGAATCTGTCCTTCGAGACGAGGAGATTGTGTCGTGTGGCCACGGCTACGTTCGTAACGAACGCGACGAGTGTGTAGGTTTGTGGGCGTTTCGTTGCGCGTACGTGTCGTTAAGTTGCACGTGTCTATACGTTTATTTTTTAATATAAAAATGTCATTTTGCTTAAAAAAAACAATAGATGTAAACGAGTGCGATTTGGAGAACTTTGGATGTTCTCATATTTGCGTCAATTCGAACGGTTCGGCAACTTGTGTTTGTCCGTCGGGATTTCTTCTTTTAGAAGATTGGAAAACTTGTGAAGGTTTTGTGTATTTTTTTTTTTAAATATTTTCTCTGCAAAGTTTCAGAAGCAGACATTAAGAAGAAATTGAAAATGTTTTAAAAACTAGAAGAGTATATTTTTTTACGTGTTTTTTAATGTAGATTTTGACGAGTGTTCGGTTGAGAATTTCGGTTGTTCTCACACGTGCAGCAACACAGTTGGTAGTGCTCTTTGTTCTTGTTCTTCTGGTTATGTACTGAGCACGGACGGCAAAACGTGCACGGGTAATCTACGAGACAATTTTTTTAAATATATTTGTTGTGTTAAAAGCTAGAATAGCAAATGAATAAGGTTTGAAAAGTATTTTCATTATTCAAAATAAACTTTTTATCTGAATACTTGAAACAATTAAATTTCTTTTTACTAGTCTACTTTTTAAGAAACTTTGAAATTTTTTTTCAAAGAAAAGGTTGTTAAAAATTAGAATGGTAAATTAAAAGTTTTAAAATTATTTTCATTATGATGATATCTTTCAAAATAAACTTTTTTTTTTATCTAAATACTTGAAACAACCAAATTTCCTTTTACTAGTCTACTTTTTAAGAAACTTTGAAATTTTTTTTCAAAAAAAATTCAAAGAAAAAATTAATAGTTTTAACTATTAATTTACCATTCTAATTTTTAACAACCTTTTCATTATGATGATATCTTTCAAAATAAACTTTTTTTATATATGTAAATTTGAAAATATCAACTTCATATTTGGTTGAAATTTGAAAAACGCCATTTTGAGGCTTTTTTCATTACTAGTCTACTTTTTAACAAACTTTGAAATTTTTTTTTAATTTTTTCTATTAAAAACTAGAATAGTAAACCAACAGTTTTAAAACGATGTTGTTCATTATGATGATATTTTTCTAAATAAGCTTTTTATCTAAATTTGAAAATATCAACTACAAATTTGGTTGAAATTTGAAAAGAAACGCCATTTTGAGGCTTTCTTCATTACTAGTCTACTTTTTAACAAACTTTGAAATTGTTTTAAATTTCTTTTTGTTAAAAACTAGACTACTAAACGAACGGTTTTTATTGTCTTGAGATCCTACTGTTTTAGTAAAAATATTACTCCTGAAATTTCACGCTGGAACCCGTACGTGAAATTTCTGGAGTCTTTCTAGTCTCTTAAGTAGTGACCGCATCATGGGTTGCGAATATTTATGTATTTTTTTTTCTGTTGTTGGTTACAGATATTGATGAATGCGGTGCCGCAAACGGTGGTTGCGAACACGAATGTGTCAACACCGTAGGAAGTTATCAATGCAGGTGTATGGAATCGTTCGAACTTTCGAGCGACTTCCATTCATGCAGTGCCGGTAAGAAAAACCCATATGTTGACGGCCACATATATCATAATAAATGGGGTGTTTGATTTTATTTTACAGTTAACGTCTATTGTCCTCCGTTGACGAAACCTCGTAACGGAAATCTGAAACCCGAGTCTTGCCTGACGCACTCAAAGGAACGGGGAGAATATTGTTATTTTGTCTGCGATGTGGGTTACAAACTCGACGGCAATTCGTTAAGAGTTTGTGGACAAAATGCTAATTGGGAACCCGAAGTGTTACCTGAATGCCAAATAGGTGCCCTTGATTAATTATGCGGAGAGATTAAGATCCAACTCTTTTATTAATTGATTAATTTTGTCTTTTATCAGAAGAGCCAAAATCAAAGAGAAAACTAGAAAGTGTTTTAGAAACTAGAAGGTGATTGAGCGACACTTATAGTTTCTAAAACACTTTCAAGTCTTTCTTAATTTTGCTCTTCTGAAAGACAGAATATATTTTTTTTTAATTACTTCATCTTTGCTTTTCTGTTTTAGAGTTTGGAACACACACACACTGACCACTTTTGGTGGTCGATTTCGACTACAAAATGAAGTCGGGTTGTCGCCAAAACCGACCACTTCAAAGCTTTTCATAAAAATAAATTGCAACCACATTGAAACCGCGTTGCAACCACAGCCCAACTTCATTATGTAGTCGAAGTCGACCACCAAAAGTGGTCTGTGTGTGTGACAAAGCCCCTTAGTTACTGAAGCTATAAAAATTTGTTCCTTTGTAGCTTCTGTATTTCTGACGTGTCCTCCTGCCGTAACGACACAGTTGTTACCAGGACGTGACAAAGCACGTGTACGTCTTCCGAAACCCCAAACTAACGTCGATATGCAGTACATCCGATGGACACCGTCCTGGATTCATAACCTAGAAGGCGATTTTCCATCTGGAAGGACATTGGTCACTTTTGAGACAATGTGGCCACATGAGTCTGGTGGCCACAATAATCACTCCGAAACGTGCTCGATTCAAGTAACCGTTCTGGGTACGTCTTCAGTGACACTTAAGCAAAATGAAGTCGGATTGTCTCTAAAAACCGACCACTTTGAGTCTTTCTATAGGAAAATACAGTGCAATCACAGCCCAGCCACATCCCAACCATATTGCAACCACATCCAAACCACATGCGACTTTATTTTGCAGTCAACAAGTGGTCTGTGTATCAAGAGCCTTAACTCTCAACAGTTAATTCTAGTCTACAGCAATTTAATAATAACTTTCAGAAGACGCTGAAAGTTTGTTAGAAACTAGAATAATATAATGAAAGTTATTTTTAAATTGCTGTAGACTAGAATTGCTGTATTTTTGTCTGTATAAGTCACACAAAATTAAACTGTTGAGTGTTTTCGACTGCAAAGGAAGTCGCAGGTGGTTGAGCTGTGGTTGCAATGTGGTAGCAATGTATTTTCTATGGAAAGACTCAAAAGTGGTCGTTTTTTCTCGACGACAATTTGACTTTATTTTTGCAGTCAAAAATTTGGTCTGTGTACCAAAAAGCTTAAAACTATGCAAGTGTTTTAAACCATTTTATTACTGTAGATAGAGAACCACCGACTGTGGTCAACTGTCCGAGTTCGATACGTCTAACAATCGCTAGCGACCAACAGATCGTTCCGGTATCGTGGAAAGAACCACGATTTATGGACAATGTCGGTGTTGTCTACGTCTGGAAATCCAGAGTAAACATTTTTTTTTTCAGATAATAAACTTTAATGAAAAATTGAAAGTGGGATAAAAAGTAGAAGAGTAGGCCTAAATTAGCTTTAAATAAATATTTAATTAATTATTAAATTTCCTTTTTTTTTTAAAAAAAAAAAAGGAACCTGGAAATTTTTCACCGGGAATTTACAACATTAAATATATTGCTCGAGATGCGGCCTCCAATTCGGCTCATTGCGCTTTTACGGTGCAAATAACACGTAAGTTCTTACATTTTTTTAAAAAAAAATAATAATTTTTAATAATTTGCAATTAAACATAAATTTATTTTTTTAAAAAAATATTTAAATGAATTTAAAGTTTTTTTTTTAAAAAAAATGTGTATAATATATCTTCATACAAAATAGAAATGCCGGCAAGATTAAAACCCATTCCAAGCTTGGTTAGTCGGATAATTCCTTCAGTGAGTTTCTCTCAATTTACAGCTCGTCATCACCTTTAATTTAATTTAATTTAATTGTGTTTTGAATGTGGTTTGCATGCATTTTTTTCCTTTTTCTCCAATAGACTTCAGTTTATTTAACCATATAAAATTAACTATGATAGTACACGGAAGAAATTTTAAGAAGAAATTGGAAGCTTCTTTAAAAACTAGAATAGTAAAAGAATGGAATAAAAGTATTTTTTTTTTTAAAAAAACGATATCTTTCAAAATAAACTTTTTTTTATCGTATTTTCATAAAGTCCAATTTGTGTAGAAAGTGAATTTAAACTTTTTGTTGAAGTAACTTTATTAAGATGTTTTATAAATTTAAATATTATAAACTAGAATAGTAAAGAAAGTTAAGGGGTGTGGTTTTAAAGTATAAACGCGCCTCTTGAACTCTTTTAATTATTCTGTCTTTTCAGGAGTATAAAATGAAAAAGAAACTAGAAATTGCTTTAAAAACTAGAAGGGTAGCTCAATCACTTAAAAGTATATTTTCATGTTGACATCGTTCAAAATAAACTTTTTTTATAGACAAAAATTTAAAAATCTAGTTTGCCTAAAGTTGGCTAAATGACATCAACATGAAAATACTATTAAATGAATGAACTAACTACCCTTCTAGTTTCTAAAACACTTTCAAGTTTCTGTTAAATTTGGCTCTTGAAAGACAAAACAACGTGATTTTGAAGGAAATTTAAACTTTAAAATTAGCTGAAGTTTGGTTTTTATAAAACGCCAAAAAATATCACCCTTAAATATTAAATTTCATATTTATTTTTTACATATATTTAAATAAATATTTCATTTTAAAAGATATCATCATGGAAAAATTGAAATACTTTTAGAGGCCATTTCATTTTGCTGTTCTAATTTCTTTTTTTAATTTCTAAAAAAGCTAATTAACAAAACTTTCTAATTTCTTTTGTGTATAGCATGGTGTGCATTATAAATGATGTAACAGCCTTAATTTATGAGTTTGTAATAAAAAATCCCTATTAATTAATAGTTGGCTTTGTGTCTTAATTGCTTTCAGTTGATGGTAGATTCGTTATCAGTTAAGAAGGAAACGCATGGATGCAATGTAACGACTAACGAACAGTTGGATTTACTTCGAGCTATTCATGTAAGTCAGTGACATTTTTCATAACGAAATTCTAACATTTGTTTGCAAATCATATTATTATTATTATTATTATTATTAATATTCCTAATTACCAAACTGATATCTTAAAAAAATTAAACACCATTAACTAAACATCTTGCAGGTTCAAAATGTAGAGAAACTTGAAAGTGTGTTAGAAACTAGAAGGGTATTTTTATTGACAAATTTATTTTCGAATATTTTTCAATTATTTTCTATTAATTTTTCAATTATTTCTATTAATTTTTCAATTATTTTCTATTAATTTTTCAATTATTTTCTATTAATTTTTCAATTATTTTCTATTAATGTTTCAATTATTTTCTATTAATTTTTCAATTATTTTCTATTAATTTTTCAGTTATTTTCTATTAATTTTTCAGTTATTTTCTATTAATTTTTCAATTATTTTTTATTGATTTTTCAATTATTTTCTATTAATTTTTCAATTATTTTCTATTAATTTTTCAATTATTTTCTATTAATTTTTCAATTATTTTCTATTAATTTTTTAATTATTTTCTATTAATTTTTCAATTATTTTCTACTATTTTTTCAATTATTTTCTATTAATGTTTCAATTATTTTCTATTAATTTTTCAATTATTTTCTATTAATTTTTCAATTATTTTCTATTAATTTTTCAATTATTTTCTATTAATTTTTCAATTATTTTCTATTAATTTTTCAATTATTTTCTATTAATTTTTCAGTTATTTTCTATTAATTTTTCAGTTATTTTCTATTATTTTTTCAATTATTTTCTATTAATTTTTCAATTATTTTCTACTATTTTTTCAATTATTTTCTATTAATTTTTCAATTATTTTCTATTAATTTTTCAATTATTTTCTATAATTTTTTTTAATTATTTTTCTGTTGTTTTTCGTTTCTCTTTTCTCTCTTCTATTTCTTTGTAGTGGGCCTTCACTAAAGGCTGTTTATCTAACAAAAGTCATTTGTTGCGTTCTCTTTTTGCGGCCGAGCGTTCTGCTCCTGTCGTCGCAAAACTTCGTGTCCACCGTGTCACGCCTGTCACACCGAATTCCGATATGGACACACAATATTATAACAAATATTCACCGAATAATAATGTCATTTCGAGGTTAACAAACGACAGAAATAGGGGCACAAAATAATTTTAAAAAATGTTTAATACAATTGATTTTTTTTAAAAGATTTGTCACGATTTATTTAACCATTTATTTGATTTAAACAAGTGTAACGGCCATCTCGAACTCTGGTTAAAAGAAACTTGAAAACTGTTTTATTTATTCTGGTGGTGCAAAATTCCGGAGTCCTGGATTCCTGGAGTTCCTGGAGTTGATAAAATCTCGAAATGCATTTTTTGGCAGCAGCGCTACCATTGTTGAAGATATTTGTTTCTTGTCCATTTTCAATTGAATTGAAATAGCCTCAAATTGAAACACAATTAACAATATAAAAAAAAGTTAATGTTACTCAAATAGAGACCGCAAAATACACTTTTCAAATGATCTTAACACAAACACAATGTAATTACACTTTTATTGAAAACAATTGAGTTTCAATTGCAGTAAACAAAAAACCGCAATTATTTTCCTACCAACCTAATATTATGCACCTTCGGATATATATTTCGAAAACTATAAACATCTACATTTTTTTTTGTAATTTAAGCTAGTTGTTAACAACATAATAAAATACGATTAAAATAAAAACAAATTGAGTATTTAACATCCTCTTTTGTTATGTCATTTTCACACAGTCAACATTGGTGACATTATGATGTCCACATAGAGGTCATCCGGAACCTACCAAACAAAGAGCTCAAAGATTTGAACCATTACATATCGCTCATAAAGAAAACGTACAAAATTTAAACTATAATTAGTTGAAAATTAAAAAATTGATTGGATAAATTGTGAATTAGCATGCCGGGATGTTGGTAAAACTAAGCGGACTCCAAGAGGCCACTCTAAACTGGAAGGCCCATGGAACCACCTGTTGTTAACGGGATGCACGTTGTGCCCAAGTGTGACTCGCAAAACGACGGCCACAACTAACTGGTGTCGTTGTCGAATGTGTGCCCATCGTGTGCCCTCACCATACAATGTGCCGGATAGTCAGTGGGACACGGCCCGCGACATACTTTGGAGCCTCCGCACGTTGCAATAAATCCATGATTTTATGCAAATTATTAAAAAATAGAAAATGACAAGTTTCATTTGTATTTATATAATATATTTTCAAGAAATATTAACAGAAAATATCTACATAATGTTTTAATTTTATTCTAACTACTTTGTTGCCAAATTTTTCAACCAAAATTTATATTTTCTGCAAAAAAAAAATAATATATAAATTTTTATTAATAAATAATCACAATTTAATACAAAATATTTTATGAAATATGTCATTGTACCTTTTTTTTCTTCCTTTTTTCTTTGTGGTAATTTTAACCACATACCTGTTAATATTTTAAAATAGACAAATTATTAATTATGATTAAGGCTCGACATTTTTATGCAAATTTCAAACCAAATGTTTCTCAACATGTGACTGTTTAAGATCAACCAACAGTTATGTTGTTTTTTTTAAATCAAAAACGCTGGTTAGAGGCTAGAACTTTCTAGTTGACAACTAATAGTAACCAAGACATCTAGTCTCTAACCAGCATTTTTGATTTAAAAAAAGCATAATTGCAGTTGCTTTAATAATGATGATGGTGATTACGTCACAATTGGCACACTTGGGGGGCACAAATTAAGAAACATTTGCTTGATTGATTTTTTGCATAAATATCCGGAGCCCTTGTTATGAATGATAAATATAATAGAGTTTACCGATTTGAATACTCCCATTGCACATTCAACTGCTTTATCTCCTTGTCCCTTTGAAACAGATTTTTTTTAAAAAAATAAAGGTCCAATAATGTTTTATTAAGATTCAAGATAAGGTTTTAGGAACAGCTGAGTTTCGATCTCTTGATTATTCTGTCTTTCAGAAGAGCAAAATTAAGAGAAACTAAGAAAGCGTGTTAGAAACTAGAAGGGTATCTCAATCACTTGTATGTACTTTGATTGTATGTACCATTAAGTGATTGAGCTACCCTTCTAGTTTCTAAAAACACTTCCAATTTCTCTTAACTTTGCTCTTCTGAGAAAGACAAAATAATCAAAAATTCAAAAATCATTTTTCATTAACCACCTTAAGTGTATTTTGATGTTGAAATCTTTCAAAATAAACTTTTTATGGCAGTTTGAAAATTATCTAACTTTAAGCAATTAAAAATAATTGTTTATAATTTGTTGCGTAGTTTACATTAGACAGCTATAGAAACAAAAAACAAAACACAATGTGTTTGTGTTGTGTTACAAATTTGTTGTGATTTTGTCTTCAATTAATGTTGACTGTTTTGAGTTTTGTTTTGTTGTGAGGCCACCGGCCTAAAAAAGTTTATTTTGAAAGATATCAACATGAAAATACTCTTTTAAGTGATTGAATAACCCTTCTAGTTTCTAAAACACTTTCAACTTTTTCTTAATTTTGCTTCTGAAAAAAAATGAATAACCAGAGTTCAGAGGGCATTTAAGACATGAAATTATTTTTGATACTAGAAAAGCAACTTTTCAAAAATCAAAGTTTAGCTCCCTTGTTGATTTTTTTTGTTAAACGATTTTTTCTAGTCTAATAAATTAATAATTATAAATATTGAATACTTCTCCAAATTGATTGTTGCAGTCCAATATGCCTTGAATCATTTCTTCTTTACCCTTTTTTTTTAAAAATGAATATTAATTATGTATTAATTTATTATTAATTTATTTAGTTAGACACAAAAATTAAAAAAAAAATTAAACTTGACATTTCAACTTCAACTTGAACCACTCTGAACGTGGTTAAAACATAGAATTGCCACAGGCAGTTAGAAATCGGAGATAACTTCAATTGGCTCCGCCCTTGTTATGACGACCGGCAACTTCTAATTGGTTGGTTATGTAGTCTGACGTCACGTGTTCCGCCCTTTTTAACGTCGAACCACACAACAAATCCAATTAGTAGTTGTCGGTCGTCATAAAAAGGGTGGAGCCAACTGAAGTTCTCTCCGATTTCTAACTACCTGTAGAATTGCCTGGTTCAAAAGTACTTAATAAAATAGGGGTTTATTTATATGTGATGGACCTGGTTAAAGGTTTCAAGTTGAAGTTCAAGATATAAAGTTTTCTTTTTGAATTTAGTCATTAATCGGATTTTTATGCAATATCCAGCAAGTGTTTCCCAATTTGTGGCCCAAGTGCCAATTATTGTCAAGTAATCATCATCATTAGAACAAATGCAATTATGCTTTTTTTCTTTCTCTAATCAAAAAGGCTGGTTAGAGGCTAAAATGTCTGCTTAATATTAATTGTCAACTACAGTTCTAGCCTCTAATCAGTGTTTTTGATTGAAAAAAAAAACCATAATTGTTGGTTGATCTAAACTGAGATGGTTACTTCACAATTGGCACTTTGGGCCACAGATTGAGAAACAGTTGCTTGATATTGCATAAAAATCCGAGCCCTATTAATTATTAATTACTCCTTCTCTGTTGACCACAACGTCACTGCCAGCCACAAATGCCTTAACCATCAAAAAGGTGTTTGTTTTTTCATCAACCTGTTAGATAAAAATTTCCGTTTAATTATCATTTTTAATTAGAATTAGTTTAAATGTCAATTATGTCTTACGACTCCGAGTTTCTTCCAGACACAATTAAGAACATCCTTTGAAGAAATAATTTTTTGTTAAAAAATTGTATATCAATAGAAATTTACCCATCCCCCCATTAGGTCAAAATATTAGGTGAAAGTGAATTTTAAAAGGTTCAATTTTTCAAAATTAAAAGAAACTTGAAAGTGTTTTAAGAACTAGAAGAGTAGCCCAATCACTTAAGGAGGTTTTAAAGTGTAAACTCGCCTCTCGAACTACTGATTATATTCTATCTTTTAGGTGCAAAATGAAGAAAAATTTGAAAGTGTTTTAGAAACTAGAAGGGTAGCTCAATCAGTTAAGGATATTTTAATGCTGAAAATTTTAAAAATAAACTTTTTATATGAGTTTCAATGTTCAAATGTTTAGCAGATTTTTTCTCAATAAAATGTTTACTTTAAAAGATATCTCAACATGAAAATACCATTAAGTGATTGAGCTACCCTTCTAGTTTCTAAAAACTCTTTCTTGTTTCTCTTAACTTTGCTTTTTTGAAAAAGACAAAATAATCAAAAATTTAAAAATCAGTTGTTCATTAACCACCTTAAGTGTATTTTGATGTTGAAATCTTTCAAAATAAACTTTTTATGTTAGGCGGAAAATGACCCAACTTTAAGCTTGCAATATTTTTTTAAATTTTTATCTATAAAAAGTTTATTTTGAAAGATTTCAACATGAAAATATGCTTAAGTGATTTAGCTACCCTTCTAATTTTTAACACCATTTTATTTTCTTCTTAATTGTAAATCACCTGTTCATAAAACATCAATTTGACTTAATTAAGATTCATTTTTTCATCTAATATTTTGACCTAATGGAAACAGGACAACACTTTTTTTTTACCTCTTTTCCTTTTGCTCCAGAATTCATACACTCAACTCCCATTTTTTTAAACTAATTAAAATATTTTCATTTATAAATTAATGATGAAGTTGCAAAAACATACACATTATAAACAGTGCTAAGTATTATACCTTGTACATACATGAGTTAAATGAATTCAAATTAAATGTGTTTAGGTGAATTATACGGAATCCAGTTAAGGACATGAACCCAAATAAAAATTGACTTTATTATTAATATTTTAAATTAAAATACTAAATCAATATTTTGTCAATAGTTTATATATTATATTTAAGTATTAACTCAATAATTTCAGATTATTAACTGAATAAATTGAATTCGATATATTGTTTGTTTGTCCTTCACAGGGCTCTGTAGAACATGTTTATTATTTAAATGCATTTAAATTATCAGGTGTGCACTAGGTATTATACATAAAATTATTACGAGCTCTAAACTTCACAAAAGCTATAGTAAATTACAGCTAAAACTAGATTAGAAGCTAAACAAGACAAATTTTAATATGTCAATTTCAACTATGATTTACAGAAATTTACAAATTAAAATTTCTTATTGATTGAAAAAATAATTTCTTCTTATAAAAATTATTCCATCCAAACTGAATGAAGTTAATTAATAAGAGCTGAACTAAACTGAACAAACTGTTGTCCAATTTAGCTCTTATAGTCATATTCTTACTGATTAGCTAAGTTTAAGTTAGTGCTAAACTCATTAACTTTTTGAAAGAAAGTTTCATGTAAAAGTCGATGAGTTTAGCACTAGTTTTGACTTAAAAATCACGAAGAATACCACCTTTTACTCTTTTAATATCTAATGTTTTAGCTCTTGTTTGTGTTGTTGCATAAATTTTGTAAAGTTTTCAATTTTCTTTAACTTTTCTATCAGTTAATATTCAAATTGAAATTTTAAAATTAAAATCAACAATTGTGAATAATGTTATAGAAAATTTATTTGGATTTGTAAGTTTTGTTCAATTTTGTTCAGCAATTTTACAGAAAAAAAAAATATATCTTACACTGCCAGGCATTTCACAGTTGGGTTTGCCCGCACCCTGTAAAACAAAAAAATTAATTTATGCATAATTATACAGGGTGACTAAAATATTACGCAAACCACATTTAAGTAGATATTTTAATATTGTTTGTTGGCAATTAATTGACAACTAACTTCTTCTCAGAGCCAATATTGCCAAATACCACTGTCAAGTATAATGAGTTTGCACATTTAAATCGCTTAAAATTAAATATTTCAGAAATTATAAATACTACACATTTAAAACTTGTGTTGATTGTTAACAAGATATCAAAATGAAGTTGTAGAAAAATGAGTGCAGAATTTTTTTTGAAAAAAGTTATTAAATGTAAAAAAATAAGTTTTAAATTGCATTTTTTGTAATAAGTGCCACACTTAAATCGTTTAAAATGAAATATCTCAGAAACTGTAAATGCTTCACATTTAAAACTTCAATTAATTGTTAACAACATATCAAAATTATATTGTACAAAAATAGAATAAATTAATACACATTTTTTTAAAAAAAAGTTACTGAATTTTAATCTTTAATTGAAATTAAATCTTAGTTTATAAAACTTAATAACTTTTATAATTTTCTACAAATTTATTTCATTTTTTTGTATAAATGCATTTTGATATGTTGGTTAACAATCGCCTTAAGTTTAAAATGTGTAGCTTTTATAATTTCTGAGATATTCAAATTTTAACAAAATATTACAATATTAAAATATCTCTACTTAATTTAGTATTGCATATTATTTGTGATCATGCTGTATAATTTTTTTTTAATTTTATACAAAGTGAACTGTTTCATTTGATAACACACTCTGTATAAATATATTTACCTGAGATTCTGGAATTATGAAGATTAGGAAAAAAATGCTAAAAATATATTTAAATGTTTGCATTTTTTGATTTTTTTTTTTAGTTTAGTAACTTTTCCTGAATCTGTGTTTCAGAAATATTAAATTTTTGCATGTTTTAGGTCATATTTATATATATATGGACCCATAGGGATTTTTTTAAAAAAAAGTTTTGATACAGTTAAAAAATAACTAAAAATTACTGCAAAAATAAATAACTGGGGAAGTTATTATCTTATTTTTGACAAAAAAAATGTTTTTGAATGACATTTCCTTAAAATAAGCGGTTTGTCGGTTTTTATTACTTAATTGGTAATTACTCTTTTTTTTAAATGACTAAACCTAATTTGCATATTTTTTTTTGATTTTGTAATGTCTTTACAAAAGTTATTTATAATTTTTTTTAACATTTATTGCATAAAAATCCTTGTCACAGTTTTTTTTTAAATGGGCTTAAATTGCCTTTATGTAGGACATTAGGTGAAATGTGATTTATTTAAAAAAAACAGAAATGGACAATTTAGGCTGGAATTCAAGAAGAAAACCTGGCAGTTGAGCTACAACTTGAACCCTCTAAGCAGGCTTCCAACATAAAAAAAACCATGTTCAAGAAAACTCAGTAAAATAGGGATTTTTCAATATTGAAACCCTGCTTAGAAGGTTAAAGTGATTTAAGGTGATTTGAAAGTGTAAACCAACCCTCGAACTCTGGAGCAAAAATAAAAGAAACTAGAAAGTGTTTTAGAAACTAGAAAGATAGGTTTCATGTTAATATTTCTTAAAATAAGCAGTTTTGTCAGTTTGAAAATGGGTCCAAGCAAATGATATTTTTTTTTAATTTTTGCCAATAAAAAAGTTCACTTTGAAAGATATCAAACATTTAAATTACTACTAAATAATGCAGCTACTATTCTACTGTAGTTTCTAATATAAAGTCAATTTCTCTCTTGGGGGGTTTTTTTTAAGTGTTTTTTAATTTTACAAAAAATATAATTGAAACCTTAGGCAATACTAAATTAACATTATAAAAAAAGGTAAAAACTTCGTCGAAAATACGGCTTTTAAATTTTATTTCTAGCACAAATATTGAAAAAGGTAATCAAATTTGTTTTTTGGTTTTTGAATTACTAATTCACGTGTCTGTTCTATAGAAATTTATAGTAAACATTAGATGCAGATGTTCAATTTGCAGTCCACATGACGTTTTGCGTGAACAGCCAATGAAAATAAATGTTATGTCGATCAAACGTGAGCGGTCATAGCAGTGAACGATTAACCAACAGTTCCCATAGCGCTTCATAAAGTATGTATCCATTCATCATAAAGCGGTTAAATATCATTAGCACCCTGATAAGAGGCTATATTATAAGTCTCAATAGAGGCTCCGCCTCTAACAAATCAGCGCTTTTGAGCCTGGATAGCCTCTATTTATCTCACTTTATTAGAGGCTTTGAGGCTCCAATAATTAATCTGACATTTTCAAGGACAAGGACTGTCAAAAAGGAAGCAATGGCGGATGTAAGTTAATTTTCTTTTTACTTTATAGCTATTTTCGTTCATTTATCGACTAATTACTCACTTAAAACGCACAAAAATACATTAATTGATTGCATTTTTTATTGTTCTCACGTTTGCGTACGTTTTTATTGCCATTTTAATTATTTTTTGACAATTTTACGCGAGTCTCTAATCTGAGGTAGAGCTACTGTGGCTCTTTCCGTAGATTATTATGAACGTTTGTCGCGTCAGTTATAACGTTGGTTTCCATAGAAGGAGCCACGTTTGCTCTACTTTGATTTGTTATTGTTTTCTATTGTTAAGCGGCTTTTATTGTTTTCATATTTCGTTATTAGTTTACGTTCGGTTTCGTTGTTCTCTTCGTTGCGACGTTTACACTGTACATAAGTGAAGGTATAATGAGGGATTTAAACGTAGCAGTGGATTGCTATAGCATCCTTAATTGTTATAGCAGTAAATTATGTTTTATTAAAATGTTTCTAACAGAAAATTGAATTGTTTTTTTTTTTAAAAACTAGAAGGGTAAATGACTCGATCAAGATGGCTTATGAACAGTTGGTCTTTCGAAATCTTCATTTTTTTTTGTCAGAAGCGAAACTAAAAGAAACTAGAAGAGCAGCTCGATCATTTAA
This sequence comes from Brachycybe producta, assembly GCA_036925085.1. Taxonomy (NCBI): domain Eukaryota; kingdom Metazoa; phylum Arthropoda; class Diplopoda; order Playtdesmida; family Andrognathidae; genus Brachycybe; species Brachycybe producta. The sequence goes on from JAUPFP010000003.1 coordinate 3,514,706, forward strand.
GGTGGCTGAATAGATATTTATTTTGTTTTCGTCACTCCAGATGGCGCCACTGTATTTGCCCCTCCTGTATTTCTTCTCTCCACCTGCAAGTTTTGAGAAAAAATCTATATTTTTCAAGCGAAACGTTTTACATGAGAAACATTATGAAAAAAAAAATATTCAAAGTGTTTTAGAAACTAGAATAGTTGGTGATAATGCTAAAAGGTTTTTCAATGATTGATATCTTTCAAAATAAACTTTTTATGACAAGTTTTAAAAAAAGGCCGAAAATAGTTTTTTTTTCGTGAAATTTCAATAAAAAACCAAAAAACCGGGTCATTTTTTAAAATGAACTTTAAAATTGTTTATTTTTGAAGATATTGGCGACGAAAAAACTTTTAACATTATCTTTTACCATTCTAGTTTTGAAAACAATTTGAATTTTTTTTTCCCGTAATGTTGTTTCTAAAAAACGGTGGCTTGACTGTTTTTTTGCATCTTGAAGTTTTACAAAAACATCTATGGAATATAGTAGTATTAACCACTGCAGTGGCGCCATCTTGTGAGACAAAAAATAAATATTTATTCAGCCACCTTAAGCCATTGAGCTACCCTTCTAGTTTATAAAAAAAAAACTTTGAAGTTTCTCTTAATTTTTGCTTCTGAAAGACTGAAATAACCAAGAGTTCGCGAAACTTGTTTTCATTTTAAGACCACCTTAAGTGATTAGTTTACTCTTCTAGTTTCTAAAAACACTTTCAATTTCTTCGTAACGTTGTTTCTGAAACGGAAGTTGAAGTCCATTGTTCTTTTTTATTTGCATATTTTGCAAAAATGTTATAACAATCCACTTCTACGGGGTGAAACCTTGACATTCGAAATACGAAATCTCAAATTCGTTTTTTTTTTTCGACGAAAAATCTATTAGGAGAAGCCGTAAAATGTTTTGTATGCAGTTGGGCTCCATCGGAAAACCAAACTGATTTCTGCACGGAAGCAAATTTTGAGCCGCAAAACATTAAGATGTTTCCGAAGTGTAAATCGGGTTGCGAATACGTCACTAAATACGATCGAAACGGTTTGACAAATTTCATCTAACTTCGGTTTTAATCCTCGATTTTTCGTTATGATCGCTGAATAGATATTTGTTTTGTTTTTGGTTCCCCGCCAGATGGCGCCACTGCAGTCCCTAATACTAAGCTCGAATAGACGTTTTTTTTTTTGTAAAATTTCGACACAAAAACGTTAATCGAACGTTTTTTTTTTTAAAAACATTATGAAAAAATTCAATTTGTTTTGAAAACTTGAATGGCAAAAGATTATGCTAAACGTTTTTCAATGGCTAATATCTTAAAAAATAAACAATTTTATAGTTCAGTTTAAAAAATGACCCGTTTTTTTGGATTTTTCCATTGAAATTTCATTGAAAAAACTATTTTCGGCCTTTTTTTTCAAACTTGTCATAAAAAGTTTATTTTGAAAGATATCATCATCGAAAAAACTTTTAGCATTATCACCAACTATTCCAGTTTCTAAAACACTTTGAAATATTTTTCGTAATGTTTCTTCGGAAAAACGTTCGCTTGAAAAATACAAATTTTCTCAAAAACTGCAGGTTTGAGGAGACGAGACCTAATATATGCAACATAATAGCCACTGCACAGTGGCGCCATCTGGAGGGATCAAAATAAAATAAATATCTATAAAGGCACCTTAATTACAACAATTATTTTTGTCTTCTACTGTTGTAGGTGTGATCGTTACTTTCCATCGAAACTGCGCAAATGCGGAAGTTCCGAAAGAAAAGACTTGCCGTACGATACCCGGTACTGAAACTAGCCACAAATCGTGTACTTGTAACTGGGATGAATGTAACGGAGCCGAATCCGGTTCTTCGAAACGATACGGAACCGTGATGTCGTCGATCGTCTTCGTCTCGTGCTTTATTTACGTCATCTTGAGCTTCTACTTCTTCTTCTAAGACCAAAATAAAAGAGGGAGAGATAGAGAGATAAAAATTAACGAAGGTTTGTACTATCGGTGGGTCTTCGTTGATTTTGAAACATCGAATCGTGGTCTCGTTTTTTTTCTCACTTTTATATAACGTTTAACGACCACGATCCGTTTTAATACTCGTGTTTTTTTGTTTTTGTGGTAATTTTCGATACCTAGTCGCAATTTTCTAGTCTTGTTTTTACTTTTAAAAGAAATCCTGAAATTGGAAATAACCAAGGCTTGATTTCTATTGTAAGGAGCTGGATCACACATGCATAAAAACGCACGAAAAACAGAAATATGAATATAAAATCAGAACAAAATTTTAAGTTATATTTCTGCGTTCCACCGCGTTCATCTGTTCTTCAGGAAGAAAAATGCGTAACCCGAATGACGTTTTTCTATTTGCTGATAACATGTGTAATTCCGGCATTGCAGAATTAACGGTAGTAGCGACGGGGGCGGTGTGTACAAAGGGCAGGAATGTAATCTCCACGGGATAATGACTCACGGCTACTAGGAATTCTAGGGTTCGTGTGGGAAAGTTGGCAGGCCACAGTCCCAATCACGTACTCTGGAATTTCAGTGGATTTCAGCCAAATAAATAGAATTAAATTCTGTTTTTAGTTGATTTTTTTTTTGTTTTTCTGCATGTGTGATCCATTTCTTCTTTGCATAATTTGCAATTGGTGCTTTTTACTAGTCGCATTAACTGCAATGACCTTTCTAATATTTATCTTCTTGACTTTTGATACTACTGAATTACAATTTTCTAGTCTAATTCCTACTTATTTATGTAAAACGGCATCTACTTTATTTTATATGTTGGATAATGAGATTTGGAAGCAATCTTTAAAATGCAAATGGTCACTTTTTTTTAGAAATCTTGAGTGAAAAATTGGTAAAAAGGAAATAGACGAGAAGGGGGTCGGGGGCGCCTGCGGAACTCTTTTGTAGAGGTGTGGGGCAAGTGATGAACGCTAAATATGAAAAGGACTACGTCGACGGTTATTACACGGCACTACTTATTCCGATAGAAGTGTGGATATATTTCCTTGTATGCAAGCTCCACAGCTAAGGCCGGCCCTAGACGTAACGTCTAACTGCGCAATATTAACTGCATATGTCTACCACTCAGGTCCAAGACTTGTGCAGTGTCATTCCCGTTGACGATTCAGTCATATTGCGGCATGTTTAGTTTATTTGTGAGGAACGCAAGCAGCGAAACTGAATGAAGATTGCGCAAACTCTCCCTACACGTTCCGGTGTGCAGCTCGACTTGCACACAGGCGGAAGCAAAAAGTTGGAACCCTTCCGTACTACACACGCAGTTTTCCACCACCTACATGCTCACGTATGCTTGTGACAATAGACATTTTGCAGATAAGTTTGCGCAGTTAAACGTTATGTCTAGGGCCGGCCTTAGTGATACCACTAATTCAGAGTATTTCTGGCATGTACGGTGCGGCATAGAGTGGTAGACTTGTGAAAAGCTTAGGAGTTAGGACATAACTCAAGGTTAGGATTATCCAGCTTGCAGGAAAAGGCTAACTTTTGTTTTGGCTTCGATTATCTGTCGAGAGGCGTGTTTTTTATTTTTAAAGGTTTGCTTCCAGATCAGAACGCAATTAACCAACTTCTAATACCTCGTTTCCACTACCAAAGTTAACTGCGGTTACATAACCAAGGTTATAGTTAACTGCAGACAAGTTAGAAGTGGCAGTTTCGTGTGTTACCATATTTAAGACACTTTACTATGATGATGATTAAATGGGTTTGTGTCACTTCCTGTTAAACAGTTGTGCATTTTGTGAAATTTTCACTCTTCATTCAGTCAAAATTTTCTATGCTTTCTCACTTAACCACCATGTTTGTTTGTACAGGCAATCAGAAATCGGGACGAACTTCAGTTGGCTCCGCCCTTTTTATGACGACTGGCAACTTCTAATTGGTTGGTTATGTAGTCTGACGTCACATGCTCCACCCTTTTCAACGTGGAACCACACAACAAACCACTTAGAAGTTGCCGGTCGTCATGAAAAAGGGCGGAGCCAACTTCTGTTTGTCCCGATTTCTAATTGCCTGTGGCTAAAGTTGTTTGAAACACAGGAAGTGACAACAGGCATTTAGAAATCGGGACGAACACAAGTTGGTTCCGCCCTTTTTATGACGACCGGCAACTTCTAAGTGGTTTGTTGTGTGGTTCGGGGCGGAGCATGTGACGTTAGACTGCATAACCAACCAATTAGAAGTTGCCGGGAGGTCATAAAAAGGGCGGAGCCTACTGAAGTTCGTCCCGATTTCTAAATGCCTGTGGAAGTGACGTACGTATTTAACCTATTCAATAATGGTGGTTAACCACATTGCTGTCAATGCAGTTAATTTCATTGTACGGGTAATTAAACATGGTTAATGTAACCACATTTGTTTCGACTAGAAAATGGACTGTGGTTAACTTTTTAACTGCAGTTAATTTTTCTAGTGGAAACCGAGGTATAATAATTGTATTTTTTTCTGCTGCTAGTCTACTGTGAATGTAACTCATCTTATTAACTTAATTGTGAATGTGTGATTGTCGCCATGTTTTTTGTACGTTTGTCAAATGCTTTTTTTCTACATTACTAAAATAAGAATTTTGAAAATCGGAGGCGTTTCTTTTTTTACTAAATTTAAAAAAAAAATGAGTCAAAAATCTAATATTTTTATTTTATTTAGATGAGAGACGAATTCTAAATTTTCTCGAATTCGAATCCTAAATTTTTCTCGAATCCGAATCCTAAATTTTCTCGAATTCGAATCCTAAATTTTTTCGAATTCGAATCCTAAATTTTTCTCGAATCCGATTCCTAAATTTTCTCGAATTCGAATCCTAAATTTTGCTCGAATCCGAATCCTAAATTTTCTCGAGTCCGAATCCTACATTTTTCTCGAATTTGAATCCTAAATTTTCTCGAATCCGAATCCTACATTTTTCTCGAATTTGAATCCTAAATTTTCTCGAATCCGAATCCTACATTTTTCTCGAATTCGAATCCTAAATTTTCTCGAATTCGAATCCTAAATTTTTCTCGAATTCGAATCCTAAATTTTTCTCGAATCCGAATCCTACATTTTTCTCGAATCCGAATCCTAAATTTTCTCGAATTCGAATCCTAAATTTTTTGTCGAATTCGAATAATAATTTTCTCTCGAATTCGAATCCTACATTTTTCTCGAATCCGAATCCTGAAGGCTCTCGAATCTCCCGAATCTCGAATCCTTCAAATATAAGAATCCTATTATTATTCATTAAGAAGATACAAATAAATGAAATAATATTAAATATTAAATTATTAATAAGAAAAAAACACAGTGTGGCGGCACTCAGGGTCAGGCCACAAGGTCAATCCATTGGTGAACCAGATAACCACCGAAATTGTAACAATCGCCGGGTTTTTTTTGTTAGTTAACCGCTTCTATTGGACATCAATGGAGTTAAAACTAATTTTACCAAAGTTTTTAACATTTTTTTAAGGTTAGAATTCGAAAGATTCGAAAGACGAAAAAAGCGCGAAGAATTCGAGTTTTCGAATCTCGAATATTTTTCAAGATTCGTTCGATTCGAATGTCCCATCCCTAATTTTATTTGTTTTGTTTGTTTTTTTCTTAGTTTTTGTTTTTTCTTCTGTCTTTTTTGAGTAAAACTCTTGAACGGGGTGTCCACTCAGGCGATTTGTCAATAATTCCGGTAAGTAAGCTTCGACTTTTAAATTTATATTATTCCATGTTAAGGATGGAGTAAAGGTAAAGGGTGGCTTTATAGATATTCAATTTGCCTTTTGGCGATGTGCCATCCGGAGTGGCTAATGTTATGCTCCATAGACAGTTTTTTTTTTGTAAAATTTGGACGCGAAAACCATCAAGCGAACTTTTTTTTAGAAACAACATTACGAAAAAAAAAATCAAATTGGTTTCAAAACTAGAATGGTAAAAGAATACGTTAAAAGTTTTTTCATTGCAATATCTTAAAAAATAAACAATTTTATAGTTCAGTTTGAAAAATGATCAGTTTTTAAGGTTTTTTTCATTGAAATTTCATGAAAACTATTTTCGGCTTTTTTCAAAACTGTCATCAAAAGTTTATTTTGAAAGATATCTTGAAAAACTTTTTAACATCGTCACCAACAATATTCTAGTTTCTAAAACACTTTCTAGTTGTTCATAATTTTGCTCTTCTGAAAGACAGCATAATCAAGCGCTTTCGATAAACAGCTAGCTGTTCACAAAACATTTTAAGAGGAACTTGAAAGTGTTTTTAAAAACTAGAAGGGTAGCTCGCTCAATTAAGAGGATTTTCATGTGGTTTGGTTATCCTTCAAAATAACCCTTTTATACTTTAAATAAAAAATTGAACTGATTGAGTTACTCTTCTAGTTTCTAAACCACTTTCAATTTCTTCTGAAATTTTTTTTTCGGAAACTGAAAAAATCACCATTCTATTATGCGCCTATTATGCAATGGCTACTTTTTTTTTATTAAAAATAACGTTAAAATTGTGGGTTCGGCTTTTGTTATCATTTTTTATGATTTTGATTCATAATTGTGATGTCATAAATATCGAATCTTTCCAAGTGACATCCATTTATAAAAAAAAAAATAATAACAATGGAACATTCTGTGCGCAATGACACAATCAAAATTAGGCGTTTTTTTGTAATATTTACAATATTTTCTTTTTTTTTTATCAAAGTTGCCCAGGTGATATGATCGAGAATTATGACAAGGAAAGATTTGTGACGTATTTTTTTTTTTTTGGTAACTGAACTTTTTTAATTTGTAAAATAGACAAGGAAAGAGAATAAGGGTGTTTCTTCGGACAAAAAAAAAACCGTACGAAAAAGTGAAATTGTGGTCGTAATTTAGCCAAAAGTGTGTTTCGGAAATTTGTGGATTTTTTTTTTATAAAAATTGTCGAGAAAGTTAAAATTATTACAATTTTGGAATAATAATAATAATGGCTTTGACTTGTGAAATAACTTTTGTGAAATATACTCTATTTGCTTTGAATTTTATTGGTTGGGTAAGTATTTTTTTTAAAATTAGTAGAGTAACTTTTTGAAAGTGTTTTAGAAACTAGAATAGTAAGTGTATCACTCGAGGTTGTTTTTAAAACAGAATCTTTTTTTTTTGTAATATTAAACTATTAACTTAAATTATGTACATTTTCAAAAACTCGAAGGAAAAAAATATTTCAAAAATCTTAAAATTTGAATCATTTTTAAACAAATGACTCAAATTTTAAGATTTTTGGACTTTTTTTTCTTTCGAGTTTTTTTTTTTTTTTAAAATGGTCATAATTTGAAAATTATCCTAAAAACGTTTATTTTAAACGATATTAAAATATAAAAACTTAAAAGACTGTATTAAATTAAATTATTTCCATTTTCAAAAACTCGAAAGAAAAAAAAATATTCCAAAAATCTTAAAATTTGAGTCATTTTTAAAGTCATTTTGAGTCAAATTTTAAGATTTTTGAACTTTTTTCTTTCGAGTTTTTTTTTTTAAAAATGGTCATAATTTGAAAATTATCCTAAAAACGTTTATTTTAAACGATATTAAAATATTTTAAAGGTGTTTCATTTACTTTTATAATTTCTAAAAAATACTTTCAATTTTTCAATTTTTTTTTTCTTAACGAATTTTGATTCAACTTTTAGGTGAAAAACAAAAATTGAGTATTTGAATGTATAATTTTGAAATTGTCATAAAAAGTATATTTTAAAATATATTAAAATACAGATTATTTTTGAATGATTAATTTACTTTTCTAGTTTCTAAAACACTTTCAATTTTTTTTTTTTTTTTACAAAGTTTTTGATTCAACTTTGGAGTGAAAATCAAAAATTGAGAATTAGAAACTATTAAGATTCAGTTTTATCTAAATCCACTTAAATGGAATTTCTCATTTCCATATCTTTTAAAATAAACTTTTTATTGGAATTTTTATTTTTCAAAAATATTCATTTTCGGTTTTCACTTTCAAGTTTGATCAAAATGGAGCTAAATTGTGGATCTAAACGTTTTTAAAAGTAATTTTAATTACATGATTGAACGTTTGGTAAAAAAAACTAGACTAGTAAATCAATATTGAAGGCATTTTTACACTTGATATCTTTCAAAATAAACGTTTTATGAAAGTACTTTTAGTTCATACATTTAATAAAGTAGATGTATAAACGTTTTTTTTTTCTTCTTTATTCTAGAATACAGAATTGAACGTTTGGTTATAAACTAGAATAGTAAATGAATATATTGAAGATATTTTTTTGCATTTCTATTTTTCAAAATAAACATTTTATGAAAATACTTGTTTATTTCATACATTGAATAAAATGTGGATGTAAACATTTTTTTTCTAGAATACAGAATTGAGCGTTTGTTAGAAACTAGAATAGTAAAAGAACACTGAAAGATATTTTCGCACTGATATCTTACAAAGTAAACGTTTTTTTCAAGTTGTTTCTAAACGATATATAGAAATAAATTGAAATTAAAAACAATTAAAGTCTGTTAAAAACTAGAATAGTAAAATTAATACTGGAGATATTTCAGTTTTGAATTACGATATTGATATAATAATTTATAATTAATATAGAGGGTGTGGTTTTTGAAATCATAATTTTTCATTAGGGTTTTTTTTCTTCTTCTAGCTTTCAGATTGAAAATATTCAGTTAAATATTAAAAAAATATATATTTAAAAGGTGGTTTTTTTTCTCTCTCCAAATCGAACTATTATTTTTTTATTGAATCATTTACAAAAAAAAAGGAAAATATTTCGACTTAATAGAAACAAATAGATGAAATAAATAATAACCAACGCCTATAGTAAACATTTGATAAAAAAGTTATGACAAGTGGACAAAAAATGCGGGTTTAACATATTGATAACAAGTGTTTTCACCATAATAGTAACTGTAATAAAAGATATGAGAGAGGGGGGAGTTTATTCGTTAGTTTTTCCGATAAAGTTGTTCGTTTTTTTATAACAAAAACGAAAAAAATGGAGATGAAAAGTTCACCATTCTAAATGGAAGTCAAATAATGACATTTTTAAAATTAAATTATATAATAAAATTCTTATGGTGGGTTTAAAAGTGTAAATGTTTCTCGAACTTCTTGATTAATTTTGTCTTTCAGAAGAGCAAAATGAAAGAGAAACTAGAAAGTGTTTTAGAAACTAGAAGGTGTAGCTCAATCACTTAAGGTTTTTTTTTTAAAGAAGTCATTATTTTTCAATTTTGGTTTATAAAAAGTTTATTTTGAAAGATATCAACGTTAAAATAATATTAAGATGATGATTTATTAAAAGCTAATTTTCAAATTCTTGCTTATTATTTTTCTGAAGCAAAATGAAAGAAAACTAGAAAATTTTAAAAACTAGAAGGTGTAGCTCAATCACTTAAGGGTATTTTTAAGCCGACATTATTTTTTTAATTTTGGTTTATAAAAAGTTTATTTTGAAAGATATCAACGTTAAAATACAATTAAGATGATTTATTAAAAGCTAATTTTCAAACTCTTGATTATTATTTTTCTGGAGCAAAATGAAAGAGAAACTAGAAAGTGTTTTAGAAACTAGAAGGGTAGCTCAATCACTTAAGGTTTTTGTTTTAAAGAAGTCCTTATTTTTCAACTTTGGTTTATAAAAAGCTTATTGTAAAATATATGAACATGAAAGGGATTGAACTACCCTTCTAGTTTCTAAAACACATTCAAGTTTCTCTTTAGTTTGCAAGTAAAAAAAAACAGAATAATCAAGAGTTTGACGGGCGTTTACATTTTAAAACCACCTTCAGTGATTTAGCTACCCTTCTAGTTTCTAACACACTTTCAATTTCTGCAGACTAACTAAAATTCGAAAATCAGCTGTTTTATAAAACGCTTTAATAAGTAAACTGAAATAATTTTAGAAATAAGACAATATTTTCATGTTGATATCTTTCAAAATAAACGTTTTATATTCAAAAATTAAAAAAATATCTTCTGCTTCAAAATGAGGGATTTTCAAACTGACATAAAAAAGCTTATTTTGAAAGATATCAAACATTAAAATACTGTTAGGTGATTGGGCTACCCTTCTAGTTTCTAAAACACTTTCAAGTTTATCTTAATTTTACACGTGAATGACAGAATAAGCAGAGTTCGAGAGGCGAGTTTACACTTTAAAAACCAGCTTTTGTTTTTTTAAAATTTGAACAGTTGGCCGGAATCGCCATATTCGTAATCGGAATATGGATCGCCACGGATTCGGATCTTCAGAAATACGTGGAACAGATGAGCTTTGAACATTACTACATCGGAGCGTATTTGATAATTGCGGCCGGTGTCGTTATGATCATCATCGGGTTTCTCGGCTGCTGTGGTGCCATCAACGAGAACGTTTGCATGCTGACGACAGTAATTTTTACGACCACTTTTTCGAACACATTTCAAAGCGAACAATTCTAATCCTCGCACATTTTATATTATTTTTGCAGTATTTTATTTTCCTGTTTATTATTTTCTTACTCGAATTGGCGGCTGCTATTTACATGTTATCCGTAGGATTTGAATATACTAAGGTAATGCGTCTGGACCTAAGTCTAGGTGCCTTTTGTAAAACCTTAAGTTTGTAGTTTTTCGTGTCCGAAGCTCAAAATAACACACATTGCCTAAAAGCCTTAATTAACAGTTACAAACACATAAAAAAAATCACAAAATTTGGTTTAAATCTTTCAGATGGATAAGTTCGTGTACAACGGAATGTACAAAATGGTTTGTAATTACAATAACGATGCTGTCGGTTGGGTCATGGACATTTTACAGTTAGACGTAAGTGCCGGAAAAAATTAAGAGGGCTACGTCGGAAAATTACTTTGAAAAATCTCCGCAAAGAGCGCTAGCATCGTTTATCTATTGAGCCCCATAGACCCGTTGTTAAAGAAGAAACGGTTAATTTTTAAAATACGCAGCAGTCGCGGCGGCAATATGTTTATTTTTCATATTTAAAGTTGTCCAATTTTGATGGTTCAAAGTGCAATGTGCACCTTAAATGTATGCTGATCTAGTGATAGAATGACAAAAAATTGGAAAGTATGCTTCTATTTTTAAAAAATATTTCAAAATCGCGAATTTCTAACTCTTATGTTAAACTCCATTGAGTAAGCGCTCGTAAGCAAAAAACATCTATTAAAATGTTGGTAAAAATTACGTAAAAATAATTTAAAAAAAACACAATTAAACCACAGTGAAGCCAACACATTGGCGCACGTGCTGAATTTTTTTCTGGTTTTTTAAAATTATTTTTACGAGCAATTTAATGGATGTTTTTTTCTTGTTTGGGCGAACTCAATGGAGTTTAACATAAAGAGTTAAAATTCGCGATTTTGAAATAGTTTTTAAAAAATAGAACCGCACTTACCAATTTTTTGTCACTCTATCACTCGATCAGCATATATTTAAGGTGGACATTGCACTTTGAACCATCAAAATTGGACAACTTTAAATATGAAAAATAAACATATTGCCGCCGCGACTGTTGTGTATTTTAAAAACTGACGTTTCTTCTTTAACACCGTGTCTATGGGGCTCAATAGAAAAATGATGCTAACGCTTTTTGCGGAGATTTTTTAAAGTAATTTTGAGATGTAGCCTCTTAAGAAGGAAAATCTTGTATTTTTCAACTTTGATGGGAAAATAATTGATGAGAACAGATTTTTTTTTAAACAAAAAACTTGAATAAGCAGCCATTTGTAAAATATGTAAATGAATGAGAACAATGAAAATAGAAAAACGTGGATGTGTTTTAGAAACTAGAAGGGTAGCCTATCTGAATCACTTAAGGTTGATTTATAGTCGGCAAAAGAGCTGCTACAAGGGAAGCAAAACGAAGGAAATTAGTTTCGTAGCAAAAACAATAAAGTTTTCCCCTTCGCATATATCTTCGTTTTCGTACAATATTTCGATAGGATTTTATTTAATCTTATTGAACGAAAGAGACTTCGCAGCCAATCAACCGCCCAGCTTTCTGTTTTTGCAAGACAACTAAATGGCTCTTTAAAAACAAAAAAAGGATTCGTTGCATTCCATGTGTACAGAGAAGTATAGTATGAACACAACGAAACGAAGCGAAACGAGAAAGCTAAGCTAAGCTAAAGCGAAAGCTAAGCGATACGATAACGATAATAATTCTTCGCTTAAATTAAGCTTAAATAAACCAAGCTTAAATCGTCATGACAGTTCTTTTAGCACCTTTGTTTACTCCTCTAATTTTAAATAAATCTTTAAATTGTTTCTGTAAGTTACTTCGAAAAAAAATCGTTCTCGTCGATTTCTGAAGCAAATCTTGACTTTTTTATAATTTGGTTGGATTTTTTCCCCCGACGATTTTTTTTTTTAGCTAAAATGCTGCGGTGTGAATAATGGTCAGGATTACGACAGTATTAGTCTTCCGGTTCCAAACAGTTGTCGAGATCCAATTACTGGAAATCAGTTTCATATTGTGAGTTTCTTGGAGGGAAGATCAATTCTCGATTGAATCGATTTATTTTATTCGAAATCTCCATTATTGTTCTCTCGCTTCCTAGGGTTGTTATGACAGTTTTATCGACTTTATCGAGGCTAGGAGCGGAACGATTGTCGGCATCTCGATCACGATTTGTATAATTCACGTACGTATTGAGATATTTATAATTATTAACTTTGTTCGAAACTTTGTTTTAATGCGTTTTTTTAGGAGTTTAAAACTTTTTTCTGGTCTCAGCATTTTACTTTTAAATTTTGGAAGATATTGAAGAAGTGTAATATAAAGTAGAAGGGTAAAGGAAGAGGCTAAAGGGTTTTTTTAAATTTTGGTATTTTTAAAAATCAACTTTTTATTGCCTTTTATGAAAATGACGGAATTTTTATAAAATCATAAAATGTTTTATTTTTAAAAATATCAAAATGAAAAAAAAAACCTTTAGTTGTTTCTTGGCTCTTCTAGTTTCTAAGCCATTTTTTAAAGAATAAATTTTAAGTGTCATAGAAAAGTAGAAGAGTAAAAGCCATGATGGTTTTTTTTTCGTGTTATCTTTAAAAATAAACTTTTTATTGTTTTTTGAAAAAAGTAACCACAAATATTTAGCTTTTCTTCCAACTTGACTAGAAAGGCAAAATGTTAGTAACAAAAATGTTAATTTGCAATTTTTTTACTGTTTTGGTAAATGTTCATAAAAAAATAAATATGCTAATAACAACGTTTTTGACAAAAATGTTAGTAGCAGGTCGACAGGAAACTGATTCAGGAGTAGAATGTTATTAACAGTGTTGACAACAGAAATAACTTGCTGGTAACATTTTGTTATCAACATCTTTTTATTTGATCAGGAACAGTTTTCAGATAGGTCGCAAAATTTCTGCTATTAACAAAGTTAGCAACAATTTTATCGACAATGTTAATGACAAAAGTTAATAACAAAATGTTATCAACATTTCTAGAAACTTTTAACAATATTAATAGTAAATGTTGATAACAAAACTTACTAACATTTTATAGGCCTATTTTTAATATTTGTTAAAAAACATTGCTAATAACATTTATTTTCATCAGTGTTACCTCCAATGTAAAAAAGGCACCTTAAACATGAAAAAAACTTAAGCTTCATTTTACTCTTCTAGTTTATAAAGTTCTTTTTATGATTTCGTTTGTATTTTTTTTAATAATGTACTATTAATTAATTTATTTCTCTCGTTTAGATCGTGACGATGATTTTTGCGATGTGTCTTTGTCTTGCTTTGAAGCGAGAAAACAAAACTTACGCTTAAAGCGCTTTAAGCGTAAAAAGGATCGGTTTTTTTTTATTCGATTAAAAGAAAATAACTACACAAAAAAAATATCATTCATATGAACATTTTTGGAAAGAAAAAATTACAGTTAGATTTATTTAAATGCACAAAATCGAATATTTACGAACAGAAAAAATGAACAAACTTTTATAAGTATTATAAATTAGGAGGTGACGTCATGCGGAGTTTACGGTAAACTACTGATCGACTTCGAAATCGAGATAATCGAACTCGCTTAAAATTATAGATTGGACTTTTAAGGCTCAAATTTAAGAAGGAAATTTGTCAATTGAACTTCAACTTTGAACCCTCTGAACCAGGGTTCCAACATATAAAAACCCTGGTTACCCTTAAATTGGAATTTTCCATGTTGAAACCCTGCTTAGAGGATTCAAATTGAAAGTTCCACTATCCGCCATTTTATTTCTAGGCTAAATTTGTTTTTAACAAAAAAATTAAAGTAATTAATCATTCCATAATGTGATTAACCACATTGTGTCAATGCAGTTGGAGTTAACTCCATTGTTCAGAAATTTAATCATGGTTAATGTAACTACATTTGTTTTCGCTAGAAAATTAAACTATGGTTAACTTTTTAACTGCAGTTAATTTTTTTGTATTGAAAACGTGGTAACTAATATGAAATTATAATAAGATAATCATTATTAATTTTAACAAAGATGCTAAATGATTGATTACTAGTAAGGCTCGGATTTTTATGCAAATATCAACAGATGTTTCTCAATCTGTGGCCCAAGTGCCAATTGTGAAGTAACAATCTCGTTTAGATCAACCCAAAAATGTTTTGTTTTTTTCAATCAAAAATTCTGGTTAGAGGCTAGAACTTTCTAGTTGACAACTGATAGTAACCAGACATCTAGCCTCTAACTAGCCTTTTTTATTAGAAAATAACAATTGCTTTAATGATAATTATTATTTTGCAACTGACACTTGGGCCACAAATTGAGAAACATTTGCTTGATATTTTGCATTAAAAATCCGAGCCCTACTCGTTAGATTTAATTATATTGGAAATGTATTTTTGGGTGAATTATTATTTTGCAAAGTTTTGTCTAAAAAAAATTATTGGTAAATTAATATTTAAGGGGTCATTTTTGGTTTGAAGTCACATAAATTAATTATCAATATGTAATTGCATGTAAAATATACATTTCAAATTTTGGAATTTTGTATTAAAACATATATTATTTGTAATTAATATTGACAACAATTGAAAATTTTAGCTGATTAATTATGGCTGAAATGTTAAGTGACCTTTCTTTTGTTGAATGTCATCATAACCAAAAGTTAAAATGAAGATAACTTAGTGTGAATATTTAATTATTACAGATTCATTATCATTGGTTGCATATGATGTCATATGATTGATCATTGGTCATCTTTGACCACATGATTGTATTCTGAAGGTCAAGCAGATAGTTTCAATCGTAAAAGAAATTTAGGACCACATTTTTTTTTTGGCAGAACTTGTATTATTTTATTTCGAAATCTTCAGATTCGATTTAGAAGTTGATGAGGCCGCGTTAACATAGTAATAATTAGTTAATGAACAATGTGTTGCTGTGAGTGTATTTTTATGTGCGTCAAAGGATGTGTGAAACTGGGTTGCACTCGATGTATAATGGTCACATTAAACATTCCAATGACAGTGAGTTTATTTTTGTTGTTATTGAAAATTTTAGATAAAAATTGTAAAATTTATAGATTTTTTTTTTTGAATTTTAAGTTTGTTGGATTGATTGTATTATGCGTTTTTGGATACATCAAAGGAATGATGACCAGTTTTAACGAAGATGACGAAATTTTCGATATTAATTCGCCTGTACGAATTGTTAATGGTATCGCCGTTTTGGGACTAATTCTGGGAATTTGTCTCACTTTAACCGGGTTCATTGGTTGTTGTGGTTCATGTTGCGATAACATAACTTCCATTATTGCTGTGAGTTATTAATTATTTTGGAATTTGTAATGTTTCGAACTAAATTTTTGCTGGTTTTTTTTTTTCATTTCTGTTTTTCTCTCTCAGTATATTGTGTTTTTGATTGTCGTGATGGGATTGGAATTATCAGCAACTGCTGCCATTTTTGTGTTTCAGAAGGAAATTGTTAACTCAACAGAGGTATGTGGACAAGAAGCTGCGGTGGCAAAACAATAACCAAAGTTGTATAAAAAGAGCTAAAAGTTGTGAGCCCATAGTTGCAATAAGAATGAAGTGTTATGAAACAAGAGCCAAAGGTTTTAAACCAAAGCCCCGAGTCACATTACGATTGGGAAAGTTTGAAACTTTATATGGATACACTTTCTAGTTTCTTAGAAAATTTTATTCATTTCTACCGTGCTGTTTATAGTTTTGAGAAAATATTTTGTGTTTTGATTTTGTCATGTTAAGTGAATGGGGAATTTGAGCAACGCAATTGCCAAAATTGCACCATGAGAGGGAAAGTTGCATCACCGCGAGAGGGAAAGTTGCATCACCGCGAGAGGGAAAGTTGCATCACCGCGAGAGGGAAAGTTGCGCCGCGAAAGCCGAAGTTGTTGCAACTTTGGCTTTCGCGGTGCAACTTTCTTTCTCGCGGTAATGCAACTTTCCCACCAAAGTTGCAAGTTGTTAAACAAGTTTAACAAGTACTTTATTTCTGAAATAAGAGCTAAAAGTTGTGAGAAAAAAGGAGGTTGGAGCTAATTTTGCAAAATTATGAAGGGTTATAGTTTAGCTATAATTCTTGTTATTCATTTTTAATTCTCAAATCGAAATCTTAAATAAATTGCCCTAGTTTTTTTAATACAACAAAATTAAATATTTTCTTTTAATGGAATTTGTTTTATCTTTGGGTGTTGTATATTCTTTATGTGTGGGCCACTTTTTTTAATTAATTCAGGCAATGCATTGTATATAAGGGTGTTAAGTTTCTATGTAAAAAATGGCCATCTTTTAAAATCTTCTGTTATTAAATAACAGATTTCATTGTATTTCTTCAATTTAAATTTTAAAAAGTGAAGAAATACAAAGAAAATCTCGAGAGAGGAAAAAAAAGTTACTGGGAGGAGGTTATTTTGTATAAATGAACAGTAAAATTTGAAACTTTCTCCTGCTGTTTGAAATTGTGAAACAGAAGAAAAAAATACAAAAGAGTGAAATTTAAACTAATTAGAAGTGAATGTAATTTATAACAAAATAAAATCGTGCATTTTTCAATCTTGATAGATTTGGAGGTGCCAGGGTGTGTGTGTGGGTAGGGAGAGAGTTGATTTTCTTGCACAATCGACATTAAGAATGGCACTTAACTGTATTCTTTTCAATAAGAGAATTGTTGCTGTTATTTTTTTACAACCTTTTTATATCTTTTAGTGTTTTATACAATTTCGGTGGCCATTTTTTGAACAAAAAAAGCTTTGAAAAGTCCACTTAATGTTTTTGTTTTTGGAAGCAAAATGGAAAATCCTTGAGTTTTTTTTTTTTTGGAAGCCACACCTTGCTTTAATATTTCAAAGGAATGAAAGGATTGAAGTGGAGAAAATGGTAGAAAGGGCATTAATATTTGAGGACATTTTCTACTGTAGTGTTTCAGGCATTTTAGAAATTTATATATCAAAGTGGGTCTTCTGGCTTTTAAAGTGTTTTTTTTTGGGTGGCCCATTTTTATAAAAAAAATGAGGCAGAAACTATGGAAGGTGTGCCCTGATAGTTCTGGAAATGGGCCATTCAGTGTGAAAGTGGATCTTAAAGTCTAAAGCTAGACATTCTGGAAGTGTGCCAGACTCTGCTTGAAGTGTGCCAGACTCTGCTTGAAGTGTGCCAGACTCTGCTTGAAGTGTGCCAGACTCTGCTTGAAGTGTGCCAGACTCTGCTTGAAGTGTGCCAGACTCTGCTTGAAGTGTGCCAGACTCTGCTTGAAGTGTGCCAGACTGCTTGAAGTGTGCCAGACTCTGCTTGAAGTGTGCTAAACGTTTTATAAGCATGATGGACATGTTATAAGCGTGCTTACTAGTGCGCTAGGCATTATAAGTCTTCTGGACATTCTGGAAGTGTGTCTTGACAGTCTTGAAAGTGGTCCACGCACTCTCTAAGGGTCTTGGCGTACAAATCACTTTCTATTATCGATTTTGACTGCAAAGTGAAATTGCAGGTGGTGATGGGTAGTGGTTGCAATGCATTTTATTGAAAGATTCGAAATGGTCGGTTTTGTCGACAACCCAACTTCATTTTGCAGTCTAAATCGACCACCAAAAGAGAGGTCTGTGTCTTCTAACCCTAAAAGTTATCCTGACTGTTTCGATATGGTCCGGTCTGGCTCAAACTGGGCCACACAAGAACCTGTCGAATAAAAAAATCGGAATATCTCGAAAAGCTTTTTGTATAACTTGCAAGTTTCTTCCTACAAAAAATTGCATATAACCCTGAATTGGGTCAACATAATTAAGACTTACTAAAGTTAGTGATTTCAATGCAGAATGTCAGATTTAATTAAGAAGAAAAAAAGTGAAATTATAGGCCTAACAATACTTATTATTAAATTTTCTTTTTATTCACAGGAAGCTCATCTGAAAAAAATGTGTGCTGTAAGTTCAAACTTTGTTCTGAGAGACAACTTTCTGTTTTCATGGTTTTTTTTTTGTGTGCCGGAAATTTATTTGTTCAACGCTGGGATCTTGTTGGTGTTTTAGGTCTGTGCTAATTTTATAGCTGAGCGTAACGGCATGCTTTACATTGTTGCATGGGCGTTTGTTGGAATCCTTGCCATACAGGTGACTAAATTTACACCTGAAAATGTGTTTTTTTGTTGTTGTTGTACCGAACTCTTGATTAACCTCGCAAACTCGCAATTGAAAATTTTTCTCAAGTTTGTTTTTATGGTTTTATTTATTTTTTTTTTCAGGCTGTATTGTTATTTATTTCTGCCATTTTTATAGTCTATCTAAGGAAATTAAAATCAAATAATAATAATTCTGGTGGAAATCGTCAATCGGAAATCACTGTCATGTCACCAGTTTCCATTCAGAGTGTTCCAATGGCACCTTCACCCATTTCCATGCAACCGTTTATTTCAGAAAATGGTAAATTGTCTGTAAAAAAAAAAAAAAGAGAAGTGGTTCTCAAAAGTGCAAAGTTGCTATAAGTTTGACTTTGGCTCTCAGTGTTGTACTCTTAAAGCTTTGAAGAGTAGCACTGACTGGACTTTCAGGAGTGTCTAGCTCTCTTGGGGCTTTCGGGAGTGTCGCGCTCTCTTGGGTCTCTCGGGAGTGTCGCGCTCTCTTGGGTCTCTCGGGAGTGTCGCGCTCTCTTGGGTCTCTCGGGAGTGTCGCGCTCTCTTGGGTCTCTCGGGAGTGTCGCGCTCTCTTGGGTCTCTCGGGAGTGTCGCGCTCTCTTGGGTCTCTCGGGAGTGTCGCGCTCTCTTGGGTCTCTCGGGAGTGTCGCGCTCTCTTGGGTCTCTCGGGAGTGTCGCGCTCTCTTGGGTCTCTCGGGAGTGTCGCGCTCTCTTGGGTCTCTCGGGAGTGTCGCGCTCTCTTGGGTCTCTCGGGAGTGTCGCGCTCTCTTGGGTCTCTCGGGAGTGTCGCGCTCTCTTGGGTCTCTCGGGAGTGTCGCGCTCTCTTGGGTCTCTCGGGAGTGTCGCGCTCTCTTGGGTCTCTCGGGAGTGTCGCGCTCTCTTGGGTCTCTCGGGAGTGTCGCGCTCTCTTGGGTCTCTCGGGAGTGTCGCGCTCTCTTGGGTCTCTCGGGAGTGTCGCGCTCTCTTGGGTCTCTCGGGAGTGTCGCGCTCTCTTGGGTCTCTCGGGAGTGTCGCGCTCTCTTGGGTCTCTCGGGAGTGTCGCGCTCTCTTGGGTCTCTCGGGAGTGTCGCGCTCTCTTGGGTCTCTCGGGAGTGTCGCGCTCTCTTGGGTCTCTCGGGAGTGTCGCGCTCTCTTGGGTCTCTCGGGAGTGTCGCGCTCTCTTGGGTCTCTCGGGAGTGTCGCGCTCTCTTGGGTCTCTCGGGAGTGTCGCGCTCTCTTGGGTCTCTCGGGAGTGTCGCGCTCTCTTGGGTCTCTCGGGAGTGTCGCGCTCTCTTGGGTCTCTCGGGAGTGTCGCGCACTCTTGGGTCTCTCGGGAGTGTCGCGCTCTCTTGGGTCTCTCGGGAGTGTCGCGCTCTCTTGGGTCTCTCGGGAGTGTCGCGCTCTCTTGGGTCTCTCGGGAGTGTCGCGCTTTTTCTGGCCTTGAGAGGAGTTTCTCGCTCTCATTCGCACTTTCCGAGTTTCAAAATGTTCAACTGTTTCATTTTGAACTTTTGAACTAATATTTTTTTAGTAATGCTCAATACTCCGAGGTCTACTGGAAACATTTCATCCTCTCCGCGACATCCCGGGAAGACAGTCACTCTTCCAACAGGTGTCTTTGTCGGAAAGCCCACTACACCAACCACTGAAGTTGGCCCATTAAATTTTACATCAAAAGATTCTTCACAAATTAACAAAGAACAACGGGAAGGGGTAAGGTGTGTAGAAATTTGACTTGTTATGACTTTTTATTTTGTTGTCATGTGTCCATAATATGAGGGTTTTTTGGGGGGGTGGACCTCTTTTTTATGAGAGAGAGAAAAGAGGATCTCAGAAAGGAGAAGTAGAAGTTTTTGTGTGACCATGGACAAAGAGAATTTGCACAGGACATTGCTTAAATTTCGTAATATTTATATTTAGTTTTGACCAAAAATGTGATATTATCTACATTTATATGCTTGAAACAGTTATGTCCTTGGTTTTTTTTTTCTCCTTCACAAAAATGGGAAGTAATTTTCTAATTTCTAAGCAATTTTTTTTCAAATCTTGTGTCAGACTTTCGAAGATTAGAAGAGTTTCAATGTTAAATTTTAAATTATCATTTTTATATTTATAAAAAAAATACATAACTTTCAACAACCAACAAAGAAAATGTTCACACAATTAATTCTCGTGTCCTAAATTGTTAAAAGATGTGAATCTTGGATATTTTTTTTTCTTCTTCTTCTTCTTGTGTCTGAAACATTTTCTCAACTCTTTTGGGGGGGGGGGTCTTCAGAAAGTTCTCCATGAAATGTCATTGTTTTCTTGAAAAGCCCTGGTTTTAAGATTAGAAAACAGAAAAGAAAACAGGGGGGAGTAAGGTGGTGTTGATATTTATACTCCCATATGAATCACAATGTCCCCATTTTTGTTGTTGTTGTAATTTTATATGGCATTTGAATGCAAGAATTTTGGCGATGCCGAGGGGGTTGGAGATGGAGGAGGCTAGCCCATTAAAAGCTTTTGGGAGTCCACTAGGTTGGTGGGGCGGCGTTTAGTTTGCAAGAAAGAGCTCCGTCCACTGAGATGCGGCACGAGTCGGTTTTGTCACGACCATTCTGGCCCAAGCATACCGGTCTTTGTGGAGACAGTGCTGACGAGGAAAGCAACATGTGGTTGATTACAAATTCTTCCAACAACATTGAAGAGATTTCCGAACCCGATGGATTCCGATCCGCACTATCCTCCATTAGGGCAGTAGAGTGGAGCGGCACCGACTTCAAGAAATCTCAAATTTTTTTACAGAGCGGCTCTGATCCGTTCTTCCGTCCTAATGGACGTGGTTGAAGGTTTAACAAAATTTTATGAATTAATTCAAAATAATGTTTTAACCTTTAAAACAAACCAAAAAAAAAAATGAAAACTTTTATTTATTACTCGTCAAAAAATACAAAACAAAAACGTTGAAAACCTGAAATTATTTAATAAAATTGACCATGACTTTTTTTTTTCCCCATTGAAAATATTTTCAATTTTGGAGGTTAAGTTGTGGGTTTTATTTGAATGTAGTGACTTATCCTGTTGGATGCCCCTTAAAAAAATTTGAGGCTTAAATTCAAGAATGAATTATTTGCACTTGGACTTCAACTTGAACCCTCAAAGCCAGGGTACCAACATTTAAAAAAAAATCCTCAAATGAAGCAGGGTTTTTTCTACTATTGAAACTCTTTTTTTTTCAGGTTTCAAGTTAAAGTTCAAGTGTCAAGTTTCCTTTTTTGTATTTGGTCCTAAATATTTATTTAAGGATTTCCTTTTTTTCTCATAATTTTCAGGCGTCTCACGTAAAAGATCCGCCCAATATTGTCTTTAAACAAGGCCAAATTTCGCTCCTGGCTTTGAGGCCTTCACCTTCGCCTCCACCTCCACCACCTCCTCCTCCACCACCTCCACCCACACCTGTCTCACCTGAAAAGGCCATCAACTTCTTCTTTGGCCCTCCATCACCTAAGACTCTCGTTCAAGCATTGAAGTCACTTAAAAGTAAGGAAACCTCTTTGTAAATATAATTTCATTATAGGTCATAACCTCCTCCAAACCCCCCCCCCCCCCCTTCTCTCTTTTTGAAAATTGAAAAATCATTTTTAAAAGGCTCAAATTCAAGAAGCAAAACTTGAACTTTGAACTTCAACTTTTGAACCCTTTTTGAGTAAGCAGTTTCAAACATAGAAAGTCTGTGTATTTTTGACAAAAAAATGGAGGTTTTTTTTTCTATATTTTTGAAACCCTTGGCTTAAAGAGAGTTTGAAGTATCTTAAGTTTTCTTCTTGAATTTGGGCCTTAATAATTAACATTTACATTCATAAGTTGAATTGAATTGAAGTTTTTCTTTTTTCTCTTTCAAATGACAACAATAATCAAAAGAAATATTTTTTTAGGGTCAGTAATTTGTAATTCGTGATTAAATATTTTTTATAGTCAAGTCAAGGTTAGTAATGATATGAAATTGCAGAAATTCAAATGAAAATTGAGGTGTACCAACCTTAATAATAATGAAAAGAAAATTGAGGTTTTTTTGATTGAAATTTATTCTAGTTTTTTAGTTATTGTTGAAAACATTTTAAGGTTTAGATTTTGGAGAATAGAATAATTTCTTTGGGTCTGTGAATTTTTTTTACTGTTAACAAAAAAAAAAACGATTTTGCTGTTGGAGTTTTTTTTTCTCTCTTCAGATTCGTGAGTCTTGAGAACTTTTTTTTTTCTTTCATAAATAAATTGAATAGATATTTTTTATATATATTGGTTTATTAAGTACAGAAAAAAAATATTGATTGGTTTTTTTTTCAGGTGAACTTTTCAATTTTACATCATGATTTTAAATTGTAAATGTATTTTGAAGGCAGGTTTTGATTTCCTTTTATAGAAAAAACTTTTCTGTGGTGAAACTGAAAATAAGTTTCATGAAACTTTCATAAATGGTTTTGAATTTAATATAAATTTTTAAAAACTCCAACAGAAAAGTTTGAAAAGTTGAGGGTGAAACTTTGAAAAGTTGAGGGTGAAACTTTGAAAAGTTGAGGGTGAAACTTTGAAAAGTTGAGGGTGAAACTTTGAAAAGTTGAGAGGTGAAACTTTGAAAAGTTGAGAGGTGAAACTTTGAAAAGTTGAGAGGTGAAACTTTGAAAAGTTGAGAGGTAAACTCTGAAAAGTTGAGGGTGAAACTTTGAAAAGTTGAGGGAGAAACTTTGAAAAGTTGAGGGAGAAACTTTGAAAAGTTGAGGGAGAAACTTTGAAAAGTTGAGAGGTAAACTCTGAAAAGTTGAGAGGTGAAACTTTGAAAAGTTGAGGGAGAAACTTTGAAAATTTGAGAGAAAATTTAAAAAGTTTTGAGTGTAATTTGAAAATTACCCAACATTTCAACAAATGATGTTTTAATTTTTGTCTAGAAGTTTATTTTAAAAGATATCAACATGAAAACACTATTAAGTGATTCAGCTACTCTTCTAGTTTCTAGCACACTTTCAATTTCTCATTTTTTTTCTTGTTATTTATGGACTTTTGAGGCCTTTTTACTTCTGATGATTGGTGATAACATCTTGAGGCATTTTTTCAGTTACAATTTACAACTTCAGTTTTTTTTTTAACTAAAAAATATTTACTTTCTAAACAATTTTTTTTTTCACAAAATTCAAAACTTAAAATGGCTTGTCAACTATTATCATTTACAACAATTGAATATACATGTATATTGATCAAAGAATATACTAGGAAATTAGTTCTAAAAAGTTAGAAAGTCATGTTTTTGGTGCTTTTACAGAATATTCTTTTTGAGATGGCCCACTTTTGACTCACACTTTTATTTACAATTACAATTTTCTGGTAGTTTAAATAAGTAAACGTTGCCAAATTTGTACAGAATAACAAAACACACAATTGTCTTTTTTTTTTGTGGAGATTAGATTTTAGAAAGAGATTACTACTTAGTTCTTCTATTTAGGCCAACGTAAAAGTAATTTTTATGAAAATATAAACACAGTTGATATGAAAATATTTCTGACCCTGAACAGAGGAGGAGTTGAAATATTTAAGAAACTTTTTCTTTTATTAAAAAAAAAATAGAAAGTTTAATAATATAACATCAGCACAAAAAATAAATGGTTATTTTTGCAGACTTACAAAATTTAATTATCTTCTTTGTACAATTTTATGTTTCATAAAAAAAATTCAATAAAAATTTTCTACCCTTTAATTTACCATTTATGAAATTTTTCATGTATAATTTTAATATAAGATGGGAAATTTTCATTTTTTTCTTGTAAGGGTTAAAAATAATTAAGTTATGCTTAAAATATTTTATTAGTTTGAGTTGTTTTGACTAGCTTGATACTTAACTGAACTAAGCTATAGCTGCATTTAGAACATAGCTGAACTTTAGCTATAATTGGATGTGGATAAAAGCCAAACTTGAGCACAAGCTGGATTTGAACATGATTTAAACTTGGGCTATAGCTGGATTTGGACAAGAGCTAAACTTGGACTATGGCTGGATTTGGCCAAGAGCTAAACTTGGACTATGGCTGGATTTGGCCAAGAGCTAAACTTGGACTATGGCTGGATTTGGCCAAGAGCTAAACTTGGACTATGGCTGGATTTGGCCAAGAGCTAAACTTGGACTATGGCTGGATTTGGCCAAGAGCTAAACTTGGACTATGGCTGGATTTGGCCAAGAGCTAAACTTGGACTATGGCTGGATTTGGACAAGAGCTAAACTTGGACACTGGCTGGATTTGGACAAGAGCTAAACTTGGACACTGGCTGGATTTGGACAAGAGCTAAACTTGGACACTGGCTGGATTTGGACAAGAGCTAAACTTGGACTATGGCTGGATTTGGCCAAGAGCTAAACTTGGACTATGGCTGGATTTGGACAAGAGCTAAACTTGGACTATGGCTGGATTTGGACAAGAGCTAAACTTGGACTATGGCTGGATTTGGACAAGAGCTAAACTTGGACTATGGCTGGATTTGGACAAGAGCTAAACTTGGACTATGGCTGGATTTGGACAAGAGCTAAACTTGGACTATGGCTGGATTTGGACAAGAGCTAAACTTGGACTATGGCTGGATTTGGACAAGAGCTAAACTTGGACTATGGCTGGATTTGGACAAGAGCTAAACTTGGACTATGGCTGGATTTGGACAAGAGCTAAACTTGGACTATGGCTGGATTTGGACAAGAGCTAAACTTGGACTATGGCTGGATTTGGACAAGAGCTAAACTTGGACTATGGCTGGATTTGGACAAGAGCTAAACTTGGACTATGGCTGGATTTGGACAAGAGCTAAACTTGGACTATGGCTGGATTTGGACAAGAGCTGAACTTGGGCTATAGCTGGATTTGTACAAGATCTCGTCAACGAAAGCTGGGTTTAAAATATGGCTAGATTTGGATTTGAGCTGGACAACAAGAGCTGGACTTGGGATACAGTTAGCTTTGTGCAAGAGAAAACTTCGGTTATAGTTGGATTTCTACAAAAGCTGAACTTGGACTAAAGCTGAATTTGTACAAAAAAAAGAGCTGGCCAACAACAAGATTTTTTCTGAGCAGAAGCTGAACTTTGATAAGTGCTTTTAGCTTGACAAATACTTAAGACAACTTTTATATTTGACAAGAGCTGAATTGAGACCCAGTTATACTTGATTTTTATTCAAGTTCTGGTGTTATAATTTCCATTAGGAAGTCATCGTTCTATTGATGATGATGATGATGATAATGTGGTTCCACTTTAAATACAAAAGATATGTTTGATGGATGATTGGATATGTTATGTTATGCTTTTTCTTGGTATAATGTCTTATTATAATACAGTGAGTGTCTTGTGTATTTGATGGCTGATTCTATTCTTTTATCAAATTGTGAAGTCTCTTTAGTGGTTTTTTCTTCGAAGTTTAAAAAGAGAAGTAATTTCTTATTGATCAAGAAGAACAAATATAATTTGAGAGAATTTTGCTTCTTTTTTTCCATCAATGATGAGGTGGTTGCACTCATTTTAATGAGAACTTCGTTATTTCCTATGTTGAAAAAAAATACACACATTGAAAAACATAA
Source organism: Brachycybe producta (assembly GCA_036925085.1). Classification (NCBI taxonomy): domain Eukaryota; kingdom Metazoa; phylum Arthropoda; class Diplopoda; order Playtdesmida; family Andrognathidae; genus Brachycybe; species Brachycybe producta. The sequence goes on from JAUPFP010000003.1 coordinate 3,540,880, forward strand.
AAAGCAAACATTTAAAAATAAAGTTTTGCTAATTTTAATTTCTTTTCAAAAGAAAAAAAGATTCTTTTATTTTAAACTGGTTTATGTTTATTTGTTTATTTGTTTGTGAAGAAGTTTTTACAAATTAATTGAACAAAACAGATCAGAATCACTTGTTTATTTGAATATATGATGTATTTTGGGTTAGTGGTGGAATAAAAAGTGGGACATCTTTTCGCGTTAAATGAATGGTAGAGGTTGAGGTGTTTGGTTTTTAATTTTTTGTTTAAAAACTAGAAGGTCTGTGGAAATTTCCTTTTAGGGCATTGTATTTATAAATATATTTTCTAGTTTCTAATAAAATCTTATTCATTTCTAGAGAGTTGTTTAGTTTTTAGAAAATATTTTCTGGTTTGATCTGGTCACGTTAAGTGAATGGTGATGCTGATAAGCCAGATTTTTAATTTATTATTTAAAAACTAGAAGGTCTCTGGAAATTTCCTTTTAGGGCATTGTATTTATAAATACATTTTCTAGTTTCTAATAAAATTCCATTCATTTCTACAGAGCTTGTTTAGTTTTTAGAAAATATTTCCTGTTTTTATCCTCGCATGTTAAGTGAATGGGGAGGTTGAGGGGTTCGTGTTTAAAAAACTAGAAGGTACACGGAAATTTGCTTATACGTTTATGTTTGTTGGTGTGTTTTCTAGTGTAGTTCTAGTTTCTTATTTCTACAAAGGTGTTTAGTTTCTAGAAAATGGTTCCGTGTTTTGATGTGAGGAGTTCGATTTTTGATTTACTATTTAAAAACTAGAAAGGTACACTGAAATTTATTTTTAGGTTTGTATTCATGAATACATTTTTTAGTTTTTTTTTTTAAATCATTCATTTGTACAGAGCTGTTCAGTTTTTAGAAAATATTTTGTGTTGTGAGGAGCTAAATTGTCAATTTTATATTTAAAAACTAGAGGGTCTACGAAAATTTTCTTGTTAGGTTGTATTTATGGATGCATTTTCTAGTTTCTAATAAAATTTCATTCATTTCTACTTAGCTATTTAGTTTTTAGAAAACATTTTGTGTTTTGTTAATTATTATCATTGTAAGTGACTGTGGTGGAGATTGAGGAGCTCGGTTTTTAATTTAATTAAAAACTAGAAGGTACACGGAAATTATTTATAGAGCTATGTGTTTTCTAGTTTTTTTTTAAATTTTCATTGAATTTCTATGGTGCTGTTTATTTTTTTTTATAACACAGGAAATGCAATTTATTAATCTTTTTTTTTTTTAATTTCATATTGAAGATTAATTTAAATAAAATATCTAATAGGTCTTTATTTTTTTGGAAGAAAAAATGGATGCTTTAAAAATAAGGGCGTGTTAAGTGTATATTTAGAAAGAAAAAAAATCTTCAAAAATTTTGCTGCATCATTTGAATAACACGAGTAGTTTTGTAATATTAGTAAGAAAGAATTCTTCAATAATGTTCAATATTGCTTGCACTTTTATTAAGTATCAATTAATCATCATATTTTTGTATGTTTTGAGTTTTCAAACACGAATTGCCCTACATTGAATTGGAATCTTTCTTTTATTTAGAAAAATATATTTCCTGAAATTCGTTTAATAAATCTTTTTTTAAAAAAAGCACTGAATATAAAAGAATTATTATTATTATTATTATTATATATATATTAAGCCAGGTCTGTGTGTGTGTGTGTGTGTGTGTGTAACATCGGAATTTATATAAATTTAAATAAATGAACCGCTTTTTTTCTCTTCCCATCCAAGAACCCCATGATATTAAATTGGAAAGGGGAAAAGGTTGGAAAGTGTAGAGGGAGGGGGGGAGAGAGAAACGTGGAGGAAGAAAAAAGTGGGAGGGGGTGACTGAAATTGAAATAAAAGGAGTAAAAAAGGAACAAACGACGCGCATGCGCACACCAGAGAAAATGAAAAACTCATTTTCTCTTTCCAGTATAAAAAGGGGAGGGGATAATAGCAGCAAAATTAAACTACAGTTTATCACGGGCAATTGTGCCCAGCATTAGAATTTCTTTTGCTCAGCCCTTTTATGAACGTCATCAATTTCTAATTGGGTTTGTTACTTGGTCTGACGTCATAAAAGGGCGGAGGAAAAGAAATTCTAATGCTGGGCACAATTGCCTGTGAATTTTGCTCCCGTCATTTATGACGGGTTACCCCACTAGTCTTTAAATAAATTTATTACTAGTACGATTTTTTTTTTTCAAAATGGACGAAAACTTTTTCAGGAACATTTGTTAGAAACTAGAATAAAAGCATTTTCGTGAAGATATTTTTTGAAAAAATAAACGTTTTACCATAATTTTAACTTTTAAGTAATATTGAAACTACCCTTCTAGTTTCTAAAACATTTTTTTTTTTAAATTTCTTTTAAGATGGTTTTAAAGTGTAATTTTAAGTGAATTTTATTCTATTTTTCTCTTTTTCTTTAGCATATTTTAAATTGGCTGTTTTATTATAAAAACATCTTTATTAAAACTTAGTAACATTTATATTAAATGTTACAATATTTTAAAATCTTTGCCTATTTTATCTCTTGTTAGTTTTTTTCTTCTTCTTCTAACACTTCCTTAAAATATTTTATTATTTACTTTTGAATAAAATATATAATTTTATTTTAAGAAAAATCCTCCCATCTTTAGATTATTGTTATTGTTATTATATTTTATTATTATTTGGAGCTTTAAGATGCTCCACATAAAATATAATAACAATTCTTGAGATATTTTTGTTATTAAAATTCGACGTGTCTAAAAAAAAAAAGAAGTAAACACCTAAAAGTAAATCACTGGGTGTCCGAAGAAAGTAACATTATTTTTTACTAATTGTATTATTTATTTGTAGGTGAAACAAAAAAAAATCCTTCGAATTTCTGTAAGTCACCTGTATAATAATAGTAATGTGACGAGGTTGGCCCTTTAGCACCACCATTTTGTGATGGTGTGCTGGCTCTGAACCAGCCCCTGGTTACACCCCACACGACATTCCAATAGTTCAGGTACTTTACCGATCCCTTCAGTCTCTCGAATACAGTCGTTTTAAAGACCCACAAAAAAGACCTCTCTGTTTTAGCCGGGGCCGAACGTGTGGTTCTCTTCACTCTTCGAGTAGGAACACACTCGGTCTCGACTCGGGAATCTTTGGTATAGATGCATAACAAACTTAACGATCCTGCTCCTCTTTAGCCTTGGCCTGAAGGAGCCAATCAGAGGGACTCAAGAGTGTTTCTGAGGGCATCTGTTGGTGTTGATACTGCTGGCTAAAGTCTCTCCCTTGGTTCAGAATTACTCTCTGAAAACTCCACACTCTGTTTACTTTTTCGATTATCTCTGCTCGAACTCGGAATTCTAACTGTCCTCAAACGTAACTGGCATAGTATCTTCGTTCTGTCTCAAGTGAGGGGCAACTGTCACCTCAGGGCTCAATGAGTGACCAACTAGGCCAATCATTGCCCCGGGCTTAGAATATTACCTTTTAAGGAAAGGCATTTTAGGACTCTTTTCACAATTTCTCATGGTTCATTTTGGTTCCTCGAATTGGCTTGGAATTCGGGCCACTCAAGTCTCTGGACATCTGTGCTCTATGGGGTGCCATTTTGACATAAGGGGATTTCTATGGGATGCCATTCTGACATAAGGGGATTTCTATGGGATGTTCTACCAGTATGGTTATACAGGGTGTCACAATAATTTTATAATGAAAATTCTGATTGAAGTGTGTCTTGATAAGATTCTCGATTTTTATACACAAAATATGCACAAAACACTTTAAACCACACACAACATATTAAGAAAAATGCACAAAACAAAAAGACATTAAAACAAACAACAAACATATTTAAACTACATGGGGGGTCCGAATAGAAAATTTCCCTTTCACGTTTAATTTTGGATTATCCTTTAGAAAATGGAAATTACTATTGTATAAAGCATTTCTCGTTTCTAGTCTCCGTTCATTGACTTTTTTTCCTCCTGCGCAAATTATTAATTACCATTATTGTTATTGTTTTGTCTTAAATGATTTTTCAACAATTGAATCTTAACCGAAATTGGTTTGATGAATCCAAGAACACAATTTAATAATATAAGTTTAATAACAAGCATAACACATTATTTTAATTATATTTTTGTCTGCAAAATATGAGGCCATTTTTTTTTTCCGTTTCTATTTGTACTTTAAAGGTACTGCTGAGGAGCGGCAAATGCACCCCGGGCGCTAAAAGGACAGCCCCAAAGTAGTAAGAAAGTGTTGTTGAACCTATGCAACCCTCGTAAGGAGTGTCATTATAGGAACAGACAAGTGTGTCCAGCACTTAAATTTTGTTTATTCCGCCTCTTTTATGAGCGCCATCAATTTCTAATTGGTTACTTGGTCTGATGTCATATATGGGCGGGGCAAACGAAATTTTAGTGCTGGTGCCCACTTGCCCTTTTTTTGGTGGGGGGTGGGATGTGGCCTTTTTTGACACCTTGCTCCTGGTGCCAAAAAACCTAGCTACGCGCCACTGGTTACCCTTCTAGTATCTAAAACACTACAGTTTTTTTTTCTTAAGAAAAACTTCTTAAAAATGGTTTTAAATAGGGATGGGACATTCGAATCCCGCGAATCTTGAAAGATATTATAGAGATTCGAAAACTAGAATCTTGGCGCTTTTTTTCGAATCTTTCGAATCCTAACCTTAAAAAAACTGTTAAAACTTCCAAGATAAAATTAGTTTGAACTCCATTGACGTCCAATAGAAGCGTTCACTAACCAAAAAAACCGGCGATTGTTGCAATTTCGGTGATATCCGGATCACCAATGGATCACCTTGTGGTCTCCCTGAGTGAAGCCACACTGTGTTTTTTATTAATTAATAATTTAATATTTAATATTATTTCATTTATTTGTACCTTCTTAATGAATAATATAGAATTCATATATGAAGGATTCGAGAGATTCGAGGACCTTTTAGGATTCGGATTTGAAAAAATTTAGGATTCGTCCCACCTTCTAGTTTAAAACAATTATTTAAAACTTTGAAGTTTTAAAAGCAAATTTACTTTTTTTGGACATGAAAACTTCCTGAAAAAAAGTTTTAAAAGAAGAAAAATTCTACTAAAATTTATGCTTAATTATGTAATTAGAAGAAAAACGTGAAACTTTAAAACAAAAGAATAAATCAAATATGGTTCATTTTGAAATAATTTATGTTAAAAAGTAAGAACTTCAGGCTTAAAAGTTATTTCAAAATGAACTTATTTTGATTTGTTTCTTTTGTTTAGTTTTCACTTTCTTTTTTTTTTTTAAAAAAAAAGACATAGGAAGAAATTTCTAACCTTAATTCGGTGACAATGAATTTCTTCACACTTTATTAATATAATAATAGAATTTTTTTAAAAAAAACAAAGCTTGAGGATTTTTTAAAAATAAGCTACAAAAAAATATAAACTATTTTTCATGTTCTCAAAAACAAAAAAATGGTTTGGACTTTATTCTAATATTTTCAGGGCGTGTTGTAAAATGACACCTGAGAAAATTGTGTCTATCTTTTCAACACTTTATTATTTCAAATGCAAATTTTTACAAACACAGAAAAAAGTAAATTCTATTCTTTATTTCCTGAAATTCATGTGGATTTTTGGCACAATTTTTTATAAATCGAAATTTTTTTTATCAAAAAAAAAGTATTTCACAGGTGGGACTCAAAAAAACATTATGTTCATTCATATTGTAATACCTTGTACACAACACATGAGTTAAATGAATTCAAGTTAAATGTGTTTAGGTGAATCATACGGAATCCAGTTAAGGACATGAACCAAATAAAAATTGACTTTATTATTAATATTTTAAAATTGAAATACTAAAACAATATTTTGTCAATAGTTTATTGAATTATATTTAAGTATTAACTCAATATTTTCAGATTAATTAACTGAATAAATTGAATTCAACATATTGTTTGTTTGTCCTTCACAGGGCTCTGTATAACACGTTTATTATTTAAATGCATTTAAATTATCAGGTGTCTACTAGGTATTAGAAGATCATTGTTTGTTTTTTGTTAATCAGCTGTTTTTTGTGTTTGGTGGATTTAACTTTTAGAGGTTTGCCAATAGGTTATTGAGGTGGCTGAATAGATATTTATTTTGTTTTTGGCCCCCTTCCGGATGGCACCACTGCCATGACTAACGCTGAGCTCCATAGGCTTTTTTTTGGTCAAAATTTGGATGCAAAAAACGTCAAGCAAACTTTTTTTTGTAGAAAACAATATTATGAAGAAAACAAAATTCAAATTGTTTTCAAAACTAGAATGGTAAAAGATTATGTTAAAAGCTATTTCATGGCAATGTCTTAAAAATAAATAATGTATAGTTCAGTTTGAAAAATGGTCCTTTTTTGGGGTTTTTCCATTGACTTTTCATCAACAAAAAAAAACTATCATAACTGTCATAAAAAGTTTATTTTGAAAGATTTCATCATGACAATACTTTTAAGTATTATCACGAACTATTCTAGTTTCTAAAACACTTTGATTTTTTTTCGTAATGCTTCTCTTGAAAAACGTTCGCTTGAAAAAGAAATTTTCTGGAGGATGAAGAGACCTCTTATTGAACATAATGGCCACTGCGGTGTCGCCATCTTACAGAACAAAAATAAAATAAATATCTACTCAGCCACCATAAGTAAATTGGGTTTGCCTTTCTAGTTTCTGAAAACACTTTCAATTTTCTCTTAATTTTGCTTTTGAATGACAAAAATAACAAAAATTAACTTAGTTTCTAACAAATTTCGATTTTTTTTTCTTCTTAAAAGTCCATAACTTAAGTCAACAATTGTTTCTAATTATTGTTAATTAATGAAAAATGTTCAGTTGTTTTAACTTTTTTTTTTATTAAAGACAATATTATAGGCCTACGTTTAAAAAAAGGGTTAAAATGCGTGTGTGTGTGTGTGGGTGTAGGTGGCACACAAATGATGATGATTACTCTCAAATTGTATTGTTAATTATTTCTTAATTAAAATACAAAAACAAATGAAAATTACAATTTTTTTGTTAAAAATTAACAAAAAAAAAACTTGTAAGTAGCATCTTAAAAAGTGAGAAAATCATTTATTTTTTTTCAGACAGGAAATGTTTGGCTTGAATGAATTTTCATTCATAATTCATAACCACAAATGCATCACTTGATTCTGGTTATGTTATTTCACGGTTCGGTTAAATTGTATTCAAATTTTTTTAAACTTCAATTAAATCACCAGCTTAAATATTTCTAATTTAAATTAATAAATTAATTTTTTTAAAAGAACAAATAGACAAAAAAAATATCTTAAAAAAAAAATAGGAGTATATTCAAGAAGAGAGAACTTTATAAATTTGAACTACAACTTGAATCCTCTCAACAGGGTTCCACAATATTTATTAGACATTTTTTTTTTGCTCAAAGGATATTCGATAGAACGTTTTTTTTTTAAAAAAAGTTTGGAACCCTGTTTAAAGGATTCAAGTTAAAATTTCAAGTGCAAAGTTTCGTTTTTGAATTTGGACCTCAGTAATACCTTGTAATACCTTGTACACACATACACAGTTAAATTCATTTAAATAATAAAGGTGTTCTACAGAGCCCTGTGAAGGACAAACAAACAAAATGTCGAATTCAATTTATTCAGTTAATAATCTGAAAATATTGAGTTAATACTTAAATATAATTTATATAAACTATTGACATTAAAATATTGATTTAGTATTTCAATTTTAAAATATTAATAATAAAGTCAATTTTTATTTGGTGTTCATGTTCTTAGCTGGATTCCGTATAATTCACCTGAACACATTTAACTTGAATTCATTTAGCTCATGTGTGTACAAGGTATTACACACTCATGAGTTAAATGAATTCCAATTAAATGTGTTTAGGGTGAATTATACGGAATCCAGTTAAGGACATGAACACCAAATAAAAATTGACTTTATTATTAATATTTTAAAAACTGAAAGACTAAATATTTTGTCAATAGTTTATTATATTATATTTAAGTATTTACTCAACATTTTCAGATTATTAACTGAATATATTTGTTTGTCCTTCACAGGGCTCTGTAGAACACGTTTATTATTTAAATGCATTTAAATTATCAGGTGTCTACTAGGTATTAAGGTGATTTTAAAGTTTAAACATCCTTTGAACTCTGGTTATTCTGTATTTCAGGAGCAAAAGAATTAAAAGAAACTTAAAAGTGTTTTAGAAACTAGAAGGGTCTCGCAATTACTAAAGAGTATTTTAATGTTTATATCTTTAAAAAATAAAAGCATAATTGCAGTTGTTCGAATGATGATTATTTCACAATTGGCACTTGGATCACAAATTGATATACCTGATATTGCATAAAAATCCGAGCTCTGAACATTATAATTGAAAATAGAATTCGTGAAAAATTTAGTAATTTTTTTCTTCTTCAAAATAATCAATAAAATTATTATTTTTTACAGGGTGGTACCATGACAAATTTTTTGACATCTCATTATCATACCTTTAAAGTAAATTTTTTTACTAAAATAAAAATTTAAATCTGTTTTTTTTTTAAAAAAACTGATTTTAAAATTGACTTTTTGTTTAACTTTTAGTAGTAAAATTTCACTCATCATTATTTAAAGTGCTTTAAAAAGATATTTTTTTAACCTGTCAATTTTTAAAATTGGTGTCGTTCAAGTCTGGTAATTTTCTTTAAAATTTCTAAAATATATTTTAGCAAAAAATGACACCTTAGCATTTTTGATGTTTTCTATTTTAAATGATTTCATCTCAAACGACAATGAGGGTTGGAGGTGGAGGCTAGCAGTACGCTGACAGTGAAGCTCAGATTTTTATGCAAAATTAACCAAATGTTTCTCAATTTGTGGCCCAAGTGCCAATTGTGAAGTAATCATCAACATCATTTTAACAACTGTAATTAGGCTCTTTCTAATAAAAAAGGGCTGGTTAGAGGCTAGATGTTTGATTATTATCAGTTGTCAACTAGAGTTCTAACCTCTAACCAGTATTTTGGATTGAAAGAAACCATAATTGTTGGTTGAACGCTAAACATGACTTTGTTACTTCGTAATGGGCACTTGGGCCACAATTAGAGAAACACTTGATATTTGCATAAAAATCTGAGCTCTGATAATCTTTTAATGGCTATCCTCCACCTCAATCCCTTGTCGTTGTTTGGGATGAAATCATATGAGAGATTACAGCTTATTTATTTTTTAATATTTGCAATTTTAAAATTTTTTAATGAAGTTTTTTTGATGAAGTTTTTAATTATCACAAGAAACAAACTGAAACAATTTCAATTATTAACTGAAAGGATTACATTTTTTCACACTTATTTTTGACCTTCATTGCTCTTTGGAGCAATGGATCTGTATATAAGATCATGCAAGAAAAGGAGCAAAAAAGAATGTCTATGTCCGTATGTCCAGATCCCCGAGTTTGTGGGTCGAACAACTCAAAAAACGGGGCCCACATTTGTGTGCCTTACACATGTAACAATGAAAGAAAATTGGTTGTTTGATATAAGAAAGCGTATATTAAAGCAATGGAGATCTATAGGGTTCCTTGAATCCCTTGCTTTGTATGGGTTTCTATGGTAAAAAAAGCAGGCTTCTGTTTTCAGATAGAGAAAGAAGCAACTGTGACATCCGTGTAGAAAGCCATCCATTTTTGCAGCTTGCTGCAGATGTTCCAAAAAAAAAAAAATACGCCTATGACGCTGACAAAAAAACACACTATGACCACCAACCTTTATAATTAAAATATTTTTTAAAAACTTTATTTTTAAGTATCCTTTTTAATAATTTTAATTTTATTCAAATTAGTACAGTAAGGTGACTAGAAATATGCATTTTCAGTTGAAAACATTACTTGGTTTAAGACTGCGAGTTGCGATTTGGCTCTGGGTGTTCCTAATTGATAGTAATTTGCTATTGAAAACAATTTTTAAGGGATAAACGGAAGGTGCACAAGATTTATCTCTTCGGGCAGTTTAGTATTATTATTAAACAAGTTATACCTAGTACATACCTGATAATTTAAATGCATTTAAATAATAAGTGTGTTCTACAGAGTCCTGTGACATGCCAACTGGGCCCATCATTGCCCTAGGCTGATAATATTACCTTTTAAGGAAAGGCATTTTTTGGGACTCTTTTCCCAATTTCTCCCGGTTTGTCTTGGTTCCTCGAATTGACTAAGAATTCGGGCCACCCAAGTCTGGACATCTGTGCTCAATTTGGGTGCCATTCTGAAATGAGGGAATTTCTATGGAGTGTTCCACAAGTATGTTTATACAGGGTGTGACATTATGAAAGTATTATATATAGAAAAAAAAAACTAAATGAAAATGAATTCATTGTTTGGGTATATTTCTTTCTAAGTAATTAATTAAAATTAGAATTTTTACATTTTCCAAAGGAAGTAACTCATTTTGAATTCCTTTTCAATTGTCAATCAGATGAAATTAAAAAAGTATGACACACCATCAAATGAAGAATATACAATGGTATACAAAAGTAATTAGATAATAATTGTTAATTACTTGCAAATGTAATTTATATACACATGCTCGTATAGTCAGAGGCAGACTGGCATAAAGGGCAATCGAGCATTCCCCCCCCCCTCCCCCCCCCCCCCCCCCCCCCCCCCGATGTTTCGCTTAGTTTTTTCTTTAGAGAACCGATTTTATAATGAAAACTAAACAGAAGTTTAAAGATGGCATACAAGAAAAATAACAGAAAGTTGATGTTTTCAAAACCCCAAAAAGAAGAAAATCCTCCCCCCCCAAAAAAAAGTAAAATGTCATATTTTTTTGGAGAAAAATGAAAAGAAAGAATGAAAATATTTTAAAAGAAAACAAGAACACACGTAATTATTTTTTTCTAAACGAAAAAAATTATTTGCTTTCTACACTTGCCTGAAAATTTACTCAAAATAACCAAAATAAATTTTAGGAAAAAATTAAAATCACGTGAAAATGAAACCAAAGTGTGTAATATACATTAATTCTCTCTGTATATTTTAATATGTTGGTCTGTGTTTTCAGGTTTACTTGTAAGTTGTAAATACACAGTCAATTTTGGTTAGTCCAATCCTTTTGATGTTTGGCACGAAAACGTTACTTACTTGATTGGTAAGCCAAAAATTGACCGTGTATTTACAGCTGTAAATGTTAGTTATATCAGTGGCGTAGCCAGGATTTTTTTATGGTCCAAAATTATTTCTTCAGAATGAAGCTAATCATCACCCACTACAGCACACCGCACCACACCGCCTAAAAAACTTTCCATTGTATGCATCACATTTAGCCCTTAAACCTTTCGGTGGTGGTGGTGGTGGTGGTGGGGGGGGGGGGTTTAAGGTTTATGTATGCATCATATGAAATTAAATTGTGCAACATCCACTATAACGTGGCATGCTGCGACATGCAAAACTGGCTTGTAGAACTTCCATAAGTTTTCCATGTCAGAAGTTAAGAGGAAAAACAAAGAAGAACGTTTTCTTTCTATGTGGCAATGGAAGGAACCAGGGAAATAATGCGGTCTCACGTGACATACAGACACCACTCAGGTGTCTTCATTTGCTAGCATACTTTGCTGTAAACAACAACACGTGTTCAATTGTATGGCGAAGCTGAGCATTTAAGTTGTCTTGAATAAGTGGCGGAGTTGTGGTGGTGCATATATATATATATATATACAGTATATGCACTGGGTTTCGGATGGAATGTTCCTCCACATGGTGGTTTGGGGCAACAATGGCGCTGCCCCGCTGTAGTTGACAACTACTGGCGTAGATTTATACTTTCTGTATATTATAATTAAATTCTTTGGCAATGACGTTTCCCAATCCTTCTTTCATAGCATCGAATAATTTTTTTCCCAAGTCTTTTTCTGCCAGTAACTTTTTTTCAAATTTTGACGAATAAAACTCCTTCATTTTGCTTGTTTCTTTCCAATGTACGTTGTATGAAGAGGATGCACCCACTTTAATTTCGAAATTACTAAATACAAGTTTATCATCAGCCTCACCCGTGGTGTCTATAGTTACGTCACAATGCATGTGAACATAACTTCCACCAACAGTGACTTCTCCATATCGATTTATTATTGGTAAATATCGTTTAGATATTTTGAAGGAGCTTTTCACACCTAATGTATTGAGAAACAGATGAACTTTTCCTTCCTCGCTGTTATGGCTAGGCTCAAGGATGTCATAGGTGTACAAATCTGTGAAGTAGAATTCCGAAAATTGAACCTTTCGAGACTTCCCATCGACTTCGATACTCGAAACAATTTTGTCGTGATCGTGTCCTACTGATACTGCCACGTACGATTTTAGTGCAGTCAATTTACTGTGTATAAGTGTAGATGCAGCACTCACTAAATGTTATTAGGTTTTTTGTTTTTTGTTTTTTCAAAAAAGAAACAAAAAATATACATCTATATTAATTATAACTTTATAATTGAATCAATCAATGCACAAAAAAAAATAACTGGTGATAAAATGACTTACTCCCAAGAAAAGGTTTTACCATCATGAGCAGCAGCAGCAGCAAAACAAGTAATTGAAACATAAAAAAAGGCATTGAATTCATTTCCAAAAAAAAAAAATAGGATTTGAAAAACACAGTTAAATAAGTTTTTTTTGTGCTTTTCTACCTTTTAGACGTTTTAGACCAACTGTAAATTGTATATTATACAATTTACAATTTACAAATACATATTGTATATTATCCTTAAGGCTTGACGTCAGTCAACCCGATTCCAGTCGAACTTGCCTATCAACTGGGCCTCCTGTAAAATGTGGCTGTGTCGCAAGACCACGTGTCCAACACTTTTCTACCACAGCTGTCAAGGTTACACGTTATACAATAAGTTTTTTGGTGCGTAGCATTTTTACATGTAAAACTGTGCTGCACGCATGTCGTCATCCGGGACTGGTTCACTACAGCTACCAAAAAAATATATAGACCTTTTTTTTTTTCATCAAAAGGCGGGTCACTACAGCTACCCCAAGGGTCATTACAGCAACCAAAAAATATAGGCCTTTACAGCTACTTGAGTCATTAAGTTTAGTTTAGGTTAGATTCGGTTTCATTAGGTAAGGTTCGGTTAGGTTCAGTTTCATTAGGTAAGGTTTGGTTTGGTCAGGTAAGGTCAGGGCCGTCTTTTAAGTCTTTTGTGGCCCCTGGCACAAGATTTATCACCATCAGAGGCCCTCAAAAACATTCTGAGTCTCTCTGCTTGGCGCCTTCAAAACGGCTAGAGAGGACCAGGACCATCGGAGTGGTTATGCAACTATACAAAAGATTCCCAGGACAGGGCTGAGAGTGTTCTAAACCTTCAGTAGAGAGGAGGGCCACGGTCGGCCCTGGCCAAACTAGATAAGTCTTTTTGTGGGCTTTTTAAGGACTAACCGGACCCGGACGTCGAGAGACTGTAGTGCTCGGTAAAAGTTACACGGACAGTACGGAATGTCGCGACTGGTTAAAACAGGTCCGCAGCCAGCACCACTCCAAAAGGATGGTGCTAAAGGGCCAGCCTCGTCACAACAGATTTTGGATCAATCAATTTCTAGAAGAGATATTTAATTTACGGCAGTAATTGCTTATACACTAGAAGAAGCAAGACAAAAAGGAAGGATGTCTTTTCACAATGATAACTTTAACAATAAATTTTATATTAAATTTTACATTATTTGGCGAGAAATTTGAACAACTTTCAAGTGAGGAAATGAATTAAAATCCCGTTTGAAGTAATTTTAATTTACAAATGGAAATAGTTATTTTCAAAATTAACATAAAATGGGCCATTCGAATCCCGCGAATCTTGAAAAAGATTCGAAATTCGAAAACTCGAATCTTTCGAATCCTAACCTTAAAAAACCTGTTAACAACTTTGGTAAAATTAGTTTTAACTCCATTGACGTCCAACAGAAACGTTCACTTACAAAAGATCCGGCGATTGTTAGCAATTTCGGTGGTATCCGGATCACCAATGGATCAACTTGTGACGACCCTGAGTGCCGCCACACTGTGTTTTTTATTATTAATAATTAAATATTGAATATTATTTCATTTATTTGTAGCTTCTTAATGAATAATATAGGATTCTTATATGAAGGATTCGAGGGATTCGAGAATCTTTTTGGATTCCGATTCGGATTCGAGAATCTTTTTGGATTCTGATTCGGATTCGAGAATCTTTTTGGATTCTGATTCGGATTCGAGAAAATTTAGGATTCGTCCCACCTCAGTTATCACTTATCAACTAGAGTACTCTATTCTCTAACCATTGTTTTTTATTTCTACAAATAATAAAACTGTAACAACCCGACTTGGGCCCATTACAATGCCCGGCAAAACTGCCCCATCTTACCGTACTCCTGACTCCCTTGGGGGCCAGGATCGCAGCCTTAGCTGCCCTCTTGCTCCGTCCGCATTCTTGGGTGGCACCGGTCGAGAGTTGTCTTCCCCAACGATCGACGGTGTCTTCCCACCGAACAGGTCGAGGAACCCATGGTAGATCCCCGTTGGATCCTACCACGGTACCGCGCACGAAGTACCGGCCGACATGACGGAAAACAGGACGGTGGTGAATGGTGAAACTCCCACCAGAACCCCCACCCTCCCCACGGTAACTTCCCCAGAAAATAGTGACACATGACACAGTGTAATAGATAAAAGAATAATATGCAGATTTATTCATACATAAACACTTACTCTGTAATATACAAGCCTCTGCTGAACATCTTGTCCAGCTGGTAAACACAAAGAAGCACCAAACAAATAATCAAAACCAAACGAAGAGATGAACATGTGGCTGGCCTCCTGACCTCCACACACATGTTGTTAACTTCAGGGTCTCCACTACACTGTCCCTCCTTAATGGCTGCCTTGCCATTAAGAACCCCCCAGGCTGCTCTACCTGGGGGTTGACAGTTACCCTACCTGGAGTTCATGTCGTCCGCCGGGCTGCCTACTATAGCACCCTAGCAGACGACATCAGGATTCAGTCTTGCTTCTCCTAATCAAAGAAGGGGCAAAACCATAATTGTTACTTCATAATTGTCTCTTTTGGGCCACAGATTGAGAAACATTTGCTTTTGATATTTGCATGAAAATCCGAGCCCTAGTAATAATAACCAAACAAGACAGATTTGACAAATCTTATTTTGTTGTATGTTTTAGAGCTGTTTCTTTACATTTTTTGCAAATTGTCGTTGAATTCTTTAGTAATACGTTGTTGTAATTCTGGTAACATAGCTTTTATTAGGCTGTCTTTGAATTTTGCTTTGTTTATAAACCTTGGTTTAAACATATGCGTAAGAAACGTTTCTAATTTTGTCTTCCCGTTGAAATGTAACCTGAACAAAGAGGAAGCGCCGAATTTAATTGTTAGATTACTCAGTGAAATTGTATCTTTGTCATTATGTCCTTCTGCCCTATTTATTTGTACATCGGAATTGATAACAATAAAACCTCCATCAATTTCAAATTCTCCATATCCATGTATTGGTGGTAACATTTTTCTTGATATTCGGATGGAACTTCTGAGATTCAACACTTGTAAACTCAGTTGAAGTTTACCGTTTTCATTGTTGTAATAATCCACTTTGTAATCAAACAAATCTACCAAATATAAATCGGAGAATTTAATGTTTGCAGACACAAATCCAACTTTGACACTGGAAACAATTTTTCTTAGTTGGAATATTCCTGATTTGTAAGTTTTTAATCTTTCCAATTCGCTTGAGATAAATTCAGATGGATCATCATTACTTGTAGCTTCAACTAAAAAAAAAATGTTTGATTTTGAACAAACATAAGACAAACACAAAGAAAATTAGCAAATATGTTTTTGCTAGCATGTTTTTTGCAAGCATGTTTTATGAAAGCATGTTTTATGAAAGCATGTTTTTGCAAGCATGTTTTTGAAAAGTATGTTTTTTGCAAGCATGTTTTTTTGCAAGCATGTTTTTTTGCAAGCATGTTTTTTTGCAAGCATGTTTTTTTGCAAGCATGTTTTTTTGCAAGCATGTTTTTTTGCAAGCATGTTTTTTGCAAGCATGTTTTTTGCAAGCATGTTTTATGAAAGCATGTTTTTTGCAAGCATGTTTTTTGCAAGCATGTTTTTTGCAAGCATGTTTTTTGCAAGCATGTTTTTTTGCAAGCATGTTTTTTT
Source organism: Brachycybe producta (assembly GCA_036925085.1). Taxonomy (NCBI): domain Eukaryota; kingdom Metazoa; phylum Arthropoda; class Diplopoda; order Playtdesmida; family Andrognathidae; genus Brachycybe; species Brachycybe producta. The sequence continues at coordinate 3,557,109 of JAUPFP010000003.1, forward strand.
GCAAGCATGTTTTTTTGCAAGCATGTTTTTTTGCAAGCATGTTTTTTTGCAAGCATGTTTTTTTGCAAGCATGTTTTTTGCAAGCATGTATTGCATGAAATCCAAAAAAAAAAGCTACTTACTGGCAATAAAAGTTTTTGCCACCAAAATAAGGAAATCAATCCGATGAAGAAGCATAGTGTTATTTTTTTTTACAGAATAAAACCGCGCGGTAAAAGAAACTGTTCTAAAATATTGGGTATGTTTCTCATTTATCAGACCCTAAATGCACAGCACATTTATTGAAATACATATGCGTTACTGATGACGTTTATGCAGCCATTCACCAAATTTATTTATGTCTCTCTCTCTCTCTCTCTCTCTCTCTCTCTTTCTGCATTGAGAGTCTATAGGACAACCTTTATAGCATTGTTTCCACTGGGGTGAAAATTTGAACTTTTTTAAAAAAAAAAGAAATTTCAACTTGGCCATCATATTTTTTACCAAAAATAGAAGAAACGTGGTCCCCCCCCACCACTATGTTGAAATTTTCATAAAGTTCAATTTTTGCACTCCAGTGGAAACAAGGCCTTAGACTGAATTAAGAGGATGGTAGTTGTGTAAAGGTAAATTGACATGTATATATTGTGCCATGGTGCCACGCCATGGTCTTTGGTTGACATAACAAAGGCCTATGATGGTCATAGGTGAATGCAGCCTAATCTAAATGAATTTGTATTGAATCAAGTGGACGTTTTTCAACAGAAACACTGCTAGAAACAAAAATTGTTGGTGATAATGCTAAAAGTTTTTTTTTCATGGCGCTATCTTTCAAAATAAACGTTTTATGACAGTTTGAAAAAATGTGAAAATAGTTTTTTTTTATGAAATTACGGAGCCCTGTAAAGGACATGCGAGATTTTTTTTTTAAATCTCGACATTTCCTCTTTTTTCAGAATCTCGAAATTTCGACATTTAATTTCTCTTATTCGGTCATGTTAATTATGCCATGTTGTGCGCACCAATACTCTAATAATGAAATTATTGCAAGCGCCCTCTTGTAGCAGCAATAATTTAATTATTAGAGTATGGTGCGCACAACATGGCATAATTAACATGACCGAATAAAATAGATTAAATGTCGACATGTCGAGATTAAAGTCGATATGTCGAGATTCTGGAAAAAGTCAAAATGTCGAGATTTAAAAAAAAAATCTCGCCAGTCCTTTACAGGGCTCCGTATATTTTTCCTTTTAAAATACAAAAAAAAGAGACTGAAAAGCATCGTTCTCGTTCTGAAACCTACGTCACCTATAAACGTAGGTGTTAAATGTTTTATGCGCTTTTAACACCATTGTCTACGAAGGACCGACCACATGTTTCACCTTCACAAGTGTGTGGTTGGTTCATGTTAGATTTTGCACAATATCAGTTGACAGCATTTGTGATCACATTGGAAACTAGCTTCACAAAAGAGTGCAAAACAGTTGTAACAAGTTTCATATGACGCAAATTCAGTGTCGCTTAACAAGAAGACGTATCAGCCTTTTACTGAAACCGGGAAACGAATGAGTCTGGGTTTAAAACGCCTCTAAAAGAAATCTAAACAATGTTTTAATTTAAGTTTCTAAAAAAAAAAATTAATAGGGATGTTTCATGAACAGCTGATTTTCAAACTCTTGATTATTCTGAGCTTCAAGAAATTGAAAGTTTTTTTAAGAAACTAGAACGGAAGTATTTGTGATTAACACTGTACAAACAAGGACAAAAACCTTGAAGCATATCGGAATTTATATAAATTTAAATGAATAAATGAACCGCTTTTTTTTCTCAAGGTCAACTATATGTTGCACACTCCACATCCAAGAACCCCATTGATGTTAAATTGGAGAGGGAAGAAACGTGGAAGGGTAAAAAAGGGGGAGGGGGAAACTGAAATTGAAATGAAAGGAGTAAAAAAGGAACAAACGACGCGCATGCGCACACCAGAGAAAATGAAAAACTCCTTTTCTCTTTCAAATATAAAAAGGCGAGGCGATAATAGTAGCGAAATTAAACTAGAATTTTCAGGAGAAATATTTAAAACAAATTCAAAGTGTTTTAGAAACTAGAAGTATTTTCATAATGATATTTTTCAAAACTTTCAAAACTTCAAACTGTTTTAAGATATTGCTATGAATAAACTTTTAACGTAATCTTTTACCATTCTAGTTTGTAAACAATTTGAATTTTTTTCATAATGTTTCTAAAAATAAAACATTTGCTTGACGTTTTTGCGTACAAATTTTCCAAAAAAAAAAACCGTCTATGGAGCACAGTCGCCATCCGGACGAGACAAAAGCAAAATAAATATCTATTCAGCCACCTTAAATGATTGAGCTACCCTTCTAGTTTCTAAAACATTTGCTGATTTTTTTTTTTCATAATTATTTTTTCTCTTAAAAAATAGAATAATCAGAATTAGAGGGTTAAATTTATTCTTAAATGTTTAGCATTTATACTTTCTGTGATATTTAATTTTAAACGATTTTGCTGCGGCCACACTTTATGCTTTCTAGTAATAGATTCTAAAACATACTTTATAATTTAATTGTTAAAATTTAGTTTAATATTTAGAATAATTAGAATCAGTTTTCTTCTTATGGCTATAACTATTTTACAGCGCAAGTTTCTAATTAATTATTTATACAAAAAAATTCAAACAAAAAGACTTGTTTAGAGGCTAGAATTCTAAACGAGATTATCATCACTTAAGAAATAATTTTCTTAAAATTGTAGCCTCTAAACGGTCTTTTTCATTGAAAGAGACGCATATTTTTTTAGTTATTTTGTTTTATTGTGGTCAAGACCACACAGGCAGTTAGAAATCCGGACGAACTTCAGTTGCTCCGCCCTTTTTATGACGACCGGCAACTTCTAATTGGTTTGTTGTGTGGTTCGAGGTTGAAAAGGGGCGGAGCATGTGACGTCAGACTACATTACCAACCAATTAGAAGTTGCATTTCGTCATAAAAAGGGCGGAGCCATCTTCTGTACGTCCCGATTTCTAATTGCATGTGTGTGAAATCCCTCTGAACTCCTCTCCTGGAAAATCTCTTTGAAAACAGGCAGTTAGAAATCGGAGAGAACTTCAGTTGGCTCCTCCCTTTTTATGACCAAACGCAACTTCTAATTGGTTGGTTATGTAGTCTGACGTCACATGCTCCGCCCCTTTTCAAAGTCGAACTCCACACAACAAACCAATTAGAAGTTGCCGGTCGTCATAAAAAGGGCGGAGCCAACTGAAGTTCTCTCCGATTTCTAACTGCCTGTTTGACCACTGACCACTTTTGATATTTTAGCTCGATTTATTAAAATGAGTCAAAAAAAATTATGATTCTAATTTAAATAATGGTATAAACTTAAGTTTATAAACTTATAGTTGAGTGATTTTTAAACACAAATTAACTAACTGTATTTTAAAAAATAAAAATCAGTTAAATGTTAATTTCGTGGCCCGATTTTCAAGAGATCATTCCACTTTCATTTAAATTTTGGTTTTCAAATTTTTATGTTTCAAAATCTATAATTAAAATTCATGTGATGATTTCCGCCAATTATAAAATTAGCAATAAAACAAAAGAGAATCCGAGAGATGAATACAAATAAATAACAACAAAAAATGTTATTTTACAAAATTTAGTCAAGTGTAAAAATTGGAATAAACTTTATTGTTTATTTTGCTAAACTACAGTAATAATTATCTAAGGATTAGTTGATTTTTAAACTGTGAAAGTATTAGAAACTAGAACGGTAGCTGAATCACTTAATTACGTATTTACAATGTTTGATATCATTCAAAATAAACTTTTTATAGGACAACTTAGAAGTTGTGTCATTTTTCAAAGCTTATTTTAAAATATATCAATATGAAAAATAACCTTAAGTGACTGAGCTACTCTTCTAGTTTCTAAAACATTTTCAAGTTTCTCTTAATTTTGCCGACCAGAGTTAAAGGAACAATATGTTTTGAACCTCTAGTCATTCTATATCTCAGAAGCAAAAAAACATTAAGAAGAAATTGAAAGTGTTAGAAACTAGAAAAGTAGCTGACAAATAGCTTCATGGTATTTTCAATGTTTGATATCGTTCAAAATAAACTTTTTATAGGACACATTTTTAAAAAAAAATGTCGTTTTCTTAGAAGTTGTCATTTTCAAATTGAAACAAAAAGCTTATTTTAAAATATATCAATATGAAAATACCCTTAAATGACTGAGCTACCCTTCTAGTTTCTAAAACAAATTCAAAGTTTAAGAAACAATACGTTTTGAACTCTAGTCATTCTACATTTCAGAAGCAAAATAACATTAGAAGAAATTGAAAGTATGTTAGAAACTAGAACTGTAGCCGAATCACTTCTTAGTATTTTCATGATATCTTACAAAATGAACATTTTTTTTAGGTCTACAAAAATTTAAAAAAAATATTTTGTCATTTTCAAACTGACATAAAAAGCTTATTTTAAAAGATATCAATCAACATGAAAATACCATTACATGTAAGTGATTGAGCTACCCTTCTAGTTTACAAAACACTTTCAAAAGTTTTTCTTCATTTTTTGCACCTGAATAAGGTGCTCCAAGAATAACCAAGAGTTTTCTGTATGTTTTACATTTTAAAATCACCTTAATCAGAGATTAAAAGACAAATAAAAATTTATTTTTCGTGATTAACTGTTGTTTATTGTTAATTGTTTAAACAAATGAAAATTTAAAAAAAAATTTTGAATGTCGTCAAAAATTGTTATATAAATAAATGTGAATGAAATATTAATTTTTAAAAAATTTATTAATTTCTCTTATGAATATTACAAATATTTTTTTTAACATAATTTTTTGAGGTCGTGTGAAATTTCAATTACATTGAATATTTCTGTTTATTTATTTCTGATATTTAAATTAGTTTTATTTTATGCAGAAAATAAATCAAATAAAATTAATTGGAGTTTTAAAAAAAATTAGAGTGAAAAACTGTTTAAGACGAAATGAATAAGAGACTAGAATATTTTTTTTGGCGTTTTAATGTGGTTTTATAGATATTCATTTTGCTTTTTTTTCACCAGATGGCGCCACTGCAGTGGCTAATACTATTCTCCATATATATATTTTTTTGTAAAATTTAGATGTGAAAACATGAAGCGAACGTTTTTTTTTAGAAAACACTACGAAGAAAAAAATCAAATTGTTTTCAAAACTAGAATGGTAAAAGATTATGTATATCTTAAAAAATAAAACATTTTATAGTTCAGTTTGAAAAATGACCGGCTTTTTAGATTTTCCCATTGAAATTTCATAAAAAAAAAACATTTTCGGCCTTTTTTCAAAACTGTCATAAAAAGTTTATTTTGAAAGATATCATCATCGAAAAAAACATTTAGCATTATCACCAACTATTCTAGTTTCTAAAACACTGATTTTTTTCGTAGTGTTTCTCCTGAAAAACGTTCGCTTGAAAAATAGAAATTTTCTTAAAACTGCGAGTGGGTAGAAGAGACTTTCTATAAAACACAATAGACACTATAGTGGCGCCATCTGGCGGAACAAAAACAGAATAAATATCTATAGAGCCACCTTAAACGGTTTTTTTTTCTTCTTTCCCAACACTAAGATGTGATTCAATAATCATCAGACCACAAATACAATTTTAGGTTACAAAAAGAGTAACTAAATAACAACTACAGCATTGTTTTCCAAAAAAAAATTTGCATATATGCAAATGAGAACAAATTTAGAAAGAAAAGAAAAAAAAAAGATGTTGATTACGTCACAGTTGCAACGTCACTAACATGTAGGCCACATATAAAACCAATAAGAATTAGGGCGTAACACTAAATTTTAACCAATCATAATAAAGGTATTAAAACATCAACAAAAAGTAGTTCTATGGCGCGAATAGAAAAATTAACTAGTTTTTGTTTCATTTTCAAAGTTGAAATTTTGTTGATCGGGTGAATGAGTTGCTCTTTTGTTAGATGTTTTAAAATTTGAAGAGGACTTTGGCCCACACTTTAAAAAAACTAGAACTTTTTAAATGTGATTACCAAAAAAAATTTTTAAGGTGTATTCTTGAGGATTGTAAAACATTTATTGGTACATTCACATCTTCAGGACTTCTTTTTTTAATAATTATAAATTTTTCGGACATTTTTTGGTTGAAAACTTTTTTTAAAAAAAAAAATTATGATGTGTTTTTTTTGTCATTTTTTTGGTCTTTCGGTTAAAAGACTTCTAATTTGATTAGAATATTTTTTTTGGTTAATTAATTTTTTTTTTTTAAAAAAAAAGTGTTTTATGTGTTTTTGTGCGTGTGTGAATTTAATTAATGAAACTTTAAAACAGGAAAGAAAAAAAAAACATCTGAAATTATTTATCATTTTTGTTGTTTTTTTTAGAAAATTTTGATTATTTTCAATGGAAAACAGTATTTTATTGTTGATTTTCAGCGTTATTCTTTGCAGTAAGTTATTTCTTTTTTTTTTAAATATTTTATATTACTTTAGTTAAGTTTTTTTTTTAATTTAGATTTTGTCTAATATTTTTTTTGACGGGAAATAAAAACTTTTTGGTGGTAAAATGAAATCAAATTAATTATTGGTCATTTGTAATGGTTTTAGTGGAGTTTCGAGTGGAGTTTTTAGTTTGGAGTTTCTACAGTAGTTTGGAGTTTCTAGTTTGGAGTTTCTAGTTTGGAATTTCTAGTTTGGAGTTTTTAGATTGGAGTTTTTAGATTGGAGTTTCTAGTTTGGAGTTTCTAGTTTGGAGTTTCTAGTTTGGAGTTTCTAGTTTGGAGTTTCTAGTTTGGAGTTTCTAGTTTGGAGTTTCTAGTTTGGAGTTTCTAGTTTGGAGTTTTTTTAGTTTGGAGTTTCTAGTTTGGAGTTTCTAATTTGGGGTTTCTAGTTTGGAGTTTTAGTTTGGAATTTCTAGCTTGGAGTTTCTAGTTTGGAATTTCTAGTTTGGAGTTTCTAGTTTGGAGTTTCTAGTTTGGAGTTTCTAGTTTGGAGTTTCTAGTTTGGAGTTTCTAGTTTGGAGTTTCTAGTTTGGAGTTTGGAGTTTCTAGCTTGGAGTGTCTAGCTTGGAGTGTCTAGTTTGGAGTTTCTAGCTTGGAGTTTTTAGTTTGGAGTTTTTAGATTGGAGTTTTTAGATTGGAGTTTCTAGTTTGGAGTTTCTAGTTTGGAGTTTCTAGTTTGGAGTTTCTAGTTTGGAGTTTCTAGTTTGGAGTTTCTAGTTTGGAGTTTCTAGTTTGGAGTTTCTAGTTTGGAGTTTCTAGTTTGGAGTTTCTAGTTTGGAGTTTTTTTAGTTTGGAGTTTTTTTAGTTTGGAGTTTCTAGTTTGGGGTTTCTAGTTTGGAGTTTTAGTTTGGAATTTCTAGCTTGGAGTTTCTAGTTTGGAATTTCTAGTTTGGAGTTTTTAGTTTGGAGTTTTTAGTTTGGAGTTTCTAGTTTGGAGTTTCTAGTTTGGAGTTTCTAGTTTGGAGTTTGGAGTTTCTAGTTTGGAGTTTGGAGTTTCTAGCTTGGAGTGTCTAGCTTGGAGTGTCTAGTTTGGAGTTTCTAGCTTGGAGTTTCTAGTTTTTTTTTAGAAACTAGATTTTTTTAATTTTTGTTCATAGCAAGTATATTTTGAAAAAATCTTAACTAACAAATGATTCAGCTACCGTTCTAGTTTCTAACACACTTTCAATTTCTCTTTAGTTGTTGCTGTTCTGAAACTGTAGAATAATCTCTTGAGTTCAAAATTTAGCTTTTCTTAAAACATTTTCGGTTAAAAGACACTTTAGAAACTAGAAGGGTAAGGTTAGTAGCTCTATATTTCTTATGAGTCATTTTAAGGTTGATTTCTTTTAGAATAAACTTTTCATTTGGCGGGAAAATGCATTGTGTTACCAAATTATCACTTTTTTTTTTCATTTATTATAAATTTTTCTCGATATTTTTCGGTTTAATAAATTTGAATAAAATTCACAAGTTTTTCTTCTTGACAGGTTTTGTATTTCCATGTAATTATATGGCTAAACATTTATGCGCTTTTTTCAATGAAGAAGATTGCTTAGAGGCTAAAATCTTAAGCTAACTTTTAGCTAAGTGATGTTATTTTCTGAGAGAACTCTAGCCTCTAAATGGGGCTGTATATAATTTTGCCAGGAAAACAAAAGCATAATTTTCTTTTTGTCTTATTTATTATTATTCTGCTATTTTCTACTGTTATATTATTCATAAATGCTCCTAGTTTAACAACATTTAACAACAAGTAAAAAAAAATTTGGCACTTTTCTAATGCGATGTCTGCCTTGAAACCAGTCCGGTTTTACTCTCTTTCTATCTTTTTTGTCTCCTAAACATTGAATGAGACTTTTTTTTTAAAAAACAAATTTTGAAAAAAAAAAAATTAAAAAAGTTGAAACTCGAGTTTGACAAAAATAATGCAAATTAAATTAATTATTTTGCATTCTTTTTTAAAAGGTGGGTTAATTGTTTTATCTATAAAATTACAGAGAGAGAAAAAAATGTTTCATCAAATTTTCAACATGGAAATTGTTGATTTAGATTTTATGTGACAAAAATTAGTTGTTTTACAAAAGGTGTGTTAGAGAAAAATGCTGTTTTTGAAGTTAAAAGTACCTGTTTAGAGGCTAAATTTGAAACTATTATCTCTAGCCTCTAATACCTTGTTTTCACTACAGAAATTAACTCTGTCAAAGTTACATATAACAAGCTAACAAGCTAACAACTGCTAACAACTGCTAACACTGCAAACAAGCTAAAATTAAGTGACACCAAAACCATTTAACCACAGTTAAGTGTTTTAGAACACTTTTAACTGTGGTTAAATGGGTTTGTGTCACTTCCTGTTAAACAGTTGTGCATTTTGTGAAATTTTCAATCTTCATTCAGTCAAAAAATTGAGTGGTCTCACTATCCGCCATGTTGTTTGTAGGTTAAATTTGTTTGAACCACAGGAAGTGACGTATGTAACCATTCAATAAACTGTTAACCACATTGTGTCAATGCAGTTGAGTTAACACTATTGTTCAGAAACATTTACCATGGTTAATGTAACCACATTTGTTTTTACTAGAAAGTAAATTTACTTTCTAGTAAAAAAAAACAAATGTGGTTAACTTTTTTTAACTGCAGTTAATTTTTGTATTGAATTGAATTATAACCAGTGTGAACGCCTCTTGAACTTGATTATTCTATCTTTTAGGGGCAAAATGAAGATAAGTTGAAAGTGTTTTAGAAACTAGAAGGGTTAGAAAATCACTTAAGGGTATTTTCATGCTTCATATCTTTTAAAATTATTTTCAAACTGACATAAAAAGTTTATTTTGAAAGATGTTAAGTGGCTGGAGCGGGCTTGCTACCCTTCTAGCTTTTAAAACTCATTCAAGTTTCTCTTAATTTTGCTTCTGAAGGATAGAATAACTGTAATTTTGAGGGGCGTGTTTACACTTTTAAAATGCCTTAAGTCATGGCTAATCTTTTTAATCACACGGTTTTAACTTAGATTTTATATGTTGATCCAATTGGGATTTTCCGTAGATCAAATTTTACATTTAGCCGGGGTCCCACTTTCTCATTTCTCAGTGGTCAAAAGAGAAGGCGATTGAATATGTGCCAAATGGCTCAAACTAAAAACCTGAATAAGCATTATTAAAAATTGCAAAGAAAAATTGGAAAGAAAAATTGCAAAGAAAAATTGCAAAGAAAAATTGCAAAGAAAAATTGCAAAGAAAAATTGCAAAGAAAAATTGCAAAGAAAAATTGCAAAGAAAAATTGCAAAGAAAAATTGCAAAGAAAAATTGCAAAGAAAAATTGCAAAGAAAAATTGCAAAGAAAAATTGCAAAGAAAAAAATTGCAAAGAAAAAAATTGCAAAGAAAAATTGCAAAGAAAAATTGCAAAGAAAAATTGCAAAGAAAAATTGCAAAGAGAAATTGCAAAGAAAAATTGCAAAGAAAAATTGCAAAGAAAAATTGTTATAAAATTGCCACAAAATTGTTAAAAAAAATTGCAAGAAAATTGTTAAAAAAAATTGCAAGAAAATTGTTAAAAAAAATTGCAAGAAAATTGTTAAAAAAAATTGCAAAAAAATTTGCAAAAAAAAAATTGCAAAAACATTGCAGTTTGGTCTTTGTTTTATTCCATGTGGCACTTGTTTCAATTGGCGCTTTTTTAGTTTGCGACTTGTTGTAATTGGCATTTTGCAATTTGGTGCTTATTCAGTTTGGGGCTTGTTTCAATTGGTGCTTATTCAGTTTGGTGTATTTGTTCAATTTGGCGCTTGTTCAGGTTGTTACTTATTCAATTATGCGCGTGTTCAGTTTGGCATTTTGTCTAATTGGCGCTTATTCAGTTTGGCATGTATTTAATTTGGCGTTTGTTCAATTTGGCGCTTAATCAGTGCCACTTTTTACAATACTTTGAAATATATGAACAGATTGAAATATAATTTCCAGTAGAAGAAAAAAAGCTAGACTTTTTTCTTAAGTTTTTTTTTGTTTGAGACTTGTGTCTTATTTTTAATAATTAGTATGCAACTTAAGCAAGTTAGAAAAATTTCTTATTCGTAAGAAGAAACATTTCTTAAACAAGTTTTTAACTTTGGAGACTTTTTTTAAAAAAAAAAGTTTTTTATGGCCAACCGATTATGGGATTAATTAAAATGCTAACAGTTTTCAGAAGTTTTTTTGTTGTTGAACAATTTAAAGTTTAGAAAATAAAAATCGTAAATTTGTTGGTTTTTTATCTTTGAAATTTCTTCAATTATTGTATTTTATACAATTATGAATACATTTTTTTCTTTCTATTTTTTAAATTAATAATTTGTGTGGGATAAATATGGCCCTTGACCTCTTGACTACTGACTAGAAAGGGTCAAGACTCCAAAAATAATTTTGACTTTTTGTGACAAATCTTGAAATTTTCACGTAATTTTTGACAAGAAAAAAAAAAAAGAAACGTTTTTAAAACATTTTCTTAAGTAGTAAGTCCCATTGCAACAAAAAAAAAAGTTGAAAGTGTTTTAGAAACTAGAAGGGTAGCTCTCAATCACTTAAGTCGTATTTATCATGTTGATATTTTTCAAAATAAGCTTTTTATGTCAGTTTGAAAATGACCCAAATTTAAGCTGACGATATTTTTTTTTTAAATGTTGTTGATAAAAAGCTTATTTTTAACGATTTATCATCCAACATGAAAACACCAACTGAAGTGATTGAGAGCGCGCTACCCTTCTAGTTTCTAAAACACTTTCAAGTTTCTCTTAATTTTGTTCTTGAAAGACAGAAATAATCAAGAGTTCGAATATCAGCTGTTCATAATTAATATTTTCATATGTTGATATCCTTCAAAGTAAGCTTTTTATAGACCTTTAAAAGGGTTGGGTTATTTTCAAAACTGACATAAAAAAGCTTATTTTGAAAGATAATATCCAACATGAAAATATCAACTTAAGTGATTTAAGCTACTCTTCTAGTTTTTAACACACTTTCAAGTTTATCAATTAAGACATTTTATGAAGAGGTGTGTTGGTTTAATTCTGTCTTTCAGAAGAGAAAAATTAAGAAAAGAACCTAGCAGAGTGTTTTAAAAACTAGAAGGGTAGGCATGTCAGTCACTTCATTTTGGCATTTATGAAAGACAGAAATAATCAAGAAACATTTCAGGATGTTTATATTTTACTGGACACGGAAACCATTTTTGTTCGCATGTCAGAAGGATGTGTTGGCCCTCAACCTGCAGGACGCATACTTAGCCTCAGAGAGGGGTCTCAGTCCCTACCCAAATGAGGACACTCATACCTTTACAGTTATGTACAAGATTATATTTCAAAAAAATCTTTTTTTGATTTAACCAACAACAGGCAATTTAGAAAACGGGATGAACAGTAGTTGGCTCCGCCCTTTTTATGAGGAACGGCAACTTCTAATTGGTTTGTTGTATGGTTCGACGTTGAAAAGGGCGGAGCATGTGACGTCAGACTACAGCCTGTGTTTTAACCAACAACAAACAAACAAAAAAATGGCAAAACAAGGTTGTATGTATGTGTGTTATGTTGGTCAACTGGTCAGCAACATTTTCTCAGTATATAATATATATATATAATATATAAAATAACCTTGAATAAAAAAATATTGGGTTTATCGGTTGAAGCAAATGAAAAGAAAAAAAAAACAATATTCAAGTTATTGTTAACAAGAATAGAAACAATTTTGTTGTTGTTTCTTGACCATTCTTCATAAATTGCAATGTTGTTTTAAAGGCGGGTTTGTAATATTTCATAAATATATATATCTTTAACAAGAGTTAATGGTCAGTCTTGAGATAGGTGGGGTTTGACCACAACTTCCCTTCTTTCTCTTTTTTTTTTTTCAATCTTTTAAGTCTTGTTTTTAAAAAAAAGTTCAGAGTAAAAATTAAGAAAAGTTGTTTTCCTTCTTAAATAGAAGTTTGGATTTGATTTGCAAAATTCCATATGCAACTCAGGTGTGCCATTATTTAATTGGGGGTGGCTCGCGAGCCACATTTTTTGGCATTTTTTTTATCTTTTTTTTCATAAACCTAAGGTGGTTGGAATATATGTAAAGCCTGGAACACACACGCGGAATTCCGCCAAGGAAAAAGAAAATAAGGAAAAAAAAAGTCGTGTTATTTTTCTGTACACAAATTAAATTCAAATTAAATGTGTTTAGGTGAATTATACGGAATCCAGTTAAGGACATAAACCCCAAATAAAAATTGACTGTATTATTAATATTTTAAATTAAAATACTAAATCAATATTTTGTCAATATTTATACTTAAGTAATTAACTCAATATTTTCAGATTATTAACAGAATAAATTGAGAATTCGATATATTGTTTGTTTGTCCTTCACGGGGCTCTGTAGAATACGTTTATTATTTAAATGCATTTAAAGTTAAACTATCAGGTGTGTACTAGGTATTACATTTTAAAACCACCTTAAATATGGCCCACTTTACGAAAGATGACAATAAATGAAATATTAAATATTTCTATTGTTTATTTGGTGTCATTGTGTTCACACAAAAATGTCCAAATTTATTCTAAATTCCGGACACTTTTTGTTTTAATTTAAAATTTAAATTTTTGACATTTTTCAAAAAGTAATTTTTGACATTTTTTTAGAAAAAGTAATTTTTGACATTTTTTTAAAAAAAGTAATTTTTGACATTTTTTAGAAAACGTAATTTTTGACATTTTTTAGAAAACCTAATTTTTGTCATTTTTTAGAAAAAGTAATTTTTGTCATTTTTTAGAAAAAGTAATTTTTGACATTTTTCAGAAAGTAATTTTTGACATTTTTCAGAAAGTAATTTTTGACATTTTTTTAGAAAGTAATTTTTGACATTTTTTTTAGAAAAAGTAATTTTTGACATTTTTTAGAAAACGTAATTTTTGTCATTTTTTAGAAAAAGTAATTTTTGTCATTTTTTAGAAAAAGTAATTTTTGTCATTTTTTTAGAAAAAGTATTTTTTGACATTTTTCAGAAAGTAATTTTTGACATTTTTTTAGAAAGAGTAATTTTTGTCATTTTTTAGAAAAAGGAATTTTTGTCATTTTTCAGAAAGTAATTTTTGACATTTTTTTTAGAAAAAGTAATTTTTGACATTTTTTAGAAAAAAGTAATTTTTGACAATTTTCATAAAGTAATTTTTTTCATTCTCAAAGTAGGTGTCATGTTTTAAACAATAGATATTTCTAATTTTAATTATATATTTAAAAAAAATGTTTAGCCTTGGTAATTTTTTTTAATATTTAGCTATAATTTTGTTTTGAAATTGAAGAATGAGAGAAAAAAACGTTATAATTGAGGCGAATCGTAAAAATCGTGTGTGAACAGTAATGTTCAAGGTCGTTTTAATTGACCATAATGCCTAAAATATCTCTCTCTTTATAAGGGTGTGGTCACTTTTTTTTGGGTTGTTTTTGCCACCTATTTTTCATATTTGAACGATTTGCTATTTTAAAATGAATGGATATAATAAATGCCCCTCCGGGGGTGCATACAGTACAAAAATGCACTGACTGACCATTGGACTAGAACAACATATTCAGAAAGAACAAAAAAAGGTACAATGCTTTTTTTTTCTCTTCTATTTAATAAATGACCCTTGACATAAGCAGATATAAATATGAATTTTTGGAGGGTATTTTATTTTTTTCTCTCCTACTGTTGGTTTCTTATTATAGGGTGGGATCAGTAGTAGTGGTCAAGTTTGGAAAATTCAAGAAATTTAGTAGAGAACTTTTGAGTTTGAGTGTACCATTTAGTGGAAAATATTATTTAAGATCGAAATAAATAGCTAAACTAGCTGGAAATGAGCTAAAAAACTGACTGGAAAAGAGCTGAACCCGAGCTAATTTGTAGCTAAATAGGAGCTAAATTAACAGGGCAAAGGCTGAACTAGCTGGAAAAGAGCTACAAAAAAATAGCTGAAAAAGAGCTAATGAATAGCTGGAAAGTGCTAAAAATAGCTGGAAAAGAGCTAAAAATAACTGGAAAAGAGCTAAAAATAACTGGAAAAGAGCTAAAAATAACTGGAAAAGAGCTAAAAATAACTGGAAAAGAGCTAAAAATAACTGGAAAAGAGCTAAAAATAACTGGAAAAGAGCTAAGAAACTAGCTGGACAAGAGCTAATTTGTAGCAAGTTAGAAGCTAAATTAACTGGACAAAAGCTGAACTCGTTGGAAAAGAACTAAACAATACCTGGGGGAAAAAAGCTAAAAAAACTAGCCGGAAAAGAGCTGAAAATTTACTAGTAAAAAGGTACAACACTAGATGGAAAGAACTTTAAAAAAACAACTGAGAAAAGAGCTAAGAAACTAGCTGTAAAATAACTAAAAAAAATTAGCTAAGAAAAAGTAGTTAGAAAATAGCTAATTTTAGCTGAATAAAAACTGAATTAGCTAACAAGAGCTAAATTAATTGGACAACAGCTAGACAGTAGACTAGTTGGATAGCAGCTATAAACTAGCTGAACAATAACCAAGGTAGTCAACAGCTAAACTAGCTGGGCAAGAGCTAAACTAACTGCATAATAGCTAACCTAACTGGAAAATGGCTAAACTAACTGGAAAATGGCTAAACTAACTGGAAAATGGCTAAACTAACTTGGACAAGAGCTAGATAAATATTAAAAACTTCCCACTTCTTCAATGGTATAACCTCTTAGCTACCCTCATAAAAACATAAGTTTTAGTTAATTAATAATTTTATTAATATTATGGAAATATGTGTGTGGTCAATTTGTCTAGTAATATCGAAGGGTGGCCTCTATGATAAATTTATTTTAAACAAAGTGACAATCTTAAAATTGTCAATAATTTGTCCTTGCAATGAAATTCTTTACTTCAAACATATGCAATACATACAGGGTGGAACCAAAAACCTTTCAAACTAAATTCTTGCTGCACACCCTGTAGATGTTATCTTTGGTAATTTTTTCTCATAAAAAAGAACCGGTTTAATAATAAATGTTAAAAAAAAATATGAACATAGTTAAATTACTTCACGGAAATAACTTTTTTTCTATCTAGATAGAAAAAAAAATTCAAGTTCACTTTGCTCCAAATAAATTGGGCAACACTTTTTTTTAAAAGAAAAAATAATAAAGGTTATAAAAGTGTTGTTTGTTGGTAAAATAACATAAAATCTAATTGATTTACACTTTCATCGAAATTTTTGTTTTACAACAAAAATAGCAAATTATTTTAAATAGCTTGAAGCGAATTTCTTTTAATGTTGTCACGATTTTCAACAAAAAAAAAGTTTGGTTACGCAAGTTCATTTTTAAACAGGCCATAAACATCGGAAAGTGTTTAAATTCCCTGAAAATGCCTCTGAGGAGAGGGCTCAATTGACCCCCAGTACCAAAAAATAAAAGCTTTAAAATGTTTACAAATTCGACAAGAACAAAAAAATAGCAAAATATTTGCTTTTTTTTTTCAAAAAATAAAATGGCCAAAAATTGAAAAGTATTTAAATGCCTTGAAAGGACCTCAGGAGGGGTCACAACTGACCTTAAAAGAATCAAATATACGCAACTTTTTTTAAAAAAAAGTTACAAATACAACAAAATTAAGAACCCGGAACACGAAATTTAACAAGAAACGGCCAAAAATTGAAAAAAATATCCTGAAAAAGCCTCAGATAATATGCCAAACACTTGTCATTAGGGGCTTTTAATTTTTTTAATGTAAGTTTTTACGTTTATTTTGAACAATATCATTATTAGGGCTCGGATTTTTATGCAAATATCAAGCAACTATTTCTCAATCTGTGGCCCAAGAGCCAATTATGAAGTAAAAATATTAAATTTCGTTTAGATCAACCAACAATTTTTTTTTTCTCAATCAAAAATACTGGTTAGAGGCTAGAACTCTAGTTGACAACTGATAGTAACCAGACATCTAGCCTCTAACCAGCGCTTTTTTTTTGGTTAGAAAAAGCATAATTGTAGTTGCTCTATAATAATGATTACTTCACATTACAACATTTGGTTTGATATTTGCATAAAAAATCATTTATTATTTATTCTAGTTTAAACCTTTTTTTAAAGTTATTTCTTAAAAAAATAGCTAAAAATCAATGTCAATCAGGAAAAAGTTAATCTCAGAATCAAAGACAGTTATACCTTGTACACACACATGAGTTAAATGAATTCGAATTAAATGTGTTTAGGTGAATTATACGGAATCCAATTAAGGACATGAATCCAAATAAAAATTGACTTTAATTATTAATATGAAATTTGAAATACTAAATCAATTATTTTGTTAATAGTTTATCTAATTACATTTAAGTATTAACTCAATATTTTCAGATTATTAACTGAATAAATTGAGAATTCGATGTATTGTTTTTGTCCTTCACGGGCCTCTGTAGAACACGTTTATTATTTAAATGCATTTAAGTTATCAGGTGTGTGTACTAGCTAATTAATCTCAGTATTTTGAATGAGAAGAAAACTGTCAACCTGGTTTTAAGGCAGGCATTTACTGGTATAAAGGGCTTTTTAATTGATGTTTTAACGTTTATTTTGAACAAAATATCATCATGAACATATTTTCAGAAGTTTGATTCATTATTCTAGTCTGAAACATACTTAAAAGTGGTTTCTTAAAAAAAAAATAGTTAAATCAATTTTTAATCTAGATAGTTAATCTCAGTTATGCGTGGAAAACTCTCAACTTGGTCTTGAATACTTAAAATACTTTAAGGCAGACATTTTACTTTTATATTATAAAGGGGACCATTGTCTCATAAATCGTTCATAAAATACTTTTTTTTAAAAAAGATAATTCTTAAAAAAAAATGCTCCCATTATTCATTAGGCTTATTATAACTATGAGGTTTTAATTTAAATACAAGTAGAAGAAAATCTTTAAAAGGTTGTAATTTTGTTTTGAAAACCGGTCATTTGCATGCTGAGAGAGAGAGAACAAATTACAGCTTTTTATTATATGTTTAGATTTTGCCTTAATTACACTTCTGCATGCAAACAATTAAAAATGCAAAAAAAAAAAAAATATATATACAAAGTGTTTCAAAAAGTTTTTATTTTTTGGTAGCAATTGCAGTAGGACCACGCAATATCTTATTGGGTGGAGAAGGAGGATGACCAAAATGTGAGGTGAAGGAATTGCGTAAAAAAAAAATTATGCAAAAAAAATCCAGCACGTGCAAGAGGATATACTGAAAAACGCGTGCAAAAGTTAGAATTTGCATGAATGTCTATGACATTTTAAGCCTAGTTTAACATGTGTGAAGCCCGCACTCCACAAGCCCCTTTCAAAGCTCTCTCTCTCTTTCTAAAAGACGTCCCGTCTGCACGTGCCAACTCATTACACGTGCAGAGATACACGCGTTTAAATTTCGTAAAAAAAAATAAGTATACTTTTTTTGCATAACAACTGTGTATTGCGGTAATAAAATATGTGACTACCTTTAGGGTGCAAATTTTGACTAAAGCTAACTTAAATGTTTTTATGGGAGGTTTGTTAATTAATAATTGCATATTTGTTTATAGAGAAAAATATTTATGGAATGAGGGTTTGTTGCAGGAGGGTCTATCGACGCAGCAAAAAAATGCAATATTTATTGAATAATTATTAGTGTTATTGATGCACACAACTATATTGCATATTTTTTAATATTAAAAAGACCTGGGGGTGGGGGGTGCTGCACCACTTTCCGCTCCCCGAAATAAGCCTAATTTTATTACCAATATTTCATTATTCATTTTTGTTAAAATAATCACTACAAACTTCAAAAGAAATAATTCAAAACTAGCATTTTTTCAAGGTATTGTCCAACAGAGAGTTGCCCCTTATTGTGGTTTCTGTATGATAGTGTATTGCACAGTTGTTATGCAGAAAAAGTACACTATATTTTTTACGAAATACAAACGCGTGTATAGGTCCTATTTCTACACGTGCAACGAGTTGCACGTGTTAACTTACATATTCACGACTCTTTGTTTGTAAAGAGTGCTTTCAAAGAGACTTGTGGGGCGTGGGCCCCACGCAATAGTCTTAAAAAAACTTTTTTTTAAATGCCATTAGACCTCCATGTAAATTGCAAACAACTTTTGCACGCGTTTTTTTAAGGTATGCCCTGTGCACGTGCTGAATTTTTTCTTTCACTATTTTTTTACGAATTCCTCACAACTCACTAATTGTATCTCATCCATTCAGATGCCTGGTTCTTTAAGCCTTGTTTCCATTGGGGTGAAAATTTGAACTTTTTTTTAAAAATTTAAACTGGTGAAAAATTGAACAAACGTGGCCTCTTCGCCTATGTTAGTGAAACAGGTAATTAGAAATCGGGAAGAACAGAAGTTGGCTCCACCCTTTTTATGACGACCGGCAACTTCTAATTGGCTTGTTGTGTGGTTCGATGTTGAAAAAGGCGGAGCATATTAATGACGTCAGACTACATAACCAATCAATTAGAAGTTCCGTTCGTCATAAAAAGGGCGGAGCCTACTTCTGTTCGTCTCGATTTCTAATTGCCTGTGATAGTGAATGGGTGGGGTGGCCATGTTTCTTCTATTTTTCATCTGTTGAAATTTTAAAAAAGAAGTTCAAATTTTTCACCCAAGTGGAAACAATGCCATTTATACACAGGTAGTTAGAAATAGGTGAAAACTTCAGTTGGCTCCGCTCTTTTTATGACGACTGGCAACTTCTAATTGGCTGGTTATGAAGTCTGACGTCACATGCTCCGCCCTTTTGAAGTGTCAAACTACATAACCAGCCAATTAGAAGTTGCCAGTCGTCATAAAAAGAGCGGAGCCAACTGAAGTTTTCACCTATTTCTAACTGCCTCTCTTTATACTGCAATGCTACCAAATCAGCTTTAATACCAGTACTTGACACACAAGTGTCATTCTTATTAAATTCATAATTCACAATAAACTTCTGAAACCTTTTATTAAAAAATCACATTGTGTTTCTCAAATAATGGTCTTTATTTATAATATTTTCTTATTAATATTATTATTATTATATTATATCATTTTTTTAAGAAAAAAAAAAGATGAGGATATAAGATTTGCGTTGCCATAGACCTACAAGTGGATAGGTTAGTAGGACACACAGTAGGTCTACTTAATTAGAGATTATTTATTGTGTAGGATGACCCTCTTCGAAAAAAAAAATTTGTACAAATAACAACAGAAGATCTTATTATGTTCTTCCTAATCTTTTATATGTTACTTGTCAATCTGCGGAATCAGTCAATCTGCGGATTGCCTAGGCAATCTGCAAAAAAAACCAACCAACCAACCTGCAAGTGTGAATCTGCAAAAATTCAACACCTAAAATGTATTGACTTTTTTTTTTGCAGATTCAACTAGCAGGTTTGGTGGTTTTGCAGATTGTCTAGGCAATCTGCAGATTGACTGATTCTGCAGATTGACAGTAACATATATACTTATATAGTGAAGAATGCACAATTGTGTCTACTATAATATGACGATGATGATGATTATCATCATCATCATCACTGACACAATGTCAAGTTCAATGAGGTTCAAACTCAAAAGAAAACCTGATTTTATTATTGAGATACAGATGAAAAGGCTTAAGATTCATATCTTTAAACAATTTAATACCGTAATTAAAGTACATAAAGAGAATTTATTAAAATGATACAATGAGATTTAGGTTGAAATTAAAGAAGGTATAACTTTAGCACTTAAACTTTGCAACAACAACAAAAAAATAAAAAGTTGCCAACACAGATGTGAGCGCCATCAAGTGACTTGAGTTGTTTAAGGTGGTTTTAAATTGTAAATGCATTTCAAACACTTGATTATTGTTTTTTAGTTGCAAAAAAAAAATGAAAAGAAACTAGAAGAGAGTAGCTTGATTAGTTAAGTGTATTTTTGTGTTGATATCTTTCAAAATAAACTTTTTATAACAGTTTGAAAAAGGCGAAAATAGTTTTTCATGAAATGTTAATAGGAAAATAAAAAAACTTGATTATTTTCTAACTGAACTATAAAATTGTTTATTTTGTAAGATATTGTCATGAAAATACTTTTAGCATCATCTTGTACCATTCTAGTTTTGAACACAAATTTGAATTTTTTCGTAATGTTTCTAAAAAAAAAAACGTATGCTTGACGTTTTTGCGTCCAGATTTTTCAAGAAACATCTATGGAATTTAGCATTAGCCACTGCAGTGGCAACCATCCTGGAAGAAAAAAACAAAATAAATATCTATATAGCCACCTTAAACCTTCTGAAAGCAGGCTTCCAGCATAGATACACAATGTTAGGTTTTGTTTAGACTACTCGTGCTCGTACTCAGGCTTGTGCCCTAGCTTGTTGGCCTGTCAGGCTTGGGCTCGTCGTGCTCTTGTCAACTGAGGGTTGAGAGTTCAGTTACTCGAGAGGCTTTGACTCCGATGAGAGCGACGACGATGTTTTAATTACCAGTTCAACATGCACTCATTGCATGTTGAGAGAAACGCCACGAGTATTGCGTGCGGAGTCAACGAAACTGTGCTCGCGTCTCCGTCCGATGACTTGCAAGTCATTGACGAGCACCTCTTTGATGTACCGACACGAAGCGGAGCTAGACGAGCCCCTGGCTCGCGTTACTCATGTTACTTGTATTGTGCTCGCGATTCCGTCGACATTACTCGACATATGTCGACGAGCCACCTCACCGAGCACGAGTATAGCCTAGCCTAAACGCACCCTTATACCTAGTACACACACCTGATAATTTAAATGTATTTAAATAATAAACGTGTTCTACAGAGCCCTGTGAAGGACAAACAAACAATATGTCGAATTCAATTTATATACAGTTAATAATCTGAAAATATTGAGTTGATACTTAAATATAAATATATAAACTATTGGCAAAATATTGATTTAGTAATTTCAATTTAAAATATTAATAATAAAGTCAATTTTTATTTGGATTCATGTCCTTAACTGGCTTCCGTATAATTCACCTAAACACATTTAATTTGAATTCATTTAAGTCATGTGTGTGTGTACAAGGTATTATTAGATGGTTTAATGTTGATTGTTCAAATGTCTAAGTATCCTTCTTGAATTTGGGCCTTTATAAAGGTAACATTAACACAGTTTAAATAATAGTTTCCACTATTCATGGTGCCATGATATGGCAATAATGGCATCATTCTGTTATTTGTATTATTTGTACTATTTGAAGGGTGTTTTTGGGAATGTCTTATAATAATTAACAAACTATTGTTTTGTTTTGTTGTGTGGGGGTAGTCAGGTTTTTATTTGTCTTTTTTTAAGGTTGGGATTGTCCTGATGGAGAAAATGTATGTGAAGAGAGGACGTTCCACTTTAGTTACAGTATAAGAATTTGTCTGCATTGACCTCAAAATGATTCTGTTTATAGATAAATTGATAAATAATCAATTGATTGGCATTTTTGTTTAAATCGAGATTTGTGACCTCTACTGCTGAAGTGATTGATTTAAAAAAAAAATTGCAAGAACTAAAATGGATTTTTGGACAAAAGCTAAACGTTGCTTGAACTAGAATGGGCTTTGGCAAAAAGCTAAACTTTGCAACAACTAGAAATGAACATTGGACAAAAGCTAAACTTTTCAAAAACTAATATTGACAGTGGATAAAAGCTAAAGTTTGAAACAACTAGAAATGAACATTGGACAAAAGCTAAACTTTGCAACAACTATAGAAATTAATATTGGACAAAAGCTAAACTTTGCAAAAACTAAAATTGACAGTGGATAAAAGCTAAATTTTACAAAAACTAGAATTAGCTTTGGCAAAAAGCTAAACTTTGCAACAACTATAGAAATGAACATTGGACAAAAGCTAAACTTTGCAAAGACTAAAATTAACATTGAACAAAAGCTAAACTTTTCAACAACTAGAAATGAACATTGGACAAAAAAGCTAAACTTAGCAAGAAAGAATGACATTGGACAAAAGCTAACGTTTTACAAAAACTAAACTGGACATTTGACAAAAATTTTTTACAAGATCTAGCCCTGGGCGGGGGACACTGGATAGAAATTAAACTTTACAAGTACTACAATGGACAATGGTCAGCTGCCAAACTTTACAAGAATTAATGAACAAGAGATAAATCTTGTAAGAATTATAGTGGACTAGTAATAATCTGAATAACAAATATAAACTGATCAAAATCTAAAACTGAATTGTAATTAACTTTAGTAATTCCATTGGAATTTGTCACAAGGAAGGGGACACCCACTTGGCATTACTTTATAATTTGCAACATAATTACAAATACAAAAGACATAAAATGTTTTTGTGTTTTTGCGTTGGAGTTAATTTCATGCATTGTTAATAATAAACTTATAACATGCTTAAGATTAGTTAAAAAAACTGTTAATATAGTGTCTTAGTACGGGTGACCCCCCCTTTGTCGGTCAAACTTATTGTTATTAATGTATTACTAATAAACATTTTTAATGTCAAAACTTATGACACAAGTATTTTTTTTCTATTAAGAGTGATTTTTTATGTTAAGGTTGAGTCAAACACGATTTTTCCAATGACATACTGTTTTTTGTTGTCTTTGTTAGTCCTGTCACCAAAGAACAATTATTATTATAATAATTGTTTATTCATTTTCATATCAGGGTTTTTTTTGTCTCTTGTTTGTGTAATATCTCTGGGGTGGAGTGTGTGTGTGTGTCATAGAATGTGACCTTTTTTTTTTAATCTCACAACATAAAGTCATGGGTGAAAAAAAGACATATTCAAAGAACTAAAAAAAAATAAGACTGAAGGTTGAATATAAAAAAAATTAACCCCTTCCCACATTAAACCCTTAAACAAACAAACAAACAAAAACAATTTAAATAAATTTAAGGGGTTTTTTATGCATATTTATTAAGTTGTGGGTGTTAGCAGTTAAATTGCCATCATAATTTACTGCTTGAAACATTTGCAAAAGATTGTACAAAAATGCATAACGACTAATTAGGGCTCGGATTTTTATGCAAAATGTCATGCAAATATTTCCCAATTTGTGGCCCAGGGGCCAATTGTGAAGTAATCATAATCATCATCATCATCATCAGAGCAACTGCAATTATGCTTTTTCTAATCAAAAATTCTGGTTAGAGGCTTGTACCTTGTGCACAGTCATGAGTTAAGTGAATTAAATGAATTCAAATGTGTTTATAGGTGAATTATACGGAATCCAGTTAAAGACATGAATTCAAATAAAAATTGACTAATTATTAATATTTTAAATTGGAAATACGAAATCAATATTTTTGTTAATAGTTTATATATTTATATTTAAGTATTAACTCAATATTTTCAGATTATCAACTGAATATAAATTGAATTCGATATATTGTTTGTTTGTCCTTCACGGGGCTCTGTAGAACACATTTATCATTTAAATGCATTTAAATTATCACGTGTGTACTAGTTATTACCCTTCTAGTTTCTAAAATAGACCTACTTTCAAGTTTCTCTTAATTTTGCCTAGGCAATTTACACTTTAAAACCGCTAGAAGAAAAAAGGTGTTGATATTCACTTTTATACACCTAAAAGTTACTATTTAGCCACCTTAAATATGCTATAGCAGTGAAATTGTTGGTAAATTGCAAAAAATTGTCATTGTTGTGTCACAGTGACACATTTGTGACTGATAAACAGAAAAAAAAAAACTTTTTAATCTTTTTTTTAGGAGTCATTAGGTCATTTCTTTTTCTCTTATCATAAAAATTTCACTTCACTCAAATCTTCAATGACTAATTCAAAAAAATTTAAGGCCATTTTCTAATAATGTTAGGAGGGGGGGGGGTAAGATTTTAAAATAATAAGAAATTTGCTTAATCATAGTTAAGGTTAATGGTAACAATGACGAATCTTGGAATGTGAGTACCCACCTACTGTGGGTCAATTCTCTTCGGGGCTAATATTTCCCCATTTTTTTTTCCATTTAAAAACGTAGGATTTTTTTTTTACTTTCTCAACATTTTCAGACGTTTTTCTCAAGAGTATGCATGGCTTGGTTTTAATTTGATGAAAATTATTAAAGATTAAAGAATTATTAAGAAAAAATGCGTGAAATTAACTAATGAATTTCCATTAGTTGGACAATATCATTTCACTAAGAAGAGAAAAGGAATTCGATATGAGAGTACAAACGTGGCTCCCATCTATTCCCTGTGATGATTTGCTTCATTATGTTAGGTCAATTGAAGTGAGAAAACCCTTATCGCCCTACCACTTTAACTAAACTGTAAATTGTCATTTCTCATCAATATTTACTTTGAAATGGCTTGATTTTTTTTAGGTAAAGCTATATAGTTAAATCTAACTTACATCTAATTAAGAAGTACATTACCTAAAATGATGAATGATTAAAGAAAAAGCTAAACCAAAGAGAAATCTAACAAAATGGCGACAAAGATCACACAAACAAGTTGAAAACAAATTCAACCAGTTAATAAGTTGAAAACAAAATCAACCAGTAAACAAGTTGAAAACAAAATCAACCAGTTAAAAGTTTAAGTGGAAACAAAAATAAAACTGAATTTTTTTTTTGAACGCGTAGGAAAGCAGAAAAATGTAGATGAAACTTTTTGAGATTTTTTTTAATTATCTTATTTTCTGCTTTCGTTTTATTCATATGGGATCCAGGCTTATATTCTTTAACTATCTCTTTACCAACCCAGTCAGTTTAAAAAGTAGGCGGGTCACAAGACTATCTTTTCCTTATGATTGCTTTTTTTTAAACCATTTCAAATTATTATTTCAACATTTTGCATTTAAAATAAAAATGCGTAATCGCCATTATTGTTCAAATTATATGATTTCTCAAATTTTAACCTATTGAGTTTATTTATTTTTTTTATTTGGGTTGCATAATTCTCAATAAACTTATATTTCTCTTATTATTTGAGTAAATTTCAAAACAAATTCGGTAATTCTTTTGTGGTGTTAAACATACAATTATTCACTTAAGTTTCATTTTTTTTTATCAAAATAACACTTTTTTTTTGAAAAAATCTGAAACTGAATATTCAATGATTATTGTTATTATTTATTATTATTGTTGTTATGTGACTCATAAGATTGTATTTTTGTTTAAGAAGAAAACACCTGAAGAAAGTTTATTCAGGTGTTTTTAACTTAAATGTATTACAAATGCAACCAAGCTTTGAATTTTTTTTTAAAAAAAATTAAAATTGAAGGTAAATTTCAACACTTTGCACAACTAGTTTAGTAAATTATTAATTTTTTTTTTTGAATAATGCAGTTAACTTTGATATTACTCTTATTATTTTTATTATGAAGAAATCACTTTCTATTGTTTTTATGTCTTGAGCCAGAAATTATTGACATTTTTTATAATCATTTTTTTTTTGCCATAACTTATCAAGGGTGTTAGCTTTCACTTAAGTTTGACCTACAGTAGGTCTCATATATAACAAACATCTCTCAAGCGGGGTCTCAAAAGTGCTTAGAAACTGAACGCATTCAATATTTTTCAAAATATAAACGACTTTTATTATAGTTTGAAGAAAAAAAAATCAAAGTTTGTCTTTCAGTTGCAAAATGAAGAGAAATTTGAAAGTGTCTTATACCTTGTAGACACACATGAGTTAAATGAATTCAAATTAAATGTGTTTAGGTGAATTTATACGGAATCCAGTTAAGGACATGAACACCAAATTAAAATTGACTTTATTATTAATATTTTAAATTGAAATACTAAATCAATATTTTGTCAGTAGTTTATATAAATTATATTTAAGTATTAATCTCAATATTTTCAGATTATTAACTGAATAAATTGAATTCGACGACATATTGTTCGTTTGTCCTTCACGGGGCTCTGTAGAACACATTTATTATTTAAATGCACTTAACACTAGAAGAGTAGCTCAATCACGTATTGATGTCATGTTAATATCTTTTTTTCAAAATAAGCTTTTTATGTCAGTTTCAAAATGACCCAATGACGATATTTTATATATTTGTTTTTGTATATAAAAAGTTTATTTTGAAAGATATCAACATGAAAAGACTCTTTTGAGTGATTCTAGCTATTATCTAAAAAAACACTTTCAAGTTTCATTTAATTTTGCTTCATAAATCATCTTAACAAGATGTAAATTTTTATTCAGATTTAGTGATAAAAGTGCAGTGAGATATTTTAAAATGGTTATAAAACGTTTATTTTGAAACATTTATTATGAAATCACTTTTTCATATTTTTTTTAAATAAGTTTTTAATTTTTTCGAATAAAAAATTTGTTATAGACCTTTGTTGTATTGTTTTTTAAATAGCTAATTAAAAAGTAATTGTATTTTCATTAGAAAAGCTAATTAATTTCAGTTGCAAAATTTAAAGTTTACAAACAAAATGTAAATTATTAATTACTTGAAAAAGTAGTTAAATTACAATACAGTAGTAAATTTTTAATGAATTGATTGAATTGATGAATATGAAGTAATTTAAATTTTATATTATTTGAAAAACTAATTTTATTACAGTTCATTACTAATTTACATTTTTAATTACTTGAAAAAAGTAATTTAATTACAGTTCAGTACTAATTTAAATTTTTAATTACTTGAAAAAAGTTATTTAATTACAGTTCAGTACTAATTTAAATTTTTAATTACTTGAACAGTAATTTAATTACAGTTCAGGACTAATTTAAATTTTTAATTACTTGAAAAAAGTAATTTAATTTCAGTTATTCAGTTACTTGTAGTAAATTACTTCTGAGCACAATTAAATTTGTTAAAAAAAAAAGTGCAAAAGCTTTCCTCCCCGACGGGGAATCGAACCCCGGTCTCCCGCGTGACAGGCGGGGTTTACTAACCACTATACTATCGAGGAATTCACGTTTGCACATTGATTATCTTCAAACACGATAGGGCTATAATTGTAATATAGAAAATTGTGTCACTCATATGAATATTATATGGTTATGACGTAGTATATGACATTATTTTACAAGGTCATACAACAACCAAGTAATACAAAGATTCTTCATTGAAAATAGTTTTATATGTATTTTTTTTAGTAAATTAAACCATCAAATTTATTATCAAATTTATCATTAAATGTCTTTGATTAAACATTTAAAACAATGATTTATTTATGAACAGCAATGAAAATACTTAAATTGAATTTCATTGCATGTCTCTTAATAAATAGCAGCTTTTTAAAAGCAAGTTTCAAACATTGCTTTCAAAAAGCTACAAAACTACATTTCTTTAATATTTAATTAAAGACGCCATTTTGAAAAGTTTTTTTTTCTCCAAAGATGGCTGCCACTGTAAGATACAGGCAGTTAGAAATCGGAGAGAACTTCAGTTGGCTCCGCCCTTCTTATGACGACCGGCAACTTCTAATTGGTTTGTTGTGTGGTTTGACGTTGAAAAGAGCGGAGCACGTGACGTCAGACTACATAACCAACCAATTAGAAGTTGCGTTCGTCATAAAAAAGGCGGAGCCAACTGAAGTTCTTCCCGATTTCTAACTGCCTGTCTAGAAATATGCTAATTTTATGTAAAATAATTCAATATTTAAAAAAAAAGTATGGATTTTATTGGAACTAAAGCAACAAAAATGAAATTTTTGAAGAGTTGAAATCTAATTTTGGTTGGTTATATATATATTTGAATAAAATGTTTTCATTGTTACAGTTAGCTCATTATTGAATTCCATTGGGTCCGATATATATTCTTACATAGAATCTAATGTTGCATTCCAGACTCGATTTCTAGAAGGCCAGACAAAATTAAATTACTTGAAGGACATCTTGTACCTTTTCTTAAAACTTTTTATTTAGTTAAGGAAAAAAAAAAGTTGATCGAAATGGACAGAACTACTTTTTTTTTTTTTTGGGCCTACTTGCCCCACCCTATTAGTAGGCCTACTATATAATAATTATGTTGTTTAACATAAATAAAACTTTAAAGTTCTTAACTGTTTTTTTCTTCAAACGTTAAGAAACTTAATTTTCCTTTGAAGGTTCTTCCTGAAAACTCATTTTGCTATCAATAAGCAAATCCTTTTTTTTTTAATATAAATATTTATTTAAAAATTATTATGGTAATGACAAAATTGATACAAGAAGTTATTTTTAATAATAATAATAATAATAATAATAAATGGTTAACCTTTTAAAGAGGTTATACCTTGTGTACACACATGAGTTAAATGAATTCAAATTAAATGTGTTTAGGTGAATTATACGGAATCCAGTTAAGGACATGAATCCAAATAAAAATTGACTTTATTATTAATATTTTTAATTGAAATACTAAATCAATATTTTAATGTCAATAGGTTTATCTAATTATATTTAAGTATTAACTCAATATTTTCAGATTATTAACTGAATAAATTGAATTTGACATATTGTTTGTTTGTCCTTCACGGGGCTCTGTAGAACACGTTTATTATTTTGGTGTGTACTAGGTATGACACTTCTAGTTTCTAAACACATTCAAGTTTTTTTTAATTTTGCTTCTGAAAGCCTAACGATGGAAAATATATTAAATTTAACTTAGTTGTAGTTTTACAGTGTGTGTCTAATACCTTGTACACACATGACTTAAATGAATTCAAATGAAATGTGTTTAGGTGAATTATACGGAATCCAGTTAAGGACATGAACCAAATAAAAATTGACTTTATTATTATTTTAAATTGAAATACTAAATCAATATTTTGTCAATAGTTTATTATATTCAAGTATTAACTCAATATTTTCAGATTAATTAACTGAATAAATTGAATTCTACGACATATTGTTTGTTTGCCCTTCACAGGCCTCTGTAGAACACATTTATTATTTAAATGCATTTAAATTATCAGTTGTGTACTAGGTATTAGTTTGTGTAAAAAGGGGCGGAGCTAAATAGTTAATTCTTTTGTTTGTTTAAAATTGTTAAGATTAATATAAAAGAGCGCCTTTTGACATTATTGCTACGGAAGTTTGCTGAACTCTTTTTTTTTTGTAAAAGAAATACCGGAAGTTTAACCTTTTTGTTAAGAAGTTGATGTGAATATTTTTTTTGGCACGTTATGTGACGTGACAGATTGCTTTTATATATATAAATGTTAAAACCCCTACATGACTGTAATAATAACCACACACAAAAATAAAGTTGGTGAAATGTCAAAAAGAGGGCGCTGACCTTTTAAAAACATTTTCGGTGGCCATTTTTGGTTGTTGGAAACTTATTATTTTAAAGCATTTTTTATTTTACTATTACTTTGAAAAAAGTACTTAAAGTACTTTAAATATGTAGTTGCAAAAGGGGATCCCTCGAATCCTTCATATAAGAATCCTATATTATTCATTAAGAAGATACAAATAAATGAAATAATATTAAATATTAAATTATTAATAATAAAAAACACAGTGTGGCTTCACTCAGGGTCAGGCCACAAGGTGATCCATTTGGTGATCCGGATAACCACCGAAATTGCAACAATCGCCGGTTTTTTTTGTTAGTGAACGCTTCTATTGGTTGTCAATTGGAGTTAAAACTAATTTTACCAAAGTTTTTAACAATTTTTTTTTAAATTTAGGATTCGAAAGATTCGAAAGACAAAAAAAAAAAAAAACAGCGGCAAAGATTCGAGTTTTCGAATCTCGAATATTTTTCAAGATTCGTCGGATTCGAGGATTTGAATATCCCATCCCTAAATTTTACCAAAGTTTTTAATAGTTTTTTAAAAGTTAGGATTCGAAAGATTCGAAAGACAAAAAAAAAAAGCGGCGAAGATTCGAATTTTCGAATCTCGAATATTTTTCAAGATTCGCGGATTCCGAATGTCCCATATCCGTAAAACCAAATAAAAAGATGTGCAACAACAAAAGTAAATAAAAGTATTTAGTAAACTTTTGGAAAAGTTCTCTGTCCGAACAAACTGAAATTTACTTCCTCTTTTTTCTTTTCTAGTTTTTTAAGTGTTGTGACCTTGTCCATAACCCCTTTATTTTGAGAGAATAATTGACAGGCAGTTAGAAATCGGAGAGAACTTCAGTTGGCTCCGCCCCTTTTTATGACGACTGGCAACTTCTAATTGGTTTGTTGTGTGGTTCGACGTTGAAAAGGGCGGAGCATGTGACGTCAGACTTCATAACCAACCAATTAGAAGTTGCCAGTCATAACAAGGGCGGAGCCAACTGAAGTTCTTCCCGATTTCTAACTGCCTGTGAATAATTGTGGATAAAAAAAGGGGGGAGGAGGGGGGTTATTGATCGTTTTTAATTGCAGAAGACCCACAAAAATAACATTGTGTCATGTCACTTTTTTTTTTACTTCTATTTGTGAACGAGTTTTGCTGTTGACGTCACATTATTATTACTTTTAAAATTGGGTGTAAAAAGTTGTTTGACTGACTGACTGACTGACATGTGCCCCCATAGTGCACACCATACATACACAGCTAATTTTACCTTGGTTCCTGATAACTTGACCACCTGACTTATATATTATTATTATTATTATGGTAGTAGCCACTAGCTAATTGATTGACCATTCAGAACACGTACTTTTGAATAAGTTATTTTATGTTTACTAAACTAGTAAACTGGAATTTCCGTCATGTCAAAACTTTCCCCCCTCTCTCCCCCTTTTCTTATTTTAGACCCACACTTGAAAGAGGGTGTGGAGAGTCAAAATCGTGCTCTTAAAAAGAAACCCTAAAAATAAATTTTGAACCACATTAAATCAATAATTTTCACTATCAAATTAAAAGAATTTCAGTCAAATATTTATATAAAAAAATAATAACTTTAAAAAGGGATTATTTGGCACACGGGCCACTTTTGGTGGTTGATTTCGACTGCAAAATGAAGTTTCAGGCGGTTTTGGAGCTGTGGGCTGCAATGTATTTTTTTTATATATATATAGAAAGATTCAAAAGTGGTCAAAAGTGGTTATAGAGTTCGTATTGCAGTCGACCTCGGCCACCAAAAGTCGTCTAGTATGTGTTTCCAATCCTTATACCTTGTACACAGTCATGAGTTAAATGAATTCAAATTAAATGTGTTTAGGGTGAATTATACGGAATCCAGTTAAGGACATGAACCCAAATAAAAATTGACTTTTAATTATTAATATTTTAAATTGAAATTACTAAATCAATATTTTGTCAATAGTTTATTGAATTATATTTAAGTATTAACTCAATATTTTCAGATTATTAACTGAATAAATTGAATTCGACATATTTGTTTGTTTGTCCTTCACGGGGCTCTGTAGAATACGATTATTATTTAAATGCATTTAAAACAGCTGCTTTTTCGAACTTCTCATATTTTGCCATTTGAAATTGAAAGTGTGTTTTTTGAAACACTCTGTATTATTACATTCTCAGACAGTTCATAGGTCAACCTATTTATTATGAATTTATGAATTATGTTTGGACAAAAATTATTTCTGACGTGTTTGTGTTTTGTGTTTGCATTTTTTTTTAAATATATATTTAAAAAGTAGATTCTCCATTGTTCTTATTACATTTTAATTTGACTTAAATAAAATTTTACATAGAGGTGAATGGTTTTTATCCATTGATGATATGAATGATGGTTAAAAAATGAAGTTGTCAATGGAGGAATTTTTTTCTTTGTTCTTCTTCTTCTTATTTATATTGTTCATCCAACTATTGAACAACAGCAACAACTCTGTCATATATTATTATTATTTAACCTAAATGTGTGAAAATTGTATCAGAGGTGAGAAAAAGCGGATGAAATTATTGAAATAGAGAAAGAGAGGGGGGGGGGGAGGTGGTGGGATTTATTTTTTTCAGAAATGATGTCACTGGAACAATTGATTTTTCTATCTCTCTTTCTTTTGATTCATTTTTTTTTAATATAAATTTACAAAGGATGTAACCATGTGCATCTTTCATTTTTCTGTCTGTGTGTGTAAAGGGTTAGTACACACTGGTCTTTGAATTGCGTCAGTTGCGATTCAGACTTTGCAACACTATTGAAATGTTTCCGGACTGAATCGCGTCAGCTCAAGATTCA
This sequence comes from Brachycybe producta, assembly GCA_036925085.1. Classification (NCBI taxonomy): domain Eukaryota; kingdom Metazoa; phylum Arthropoda; class Diplopoda; order Playtdesmida; family Andrognathidae; genus Brachycybe; species Brachycybe producta. Next base: position 3,589,683 of record JAUPFP010000003.1, read on the forward strand.
CATTGTTTCTTGATTTTCCAATCGAAATGAGAAACTTTAAAACAATTGTTGCAAGACATTTTTTTTTTTGGAAACACGAAACAAAGACTCAAAAGAGCTGATGTTTGCTTTTAATTAATTATTAAAAGACTAGACTTTTGAAAATAATGTTTAAAAACTAATTGTTGAGGACCTTTCTGTGTAAATTGTGTTTCTGGGAAGTAATTATGGTCTTCTGATTACAAAGACAAATAAAAGAAAATGAAATTTTGAAATCCTGGCCCATCTTCCAGTTTCAGGGTGTCCAAAAGACTTAAACCGAATGTGCTCTCGGCCCAAAAGAGCTTTCAGTGCCCACCACCGTTTCTACTTTCTTCGCCCCTCTTGATGAATCACATGTGTAGGGCACATATTGCAATGCCCACTTCCGCACGTGATAATTGACAGGGTAGGGGCTGAGGCCTAGGGGCAATCAGGACTTCGTAAAGTCTATCAGGCCAGTTGTTTTTGCTAATTCTACCCCGCAACATTGTATCAGAGCAGCCCCTCAACATTGTATCACAACAAAGAATCTTAGTGTGTAGTGTGTGAATGAATCTATCTTTAATTTTTTTTAATTGCAAATTAAGATTTAAATTAAATTATAAATGTTCATGGTGGTTCTCTAAACAAATAAAACTTCAAATATAAATCGAAAAAAATTCAAGACTTCTTCTCTCCATACATTTAAAATTTATTAACAAAAATAAACAGGATGTTTACAAAGTTCTGCTTCAAATCAATTCATTGATGTTAAAAATCAATTATTAATTTTTCACACTATGGTAACAGGTTAACACATTAAAAACTACACATAATACATTGATGTGTTAAGTTAAAAGTTAACAGAAAAAAAATGACTTGAGAGTCATTTTTTATGAGATTTTCTTTGAAAACTTTGAAACTAATTAATTTTAAAAGAAAAAAAGAATCAAAATAAGGTGTGTGGAGAGAGAGAGAGAGAGAGAGAGAGAGAGACAGAAAAAGAGAGAGAGAGAGAGATGGAGAGGGAGATGGGACCTTTTTCATGGTGCATTTTAAAAGATTTTCACAATTGAATTTAGATGTGAAACTTTTATAAAAATGGGAAGAATACAAGAAAAAAGAGTTGAGTGCATCGTACAGACTGTGAAAAATCATTGGGAGTTTTTCTTTTTTTCTGATCAGAACAAACTAACCAACCTTGAAGTTTTTATTCAAAATTGGTAAAAATTTAAAGGGTACATTGCCCGCTTAGATACATTATACATAAATACAGATCTCTTAAAATAGATTACACCTGGTGCAAAAACCACAGGTGATAACAAAATATAACATGTACACCTCTCTCAAGGGTAGGTAACAATGAAATTTGATGCAAATATACAGTATGTGGGTCTAGATAACAATAGAGACTTACATAAGCTCATGGACCGCTGGGCCCACCATGCATATAAATCTCACAAAAAAAAGCTGAAAAAGCTCACAAGGCCCATCAGGCTCATCAGGCCTGTACTGGTTACAAAAAAAATCCAGGTTTTTTAAGAGGCTACATCGCAAAATTACTTCGAAAAATCTTCACAAAGAGCGCTAGTATCGTTTTTCTATTGAGCCCTATAGACCCGATGTTAAAGAAAAAACGTTAATTTTTAAAATAAACACAGTCGCGGCGGCAATATGTTTATTTTTCATATTTAAAGTTGTCCAATTTTGATGGTTCAAAGTGCAATGTGCACCTAAAATATATGCTGATCGTGTGATAGAATGTCAAAAAATTGGTAAGTGCGCTTCTATTTTTAAAAACTATTTCAAAATCGCGAATTTCTAACTTTTATGTTAAACAAAACGTCCATTAAAATGCTGGTAAAATACGTAAAAATAATTATAAAAAACAGAAAAAAATTCAGCACGTGCGCCAATGTGTTGACTTCACTGTGGTTTTATTATGTTTTTTTTTTTAAATTATTTTTACGTACTTTTTACGAGCATTTTAATGGATTTTTTTGCTTACGAGCAGCGTACTTAATGGAGTTTAACACAAGAGTTAGAAATTCGCGATTTTGAAATAGTTTTAAAAAATAGAAGCGCACTTACCAATTTTTTGCCATTTTATCACTCGATCAGAATATATTTAAGGTGCACATTGCACTTTGAAACATCAAAAATTGGACAACTTTAAATATGAAAAATAAACATATTGCCGCCGCGACTGTTGTGTATTTTAAAAAAATAACATTTTTTCTTTAACATTGGGTATATGGGCTCAATATTAAAACGATGCTAGCGCTCTTTGCGGAGATTTTTTCGAAGTAATTTTGCGATGTGTGTAGCCTCTTAAAATAAACGTTTTGTAACAGTTTAATTATATTTTAAAATTTTATTCAAATTCAATTTGAAATTTGTCGAAAAATTTCAAACCATTATTAGTTATTGTATCTTATTTGTAGTTAAATTGCCATAGAAAGTTTATTTTTAAAGATATCATCATCATCATCATCATGAAAATAATTATTTTCTATTTCTTCATTTTTTTTTCAGTTTGAAAATGTATTGAAATTTTTATTTCAATAGATTTTTTTCAAAAAAAAAATCCATTTCTATTATTGAACTGAATTTTTTGTCATTGTTTGAAAACCAGCTGTAGGCCTAGATATATATATATATATTTAATATATTTTATGTTCATAAAAAAATAATTTTCTAAAGATGGAAAGAAGATAAAAACTGGGACTATTAAGTTGCTTACTCATGAAATTTTTGTTTACAAAAAAAATAAAGTTGGTTGAGAGCTAAATAGAAAAAATATGTGTTAAAAGTTTTGTTTACGTTTTTTTCTTCTTTTAAAAATGTGTTTTGGCTTCAAAATATTAAAGCGATGTCCCACTAGCCTTAACCTCATACTGTATATATGCAAACAGCTTAAATAATAATGAGTCAGTAGGATTTTAAAAGAGAAAAATAACTTGTTTTAGAAGAAGAAATTCGAGAATGACATTTTAAATTTAGTTGTGTAACTTTTTTTTTTGTGTTTAAAAAACCGCTTTTAATAAGGAAATAAATGATAGACGTTGTTGATGTTAAAAGATGCGGCTTTTTTTTACACACTCTTAAATAATCAAGTATTTATTTTGATGTCTATTTAACAAGTTACATCAATTAAACTTTTATGATAGTGCCTTAAGTGTCATTAACACCTAAAGTGTTATTAGAGAGTATTATAAATCATTATATCATTTACAAATAGGTTTGAAAGCTTGTAAAGTTTTCAAAGTTTCCAAACGTTTCCAAACGTTTCCAAAAGTTCTTTCAAAGTTCTTTCAAAGTTTTTTCAAAGTTCTTTCAAAGTTTTTCCAAAGTTTTTCCAAAGCTTTTCAAAGTTTTCCAAAGTTTTCCAAAGTTTTCCAAAGTTTTCCAAAGTTTTCCAAAGTTTTCCAAAGTTTTCCAAAGTTTTCCAAAGTTTTTCAAAGTTTTTCAAAGTTCTCCAAAGTTCTCCAAAGTTTTCCAAAGTTTTCCAACGTTTTCCAACGTTTTACAACGTTTTACAAAGTTTTACAAAGTTTTACAAAGTTTTCCAGAGCTTTCCAGAGCTTTCCAGAGTTTTCCAAAGTTTTCCAAAGTTTTCCAACGTTTTCCAACGTTTTCCAAAGTTTTCCAAAGTTTTCCAGGGTTTTCCAAAGTTTTCCAAAGCTTTTCAAAGTTTTACAAAGTTTTACAAAGTTTTACAAAGTTTTCCAAAGCTTTCCAAAGCTTTCCAGAGTTTTCCAAAGTTTTCCAAAGTTTTCCAAAGTTTTCCAAAGTTTTCCAAAGTTTTCCAAAGTTTTCCAAATCTTACCAAAGTTTTACAAAGTTTTACAGAGTTTTACAAACTCTTCCAAAGTTTTACAAAGTTTCCAAAAAAAAAATTCCTAAGTTATGAAAATATTCAAAAATTACAAAATTTAAAAAACTTTATGACATTTTCAGCGGTTTGATGTAAAAAAATTCAAATTAGAAGCAATTAACTAGTTTTTATTAAAATACGTAGGACATGATTTTTCATCACCTGTCCATTTATAAAAAAAATATTATGATTTGAAATTTTATTTGTCAAAAAAGGGTTTTTACAAGATGTTTACATTTTTTATAATTTAATTATTATTTTATTATTTTTATTAAAATTACAATTTTTTTTATTTGAAAATGTTTTTTTTTTTTAAATTATTTTTAAATTTATTTTTAAAAAAAGCAATTTCGCGATATTTACAATAAAATCAAAAGAAATATGAATGAATTCCGGTATGAATAAAAATGACTTTTTTAAGAATTGAAATACCGGATAAAATGAAAAAAAAAATCCAATGAGGTGAAAAAATTCTCACCCAATTTTTGCATATTTTTCAGGTTTTTAAATAAAAATGGTGGATTTTTTTTTCTTCTTCTTTCTTTGTTATTTCTATTTCTTTACAATTTTTTGTATTTTTCTTCCTGAGTGTCTGAATTATTTAGTGCATTTTAAAATGCAGCTGACGTGTGTGTATTTTTTATTATATTGTATTTTGAAAGATGTCAGGTGGTTTTTTTTTAGAAAACCCATAAGTTAACAGCTGTTTTTTTTTACATTTGTAACCCATATATCCTCACATACATCTTCATTTTTTGTTATATATATATTTTTTTCATTCTCTCTAATTGTTTAAATTTACTTGTTTTTTCTCTCTTAAACAACTCATTGGATGAAACAAGGACAAACCCATTTAAATCCTCTTTTTTTTTAGTTAAAATTATTAAACAGTTAAAATTAGTAGAACAACAGCTGATATTATTACAGAGTGTTTACAAAACGTTTACAACACAAATAATAACAGTTTAGCACTTGTACAGATTAGCTGTTTTCGTTTAGTTATCAAACAAATTTGGTTTTGTTGCAGTTAAGAAAAATTATCGCGAATTTCTAACTCTTAAATACATGCTGATCGAGTGATAGAATGACAAAAAATTGGTAAGTGCGGTTCTATTTTTAAAAAACTATTTCAAAATCGCCAATTTTTAACTCTTTATGTTAAACTCCATTGAGTATACGCCCAAATAAGAAGAAAAAAATCCATTAATATGCTCGTAAAAATACGTAAAAATAATTTTAAAAAACCAGAAAAAAAAATCAGCACGTGCGCCAATGTGTTGGCTTCACTTGTGTTTTTTTAAAATTATTTTTACGTATTTTTATCAACATTTTAATGGATGTTTGTTTTTGCTTACGAACGCGTACTCGATGGAGGTTAGAAATTCGCGATTTTGAAATAAGTTTTTAAAAATAGAACCGCACTTACCAATTTTTTGTCATTCTATCACTCGATCAGCATATATCTAAGGTGCACATTGAACTTTGAACCATCAAAATTGGACAACTTTAAATATGAAATATAAACATATTGCCGCCGCGACTGTTGTGTATTTTAAAAATTAACGTTTCTTCTTTAACATTGGGTCTATGGGCTCAATAGAAAAACGATGCTAGCGTCTCTTTGCGGAGATTTTTCAAAGTAATTTTGCGATGTATAGCCTCTTAAGTGATTGAGTTACTCTTCTAGTTTCTAAATTACTTTCAATTTCATTTTAATGTTTCTTCTTCACAAACATAGAATAACCAGAGTTCTATTCCATTGTTCTTTTTGATTTGCATATTTTGCTAATTGCATAATGACTATGCTAATAATAATATTTATTTATTTTACAAAATTTAAAATAGGAATTGCAGTGTCCGAAAAGATTGGACCAGCAATTGTGATTCGTAACGATGTTCAGCAACAGAATGGCAACAGCAATAGTCCTACTGGTCCACCTAGGACCACCACAGTCTATGGATTTTTGGATTTTACAACCACCATAGACAACACGGTGGTTGTGTTTCGACCGTCCAGTGCATCGGTCAAGTCTCCGGCCACAGTGTCCATCAGTTCTTCAAAGTCTGAAAAAGCAACACTTCCAATTGCGGCAACCAAAACAAGACAAGTAAATATTTTAATCATCATTTTTTTTAAAAAAAAAGGTGACTAAAACAACATTGAAGAAATTGAAAGTTTTTTTTTTTTTTTGCTTTTTTAATTTGCATGAATTTTAGAAACTAGAAAGGTAGATGAATTATATGATATCTTTCAAAATAAACTTTTCGTAGGCAAAAAAAAAACTTGGGTCATTTTCAAACTAACATGAAAAGTTTATTTTAAAAAATAATCTAAATGAAATTATCCTTAATTGATGAGCTACCCTTCTAGTTTCTAAGGGCGATTTGCCTTCTTAAACCAGATTTTAGATTTTGACAGTTTGTTTTGTTGTAAAAACGATTATTTTCATTTTTGTCCAAAAAAAAAAGTATATTTTGAAAGATGTCAACATAAAATTACCCTTAACTGATTCAGCTACCATTCTAGTTTCTAAAAACACGTCCAAGTTTCTCTTCATTTTGCACCTGAAATATAGAATGACCAGAGTTTGAGAGGCGTTTTTACACTTTAAAACCACCTTAAGAGAAACTAAAAAAAATGTTTTAGAAACTAGAAGGTAGCTGAATCATTAATATTTTCATGTTGATATTTTTCAAAATAAACTTTTTATAGATAAAAATAAAAAATGGCCCCTCGGTTTAAAAATTGGGTCATTTTCAAAACTCACATTAAAAAGCTTATTTTGAAAAATGTCAACATGAAAAATACCCTGAAGTGATTGAGTTACCTTTCTAGTTTCTAATACACATTCAAGTTTCTCTTTATCTTGAACCTGAAAGGCAGAAATAATCAAGAGTTCGAGAGGCGACGTGTTTCCACTTTAAAACAACCTTAAGTGACTTTTCTACCCTTCTAGTTTCTAAGAATAACCAGAGTTCGAAAATCACCTGTTCATAAAACAAGTCCAGTAATCATTGTATTATTAACGTTTTGTTAACCAAAAATACATTTATTTTCAGAAAAATTAAATACAATTATAATTAATTGGGCTCGGATTTTTATGCAAAATATCAAACAAATGTGTTCTCAATCTGTGGCCCAAGGGCCAATTGTGAAGTAATAATCTAGTTGAGATCAACCAACAATCAATTATCTTTGTTTTTTTTTCTTCAATCAAAAACACTGGTTAGAGGCTAGAACTTTCTAGTTGACAACTGGATAGTAACCAGACATCTAGCCTCTAACTAGTCTTTTTTTATTATTATTATTAGAAAAAGCATAATTGCTCTAATGATAATATGATTACTTCAAATTGGCACTTGGGCCACAGATTGAGAACACAGTTGCTTGATATTGCATAAAAATCCGAACCCCAATTTATCCAAAATTGGTGAAGAAGACACAAAAGATGATTTTCTCAGGGCCTTTTTTTTTCTCTTAATTAACCTCATTGGTATTATTTATTTTAAAAACTAGAAAAAAAAATGTTTATTGTTTTATTGTTTTAGAAAATAAAATACACACAGAGATGAAGAAATATGATTGTAATTAACTTATTATTATAACTGTAGTAATAATAATAATAATTGATAATTGCAACTGTATTTTTTGGTTACGACCTCGACATTTGTACAATTTAAACATTTTCTTTGTGTATTTTAAATAATACAACATTGACTGAGATACAGGGTGTTTCAGAATCAACGTCTCAAGTGTTATTAACTTATTATCAACCATTATTGCTTGGATTTTTATGCAAATATCAAGCAAATGTCTTTGCAATGTGTTGTAACAATTCAGTTTAGATCAATGAAAAAATTATTGATTTTTCTTAATCAAAAACACTGCTTAGAGGCTAGTATTTTAGTTGACAACTGGTAGTAATCAGAAATATTAGCCTCTAACCAGAAATTTTCATTAGAAAAAAAAATCATAATTGCAGTTGCTCTAATGATGATGATTATAATTACTTCACAATTGGCACTTGGGGGTCACAGATTGAGGAAACATTTGTAACAGGCAGTTAGAAATAGGTCAGAACTTCAGTTGGCTCTGCCCTTGTTATGACGACTGGCAACTTCTAATTGGCTGGTTATGTAGTCTGACGTTGAAAAGGGCGGAGCATGTGACGTCAGACTTCATAACCAGGCAATTAGAAGTTGGCGGTCGTCATAAAAAAGGGCGGAGCCAACTTCTGTTTGTTCCGATTTTTAATTGCCTGTTTTCAAACTGACATAAAAAAAAGCTTATTTTAAAAGATATATCAAACATGAAAATACTCTTAAGTGATTGAGCTAACCTTTCTAGTTTCTAAAACACTTTCTAATTTCTCTTCATTTTGCAACTGGAAAGATGCAACCTTTAAAACCACCTTAAGATGTATTGGTTTATTTCCCTGTCTTCCAGGAGCAAAATTAATAGAAACTAGAAGGGTAGCTCAATCACTTAAGGGTATTTTTCATGTTTGATTGATATCTTTTAAAATAATCTTTTGAAGTCTGCTTTAGAGCTGGATCTAGTCTGTAGTATGTAGTTTTGAGACATAATTGCACAGCCTAATTATGATATGGCCTTCAGATGTTTCAAATTTAATTAGAAAACAAAAATCACAAGGATTTCAAACAGAAATGTAATTTACCTCGGGGTGGTTTAATGGCTACACCCTTATGTCACAGGCAATTAGAAATCGGGACAAACAGAAGTTGGTTCCGCCCTTTTTTATGACGAAAGGAACTTCTAATTGGTTGGTTATGTAGTCTGACGTCACGTGCTCCGCCCGTTTCAACGCCACAAACTCACAACAAACCAATTAGAAGTTGCCGGTCGTCATAAAAAGGGCGGAGCCAACTTTTGTTTGTTCCGATTTCTAATTGCCTGTCCTTATGTCACCCAAATTTAGGCAAAATTCAAATTATCGACAACAAAATTTATTAATTTATTAAAAAGTAGCTTTTTTTAAAAAAAAAATAATTTAATAAAGAAGCAGCTTTATGAAATAATTTAATGTTTGTTAGAAACTAGAATGTTATGTTCTAGTTTACTAGAGAGAGAAAAAAAAAGCTGAGACTAGAAAGTTCAATCTCTTTTGTTTATGAATATGATTGATTTCAATATGAAAAAGAGAACAAGTGCTAATAAAAAATTAATTTGCATATAATTTCTGAGAAGAATTTTTGGCAAATTATCTCATCATCAGATAAAACAATAAGCATATTTGGAAATTACACATGCAATTAGAAATCGGGACGAACTTCAGTTGGCTCCGCCCTTTTTTATGACGACCGGCAACTTCTAATTGGTTGGTTATATAGTTTGACGTCACATGCTCTCCGCCCTTTTCAACGTCGAACCACACTACAAACCAATTAGAAGTTGCCGGTCTTCATAAAAAGGTGGGAGCCAACTGAAGTTTGTCCCGATTTCTAATTGCCTGTGGAAATTACTGCGGTTGTACAACAGTTACGTAACTTAACTGTAACTTTTGATATTCTTCTAGTAGGAATTATTATTAAAATTATCTAATTGTCTTAGAAATATAATTTTGAAATCAAAATTAACAATGGGAAATAGGAGTTCCGATTTCCGAATAATAGAAATTTCGCAACTATTAATTATTTTTTTTATAAACAAATATAAATGATTTTTGTTCATCTCAATTTGATTATTGTTAACAACAATGTAGAAAATTAAAAAATTTCACAAAATTTAAAATTTAATTAATACCACAATACAAATCTTATGAATGTTTTGTAAACAGAGCTCATTTTCGAAATCTTTAATTATTCTGTGTTTCAGAGAAGAGCAACAATTAAGAAAAAACTAGAAAAAAAATGTTTTAGAAACTAGAAGGGTAGCTCCAATCATCCAATCCAATCAACAATCCAATCAACTTGAAAATACCCTCTTAAGTGATTAGAGCTACCCTTCTAGTTTCTAAAAACACTTTCTAGTTTCTAAAACACTTTCTAGTTTCTAAAACACTTTCTAGTTTCTAAAACACTTTCTAGTTTCTAAAACACTTTCTAGTTTCTAAAACACTTTCTAGTTTCTAAAACACTTTCTAGTTTACATCTTTCAGGTGCAAAATGAAGAGAAACTAGAAAGTGTTTTAGAAACTAGAAAGTGTTTTAGAAACTAGAAGAGTAGCTCCAATCATTTAAGAGTATTTTTCATGTTGATATCTTTCAAAATAAACTTTTTATAGAGAAAAAATTTTAAAAAAATATTGTCTGTTTAAAGTTGGGTCAATTTTCAAACTCATATAAAAAGTTTATTTTGAAAGATATCAATCAACTTGAAAATACCCTCTTAAGTGATTGAGCTACCCTTCTAGTGTCTAAACACTTTTTAGTTTTTCTTAAATTTGCCTCTTCTGTGAAAGACGAGACTAATCAAAGCTCGAGGGGGATTTTCACTTTAAAAACCATTTTAGAAACTAGAAGGGTAGTTGAATCACTTGGTAGCATTATTTCATGTTGCTTTCTTTCAAAATAAACTTTTTATTGACAAAAATTAAAATTTTTATTCAACTTTAAAGTTGGATCATTTTCAAACTAACATAAAACGCTTATTTTAAAAGATCGCTCAATAACTTGAGTGTATTTTCATGTTGAGATCTTTTAAAATAAACTTTTTATGGCAGTTGGAAAATGATCCAACTTTAAGCGTATGAATTACGAGTAAATATATTTTTAAACTTTTGTCTATATAAAAAGTTTATTTTAAAAGATATATCAATTTTGAAAAATACTCTTAAGTGATTGAGCTACTCTTCTAGTTTCTAAAACACTTTTCAAGTTTCTCTTAATTTTGCACCTGAAAGACAGAAATAATCAGTTTTTCGAGGGAAGGCGGCCGGACGGTGTAAACTTTAAAAAAACCCACCTTAACTACCGTATTATAAATTGGTTTACCGATGAAGGCAAACCTATTTTACGTTCTATTTGTAATATAAACAGTTCAGAATAATTATCACAACCCCCCCCCCCCCCCCAAAAAAAAAATCACATTGTTCTTCTATTGTTCTCAATTTAACACTCTACTTGAACCAAAAATTATTACCAAAAAAAAAAAAGATTTATTGTTAATTTTATATTATATTTTTTAAAAAAAAAGGTGATGACGGCCACTGTGACTCTTCACCCTAATCAAAACCGAACGGTGATCCGTAAAGACAGACCGATCATCCGACTGGACAAAGTGGACAAAAGAAGAGAAGAAGAAGGAGGAGGAGGAGGAGGAGGAGGAGGAGGAGGAGGAGGAGGACCACTGGTCATCACTCCAACACCAACCATTGCAAGAACAAACAATGTGGTTCAAAATTCACGTAGGGTCACCTCATCATCTCTGGCCGAAAAACGCAGACGATTTCTGGCGATTGCACGTGGACAACGTCCAGTTGGTCCACCACTATCTTCTAAGAATAACGTGGCCACTGTCCAGTCGACGGGTGACCAAGAGATGGCCGAATCTATCGAAGTGGCACCTAGTAAAATAAAAAGATTTCAGTCTTTGTCTAATTACAGCACGTTGTATTCTTTGCCCGGAGGGCGCGGTGGCGGCGGCGGCGGCGGCGGTGGAAGTGGAGGTGTCGGTCGGATTTTGGTGCGAAAACTTCAGAGACGTCTCGGACGTCAACCGATCGAAACCGCCGACAAGAGTCAAGTCGTTGCTTTTCGACGTCCAAATTCTAAACTAAACCTTTTGACGGTGGCCGGCTCGAGAGCTCGAGAAGAAGTTGCTGAGCCGAACGTGGAGTTAGCGAGTTCGCTGAATTCGATATCATCTTCGGAGTCTTCGTCAGAACTCGATGTGGCGTCGCGAAGTTTAACGTCGAGTAGTTCTGACGGTAGCGTGGCCACCATAACGGAGTATGTACACGATGGTGCCGAAGTCGGTGCCGAGTCTGGACCTCTACAGTCTTCCATATTGCCTCTGTCGTCTAACGAAGACGGCGAGAACGGTGCCAGTGCCATCGAAGATCTCGAAGCTTCGCAGACCGATGTCGGAGCGTTATCGTCGGCTTCCGTCACTGTTCCGCTACCGGTTTTAAAAGCGGCCACCGATAAGAACGATATCGGATTGACCGTTCCTCTTCAACTTTCTATCGTGACGAGCACGTTCTCGTTGACCGAGACGAGGCTTCGCACTTCGTTACTTCCAGTTTACGACGGAACGTCGACTACTTTCTACACTCTAACGCATTCTTTTGTGGTTACGAAAACGGTGACCACTTTTCAGACGGTTCCTCCAGAAGAATATATGCATTATTTAATTCCAGGGAATGATTCGGCTTTGAATTCGTTAAATGATGTTCTTCCGGAACTGGAGTCAATGCCACCGTCGTTACTTCAACGTAAAGCGGATCTGGACGAAGACGGTGGTCCTCATACGAACGATCCCGAAGATGTCGGCTCGGACGAACTTCTGGAGAAAGCCGGTACTGTCGGTCTAGACGTCGAGACGAACGATCCGAAAGCGGACACGGCCACTGCAAGCGGCGACGCGGCCACCAACTCCGAATTGTCGACGAATCCATCCAACAATCCAGCGTTTCCTCAACAGATGGGACAACCGGTTAACCCACTTCTTGGAAATTTACCATTTTTGAATCTTTTGGGTCCCGCGGCTGCTTTAGGTTTGAATCCGTACTTTCCTTATGGACTCGGATTACCGCAAGTGCTGACCACTTCGAGACCGGTTTTCTCGACGGACGTTGTCTACACTTCGAAACTTCTTCCGATCATCGACGGACTGACGACAACGTACAGAACTTTACACGAGGCTGCGTCTACAATTACCCGAACATCGTACGAAACGTTTACGACTCAGGTGGCCAATCAGAATCCTTTAGCCGGTCTGGGCGGCAATAATTTACAACAGACGGGACCGCAGGGTATGTCTACGGTGACCAGTCCTCACACATTCGTGACGACAGAGACGCAAACGGCCACTCAAGTCTTCAAGTTAATGTATGACGGTTACAAGACATCTTATAGGACGGTGTCGAGTACGTCGCTTGTCACGAGGACCATTACCACTCATACGACAACAACGGTTCCGATTTACAACACAATGATGCCGTTTTTTGGTTGAGGTGTTTTGGAGGCTGTTCCTCTGCTTACGGTTGGAACTGGTACGTATTTTTGTTGTTGTTGTTGGTCTTTATTTAATAGATGCTGTATTCATCGGATTGACGACACGGGGACGGACTGGTCAGAGTGGAACGAATTTGAGTAATCGCCGAAGAAGCTGGTTTGAGTCCAATCCCTCAAATCGTTCCAATCGCCGGCGATCTCTCCAATCTCCCACGATCACTCCAATCTCCTGCGATCACCCACAATCGCCGGCGATCTCTCCAATCTCCCGCGATTGCTCCAATCTCCTGCGATCACCCACAATCGCCTGTAATTGCTTCAATCGCCTGCAATTGATCCAATTGCCAACAATTGCTTGCAACGCCCAAAATCGACTGCCATCAATAAAATCTCCTTTAGTTGGCTCCAGTCGCCCACAATTGATCTAATCTCCCGTAATCGCTCCAATTTTCCTAATTACTTCAATCGCTTGTAGTCGCTCCAATCGCGCGCAATCGATATAATCTTCCGCAATCACTCTGATCGCCCAAATTGCTGCAATACCGACAATAGCTCCAATCGCGCGCAATCGATATAATCTTCCACAATCACTACGATCGCCCAAATCTCTGCAATATCGACAATAGCTCCAATCGCCCTAATTGCTCCAATTACCCGCAATCGCTCCAATCGCCACAACTTCTCGAAAAAGGCCCGTATTGTGGCCAGTCCGCCCCAATCGGATCGAGGTTTCGATCTGTTATAAATGTGTATTTTTTTTTTTTCAGTGTGTTTGTGTGTGTGTTTTGTTTCTTTCAGGCAACATATTCCTCAAGTATTTTTTTTTCTCCAAGTGTGGCCGTACTTTTAACAACAACCGAACTGTTTTTTTTTACCGTATTCCTAAACGTAATTTAGGAACTTTTTCATCGAAGAGAAGAATCTCGTACATATCGTGACTGTCTGTCTCCATTTCTGTGTTTGTGTCAAGGGTTGACATTATTAAAAAATAAAATAAGATAATTGTTTGTTATTTTCGAAAAATGTCTGTCACAAAATGGTGGATTGGTTTTTTTTTTTTTTTTTTTTGAAACAAGCCTAAAATAGCTTGTTTCTCTTAAGGTGGGCCACCTATACAAGGTGTGACAAATGTGTGTACCTTCTTTTAACACACCTTGTACAGCAGCAATATGTGTGAATGTTGAACATGTGTGTGTTTGTTTGTGTTCTCATTTTATTAACAATTACAATTACAGTTACAAAAAAAAATCTGCAAGCACCCTGTTGGCCCTATGGCAGAGGGACTTTAAGATCCAAGTGCTGCTAGATGCATTGTACATGTACTATTCATATTGTGTGTGTTCGCTTCCTGTGTGTGTGTCTCTGCCCTCATTGTGTATGTGTGTGTGCTCTCACTGTGTGTGTTTTCACCTTTATATACTGTATATATATGTGTGTGTGTGCTCTTATAACACGTGTAGGTGCGTTTCCACTTTGTGAATGTGTTCTCGCATTAGGTGTTGCAATTATAACTGGCCATGGCCACTCGCATCATGAGGTGCACAACCATCTAAAAGCAGGGATTCTTAACCCAGGGGTGGTTATGGGGGCAGGCACGTACTGGCTCCAAAATCCTAGATCTGCAATATCTGACCGCATCACTTTTGCTCCGCCCAATATTTTTTATCTAGTAAGCGAGCGAAGCGAGCCACAAAATTATCGACATTTTTTTTTTCCATTTAGCACCAAACATAAACATGTTTGAAATACATATTCTTGGACAAAACGCATGTTTGTGCACTGGCGACTAGAAGGAGCAAGCTGCACAGGTGGCATTTGCCAACTTGCTGCCTCGGACCAGTACGTGCCTCGAGGATATGGGAAACAAATAATGGTGGCATGGGACACCTGGTTTGCATCAAGGGGCATGATTGGACGTGTGGTGTCCACGTCATCTCAGCACCACTGTCACTGTTGAGAGCTTAATTTGTCACAGACATTGGGGGTATCGGAAGAAGGCGACATTTGGCGAAAATTTCTCACATTGTGTGTCTGTCTGTGTGTGTGTTCTCACCTTTTGTGTATGTGTGTGTGATAGGTGATGGGTGGGTTAATTTGGACCAATTAGGGGCAATAAAAAGAGATCAAAATTCATAAATGACAATACAATGTGTTAATAAAATATGTTTTATGAACACTCTGTATCGTGATTAATACTGATTAATAGGGCACGGATTTTTATGCAAAATCAAGCAAATGTGTTCTCAATCTGTGTGGCTCAAGAGCCAATTGTGAAGTCACATTATCCGTTAAGATCAACCAACAATTATGTTTTTTTTAATCAAAAACACTGGTTAGAGGCTAGAGTTCTGGAGTTGACAAGTGATAGTAACCGGGCATCTAGCCTCTAACTAGCCTTTTTTTATTAGAAAAAAGCATAATTGCAGTTGCCCTAACGATGATGATGATGATGATTACTTCACAGTTGGCCATTGGGCCACAGATTGAGAAACATTTGCTTGATATTTTGCATGAATATCCGGAGCCCTACTGATTATATAATTGGTCATTTTAAATACAGACATCTAAATTGATTCCGGTTTAATTATTTTATTGGTAAAATTACAAAAAAATTTGTGGCTCTTTTTTTTTCTAGGCAATGCAAATGGTTCTCAACCTGCAGCTCGCGAGCTGTTAGTTGAGAATTATCTGAGCCAGAAAATTACTGTATTTAGTAAATATTATTATTAATTATTAATTATTATCATTATTATTATTATTATTATTGTAAATGATGAAAAAAATATTTTATTGATAAGTTGTTCACTAGATGAACACATAAAAATTGTATTTTGTTTGTAAAATTGAAGTTTAATAATATATAATAAAATGTTTGTTGTTGATAATATTAAAAGATTCTTAGAAACTAGAATAGTAAATTAATGAGTTGAATTTATTTTAATATCTTTCAAAATAAACCTTTTGTGTGAAAATTCTAAAAATATCAAATTTCAGTTTTTATTTTGAAGTTTATATTTAAAAAAAATGTCCAAGTTTGGCTTTTAAACTACCGTAAAAAAGTTTATTTTTAAAGATAACAGCATGTAAATAAACTCTAACCCTTCTAGTTTGTAACAAATAAAACATTTCTTTTTGAAATTGATTTAAAAAAAATTTGAGTACTTGTAACTTACGTTTTGAAACATTTTAATTAAAAACTAAATTAAAAATTTAATTAAATTAAAAAAAAGTTTATTTTCAAAGATATCTTGAAAAAATACCTTAATTTTCATGAATTTACCTGAATTCTTATGAAATCATTTTAATGCTTTTTTAAGTAAAAGCTTAAAACATGAAGCAAAGCTTAAAACATGAGCTTGACAAACATTTTTAAATCTAATAAAAAAATATTTAAGGTTTGCTTAAACAAAATTTCAGAATAGAGGCCCAGATAAAGTCCATATGGGGTGTAGAGCCCCATATTGGCCTGGTGGGGCTCAGTGGTCTGCTCTGGATCTCAAAAATGTAGGTATTTTATTTTTAAAAACCCATGACCCGTAAAATGTTGCAATTAAAATAAAGTTAGCAAGGTCATGTTTTAATTTGACCTTGACAAAAAAAAATTTCTAGAAATATTAGCTTTGTCTTGATATTTAAGAGCTGATTATCCTGCTAATTATGCAAAAATAAAGGAGGAGCCCCCCCCCCAATCGGAATGCAAGAGTTCCAATTGAGGAAAAATGGGGGGGGGAGAGGGTCATGTTTTCAAATTTGATGCCAAAATGCAAAATATTCATTCATCCATCCGTCCATTGGAATGATGGATGAATGTTTTTTTCTCTCTCTCTCTCTCTCTCTCTCTCTCTTCGTTTTCAGCATCCTTTATGTCTTATGCCACAAATATCTTCGTTGTTGTTGGGAATGACGCAAATAAGTGACGTCATAACCATAGCAAGTTCATTCATCGTTCTTTTGCAATGTGTGTGTGTAACTTTTTTTAAAACTTTTTTGCACTCTTCTGTAAAAAGAAGTTTTTTCTCCATAGTTTAAAACACACGAAAGGAAGGAAGTCGAATATACAAAACTTGATTGTGTTTGCTTGCTGTTTATCTTAAGTGTTCATATTCAGAATATTTTTTTTACAAAGAAATCAACAAAGTTTTTGAAAGTTTTAAAGAAAATACGGCGGCCATCTTGGTTTTTGATTAATTCATATTTTGTTTCAGGTAGATTTTTTTCTATTTAAATTATATTTTAATGTATTTTATGATGGTTATTATTTATTAGTAAGTATTTATGTGTTTTTAGAGGTTCTTTTCGCTTTTATGCAAATATAATTATTCAAAACTTTTCACTTTTTTGAAAGTAAAACAAATTCTTTTATATAAATATTTTAAATTTAAACAAAACTTTTTTTTTAGAAAAAAATACAAGTTATTTTATCTTAGTGATATAATCTAGATAGATAACAGTTTTACACATTTTTAAAAAAATAAATTATCAGCATTTATTTGCAAAGAAAAAAGAAGTTTTTAAAAGTTTAAAAGAAAAAAAATACGGCGGCCATCTTGGTTTTTGAATAATTCATATTTTGTTTCAGGTACATTTTTCTATTTAAATTCCATTTTATGATTTTCGTTACTATTTGTGTGTTTTTAGAGGTTCTTTTTGTTTTTTTTATGCAAATATATTTTTTTCAAAACATTTCACCTTTTTTTAAAAAAAAGTTAAACAAATTCGTTTATGTAAATATTTTAAATTTATTGAAAACTTTTTTTTAGTAAAAATACAAATTATTTTATCTTAGTGCTATAATCTAGATAGATAACAGTTTTACACATTTTTAAAAATAAATTATCACATTTATTTATAAAGGAAAAAAAGCTTTTGAAAGTTTAAAAGAAAAAACGGCGGCCATCTTGGTTTTTGATTAATTCAAATTTTGTTTCAGGTAGATTTTTGTTTTTTAGATTCCGTTTTAATGTATTTTATGTTGATTAAATTATTAATGCGAAAAACATTCTGCGTTTTTCAATCAAAAAGACTTGTTTTAGAGGCTTCTTAATAGGCTATCTATCTTATAGGCTTAAGGCTATCTTAATAAAAAAAAAATTATAGCTTTTAAACACAGATTTTGAAAGTTCAAGAAAAAATTGTGGCCAGCTTTGATTTTGTTTCAGGTAAATTTTTGTATCTATAGATACACAGACGGCTAATAAGGCGAAAAAATGATTCATTTTTCAATCAATAAAGGTTGTTTAGAGGCTAAAATCTAGAAGACATCTAGCCTCTAAACAGTCTTTTTCAATGCAAAAAACAATTTTTTCTTGTCTTACCAGCTATTTATTATTTTTGAATAACTAACTCTGCAAGCAGTACAGAGGGCCTATGACAGAGGAACTATTTAGTTGATTTTTGACCAGTTAACCAGTTAAACCAGTTAAAAACACAAATTCTTTAATCTTTTAAATGTGTTTCTTTGGCATAGTTATGCTCTAGATATATCACAAGGGTTCTTTGTTTTAAGGGTAATTTGATCTTAGCTTTTAGTTGCCTGTGGATTGTTTCAAGGCTTTTTAGCTCTTTTCTTCTTCTTCTTCTTGCCCTTGTCATGGTTCAAAACTGGGTTAAATTCATCACATTGCTTCAAACAAAACAAAAAAAATAACACAGGGGGGATGGATGCACTTTGTACAGAGTGTTAATAAATGATAAACACACAGATGTGGACAATGTGTCTAGTGTTGAAAATGGCTGATTGCCAAATTTGTTAAGATGAAATTGAAAGTTTCATTAGAAACTAGAAACAGTAATTTGAATGTACTATAAAAATATTTTCATGAGAAAAAAATAAAAGTTTAAAAGGCGTCATTTTGTAATGAAGTTGAATTTGAAAAAAACTACTCTCTGCAAGCAGCCAAGAAAGCCTGTGGCAGAGAGATAAAAGAACAATTGCAGCATGTTGCAATGCAATGCAATGCAATACAATACAAGTTAGTAGCACAATGTCAGATTTTTGGTCCATCAAAATTCAATTGCTAGTCTAGTTCCTAATACCTACTACACACCTGATAATTTAAATGCATTTAAATAATAAACGTGTTCTACAGAGCCCTGTGAAGGACAAACAAACAATATGTTTAATTAAATTTATTCAGTTAATGATCTGAAAATATTGAGTTAATATTTAAATATAATTAGATAAACTTTCAATTTAAAATATTAATAATAAAGTCAATTTTTATTTGTCCATGTCCTTAACTGGATTCCGTATAATTCACCCTGAACACATTTAATTTGAATTCGCATTTAACTCATGTGTGTGTGTACAAGGTATTAGAAGCAGAAAAATCTTAAAATGAAAATACTTTTAACTCATTTGACACATTTTGAAAATTCGTTCTAAAAAGTTGCTTCAACTCATTTTAAGTGTCAATCTTTTTGATACTCTTATTTGTACACATCCTGTACTTGTGTTCTGTCTTCTTAACTCATTGTTTTAAGTATATGGAATAACAAAAAAAATATAATATGATCCCCTCTGGTAAAATCCTGTTTGCAAACTCAAAATAGATTTTTCATTTCAAGTCCAGGGCACTTTTTTTCACTCTCACTCACTGAGCAACAAAAACAACAACCCAACTAAGTAGGCCTAATTTATGGATGATGTCACTATTATTTTGCATGGTCATTTTATTTGACAAAATGTCAAGTTCAAAAATAAATATATATACAACTTAAGAGTAGCTCAAGCCAAAAAAAAAAAAAATAAGGCCTACCGTGCCCTTTGCCCTGAAAACCTTGGGTGTCATTACAGAAAATTGAAGAAAACAACTTCTTAAGTATTCTGACTTGAGAATCCTTAATATGTTCTACTAATTACTAGAAAGACTTCAGGAAGGTTAAAATAATTTAAATGAGAAATAAATTTTCAAACAAAACTTTTGTTTGAGATAGGACACAATTTTATTATCGTCATATCTAGCTCATAACCTTTGTAACAGTTACAAACAGTAAATTACAAAATATTCTTATGTCAAAATATTGTCATAATTATGAATTCCATTTGGATGATGGGGTGTACAAAATAATATTGACAATCATAAAATAATAGATGATAAGCTGTGAGCCTGTGACATCATACGGTATGACTGGCCCTACTTTTTTTCTTCTAAGTTTAGCATTTATATTGGGGTGCAATCGGAAACTAAAAACATTTTATTTACAGTATGCTGTAAAAAAAATTACAAGTGTTATTTTATCTATCTTCTAGATAATTCTTTAAATATTTTTTTTCCGGATCTGCTTGATTATTTTGCCATTTTCTAGTCAAATATGAGGTCATAGAAAGGCCTCTTAGGAGAAGGCCGTGGTGCAAACAGAGGGGGGGGGAGTCTTTTCAACAATGTATATATTGTTAGTTATTATGACAAAGCAATCTTTATGCTGCTTTTGGACTTTGTTATCCCTCTGCCATAGGCCATTTGTGTTGCTTGCTGAGTATTAATTCAAATTTGAAATTTAAAAAAAAATCCGGACCGGGTTTCCTTGAAGAAGCAAGTATGTGTAATAGAATGCTTGATTTCTTGAGAAGAGTAGGTTGAGCTAGTTGATATGGTTCCCGGACACATTTTCTTTATGAACGCTTTTCTGTTTTCTTTAGTTTCCAAATGCACCCGTTATATCTCTGCAATGAGGTATATATATTTTTTTTTTGCTTGGTATTTGTCATTAACCCAGATTTTCTTATATAATGTATGATGGGAGACTTTGCCTCTTTAAATGACAAGTCTTGAAAATGTCTATTTTTATAATTTTTTCAACCAAAAAAAAAAGCCCTAGATCCTGTGTGTATTTTTTTGTTTGTTGTTTGCTGTTTCAGCTAATGAAGTGAAGAAGAGGGGGAGGAGAGCTAGGGTCTGAAAATGGGGTGGTTGGTGGTTAGATATGGTGGTGATGGGTTAAAACTTTTCAGAAATTTTTTTTTTTATTTTCGAAAAACATCTTCTTCACATGTTGAAATTCTTGATGTTTATGGGCCATGACTGATGTATAATCAAATAAATGTAAATAAATTCCTGGTTGCAGTTTTATTTTGGTTGTTTTTTTGAGTCTCAATATTGAGAATTTGAGAACTCACTTCTGAACCCCCCCCCCTTATATTCTAGATATCATCACAGTTCCATGTGCCAAACTACCTATGGTACTCAACCCTTTTTGCCAAAAAAAAAAGTGCCATGCGGGCATCTTGTGTTTTGTGGGGCTTCATGAGCAGGAATGTCATTTTAGTTTTTTTTTTTTCAGTGGGGGGAGGGTTAAAACTTGACCAGCTTGCTAATTTTTGTGTATACGCGGGCCAGTGCTGTCTTGATGGATTAGTTTATATTTTCAAGAAATTCGCTAAAAATACTTATTGTAATAAAACAATTGTTATTCAGGGGGCAAATGCCCCTTGCGCCCTCCAAATGATGTCCCTGTTCATAGGCCTGGTGGGCCTTGTGATCATTATGTGTCTGGTGGACCTTGCGAGCATCCTTGGTCTGGTTGGTATCATGAGTCTGGCGAGCTTAATTGGTATGGTGGGCATCCTTGGTTTTGTGGGCATCAGTGATTTTGTTGGCTTCATGGGTCTGGTAGGTTTCATGGGTCTGGTGGCCCTCATGGACTTGATGTGCTTCATGGGTCTGGTGAACTTCGTGGATGTTGTTTGCTTCTGGGTCTCATGGGCCTGATGAGCCACTTGAGCCTTGTGTGCTTTCTAGGCTTGGAGGACTGGGCCCACTAGTGTTCTTAGTTGGGGTGAGCCAAACATTCCCGGATCTCGAAGGGGCAGAGAGTGAAAACAAATATTCAGCCATCTTAAAGTAAAAGTTGGTCATTTCCCATGCCACCACTATTAGGCAGTAGCTGATACAATGAGCTTATACCTAAATGGTGTTTTAGAATGTGGGCCACTCCAGGGTATACAGAGCTGAATTTTAGAAGAAGGGCTCGGCCCCTCCCCTCAGTATTTTTTTTCTCCCATCTTTTTTTGTGCCACTGATCTTGTTGGCTTTACTTCAAAAAGATTTTCTTTCTGTTTCTGTTTCAAAGTTTTTTTTCTCGATTTGTCTACAACAATCTTTCCGGTTGTGGAAAGAAAAGTTCTTTTCTGGAATCTGTCTGCTGAAATTATGGAAGAAGAAGAAGAAAAAAAAAAAGATTTGTTGGCAGTTTGAAGTACATTTTTTTTGTTCCAGGGCCCAGTAGTTTCAGGATGTTTCCATGTTTAGGTTAAGAATAATAGTAAAGAACAAAAAAAAACATAGAATGGGGGATAACAATAGTTGGACATTTATTTCCACTTGTGGACAGGTGAATTGCTTTTTGAACAATTTGAAGAAGTTTTTTTGGCAATTGAATTGTTTTCACAAGTTATTTGAAAAGTAACACTATAAATAAGGGCTCCAACTGTTTTGCATAAAAAGCAATAAACGAATATCAATCCTAAAATTGTATCCCTTTTAAATCAACCAACAATTATGTTTTTTTTAATCAAAAACACTGGTTAGAGGCTAGAACTCTAAATTGACAACTGATTGTAATCAAGACATCTTAGAAAAAGCTTAATAATAGTTGTGCTAATGATAATGATTGGCACTTGCGCCACAAATTGAGAAACACTTAGTTGATATTGCCTAAAAATCCGAGTGATAATCGGTTTAATCCAAAAAAAAAAATGCATAAAATGCACAAATTGCACAGTATTTGAAAATTTGCAATTTTTAAAGTCGCATTCATTTTATTCGTTTATTCCTTCTAGTTTCTAAACACATTTATTCACATTTATTCTATTCATTTATTCCTTCTAGTTTCTAAAACACATTTCTTCTATTCATTTATCCTTTCTAGTTTCTAAAAACACATTTATTCTATTCATTTACCCTTTCTAGTTTCTAAAAACGCATTTATTCTAGTCATTTGCCCTTCTAGTTTTTAAAAACACATTTATTCTAGTCATTTGCCCTTCTAGTTTCTAAAAACACATTTAATTAATTGATTTACTCTTCTAGTTTTAAAAAAAACGTTGGAAACACTGCATAAATTCTGTTTGGGTTCTGTGGCCCCTGAGGGCATTTTCAAACCCCTTTGTGTAATGTGAATTCTCATCATTTGGCACTGGTCCCAGGGGCCGGGGCCCTCGCTTAATTTAACCGTATGAAAATGATGAGGCAAGTAGGCCTACATTCTGTTGAATTTACGATTTTTGTACCAAAAATATTCTGATATAAGAGACCATTAGGAAGGAATGTGAAGCCAAGAATTCGGAATTTAAAATGTTTGTTTTTAAAAAAAAAATGTGTGAACAAGAATTCTATTTGGAGACCCAGAAAAATAAGAAATAAAGAGTGGGGTTTCTTGTTTTATATTACAAATTAAAAGGGCTTTTTGTCCCTATGAGGGCCCTTTTAAGGCCATTGAGCTCTGAAAACAAATTTTATTCAGTCTGCCCATTTGTGAATCTGTTTTTTTTGGTAGTATTTTCATAAAATTAGTCACAAATTGTAGATAAAAAAAAACTTGGCACTTGAACATCGTCTTGAACTATCTGAGCAAAGTTCCTAGATAAACCCTGTTTGAGGCTATTTAATAAAATAGAGGTTTTACTATATTGGAACATTAGATCAAGATATACAAATGGAGGTAGCTCAACTCCATTGTTAGAGGGAGGGAAAACGTTCCGGTTGAATGTCACTGACTGAGATTTAATTATAATAGCCTCTCGTCAAGGGCTCGTTGAATCGTGGTGTTTATAGTCTCTTCACTGTCACTTGAAGCTTGTGACATCAGAGGAGTAGAATTATTTAATTTTTGATGGAAAATTTGAATGCAAAAAAGTCAATTAGTAAATGTTTTTAAAAAAAAAACAACATAATGAAAAAAATTCAAATTTTTTTCAAAACTAGAATGGTAAAAGATTATGCTAAAAGTTTTTTCATGGTAATATTTTAAAAATAAACGATTTTTATAGTTCAGTTTGAAACCAACCATTCTAGTTTCTAAAACACGCGGAGTTTTTTTGCAATATTTTTGTTGATTAATGTTTGCTTGAAAAATATAAAACTTTCTCAAAATTGCGAGTGGAGGAAACATACCTGGTATATAAAACATAATAGCCACGCAGGCGCGCGCCATCTGGGAGGATAAAAACAAAATAAATATTTATAAAGCCACCTTAAGCTTAAACCTTTATTTACTAATAATAATTTGGCAAACTAAAAATGGCCGAAATTGCTTTAACATTATGTCACACACACACACACACACACGAGTTAAATGAATTCAAATTAAATGTGTTTAGGGGGAATTATACGGAATCCAGTTAAGGACATGAATCCAAATAAAAATTGACTTTAATTATTAATATGAAATTTGAAATACTAAATCAATATTTTAATGTCAATAGTTTATTATATTTAAGTATTAACTCAATATTTTCAGATTATTAACTGAATAAATTGAATTCGACATATTGTTTGTTTGCCCTTCACGGGGCTCTGTAGAACACGTTTATTATTTAAATGCATTTAAATTATCAGGTGTGTACTAGGTATAAAGAGAAGCTTGTTTGGCTCTAAGTAGAGGTGGCGCCATCTATTGGCTACACTCAGCTATGACAATGAATGCTTACTAAACAGGGCTTTATGAGTTGAGTTACCTCCTGTGTATAAATTTTGCTTTAAATAAACTTTGAGCCTTTTGAGGTTAAAAAAAAATATTATGTAAAATGTCTATGAATTATTTTAATGATGATGTCATCTTCCAAATTGTGTCCTTTTTTTAAAAAATTCTGTTTAATTTTTTTTCAGTTTGCAAATTTTTTTTGTGTTACATTTTGACAGGATGTTAAAAGTTAACTTAAAAAGTTAACTTAGTTATAGTTTAGTTGTGATAATTTAAATAAGCATAAGAGCTTAAAAAGCTTATTGGCAACATTTGTAAGTGGATTTTTTCAAATAATTTTTTAAATAATTGGCAAAAAAAAAGGTGGTTAAAATTGATTTCTCAGTATTTTAGAAGAATTTTAAAAGTTTGTTAGAAACTAGAATAGCTTTTCATATTCGCTTTATAATGTTGGGTTGAAAAAAAAAATTTATTAAATAATTATTCTTTTGAGATTATTGAAAATTAAATTTAAATAAATGAAATTGAAACTAGAATAGTTAGTTAATTAAAGGTCTATCTGACTAACTTTGCATTAATAATAATTACTAGGGTTAGGATTTTTATGCAAATATTTTGCAATTAGAGCAACTGCAATTATGTTTTTTATAATAAAAAAAGGACAGGTTAGAGAGTTAGATGAAAAATTGAAAGTGTTTTAGAAACTAGAATAGTTGGTGATAATGTTAAAAGTTTTTTTTAATGATGACATCTTTCAAAATAAACTTTTTATGACAGTTTTGAAAAAAAAGGCGAAGATAGTTTTCATGAAATTTGAATGAAAAAACCTTAAAACTTCAAACTTCAAACTGAACTATAAAATTGTTTAT
This sequence comes from Brachycybe producta, assembly GCA_036925085.1. Lineage (NCBI taxonomy): Eukaryota > Metazoa > Arthropoda > Diplopoda > Playtdesmida > Andrognathidae > Brachycybe > Brachycybe producta. The sequence continues at coordinate 3,615,210 of JAUPFP010000003.1, forward strand.
TTTTTAAGATATTGTGAAGAAAAAAACTTCTAATGTCTTTTATAAACTATTCTAGTTTTGAAAACAATTTGAATTTTTTTCTAATGTGTTGTTACTGGAAAAAAAATGTTCGCTTGACGTTTTTGTGTCTAAATTTTTCAAAATCTTGTCATCAAAGACAAATTTTAAATTTGCTTTATGTTTTGTTGTTGTAATTTGTAATTATTAATTAATAATGTCTTATTATTGACCATTGGCTCCATTGTAAGTTATTCATGTAACCTTTTGTGGCCATTTTGAATAAAGTCCATTCATTTAAAAAAAAAATATCAATGGAACTTTACATTAAGTCGCGTTTACACGAGACCAATTAACAGGCAAGTTTGACTGTCATCAGTTGAATGACGCCAGTGACTGGTTTCGTTGTAGACAGACAGTACTGGCCTGATTTTTCAGGCAGGTTGCGACTGACCTGGCCAACGACCAGTGTAAACGCCGATTTTTAGAAAACTGCAGTGGCGAAATTCGGAAAGAGAAACAAAACATAAATATCTATTCAGCCACCTTAAAGACAACCAAAATTTTTTTTTTCTCAAAGTTTTTAAAATATGATATTTGTAGGTTAGGACCATGGCCCAGATTTATAAAATTGCATACATTTTTTTTTTTTTCTTATCTAAGAAATGATCCCATTTCTTTGAAGAGGATGGATTTTTTTTTCTTCCCCAATTTCTCTCTCTCTCTTTTCTTAATCCCAGGGATGATGATGATGGTTACATTTTGAGCTCACACTCATTCCTCTTTTTAAAGCAGGAAAAAAAGGGAAGAAGTTTCCATTTCTGGAACTTTTTAACCATCTTTTTCAATAAGCTTAACTAACTCTCTGTATTTAAACTTCATGTATTTATTTTGCTTTTCTGAAAACTTTTTTTTTTAATTTGGTGAAAAGTTTCAATCAAGTTACTTGTTTTTTCTTCTAAAATAATTTACACCACAAACAAAGTTTTAACTTTTAATTGTAATTAAGAAATAATATTTTAATGTGAATTCTGTTTTTTTTAGGAGTGATTTTTTTAATTTTTTTTTGGTTAAAAAGAAAAGAGATGATTTACATAGATGAATCAGAACCGGCTTCAGGTGAGTTTTCAGTCCAAGTTTTATTTTAAGAAACTTTTTTTTTCTAAAGTTTTTAAAGGGTTGACTCATAATTTGACTCGGATTTTTATTGCAAAATCAAAAGCAAATGTTTCTCAATGTTGTGTCGCCAAGTGCCAATTGTGAAGTAATTAAGTGATCATCAGGGCAAGGAGGTTTATGCACTTAAAAGCAACAAAATATGCATGTATTCATGCAACAAAAAACAACTAAATATGCCATTTAATATTGCACTATAAACAAATCTTATTCAAAATTTCATCGATTTTTTGTCAAAAAATGTTAATATTTAGAAAAAAATTTCTCTCAACATCAAAGGATGTATGAGGAGCATAAGTATCATTTGTACTTTCATTTATAAGATGAACTTGATTCTATGTTCCCGTTATAAACAGTATATTTCCACAATTTTCAGGAAGTCAGAAAAGCAAATATTGCAAAAATTACAATTTATGCACTTTTTTTTGCCAATTTTGGTAAAATATGCATGCTTTGAAAAAAATGAGAAAATATGCAAAAACATGCTTCATAAAATTCCTATATTTAGCTTCAGCATGATGATATGAATCATGTTTCCCATCTCATTTAGCATGAATTCTGAGCCAGAATACTAAACATGCATTTGCATAAACCTCCTTGCCCTACTCATCATCAATAGAGAACAACTGGAATTATCCTTTTTTTCCAATTAAAAAAAGGCTAGTTAGAGGCTAGATGTCTGGTTACTATCTCTAACCATTATTTTTGATTGAAGAAGAAAGAAAAAAACGATAATTGTTGATCTAAACGAAGATTGTTACTTCACAATTGGCCCACATTGGGCCACAGATTAAGAAACATATGCTTGATATTTGCATAAAAATCCGAGCCCTAGTTATAACAAATTACTACTGTGTGAAATACCTACCTTATTGCTTTTTTTTTTCTTCATAAATAACTCATTAATTAATGTCTTCATTAATTTATTTTAATTTGCTAATCTTTTGTTCAAAGTTAATCTTCCACCTTTTTTTTTTCTTCAAATCATGTTTTGAATTATAATTAAATTAATTGAAATAACTTAGTCAATGTGCAGATAATTTTGAGGAATTGTTTATAATATTAATTAACTACAACTTATTATTAATAATTCCTCCCAAAAAAAATGATCAGAAAATGCGGTTAAGGTGGTTTTTTTAAAAGTGTAAACGCTTAAGAAACTAGAAGGGGCAGCTCAGTCATTTTAAAGTAGGCTATTTTAATATTTAATGTCTTTTAAAATAAGCTTTTTTATGTGAGTTTAAAAATGACATAACTTTAAGCGGACGATATTTTTTTTTTTGTAATTTTTTTGTCTATAAAAAGTTTATTTTGAAAGATATCAAACATCGAAAATACCTTTAAGTGATTGAGCTACCCTTCTAGTTTCTAAAACACTTTCTTGTTTTTCTCTTAATATTTTCTCTCATCAAAGACAAAAATTTAATCAAGAGTTCGAAAATGAACTCTTCATAAAAACCATCTGAAGAAATTGAAAGTGTCTTAAAAACTAGAAGGATAGCTGAATTCCTTAAGAGGCATATTCGATGTCAAAATCTTTTAAAATAAGCTATTTATTATCAGTATAAAAAACGACTCAACTTTGTTTTAAAAAAGTTTATTTTGAAAGATATCAACATCGAAAATACCTTTTAAGTGATTGAGTTACCCTTCTAGTTTCTAAAACATTTTCTAGTTTTTCTCTTAGAAAAAGACAAGAATTCAATCAAGAGTTCGAAAATGAACTCTTCATAAAAACCATCTTAAGAAATTGAAAGTGTCTTTAGAAACTAGAATGGATAGCTCAATCGCTTAAGAGACATTTTCGATGTTGAAATCTTTCAAAATAAGCTATTTATAATATATCAGTATAAAAGTTTAAAAAAAATTTATTTTTGAAAGATATGAACATTGATAACACTATTAAGTGATTCAAGCTTGTCCATTCTAGTTTCTAAGACACACTTTCAATTTCTTCTTAGTTGTTGTTGCTCTTCTGAAACTTGCAGATAATGAAAATCCTGTTACCTTTTATAAAAAAAAAAAGGTTCATAAAAAATATTAAAACATTTATTTTAAAACTTGGTGAAAAGAAAGTTGAGAACTTTTGAGAAGAAACATTTACATAAACAGAATGAATCAATTGTAAAAGAAGAAGGTTAAATTCCATGTTATTAGTTTTGCTTTTTGGCTTATTTCCATCTCATCTGGTTCAACTTTTTTTCTTGTTGTTGTTAACATTGTTGTTGCTCCATTTGTATGTTTCTACCAGTTTGAATTGGTGGAACTTTTTATATTTTGCTAAACAACATTTTTAAAAGTAACTTAAAAGAGGGCTACATCACAAAATTACTTCGAAAAATCTCCGCAAAGAGCGCTAGCATCGTTTTTCTATTGAGTCCCATAGACCCTGATGTTAAAGAAGAAATGTTAATTTTTAAAATACACAGCAGTCGCGGCGGCAATATGTTTATTTTTCATATTTAAAGTTGTCCAATTTTGATGGTTCCAAAGTGCAATGTGCACCTTAAATATATGCTGATCGAATGATAGAATGACAACAAATTGGAAAGTGTGGTTCTATTTTTAAAAAATTATTTAAAAATCGCGAATTTCTAACTCTTTACGCGCTCATAAGCAAAAAAACGTCAATTAAAATACTCGTAAAAATACCTAAGAAATAATTTTAAAAAAACACAATTAAAGCACAGTGAAGCCAACACATTGAAGCAAGTGCTGATTTTTTTTCTGGTTTTTTAAAATTATTTTTACGTATTTTTACGAGCATTTTAATGGATGTTTTTTGCTTATGAGCGCGTATACTCAATGAGTTTAACATTAGAGTTGGAAATTCGTGATTTTGAAATATTTTTTAAAAATAGAACCACACTTACCAAATTTTTGTCATTCTATCACTCGATCAGCGTATATTTAAGGTGCACATTGCACTTTGAACCATCAAAATTGGACAATTTTAAATATGAAAAATAAACATATTGCCGCCGCGACTGTGGCGCATTTTAAAAATTAACGTTTCTTCTTTAACATTGGGGTCTATGAGGTTCAATAGAAAAACGATGCTAGCGTTCTTTGAGTTTTTGAGTTTTTGAATCTGAAATATTTTTCAAGATTCGCGGGATTCGAGGATTCGAATGGCCCATCATCCCTAGTTAAAATTGAAAGAAATTTGAAATGTGCCTATGGTGGTGGAAATGTGTGTTTTTGTATATGGTTGTGTTTTCAGAACAGGAAGCCGCATTTCAACCTAGGAACGTTGTAGTTCACTTGCAGAAGGGCATTAGAGACTTTTACAATCTTCTCGAAGAGCTCGGAAGGTAAGAATCCGAAATGGAGTTTCTCCAAGAAAAAAAAAGGACCAAATTCCTCGAGAAAGAGAGATGATATACTGTAAACAAAAAAATAACAAATGTTTGTAACTTTCATTAAAATTGTTGCAACTTCGAAACTCTTTAAAAGATCCTAAAACAAAAACAAAAAAAGGTGGAGGAATTAACAGTTTTTTTTAAAAAAATTAATCCTTGTTAACAAACGAACCCGTGGTGGACACGAAACTTGTTTCCTCGTAACTCACTTTATCCTAATTCTTGTTTGGTGGTGGTTTTGTGTGTGGTGTTTGTTTTCTGCTCGCAGACCTCGAACCCTTTTTTCATCCTCGAGACGTAAACATTCGAAGGGAAACCGATGTTCGTGATTTCTTTGATCTACACGAGGAAATGGGGAGGTAATAAAATGTAGTCCAGGACTTTCGGAACCGCTCTCTCTCTGTCGCTTTCACTAGCTCTCTACCTCGTGCTGATGGAGCGATCATTATTATTAGGGCACGGATTTTTATGCAAATATCTCTCATGCAAAAATGAGGAGCTTTTTTTGATGCAATTTTTTTCAGGAAACAAAACAAAAAAACCGAATCCTGCAAAATTTAAAAGCTGCAAATGTTTAATTAAAGTGCAGCTTCCTTACCATCCAACTCACCTTGCTCACCTACTCGAACCGATTTTTATGAAATTTTGAACATATATCTAGAACTAAACAGGTGTCAGGTCGTGACGATCGAAGCCCGAATTTTGAAATTTCATCTGTGTCCTGAGATATCCGAGGTCAAAGGCCATAATGCGCCATAGTCTATGAAGAAAATCATTTTTTTTTTTAAAAAATAAACTTTTGTGTGCAAAATAAATAGAATGTTTGCGTTTCTATTTTAAGAAACGCATTGCAATTTGCCATTATTTCATCTTAGTATTAAATAGAGTGGCACCTGAATCAGCATCTCTCGGCAATCGGTCTAAAACATGTCAGAATCGAGCCTCTAACCAGCCTTTTTGATTAGAAAATGAAAGCATAATTTACAGTTGCTGAAATGATGTTGGTTATTTCACAATTGGTATACTTGAAGCCATAGATTGAGAAACATTTTTAATTGATATTAATGCATAAAAATCCGAGTCCTAATAATTAATAGAAAATGTTGCATGACTTTTCCAGAAAATACTTACAATACTTACGCAATATTATCCTCTTATAATGTTTCCATTTTCATGTAGTTTTTGTAGCTATTTTTTCTGTGCTGTGTGAGCTTCTATGCTGTCTCTCAATAGAAAATTCTGTCAAATAACAAATGTTCTTAGGTGTCAAAAGCATGTCTAGCATGTCTGCACTTTCGAAAAAGTTGTTGCCAAAAAAAAAAAAAAAAATAACATCATATTTAGTTGAAATTCAAGAAATAAACGTAGCACTTCAACTTCAACTTGAATCCTCCAAACAGGGTGCCAAAATAAATATCTATTTTTTTATTGATGAAAGTCTTCTTTGCATATTTTTTGAACAGGAATTTCCCATTTTGGAACCAAGCTGTCCAAAATGGACACTTTGTATTTGAACTTCAATTTTAAACCCTCTCAAAAGGGTTCCAAAACGGGAATATCTATGATTAAATGTAGTTAAAGTAGGTTTTTTTTTCTATGTTGATACCTTGGTTTAGAGGGTTCAAGTTGACATTCAAGTGTCTTTAAGTTTTTTTATTTCTCTCTCTTGAATTTACACTCAAAACTCTTGGTTATTCGGCGTTTTGAAAATGAAATTAAAGCTTTAAAAATAAATACATTTTCATGGCAACTATTTAATTAAACTTTTCGTTTACTCTTCTAGTTTATAAAATACCTTTATTTACTTTGTAATATTGCTTCTGAAATGTGAAATAAACAAGAGTTCGATTTGATTGTTCTTTCTCTCTTTCTCTCTCTTCTTTGCATATTTTATAATTTTCAAAAAAAAAAAATGTCAGAAGTTTGTTAGAAACTAGAAGAATCAAGAAAACAAATACTTTTTGTTGTTGTGACTCAGCTACTTGTTCTAGTTTCTAACACACTTTCAATTTCTCTTTAGTGCTTTAACACGAACCACTTTTTAGTGGTCGAGTTAGACTGCAAAATGTAGTCGGCATGTCGCTCGTGTGCAAACATCTATCGTCTTTCATTAACAGGACAATGCCAACCCACTGCCCAGCCACCGTGCGACAACATTTTGCAGTCGAAATCGACCACCAAAAGTAGTCTTGTGTCACTGTGTGTGTGTGTATGCCGAGGCTCATGGTGTTGCTCTTCTAAAACGCAGAATTAACGAGAGAAATACAAAAATATTATGTTTTGATATTTTACAGAGGAAAGTTTGGAACCGTTTTCCGTTGTTCGGAAAAGACTTCGGGAAAGACGTTAGCCGCCAAATTCATCTCGACCACTCGGACAGAAGACAGGAAGGATGTGGAACGTGAAGTGGAAATCATGAGGTGTTTGCAACATCCGAGGCTTCTACAGCTGTACGATGCATTCGACGACGGCAAGAAGGAGATGTGTCTCGTTCTAGAACTGTACGTTATACGGAAACATACACGAGAAATAGACTCAAATTCAAGAATATAACGTTGGCTTCAACTTTTTTGAACCTTCTGAAACAGGGTTCCAATATAGAAAAACCCTGTTGTGTTAAGTACCATTGAACAGGGACTTTCTGTGTTGGAACCCTGCACAGAGGGTTTCATGTTGAAGTTCAAATGTTCAAATGCTCAAATTTAAGAAGATGACTTTGGAAACTTCAACTTGAACTCTCTGACACAGGGTTCCAATGTAGAAAGACCCTGTTTTATGGAAGAATGTTCTGTGAAGTTGAGCCTTTGCATTTGAACCCTCTGCGCAGGGTTCCAACACAGTAAACTTGTGTTCAAGGATAGGCTACTCAATAAAACAAGGGTTTTTTATACATGTATGTTTGAACCCTGTTTTAGAGAGTTCAAGTTGAAGATGAAACTTTTGACAATTGAACATTAAATTCGAACCATCCAGAACAAAGGTTCCAATAAAGAAAATCCCTATTTTATTGGATAAATCTACCATTAAACAGGAATTTTCTTTATATTAGAACCCTGCTGTGAGAGTTTAAGTTTGTTGTTCAAATGCAAAAGTTCAAAATTCAAAAAGACTTTGGCAATTGAACTTCAACTTGAACTCCTCTGACATAAGGTTCCAATATAGAAAAAAAAACCCCGCTTTTATTGAAGAATGTTTCGTGAAGTTGAGCTTTTTTGCATTTGAACCCTCTGTGCAGGGTTCATACACAGAAAATTCCTAATCAAAGATATTACTCAATGAAACCGAGAGTTTTGTATGTTTTAACCTAGGTGAAGAGGGTTCAAGTTTAAGCTCCAATTCAGGAATAAAATTTTGGCAATTAAACTTCAACTTGAACCCTCTTAAACAGGGTTCCAACAAAGAAAATCCCTATTTTATTGGATAAATCTACCATTGAACAGGAATTTTCTTTTATTAGAACCCCGCTGTGAGGGTTTAAGTTTGTTGTTCAAATGCAAAAGCTCAAATTCAAAAAGACTTTCGCAATTGAACTTCAACTTTTGAACCCTCTGAAACAGGGTTCCTATATAGAAAAACCCTGTTTTATTGAAGAATGTTTCGTGAAGTTGAGCTTTTTGCATTTGAACCCTCTGTGCAGGGTTCAAACACAGAAAATTCCTAATTAAAGATATTACTCAATGAAACCGAGAGTTTTATATGTTAGAACCTTGTTCAGAGGGTTCAAAGTTGAAGTTGCCGAAGTTTTAATTAAATATTGCGCGTATTTAATTAATTTTTTTGGTTTTAGGATCGAAGGAGGAGAATTATTCGAACGTGTCATTGATGAGGATTTTGTTCTAACAGAAAAAGTTTGTGCCATTTTTATGAAACAAATATGCGAAGGAGTAGAATTTATGCACGGAAAAAACATACTGCATTTAGATATGAAGGTTTGTTTGAATTAAAAAGGTGTTTCTACGAGACTAGAATAACATATAAGCCCTGATAGAGCTACTGCAGTCGCTAATGTTAAGCTCCAATAGACGGTTTTTTTTTGTAAAATTTGGACATTACAGAAAAAAATTCAAATTGTTTTCAAAACTAGAATGGTAAAAGATATTTCTAAAAGTTTTTTTCTTAAAAAATAAACGATTTTATAGTTCAGTTTGAAAAATGATCCATTTTTTTTTTTGGTTTTTCCAATTGACATTTCATGACAAAAACAAAATAATTATCTCTATTCAGCCACCTTAAGGGTATTTTCATGTTTATATAATATCTTTCAAAATAAGCTTTTCAATAAGACAAAAATTTAAAAAAAATATCATCTGCTTAAAATTTATTTATTTTCGAGATGAAGTCAGTCATTTGAGCTACCCTTCTAGTTTCTAAAGTGGATTTTCTCGTTCATAAAAATGAACTTTTTATGTTAATTTCAAATTTTCCATTTTCGTTTTTCAACTCAAGTTGGGTTCAAACATTGTCAAGGTTATTTTGAAACTTATAGATAATCATCATCAAAATCCTCTTAACCTTGATTCGAGAGTTACTCTTCTAGTTTCTAAAGGACTTTTAAATTTTTTTTTTTTTACTTATTTATTTTTGTATTTTGTTTGAATTTTAGCCAGAAAACGTTTTATGTCTTTCAAGAACCGGAAACAGAATAAAATTGATCGATTTTGGATTAGCTCGAAAGTTTGATCCGAAGAAGAAACTTCAAGTTCTGTTCGGAACGCCAGAATTCGTAGCTCCAGAAGTGGTGAACTTTGAGCAGATCGGTTACGGAACGGATATGTGGAGCGTCGGTGTCATATGTTACGTTTTGTGAGTTGAAGTTTTTTTTTTAAATGTGGTTTTTAAAAAGTGTAAATTTTGCTCCTCGAATTCACTTATCTGGTTAATTCAGTCTTTCAATTGAACAAAATTAAGATGAAACTGGAATGTGTTTTAGAAACTAGAAGGGTAGGTAGCTCAATCACTCAAGGATATTTTCATGTTGATATATCTTTCAAAATAAACTTTTTATGTTAAGCTTAAAAATGTACCAATTTAAGCAGACGATATTTTTTTTTTAAATTTTCGTCGATAAAAAGTTTATTTTGAAAGATATCAACATGAAAAACACTCTTAAATGATTGGAGCTACTCTTTTAGTTTCTAAAAACACTTTCTGGTTTCTCTTCATTTTGCACCTGAAAGATGTAAACTAGAAAGTGTTTTAGAAACTAGAAGGGTAGCTCCAATCATTTAAGAGTATTTTCATGTTGATATCTTTCAAAATAAACTTTTTATATGAGTTTGAAAATTGACCCAACTTTAAACAGACAATATTTTTTTTAAATTTATCTCTATAAAAAGTTTATTTTGAAAGATATCACAACATGAAAATACTATTAGGTGACTCAGTTACTATTCTAGTTTCTAACCTATTTTCAATTCTTAAAAGATGCTTTTTTTAAAAAAAAACCGAATTACAGTAATCGAGTCCTTTGTGCATATTTCTAAGCAAAAGTCATAAAAAAATAACCTGCAGTGATTTTTAGAGCAAATTGGCTATTTTCAGGTTATCCGGACTTTCTCCATTCATGGGTGACTCCGAGGTGGAGACGATGGCCAACGTAACAATGGCCGAGTACGACTTTGACGACGAGAGCTTCGATAACATATCGGAAAATGCTAAAGATTTCATTAGACAGCTTCTTCTTAAAGACAGGACGTGAGTTTTTGTATTTAGTTTAAGGTGTCTTTATAGGTATGTATTTTGTTTTTGGCCTTCCAGATGGCGCTCCTGCAGTAGTTTTTGTGTTCTTATACGACGAGGTCTCTTCCCCTTACTCGCAGTTTTGAGAAAATTTATCTTTTTCAAGTTGAACGTTTTTTAGGAGAAACATTACGAAGAAATTCAAAGTATTTTAGAAACTGGAATAGTTGGTGACAATGCTAAAAGTTTTTTCATGATGATATCTTTCAAAATAAACTTTTTATGACAGTTTGAAAAAAAAAGGCGAAAATAATTTTTTAATGAAATTTCAATGGAAAAACCCCAAAATCGGATTATTTTTCAAAACTGAACTATAAAATGTTTTATTTTAAAGATATTGGCCATGAAAAGTTTTTTTAGTATAATTGTTTACCATTCTAGTTTTGAAAACAATTTGAATTTTTTTTTTCGTAATGTTTCTAAAAAAAACCGCTCGCTTGACGTTTTTGAATCCAAATTCTCCATAAACATTTATGAAACATTGCAGAAGCCACTGCAGTGGTGCTATCCGAAGGGACAATAACAAAATAAACATCTATTCAGCCACCGTGTAATGAGTCTCCAACAATCTCTAAGGTGCTCTTTTATTAATTTATATAGGAAACGATTGACTGCTTCCCAGTGCCTTAATCATGTTTGGCTTAAAGTAAGCGAAACAGTTTGTTTCTTAATGTGCGTGACTAAAATTCTCGAAAGAACTTGATTGCAGGACTTGTTAGCAGTTTGTAGGGCTGGTTTTCAGCCTGAACATTCTTTAAAAAAATGTTAGTGGGGGAGTCTTATCCCAAGCCGGCTGCTAATACATTGTGTAAAGCCATGGGTATGTGGGACAACTCTAAAGAAATTAGGAGATATTTTTGCGAGAACAGACTCGTATTTCTGGCCATTTGTACCTAGGGCCTTTCGACAATGAAATTTGCTTCCACTTTTAAGAAATTAGTAGATATTTTTTGTGAGAACAGACTTGTGTTTCTGGCCATTTCTACCTAGGGCCTTTCGACAATGAAATTTGCTGTCACTTTTAAGAAATTAGGAGATATTTTTGCGAGAACAGGCTCGTGTTTCTGGCCATTTGTACCTAGGGTCTTTCGACAATGAAATTTGCTTCCACTTTTAAGAAATTAGGAGATATTTTTGCGGGAACAGACTCGTGTTTCTGGCCATTTCTACCTAGGGCCTTTCGACAATGAAATTTGCTGCCACTTTTAAGAAATTAGGAGATATTTTTGCGAGAACAGACTCGTATTTCTGGCCATTTGTACCTAGGGCCTTTCGACAATGAAATTTGCTGTCACTTTTAAGAAATTAGGAGATATTTTTGCGAGAACAGACATACTCCTCGTATTTCTGTTCATTTGTACCTAGGGTCGTTCTCGACAATGAAATTTGCTTCCAAAGGATATACTGTGCATGGGGGATGTTATGACTTGTGGGAATTCTTACGGATACTATTAAACAAAGCATATACAGTATATAATGATGCTGCAATGGAACGTATCACTGTATATTCAAATGGGGGATTGGTGATGCAATGCGTTCAAAACTAAAAAAAATGGAGATTGGGGCCAGGGTCAGACTGTCGCGGTCACATTATAATTGTCTTTTTGAGCAGTTCAAGGTATACCCAGTGTGGCAGTGACCACCACAGTAACATAACTGCGACACATTCTAAAATATGTTTTGTCATTTTGTTAATTTGTGTGTTTGTTTCCGATAATTTAGAAAGGTGGTGCGAAACAAGACGATCACGAAATCGACAAAAGGAAACTAAAGCGATATGTCATCAAGCGAAGGTGGCAGAAAGCTGTGAATGCGATTCTAGCTTTACGGCGAATGGGCGCACATTTGGAACTATGTAAGAATTTGTCTCTCAAGTAATTTTTTAAAATTGAAAAGTTTATTAGAAACTAGAGGTGTGTGAATAGATATTTATTTTTTTTGTTTTTCTTCTGCTAGTTGGCACCACTGTAGTGCCTATTATGTTCTATAGGAGGTCTCTTCCACCCCCCTCTACCCATGGTTTTGAGAAAATTTATGTTTTTTAAGCGAACTTTTTCCAGAAGAAACATTACGAAAAAATTCAAAGTGTTTTAGAAACTAGAATAGTTGGCGATAATGCTAAGTGTTGTCATGATGATATCTTTCAAAATAAACTTTTTATGATTCAGTTCGAAAAGGGCGAAAAGAGTTTTTCATTGAAATGTCAATGGAAAAAAAAACCCCAAAACGTTTGAGAAAATTTCTATTTTTCAAGCAAACATTTTTCAGGAAAAACATTCCGAAAAAATTCAAAGTGTTTTAGAAACTAGAATAGTTGATGATAATGCTAAAAGGATTTTCATGATGATATCTTTCAAAATAAACTTTTTATGACAGTTTGAAAAAAAAGGCCGAAAATAGTTTTTCAAAAAACCAAAAAAACGGGTGATTTTTTCAAAATGAGCTATAAAATTGTTTATTTTTTAAGATATTGACATTTTAAAAACTTCTAACATAATTTTTTACCATTCTAGTTTTGAAAACAATTTGTATTCTTTTTTTTTTCTAATGTTTTTAAACTTTTGCGTCTCTGAATTTTACAAAAACATCTATGAAACATAGTATTAAGTTTTTTTTAATGAAGTATTTTAGTTTTTCATGAAATTTTAATGAAACCCCCCCCCCCCCCCAAAAAAACGGGTCATTTTACAAACTGAACTATAAAATTGTTTATTTTTTAAAATATTTCTATGTAAAGAAACTTTTAACAATAATTTTTTTACCATTCTAGTTTTTGAAAACAATTTGAATTTTTTTTTTCGTAATGTTGTTTCTAAAAAAAAACGTTCGCTTGACGAATTTTTGCATCCAAATTTTACAAAACAAAAACGCCTATTGGAGCACATAGCAATTATGAGAGACAAAAGCAAAATAAATATCTAATTCGCCACCTTAATTCAGAAGTTGAAAAAAAATCGTTCGAACTGTAAACTGTTTTTCGTACTTTTTTTTTTTACTTTCTAAACTTTGTTTGGTTTCTAAATTTTCAGGAGTTGTGGAATTTAATTACACAAAAGTAAAAACAAGAAAAAAGTCTGTGCATTAAAAACTTTGGAATCTGCTCAAACAACACTCTTCTTCAATGCCACCTTTTTTTCTCCTTCGAAATTTTCTTCTTCGTATATATATTTTCCAAACCACAATTTTTCATCTCTCATCGGTGTAACTTTATTCTCTTCGCCCGTTTTATGTCCTTTTTGTCTCTTTTCTCTCTTTTACGGATGATTCTTGTTTTTGAAAAATCTCTTTAAAGAAAAAAAACAAAAAAAAACAAACAAACTTATAAACTGCCTTATAAATACTCGATAAATAATTTATGAAATAATTACTCTTCTTGTTTTTGTTGTTGTTTTTGTCGTAACTTCCGTACGATTCTTTGTTTGTTTTTTTTCAAATCTGCAGAGTTACACTGTGTAATTTACTAATTAACTAACTATATAAAGATGTTATCTTGTTGTAATTTTACTGGTGTTTTTTTTTTCTTTTCTAGTGTTGCTAATAATCTGTAATTGTTTTTCGATTGGATTTTTTGATTACGCAAAAATAGGTGAAGAGGATTTTCGGTAATTAATATTTCGAATCTCTCGACGAATTCTCGAGTTTCGTGGAGAAAAAAAAATATCGAACGTAGGAAATAAAATCTCATCATTAGGGCTCGGATTTTTATGCAATATCAAGCAAATGTTTCTCAATCTGTGGCCCAAAGTGCCAATTGTGAAGTGACAATCTTCTGATCAACCAACATTTTTATAACTGTTTTTTTTTAAATCAAACACACTGGTTAGAGGCTAGAACTCTAGTTGACATCTGTATTAGTAACCAACCATCTAGCCTTTGACCAGTCATTTTGATTTTTAAAAAAAAAAATATAAAATTGCTCGAATGGATAATGCTTACTTCCACAATTGGCACTTGGGCCACAAATTGAGAAACGTTTGCTTGATATTGCATAAAAATCCGAGCCCTACTCATCATCTTGAAGTATAAACTCGAATTAAATTTATATCAAAAATGCAATTAAATTAATTTTTTTTTTGCTAACGTTCAAGCGTAAAATTGCTTGTAAAGCCCCCCCCCCCCCCCCGCACCACATCAAGCTGACAAAAATACTAACAAAACAGAAACTCAAGTGTTTCGAGAGACAAATTTGCGACAATTCTATAACATTTCTGTGACTTTTGTGTTTTGTTTTTTGTCTGCAATTTCACAAACTATTCCATGTCTTCCGGCTCAAGTCGGTAAACTTCAAAATGTTTGTGTTTTGTCTCGATTTTATGCAACATTTTGTCAACTGTTGTCTGTTGCAGTTGTGGACAGTTAGTATTAAAACAACAACAGAACAGTTGCGTAGTTTACGTAGAGGACAGCTATAGAAACACAAAACAAAACCCAAATTTATTGTTTATTTTGGTGTGGTTTTGTCTTGAGTATACTGCCTGACAGTTGTTTCAGTTTTGTTTTGTTTTTGTTTTGTTTTTGTCTCGAACTCTTGATGTGCATCGGGCAATTAGGGCCGATTTCGGCCACAATTTGAATGTGGAAACAATCGTCTCTCCACTAAAGAATTAACTGTGATTAACTTTTTAACTACAGTTAAATATTTGTAGTGGAAACTAGGTATATAACTCTTCTAGTTTTTAAAACATTTTCATAGTTTTTCATTAAAGTTGTTTTCAAAGCACTGAAAGAAATATTTACATTTTTTTTTCATGTGAAATAACAAATTTTAATTTACTTAAGGAACTTCTCAAAGCTGCTTTTGATGTTGTTTCTCGAGCAAATTGACGTAAGCGACATCGATTAAGTCTGAACTTACGACACCGAGCTTTGACATTAGATTCTCGGCTATCTGCTGTCCTTCTTCGTCTGTTTGATCGTCTCGTAAAACCACCTTATCGAGGATTAGAAAAAGGAACATTTGAAAGAAAACGTTTTTAAGGTTTTCTTCTCGAATGTAAATTGCTTTCGATCGAAGCCTCGATGTTTTTAATATAAGTTTTTCGAAAATAACCTCGAGTTCGACAAAACGTCCCAGGTGTTTGACTTCATCTAAATGGATTCTAGTCTGGTCTACGAGGAACAGAAACCGTTCCTTTTCGACTATTCCCTTGACACCCAAAGATCGATCGAGAATAACCTGTTTTTTGAAAGTAAGAATTAATTATAATTATTTTAACATAAACGTTTTTCATCATTTTTACTTCATATTTTTTTCTTACGTTCATTTCTTCGGGATTTGAAACGGAAGTAATCTGATAATCACTTCTTTTCGGTCCGGTTCCATCGTGTCGTTCGTAAAATACGAGTTGTGACGGTTGATCCTATTAAGTGACGGTCGATAAAAGAAATCTGAACTTTATTGTCTCAAATTTTTAGAAGCAACATTAAGGTGGCTGAATAGATTTGTTTTGTTTTTATCTCTCCAGATGGCGCCACTGCAGTGGCTATTATGTTCTATGTGAGGTTTCTCCCTCACCAATCTGCGGTTTTGAGAAAATTTATGTTTTTCAAGCGAACGTTTTTCAGGAGAAACATTACGAGAAAATTCAAAGTGTTTTAGAAACTAGAATAGTTGGTGATAATGCTAAAAGTTTTTTTTTCATGATGATATCTTTCAAAATAAACTTTTTATGACAGTTTTGAAAGCATTTTATAGCTCAGTTTGAAAAATGACCCGACAATAACCCCAAAACGGGTCATTTTTTAAACTGACTATAAAATGCTTCATTTTTTAAGAAATTGCAATGAAAAAACTTTTAACATAATCTTTTACCATTCTAGTTTTGAAAACAATTTGAATTTTTTTTCGTAATGTTGTTTCTAAAAACATTTGCTTGATGGTTTTGTGTTTAAATTTTACAACAAAAAAAGTCCATGGAGCTTAGCATTACCCAGTGGCGCCATCTAGTGGAACAAAAATAAAATTAATATCTATTCAGCCACCTTATGTTTCAAAATTAACTTTATATACATTTAGAATTCTGAGCTTCAGTCGACCAGATGAAACTTTATAGAAAATATCTTTCTGCTTGATCAATGTTCCCGATTCTCCGCTTAGTTGTCGAGCAATCCCAAGGATGTTTTCAAAATCTTGACTGATACGAGCTTTTATCTCAATGTTAACCGGCATTTTCTGTAAGTAAATTACATTTTAAGATGATTTTTGTAATGAACAGCTGTCAGGAGCAAAAATCACCTAAATCCAATCATGTTGCTAATACAAGCTGTTAAAATATTCAAACAAACGCTATGATTAAGTAAGATTAAAACTTAACGGTTTTCCAATCAAGGGCCATGTTTTTTGTGTGCATTTTGGACAGGGCCGGATTAAGACGAAATTGGGCCTGATGCAGCAGTGCAAGAATCCCCAAGATATTGCAAAAAACACAGTTAAATTACTAAGTAAACTGTTTAACGTCGTCGTCTGTTTTCATCTGGGCCTATTTCAGGAATCGGCCTAATGCTGCAGCATCAATAGCACCCACTTTAATCTGGCACTGATTTTGGAGGCACGCTGTCTTGTGACACTAACAAACGTGGAGCAACATTCATTTTTGCTCTTACGATATTCGGACTATGCTGCAAAACTCTCCAGATTGTACTTTTCGACACATTTAATTCAAGACGGCACTGAATTTCGTTGCAACTGATATTGCTATTAGATGCTTCTTTTATTATTTTCCGTTCCATTCTTGGTGAAATCTTCCTTTTTGGTCCACCTGTAGCATTTCTAAGTCCATATGTAGATTGATTCTTCAAGAAATTTTGAATTACATACAAGGACTGTCCCAACTCGGCTGCCATGGCTCTGTCCAGCTTTCACAAATGCCTCAATTCAGCCTTTTTTGTGTTCTGAGAGTGCTTAATGGTAAAATGGTGGAGCCAAAGAAATTCTGAAGCTGTCTACAGATGCCTGTACTTATAGCAACATGAAAATATTCATAAGTCATTGAAGCTAACCCTTCTAGTCTCTAAAACACAATTTTCAATGTTTCTCTTAAACTTTCTCCTAAAACACAAAAAAATAAACCAGAGTTTGAACAGTTTAAACTTTAAATTTTGAATTATTCTGCCTTTCAGAAGAGAATAACACTAGGAAGAAATTGAAAGTGTGTTAGAGACTAGAAGGGTAGCTCAATAACTTAAATGTATTTTCATGTTGATATTACTCAAAATAAACTTTTGATAGACAAGTTTTAAAGTTGGACCATTTTCAAACTGACATAAAAAGTTTATTTTAAAAGATATCAACATGAAAATAGCCATAAGTCATTGAAGCTATACCCTTCTAGTTTCTAAAAAAAAACTTTTAAAAGTTTCTCTTAATTTTACATTGGTTTATGCTCTGGTTAACTATTAACTCAATAAGTGAGAAGTCAAATACACAGGCAAGTGTGCCCAGCACTAACTTTTCGTTTGCCCCGCCCTTTTATAAACGTCATCAATTTCCAATTGGTTTGATATTTGGTCTGATGTTACATGCCCCGCCCTTTTCAATTTCTAATTAGTTGATATTTGGTCTGACGCTAATAAAAGGGCTGAGCAAACGAAAAGTTAGTGCTGGGCACACTTGCCTGTGAGAGGCAAAGTCAGACCGATCTGTTTAAGCATCTGTGACGTCATACTGACGTCAAATGGCCTCTAATGGATAAATATAAAATGGTACTTTTCATTATCTACCGCAACAATGCACCGATCACATTTGATATTTCCTGACGTAATTAGGTTACAGGTAATCAAAGCATCGATTTCATAATTCCAGCCAATCCTTTCTATAGAGATCACAGCGCGCCATGCGAGAGTACCGCGCAACACTTCCTATGCACTTGAAATTCTGCACCTTTTTAGATTAAAATGGCTAAAAACAGTCAAAATCATATGAAATGATAGTTTCAAGTAACGAAATCAAAGCGTCTTTATTAAATATAAGCCTTTTGTTACCTGGTTAACAGCTAAAAACACCTTAAATCGTTGCAAAAACGAGGAATACGAAAAGAGTTAGTTGCCGGCGTAAAGTGATTTAATGACGTCATAATAGAAAAATAACACGGGACAACTCCTATACCTCTTGTATGTTCTATAGGTGAAGCGCTATTGTAGCCAAGTCAATAAGCTGTATATTTCTATACAGTTATGATAGTTGTTTTGGATTTAATTATGTTATTACTATTGTTACTTAAATTAAACAGCCTTTTTCACATGCATTTTACAAATAAAAATTATCATTTTACTTGAATGAGTAGTTTTTGAATGAACAAATAAACAATTAATGGAGATAAAGTTTTCTGACACAATGTACTATATTTGATGCAAATTCAGACAAGGTGTTATACAAATATGGCGTCTTTTATACTGACATTTGAATAGTAAGCACCATATTAGTTTACCCCTAACATTAACTTAGCTGTTATTAGGTCACCCTTCAAATTTATTGAAAGGATGTCAGCTGATGTCTTTTATATTCGCTGTCGCGCTTAACAAAATGTTAATCTGAGCGCCGTTGTAGCATCGTCTGCTATAGGACATTGAACGCCTACATCATATTCTCAAAGGAATTAACTTTTGTCAGTAATTTCAATTTGTAAATAGTGAAATAATACAATGAAATAAGTTGTGTCGTCATTTGCAACAAAAACGATAAAATAAAAGAACAAAATCACATTTTTTTATTGATTAAAACACATTTCCAGAATTATTTTCACTTATTTATCGACTTCAATCTCAACTCTTATAATTATAAATGTCACAAACTTGTAACGCAGCTAAAGTTGCAATTTCATAACTACTTGCATACTCGTGCGAAGGACCCACAATTCCAAATCTTTGCCGTTCATCGTGTCTAATCATTCTTTCGATGCTGTGTCTTTGTATTTCAGGGTCTTGTTTAGGTTGTTTTCTTTGTCGTGCTCGTTCTGCTGCTCTGGCTAACCGTTCTCGCTTTTCTTCGGGTGATTCTAACATCCTACGAATTGCTCGCCGTTCTGCTTCTCTCTGACACCTTGCTGCTCGTTTTTCAGCTGATTCATGTCTCAAACGTTCACGTTTCTGTTCGGCGTTCCTTTTTCTTCTAGCGATTCTTTCTTCGGGAGTTTCCTGTTGTCTTTTAACTCTTTGCTGCTCGGCGTTTCTTCTTCTTCTCTCAGCTTTTTCTTCATCGGTTTCACTTCGTATTCGTTGTCTACGACGTTCTGCGTTTCTACGACGTCTTGCGAGTAATTCTTCGTCAGTTTCTTGCATTTTTGTAATCCTATTTGATGCCATTCTACATTATAAACCACTTATAAGTTCATAACTAATATAAATCCACTCTTGTGTATTATTTTCAGATGTTAAGTATTTAGTCCTGAAAGCATAGATTGAAACCTTTAATTGATTCTCTCAATGATTATAATGATTCCAAAGCATATTTTAGAAAATACTTACTTGTTTATAACATCAGAAGTTTCAAAATGCAATTAGAATATTTCTGAATATTACTAAGATCATTAAATTTTTTTAAAAATTCACAAAAACAACGATAATTTACCTTCAAAGTCCCAAAAACTATATTTGATAATACAACTTCCGCATAGATAAGGTTAATCAATAAATAACAAATGTATAACGTCATATGTTTGAAGCTTTTAAATGCATACTCGCGAATGTACAAATATGGAGTTTTTGCATTCTAATAACCAACGACCAAACGGCCATCTTCGTACACTCCAGTTGCTTCAAAATAAGACTACAGGGTGTGTGCTCGTGCCTTCGTTTAATCTATGACAATCGCTGATATTTTTGTTGCGTGATAATCACACTTTACGCAAAAAATAAGTGATATAAAGTAAGAAAACTAGTGTTTATACGTCAGTTTATTCATGGTTAGCGATATTTATGATTTCTAAGTTTGTAAAACATTAAAAACTACTTTCTTTAGATACTACAGTAACTTCCGTATATAAATATCCATCAGAGCAAAATAGGTTTCATTATAAGTGCTTTAAATAGATTAATCAGAGTAATCGACTCTATCCGTAAATTTCTAAATCAATAACTGGCGGCGGTTCGCCTTTAAAGTGAACAACTTATTGTCGGATTGAAATTCTAATTAAAAGAAGATTGTGTAAAAAAATTAACAATTTATTAAAAATGCAAAACATAAAAAATATTTCTTAATAACACTTTTTAAAATGATAAAAAAACAATTTTTTTCTCTAAATGGCGTAACATAGCCGCGTCAAGTAAACTTTGTCGGCGGCGACTAATTTGTGAGTTTATCGGCGACCTTTTTTTATTGTAGTTACTTTTTATGTGTTACTCCGCTAATCAATAAGC
This sequence comes from Brachycybe producta, assembly GCA_036925085.1. NCBI lineage: Eukaryota > Metazoa > Arthropoda > Diplopoda > Playtdesmida > Andrognathidae > Brachycybe > Brachycybe producta. The sequence continues at coordinate 3,635,837 of JAUPFP010000003.1, forward strand.
GCGTGCAGAGTTGCTAAAATTTGTTTAAAAAGTGCAATTCGCGTTTTAAAAGTGCAAAAACGACGTAATTTCATATTAGTTGTAATATGACTGAGCTTTAATAAGATAATTTGAGATATTTTAAGATCTCAGCGTAGTTTTTTCTGACAGTTGTAGTCTTGTAACGTAATCAGGTGGGTATCCGTTTGATCTCTTGCCGCATTGACAACCATAAGGATCCGGGTATTTTTTGGCGCGAGGTTGAGCGGAACTTTTTCACTGCACCCGTGTATACATCCGCATTACTATCAAATAGAGAGATAGAGAGAAAGTCTTTTAGAGAGGGGGGAGGTGTGTGTGTGTGGGTCGGTTGGAGAGTATGGAGAGAGTTGTTATGAGGTGGAAAATGGGTTTCGAGCTAACTGTAAGTGCAAATTGATTGCAAAGATGGCTTCAACTAACTTTTAAAGTTATTTAACGGTGCTTACATTGGAATACGAGTGTTTATGAACTGATCGAAGTGATTTGGTTTTGTTTTAAAGAGACTAATACACCAAAAAAAATAGAACGGGTTGGACTATGGTGGTGATTTCAGGGTGTTTAGGGGTGAGCTCCTTTTGCCCCGAACTACATTTCTTCACTTTTCATCATTAAAAGGCCCCCTCCCCCTCTCGTGTGTTGTCTCGTGCCGCGGGACCCGCCGTTGTCGAGCACGCGCGCCGTGCGCGCTGTTCTTGAAGGGGTCTCGACGGAAGAGAGAGAGCGAGAGAGGGTTCGAGAGTAGAAAGTACGATCTAAATCAAGTTCTTTTTACGCGTTTTCAGTCACTAAATTACTAGTAAAAAGTCTGAAAATCAATAAAGTAACTACTATGGAACTTCAGAATCTTGATCAACAACTGAAAGTGGCCATACAAAATCACCAGGTAGAAAAAAAAATAGTCTTGTTATTGTTAGTAAGTTGTGAGTGGTTGTTGTTTACCAGATATGTCAGATCTAGCTCTTTTTGATCTGATATTTTGAAAGTCGTAAAAGTGAGATAAGTGTTTTTTTTTTTTAGATAGTTAAGATCTAACTCCTTTCACTCTTTAGTAAAACTTTGTTTATTGTTACTTAACGAGAACTTTACGTTTTTAGAGCTAGCTCTTTTTGCTCTTTAGTTATAAATTCATTTGAAACTTTCAGTGAGCATAAAGGTAGGAATTTTTATTGATGTTTTTGAAGCACAATGGTTAAGAGTGCTTTAGAAACAGGTGATGCGAATGGCCTAATATGGCGCCTGCATTACGTAATTAACCGGATATTCCGTTATTCATTGCTGTTACGTCAAGACGGTATATGTTTTTATCGTGGGACGTCATTCAGTTGCATAAATCGATGAATAACGGAATGTACATATACATGTTAATTGTACCGTGATGGTTCGTGCGTGTTGCTTCAAATATTTGACGTCATGTCACCACCTTATTAACTATTATAATATGCAAAGTGGCTTTTGAATGATGTTCAACATCAAGGATGAAACTTAGTACTTGGAACTTCAAAGTGTTATTTTGAAGAAGAAAAAACCAGGGTAACAACATCACTTTATATGTTGGAACCCTGCTTAAAGGCTTCAAGTTACTAAGTGTTTTTCTTGAATGTTTACCATAATATTGTATGTGACAATTTGAAGCATAGAAAGAGCGGATGAGCGCTATAGATAATAGATAGACGAAAGAGGGGGGTAAACTAATATGGCGGTTCTCTTACATTTTGTGCTGTGGGACGACACATGGAGCAAACTCGTACCGTATGACAAGCAAATGGGGGAGGGGCGACATTGGGGTGTGATTTTCGTGCGGTATGGCAAGCTGTTTTAGTTTTTATCTTCGTTTTACTGGATTTTCTGATTTTAATTTTATTCTGTGAATCAAGTAGAACGCGGATAAAACATTAAAATGGGTTTCCGTACATACGATCTGTTGTGAATCTTTGTAAATCTTAGTGAATCTCGTACATGATTATCTTCTTTGTCGTCCCTCTTAACTAAACGTGAATGGCGCCATTTTAGTATTCTTTATTTGCTTCAATTATGTGACGTTATGTCACATTGTCATTGTGATTGAATTAACTTGTAAAGAGCGCCCAGATTTCGCTCCTTTCAATCTCTTTTTTGTTCGCTCTTTTTGCTCTTTTTAATCAATTTCCTTAGAGACTTCTATTGAGTTATTTATGAATCCGTGTTTACAATTTGAAAACGGATCGCGCTCTTTTTGTGGATGAGTTTTTACTCTTTTTTTTAAGGTTTGTTTTTGAAGAGTAGCGTTTTTTAATAAGAAAAAAATGACGGAACAGTTTGTTGTTTTCTTTCAGTTTTTTTTACGTGATGATTTTACTTCAAAAAATCAATAACTTTAAACTTAATATTTAGTTTCAAAGACGTAATTTTATAACGTCTTTTAGCGGGTTTCTTTCTAGTTGGGACATAAAACAAAAAAAAAATCTTTTTCTTTCTATTGATTTTAGGAGACCCACCATTGTGCCGCAAGGGCCCCAATTGGGGTCGCGAGGCCCCCCTTATACTTTGAAAAAACTCATTTTTCTTGTGTTTTTTTATTATTATTTCTAAATGCCATTAGGTTTTGGTGACGAAAATGAAGACAGATCCTCAGGTTTGTCTCTTGTATTTAAGATTTTTTTTTTTAAAAAAAACTACAAAATAATTTTTTTCTATTTGTAATTCTTCGTTTTACCGCAGAATGGCGCTTTGCAAAAACAACTTCATGAATTGCAATCACAAATCAAGGGTTTAAGTGAAAAACAGGTAATTTGTGTTTATTAATTTTTAATATATGTGTATGTTTTTAAAAATACGAATCTCGTTTTTCTCTTTTGCGTATAACAATGAGAAAAAAAAGAGGCTAAAATAACTCGCAACAGTTTTTGATAAATTCGCTTTTACTACTTTTATTTTATTATTGATTGTCCCAAATGCTACTTTGTGACGTCACTTCATAGGAGTTTTATCTTCTTTTTCGCTCCCCCTTTAAATTGTTTTAGCCGGAGATATGCATTGTCGTCATTGGTCGATTATAACGAGACACGTCATAATTTCTGTCAACCAATGATAACGATGTAGTTTCTTGTGTTTATTTCATTTCGTTGGAATGATCGAGATGTTTTTAGTTTGAAGAAGCCAATGATTTTCAAGAATGAATCCTGTGTTTTATGCAATTTTTTTTTTGTGTGGTGACGTTGTTATATGGCTTAGCCAATGAAAATTAGGAGTTTTATTAAATTTTCGTGACGTAAGGAGTTGAATGAACCAATAGGATGTGAAGAATTATTCCTGTTTGCAAAATAAATACTGCGGATGAATGTAATGGCGCGTTATTTGAGTATTTAATTACCTTTGGAAAGACGGTATTAAATGAACAAAAAAACTTTAATGAGCAACATTTAATAAACTATTTTAAAAATTATTTAAACTAAATTAATGAAGTTAATGAGTTGTTTATAAACTTTTAACTAACTGGGTACTTTTTTATTTATAAACTTTTAAAAGTAACTGGTTACTTTTTTATTTATAAACCTTTAAAAGTAACTGGTTACTTTTTTATTTATAAACCTTTAAAAGTAACTGGTTACTTTTTTATTTATAAACCTTTAAAAGTAACTGGTTACTTTTTTCATTTTTAAACCTTTAAAAGTAACTGGTTACTTTTTCATTTTTAAACCTTTAAAAGTAACTTGTTTTCTTTATAAACCTTTAAAAGTAACTGGTTACTTTTTTATTTCTAAACCTTTATAAGTAACTGGTTACTTTTTTCATTTCTGAACCTTTAAAAGTAACTGGTTAATTTTTTACTTAAGGTGGTTTTAAAGCACAAAAACGTCTTGAAATCTGATTATTCTGATTTTTAGTTGTAAAATTAAAAACGGAAAATGTTTTATAAATTTGTTGGGTAGCTCAATCGTAATACGACTTAAGTGATTGAGGTACCCTTCTAGTTTCTAAGACACTTTCTAGTTTTTGTTTCCGAATTTTGCTCTTCTGAAATACAGAATAATCCAACTTGAAAAATCAGCTGTTTTTTTTATAAAAACCATCTTTTGAAACTTTTCTAATTCCCGTTTTCTCTTTTTATGTAATTGTGACATTCATAGAAACAAGTGGTCCAACAATTAAGAAAGGATTTAGAGATTAAACAACAGGCGGCGGCCATTGTTGTGACGACAACAATAACGACAACAACGTTGTCAACCACCCAATCAACAAATAACATTACATTAGCTCCTCCTCCTACGACGACGACGACGTCACCAATGAACTTTCAGTCCAATAAAAATACTCAGAATCTCATTAAGGTGCTACCACAGGCACGTGCTCAGGTTTTGTATTTTGTTCTAGTTTTGAGAGGGGAGTGGGCGTGGCTTGAGTAGACAAAGTCAATTAGAAATCGGGACGAACAGAAGTTGGCTCCGCTCTTCTTATGACGAACGGCAACTTCTAATTGGTTTGTTGTGTGGTTCGACGTTGAAAAGGGCGGAGCATCTGATGTCAGACTACATAACCAGCCAATTAGAAGTTGCCAGTCGTCATAAAAAGGGCGGGGCCAACTTCTGTTCGTCCCGATTTCTAATTGGGTAGGCGTGGCTTAAACTTATTAAGGGTCGTGATCTTAATGAATGCACTTAGTCTAAGGTACAGGTAAGTAAAGACAGGGAGATACAGTCGTTTGCCCCGTCCCTTTTAGAAGGACCGACAACGTTTATTTGGTTTGTTGTGGTCTGACGTCACATGCCCCGCCCTTTTCAATTTCTAATTGGTTGATATCTTGTCTGCCGCTCATAAAAGGGCGGGGCAAACGACTGTATCCTTCTGTCTTTACATGCCTGTGTCAAAGGTAGCTTTAAGCTTTTGCATACATCTTTATGGATAGAATTATTAATGGTTTTTAAGTCAAAGCTAAGGCTAAACTCATCGTAGTTTTAACATGAAACGTTCTATCAAAGTTCTTGAGTTTAGCACCACCTTTGACCAGGTTACGCCTTTTTAATACACTTTGAAGGGTACATAGAAGCATGACCAATGAAAACTTAAGAATTGGGTGAACTTAAGGTAACTGAATAAATATTTATTTTGTTTTTGTCCTCTCAGATGGCGCCACTGCTGCAGTGGCTATTATATTCTATAGGAGGTCTCCATCCATCCATTCGCGGTTTTGAGAAAATCCATATTTTTCAAGCGAGCGTTTTTCAGAAGAAACATTACGACAAAATTCAAAGTGTTTTAGAAACTAGAATAGTTGTTGATAATGCTAACTGTTTTTTTTTGATGATGATATCTTTCAAAATAAACTTTTTATGACAAGTTTTGAAAAAAGGCCGAAAATAGTTTTTCATGAAATTTCAATGGAAAAACCAATAAAAACGGGTCATTTTTCAAATTGAACTATGAAATGTTTTATTTTTTAACATATTACCATGAAAAAACTTACAACATAATCTTTTACCATTCTAGTTTTGAAAACAATTTGTATTTTTTCGTAATGTTGTTTCTAAAAAAAAACGTTCACATTTTTTTTCTTCGCATTTTATAAAATAAACATCTATGGAACATAGCATTAACCACTGCAGTGGCGCCGTCTGGATGGACAAAAGCAAAATAGATATATATTCAGCCACCTTAAGGACACACAGTTAGAAATAGGAGAGAACTTCTCCGCAACTTCTAATTGGTTGGTTATGTAGTCTGACGTCACATGCTCCGCCCCTTTTCAACGTTGAAACCACACAACAAACCAATTAGAAGTTGCCGGTCGTCATAAAAAGGGCGGAGCCAACTGAAGTTTTCTCCTATTTCTAACTGCCTGTTCTTAAGGTTGTTTTAAAATGTAAACGCCTATCGAACTCTTGATTATTCTTTCAGGTGTGTTTTAAAAAACTAGAAGGGTAATTCAATCATTCCAATGTTGAGATCTTTCAGTTAGTTTGAAAGTGACCCAAATTTAAGCAGATATTTTTAAAAAAATTTCACAATAAAAAGTGTATTTTGAAAAAGATATCAACATAAAAATACCCTGAAGTGATTGAGAGCCACCCTTCTAGTTTCTAAAGCACTTTCTAGTTTCTAAAGCACTTTCTAGTTTCTAAAGCACTTTCTAGTTTCTAAAGCACTTTCTAGTTTCTTTTAATTTTACCTTTTCTGAAAGACAGGAATAATCAAGTGTTCGAAAAAATAATCAGCCGTTCATAAAAAAATGCTTGACGGCAGTATCACTGACTTCTATAATTCCTCGATGTTTACAGAGTTCTCCTCTGTCACTAACCACGAAACGTCCAGAAGTGGTCGTACGTGGTCCCTCAAAAGGAATCACGGTTTCGGCTGCCATAATTCTTCCTAATAAAGTAAGCATAAGTGCAGCAGCACCGACTACGGCTGTCGTCACTGCAAATGGCAACGGCAGCCACATTCGACCTCCACCTCCTCCTCTTACTCCAACGCTTCTTTCCGTTCCGATTCCGCTAAATCCTTTACCACCTCCACCTCCTCCTCCTCCTCTTCTTTCTAATCCGAATCCACCTCCTCACCTTCTCTCAATTACTTCTTCGGCCACCGTTTCGGCACCGACTATAATTCTAAGAGCCGTAAACTCCACTACGTCGTCTCCGTCTCCTCTGATCGTAACGAGTACTAACTCGGTAACTCCGATTCGAGTTCCGCAATATCCTCCCACGACGACAACGACGATAATAACCACGGGACGTAACGTAACGACAACCGCTTTCGTACATCTCAATACTCAGCGGTCGCCGTTGGTTACGAGTCTTGCTGCGTCTGCGACTACTACGGCAACGGCGACAACTCCGATAACTTTCGTGGCTGCAGCTGCTGCTTCTCTTCCCGTTCTTCTTCCATCCAAACCTTTAACATCGTCTTCACCTTCTTCTTCTTCTTCACTTCTTCCTCTTTCGCTTCCTTCGACAACTCCGCTTCTGCTCACTTCTATCGCTGCTTCGCCGACTCCTCTTATTCTTCTTCCGTCTACTACGGCTCTTCCTGTTCTCGTTTCTACTCCTGCTCCTCCCCATCCTCCTCCTCCTCCTTCTTCTAATTCTTCTCTTCCGTCGAACGAGACGAAACGGAGTCTCGAGGAAACACCGATGACACCGTGTCTCGAACCTAAACTTACTGATGCTGACTCAATGGTATCTTCTTTTGTCTTTCTAATTTATTTTACATTTTTTTCTCGATTTTTTTTTTGTTTTCTTAAAACCCTTGATTAACGTTTTATCATTAAAAAAAGATGTCGTTATTTGAATTTTTTTGCTTTTTCTTCTTTCTAAATTCATTGCTTTTCGTGTTTCTTCTGTGTTCGTAGAAATCGAACTTTATGGCAGCTCTTGGTCTCATCACTCACGATACTTTGACGGAACTTCAGAGTCGAAGGTCGGAAAGGAAGAGACGTACGACTGCGAATCCGCAGTTCAGCTACGGCGGAAATTGGGAACATCCCGATGTAATTATTGACGTTTTAAAAAGATCTCGAACGTCAAATCGAAATGGTTGAAAGTCAAGAATGGAAAAAAAGTCAAAAATATTGTAAAATCTTGAAATGTCTTCTAAAAGATCCTTTTTGTAAAATGTAGGAAGTGACTTAAGGTGGCTTTGTATATATTTATTTTGTTTTTGTTCTCTCAGATGGCGCCACTGCAGGGACTAGTATGTTATATAAGAAGTCTCTTCCTTTCACGTGCGATTTTGAGAAAATTTCTATTTTTCAAGCGAACATTTTTCAGAAGAAACATTACGAAACAATTTCAAAGTGTTTTAGAAACTAGAATAGTTGGTTATAATGCTAAAAGTGTTTTCACAATGATATCGTTCAAAATAAACTTTTTATGACGGTTTGAAAAAAAGGCTGAAAATAGTTTTTCATGACATTTCAATGGAAAAACCCCAAAAAGCGGGTTATTTTTCAAACTGAACTATAAAATCGTTTATTTTTTAAGATATTGTCATGAAAAACCTTTTAGCATAATCTTACCATTCTAGTTTTGAAGAAAATCTCTACTCTTGACTATCGGCTTTTCTCTTCGCAAAAAAAGACAAGATTTCTAATGTTAAAAAAAAAACCTTTTCAGAGAAAATGCAATACGAACTATTTGTCCGGATCGTTGCCACCCGGATTCAAGAGGCCACGAGGTTGCGAGAGTTTCGGTTCCTTTCTTCTTAACGCGGTTATATTTCACCGGTCATTTGAATGACGTTTATATATTTTTTTATTTATTTGGAAAAGGGCGTCCGAGGATAGGATCGAGTACGACGCAGACAGGAAGTCGACCGTCCACACCCGAAGATATTCTACGTAACGGAACGCTTAACGGACTTCAGTCTTTATGTAACGGGATTCTAGTGGTAAGGATAAGGATAAGGAACCTTGTAAGCGAATGACGATCGTTAAGTGTTTTTTCTTTATGGTTTCTCCAGAAGGATTCCGATTGTTGTGTCATCTGTCGCGAGAAGGGTAACGAAGACGTTCAGTTGGTTTGCGATAATTGTTCTCACGCTTATCACAGAAGATGTCTGAATTCTCAAACGAAAGACACGAATGAACAGAACGAGACGGAAGAATCTCGCCTACAAGATTTAGAAGGAGGAGGAGGAAAATCTTGGAATTGTCCAAAGTGTCTGGTAGGTTTTATTAAGGGTAAGGTGAAATTCGTTTTACGCAAAAAACTGTTAACAAATATTTTCATTCTCTTTCGTTGGACTAACGATAAAAAATATTCCTTTGAACACGAAAAATTTGACAACAGAAAATATATTTTCGGTCCCGTTTATTTAAATAGCCATAAAGATTATTTTAAGGTGGCGGAATAGATATTTATTTTGTTTTTATCCTATTAGATGGCGCCACTGCAGTGGCTAGTATGATCTACATTATAGAAGGTCTCTTCCAAGTTTATATTTTTCAAGCGAACGTTTTTCAGAAGAAACATTACGGGGGAAAAATAAATCGAAGTGTTTTAGAAACTAGAATAGTTGGTGATAATGCTAAAAGTGTTTTCACGATGATATCGTTCAAAATAAACTTTTTATGACGGTTTGAAAAAAAAAGGCCGAAAATTGTTTTTTCAATGAAATTTCAATGGAAAAAAAAAACGAAAACGGGTCATTTTCAAACTGAACTAAAAAAAATGTTTACTTTTTAAGATATTGCCATTGAATAAACGTTTAGCATAATTTTTTACCTTTCTATGTTTGAAATCAATTTGAATATTTTCGTAATGTTTATGTAAAAAGTAGAGGTGGGACGAATAATGAATTTTCTTGAATCCGAATCCTAAAAGGTTCTCGAATCCGAATCCTAAAAGGTTCTCGAATCCGAATCCTAAAAGGTGCTCGAATCCGAATCCTAAAAGGTGATCGAATCCGAATCCTAAAAGGTTCTCGAATCCGAATCCTAAAAGGTTCTCGAATCCGAATCCTAAAAGGTTCTCGAATCCGAATCCTAAAAGGTTCTCGAATCCGAATCCTAAAAGGTTCTCGAATCTGAATCTGAATCCGAATCCTAAAAGGTGCTCGAATCTGAATCTGAATCCGAATCCTAAAAGGTGCTCGAATCTGAATCTGAATCCGAATCCTAAAAGGTGCTCGAATCTGAATCCGAATCCTAAAAGGTGCTCGAATCTGAATCTGAATCCTAAAAGGTGCTCGAATCTGAATCTGAATCCGAATCCTAAAAGGTGCTCGAATCTGAATCCGAATCCTAAAAGGTGCTCGAATCTGAATCTGAATCCGAATCCTAAAAGGTGCTCGAATCTGAATCTGAATCCGAATCCTAAAAGGTGCTCGAATCTGAATCCGAATCCTAAAAGGTGCTCGAATCTGAATCTGAATCCGAATCCTAAAAGGTGCTCGAATCTGAATCCGAATCCTAAAAGGTGCTCGAATCTGAATCTGAATCCGAATCCAAAAGGTGCTCGAATCTGAATCCGAATCCTAAAAGGTGCTCGAATCTGAATCTTAAAAGGTGCTCGAATCTGAATCTGAATCCGAATCCTAAAAGATGCTCGAATCTCTGGAAATAATATTAAATATATAATATTAAATATTAAATTATTAATAATAAAAAACACAGTGTGGCATTAAGGGTAGCCTCAATGTGATGATATTGGTGATCCCAGGATACCACCAAAATTGCAACAATCGCCGGTTTTTTTGGTTAATAAACGCTTCTATTGGATGTCAATTGGAGTTAAAACTAATTTTACCAAAGTTTTTAACAGTTTTTTTAAGGTTAGAATTCGAAAGACGAAAAAAGCGGCGAATATTCGAGTTTTCGAATCTCGAATATTTTTCAAGATGCAAGGATTCGAATGTTCCATCTCTTATTTAAAAAAAAAAAACGTTTGCTTGACGTTTTTGCATCCAAATTTTCACAAAAAACGTCTATGGAACCAAGCATTAGCTACTGCAGTGTCAGCAGCTCCATTAAACACGTTTATTTTCGTGCATAAAATTGTCATGCAACGCTGTAAATTCGTAACGAACTTTTATTTTTTGTTCTCGTACTATTTTACTAGAACAAGAAAAAGAGATTGCAGGAATGGCCGAGTTCGCTAGCGGTCGTTCACTCGTACCTCGCTCATAAAGCAAGTTAGTAAACCTTAACTAAAGAAAAATTTGTTGAAAACCCGTTTTATGAAATTCTTTTTTTGATTTTTGTCTGTTGTTTTCGTCGTAGCCAAAGAAGAAGAAAAACGGAAACTTTTAAAGCGAAGCACAGAACTTAAAACGGAAAGGAATCAACTGCAAGAAAGAGCGAAACAGCTCGGAGATGCAATTTCTGTAAGGATTGCTTGCGAACGTATATATATACGACAAAGTGAAGTTTGTCGTAATCTTGTGTTGTTCGATTTCTTTTTTTAACAGCAGCACGTACAAAAAAGAAGTGATATTATGGCCAATACGAAGGAAACGATGGAGTCGATCGACCGAATAAAAAATGCAATTAGAGTTTTGCAGGCTTCATGAAATAGAGGTAAAATAGGTAGGAATTTTTGTATTTTAAGAGACACTTTCAGAATTGCGCGCGCGCGTGCCTGCGAGACTGTGGTCGATTTCCAAAGTTCGAAACGACATTTAAAAAATTGTTTGTTGCCGGAATTGGTTTGTTCCCGTCAAGATAAATATTCGGAAGTTAATCAGCTAAGAGCTCTTCCGATGGAGCGTTAGGTGCGAAAACTTGAGTGTGGCCAATAGATGGCGCAAACTGTACTTAGAGCTTGATCTAAAATACGATTACAGAACGTACGAGATTCACCCCTGTGCCGTCCTCCTTCTAGCTTCAAATGCAGACGATTTTTCTCTCTCGTTATCTTTGATTATTCGGCGTTTTTTGAAATAAAATTAATAAAAACTAGAAAGTGTTTTAGAAACTAGAAGGGTCGCTCAATCACTTCATTATATTTTTGTGTGTGTTGATATCTTTCAAAATAAACGTTTTCTAGACAAAAATTAAAAGTATATCGTCTGCTAATAGTCGTCTACGTAAAGTTGGTTGATTTTCAAGCTTGATATAAAAACGTCCTTAAGTGATTAAGCTACCCTTCTAGTTTCTAAAACACATCCCTGTTTTCTGCATTTTGCATTTAAGACAGAATGATCAGTTTTGAGGCTCATTTACATTTTAGAACCACCTGAAGGTAGGATTGTTTGGGCGCGACTGTGATTCGTGACAGCGACTGTAGTCTTTCACGACCATAGTCGTGTTCGCACCCCACCGTGATTCCGCTTAGGTCGTCATTGTGCGACTCGCAACCGATGAAAGGGAGTCTCTCCTGATGCTATCGTCATCAGTTTTGGGTGAACTTGGATTTTCGGACACACTGACAAAACAACAACAATAAGCATAACGAAACACACACGGCACAAAGAACCTTCTACAACTACGACTGCAACCACATCTGCTTTCTGAGTAGTATAGTCGCAGCCGTACAAGTATAGTTGCCGGTCGCATTAGCGCCTGAAGAATCCTACCTTTAAACGTTTCGTTGCACCCCTCCCCCCACAAGACTCGAAGTAGCCCTCTTATAAAAGGTTTTTCTAGTATTTGCACAAATAAGTTACTTATTTGACATTTCGGGTTCTTTTGTTTAGGTATTAGTCTTTTTAAGATAACGTCTCCGTCGATTATTTATATATTGGAGGATTTCAGATGCCGATTATAAAACTGTTCTTCCTTTTTTGTCTTGAGCTCAAAACGATTTCTCTCTTCTTTTTTTAAAAGAAAAAAAACCAACATCGGAGTCGAATTCAGTTTGTTTTTAACTTTCTGTTAAAAATTTTACGAACAAAAACATAGACAGAATGAAAGTGAACTTCATTTGGAAAAAAAAACACAAACAAAACAACAACAAAACTAGTTCAGTTTCCCGTCCTTCGTTATCTGTCGAATTACCCTTCCGACTCAGTTGCAACGTTTGTTTTTTAAAAAAAATCCTCTGATGTGTATGCAAAAATGGAAAAAATATACAAAAAAAAAAAGTGTCGTAAACTACCGAGTCATTACAACAAAAAACTGTTTTTCACATATCATCCGAACTGATTCGAGCGAGGCCCTCCCCCCAACTTACCACGATTTCGGATCTTATAAAAGAATAAAGGACCGTCAAGATTCACTGTTCTTCCAAAGAATGATTTAAAAAAAATAAGCATTTTGTTTTAACTTGATGCCGGTGCTGTTATAATTATTTAATAATTGCTTAATAATTATTGTCATTGTGTATGATCTTTAATTATTCATTTCTGTTTAGCCGAAGTTGGTCACAGTTGTTCAATTTTTCTTCTTCTTCTTTTAGGGGGTTAATAATAATAATAATAATAATAATAATAATAAAAATTCTACTTAATTGAAGAAACGAAAGTTTTGTTGTAAATAAGAGCAAGGATTTTTAGGTTGTAAAAAATATGCATATAAAATTCTCTTATTGCAGGACTTTTTTTTTGGTCACTTGGTTAAAAAAAACGGGGCGACTGAACAAACGCCAAATGGAAGAAACGCCAAACTGAATAAAAGCCAAAAATTTGGCGGTTATTCAGTTTGGCGGTTATTCAGTTTGGCGGTTATTCAGTTTGGCGTTTGTTCCATTTGGCGCTTATTCAGTTTGGCGTTTATTTCATTTGGCGTTTATTAAGTATGGCGATTATTCAGTTTGGCAGTTATTCAGGTTTTTTTTTTAATTCTGATGGTCCAAATATAGTGAGCTTTTATAGACGTCAGACTGTGCAGATTTACAAACAGAACATGCTAACCTAACCTAACAATGTGTTTATCACATTTTGGTGGTTATTCAGTTTGGCGCTTGTTCCATTTGGCGTTTATTAAGTATGGCGTTTGTTCAATGTGGCGTTTGTTCAATTTGGCGTTTGTTCAATTTGACGCTTGATCAGCTCCAACTGTTTCTTTTATCTTAAGGTGGCTAAATAGATATTTATTTTTTTATTCCTCCGGATAGCGCCACCGCAGTAGCTATTATGTTCGAAAGAATGTTTTTCTTGGACCCACAACTCCGGTTTTGTGAAATTTCTATTTTTCAAGCGAACATTTTTCGAAAGAAACATTCTGAAAAAAATTTAAAGTGTTTTAGAAACTAGAATAGTTGGTGATATTGCTAAGTTTTTTTTTCTCATGATGAAATATTTAAAAATAAACTTTTTATGACACTTTGAAAAAAGGCCAAAAATAGTTTTTCATAAAATGTCAATGGAAAAACCAAAAACGGGGCCATTTTTCAAACTTATAACTATCATTGTTTATTTTTTTAAGATATTGCAATTTAAAAAAAAACTTTTGACATAATCTTTTACCATTCTAGTTTTTAAAACAATTTTGAGTTTTTTCATAATGTTGTTTCTAAAAAAAAAACCGGTCTTTTGACGTTTTTGCGTCCAAATGTTTACAAAAAAAAAACATCTATGGAACATCATAGCATTAGCCACTGCAGTGGCGCCGTCAGGATAGACAAATTCAAAGTAAATACGTATTGAGCCACCTAACGTTATGTAGAATATGACCGTAAGAATCCTTGCTCTAGTCATAAGAGCACGAAACTTTTGGAAAAATATTATTTAAAACAAGGAACAAATCTTTATTCTTGATAAAAATGCTATGTTTGGGGGGTTTTTTTCGGGTTTTTTTTTTTGATAATTAAAAGGGAAGAGATTATTAATAATGAAATATAATCTTTCTCGGTATCCAACCCCCCCCCCCCCCCCCCAATTAGTCTCTCCTTCTAATTGTTAACTTAAATTCTCTTTTTTAATGTTTAATGGACATTTGAAAATTGGAATGTCTCTTGAAATCTTATTTTTTACTCATTTTGTGAGATCCCTTTCTTTGTATTTATTATTAATAATTAGGGCTCGGATTATTATGCAAATATCAAGCAAAAATGTTTCTCAATCTGTGGCCCAAGAGACAATTTTGAAGTAACAATCTCCCCGTTTAGATCAACCAGGTTTTATTTTTTAAAAAAATCAAAAACAATGGTTAGAGAATAAAGTTATCTAGTTGATTTTGATTTGATTTGAAAAATTACTCTGCAAGCAGCCATAAAGGTCTATGGCAGAGGGACAAGAGTCCAAGTGCAGCATAGAAAATGCATTGTCAAAACCAGAAAATATAAAACCCCATTGATATAAACCCAACAACAATTTCAATATTTTTTTTAATGCTGCAAATGTATGCATTGTTGAAACAAAACGAAATTATGACTCCCATAAAATACATTTTCCCTGCACAAAACTGATAATAACCAGACATCTAGCCTCTAACCAGCCTTTTTGATTAGAAAAAAATGTAATTGCAGTTGCTCTAATAATGACGATTACTTCACAATTGGCACTTGGGCCATAGATTGAGAAACATTTGGTTGATATTTGCATAAAAATTCGAGCCCTGTTAATAATCTTTGATATTTCTGTGACCAAATTATTATTATCTTATTTAATTCTGTAAAATCACTCAAAAATCATTATCATTATATTTCATTTTAAAGTCATTTTTCATTTCATCCATTGTTCTTTGTAGTTTTTAGTAGTTTTATAAACAATGTCTTACATACATGCGTATATTTAAGAAGTAAAATAACAAAACAATTCATTTCTTGTTTAATTTAATTCATATAATGTCTGATAATTTGGGTGGGGAGGTCTTGAAGATGGCTGAATAGATATTTATTTTGTTTTCGTCTCCCCCCTGATTACGCCACCGCATAGGCCATTATGGTCTTTAATCGCGGTTTTGAGAAAATTTAATTTTTCAGGCGAACGTTTTTTAGGAAAAACATTACGAAAAAAAATCAAAGTGTTTTAGAAACTAGAATAGTTGGTGATAAATTGATAATGCTAAAAGTTTTTTGTCATGTTGATATCTTTCAAAATAAACTTTTTATGACAGTTTGAAAAAAAAAATGAAAATAGTTTTTCATAAAATTTCAATGGAAAATCAAAAAAATACGGGTCATTTTTCAAACTGAACTATAAAATTGTTTATTTTTTAAGATATTGCCATGAAAAAAAAAACAGTATTATCTTTTACCGTTCTAGTTTTTAAAACAATTTGGTTGGAACAAAAACAATAAATATCTATTTTAGGCATGGTATATAAACAGGTGATTTTTGAACTCTTGGTTATATTGTCTTTCAGTAGAAAAATTAAGATAAAACTAGAAAGTGTTATAAAAAAAAACTAGAAGGGCATTTTATGTTGATATCTTTCAAGATAAACTTTATTTAGATGTGATTGTGTCATTTTATCTGATTAAAAAGGGATGCTAAGAAACGTTTTCAACGGTTTAAACCAAAGAGTTCTTGCATTCTTTTGTTATAACCCCCCCCCCCCCCCCCCCCCCTTTTAATCGAATAAAATAACAAAGCCTAAATTTGTTATCAACCCCACTGACGTCATAAGCTTCGTCTTACGATTAGGCAACTATATAACTAAATCACAGCCGCCGTAACAGCTGTTTATACTGCCATCATTAGCCGCTTATTTTATAAGTTTTATTTTATAATTTTAATTTAAAAAAATAAATACTGGTTTTTTGAATTATTATTTATATAAAAAAGTTTTTCAGAAATTTTACGCATTGAAAAAAATGTTATAAACAGCTTTTTTTTTGTTGTTTCTTTTAATAAATTTTTTCGCAGCCGCCGCCGTCGATTATTAATCCAATTAGCCGCCGTTGCGACTGTACTGCCATCTAGCGAATTTCTAACGCATTCTTTTATGGCGGAAATAGCAAAGGTAACGTAATTATGTTCGTTATTTCTCTTGTTTGTCATTTATATTGTCGCAATTGTTATTATTTATAATTTAATTGATTAATACGACGCATACACAGCTTTCATTTTGTTATACTCATAAAAAAATAGCGATAAAGACGTAAGTTTTAGCCGCTAAATGACTTTTTTTTTAAAGAGTCCGCACTAAGATTACAGCTAAACGGCGTCAATAACGAAAGGCGCCGCATGTGTGATGTGAATCACGAGCGCAGCGTGTGTATGATCACCTGAAAAGCACGTGGCCCTATCTCTTAACGTTACACATTGTTTGGGTTATATTCTCGATTAGTAGCCGTTAGCCTCAATGCTAAGGTTGCTTAGTTATATTGGTTGTAATCGGTAAGGAGCCCATTAGATGCTAAGTGTTTCCAAATTATAATACATTTCTATTGTTTTCAGGTGTGAATGTCTCTCGAAATCGTGTTTTAGGAGCTGTTTAGCCTCTATGTATGAGCTTTTTTAAGCTTTTTCGTCTTATTGTGCGCCATCAACACAACTTTTATAACAACTTTACAATCTTAACTAAGAGGCTAGCGGCTTCTAATCAAATGAATAGTCTAAACTTGAATGTTGTTTTAGAAACTAGAAAGGTAGCTCAATCACTTAAGAGGTATTTTCATGTTGATATTTTTGAAAATATAAGCTTTTGATGTAAGTTTGAAAATGACTTGTTTATAAAATTCCAGCTGACGTGATTGAGTTTATATCCTTCTAGTTTCTAAAACACTTTCTAGTTTCTCTTAATTTTGCTCTTTTCTGAAAGACAGATATAAGCAGAGTTTGAAAATCCGTTGTTCGTAAACCATCTGAAAGGTTGTTCGCGAACTCTTGATTATTTTTGTCTTTCAGATGCAAAATGAAGAGAAACTTGAATGTGTTTTAGAAACTAGAAGGGTTAGCTCAATCACTTCATTGTATTTTCATGTTGATTATCTTTCAAAATAAGCTTTTTATGTCAAGTTTGAAGTCTTTAAAAAGTTTATTTTGCAAAAAAATCAATCTGAAAAGAAAAAAAAACAGCTATTAAGTAATTTACCATTCTAGTTTCTAACACTCTTCTGAAACGCAGAACAAAGAAAAGAGTCCGAAAATCAGCTGTTTATAAAACCATCTTACAGAGATACTTGGAAAGTGGTTTTTAGAAACTAGAAGGGTAACAAAATCATTTTAAGAATATAATTTTCATGTTTATATGTTTTAAAATAAACTTTTATTTCTCAGTTGAAAAGTTTATTTTGAAAGATATCAACATGAAAATACTCTTTAATTGATTGAGCTACCCTTCTAGTTTCTGAAACACGTTCTAGTTTTTCTTCATTTTAATCTTAAAAGACAGAATAATCAAAGTTTCTCCATTTTAATTTCCATTAAGTTTAATGTAGCAATGGCAAAACGTATGGCTACGACTGAACTGAACCACGATAACTGGGACGACGACGATGTTGTCGTAGAAGAGGTACGGTATTTTAAAGTGGAGTCCGATGAGGAGTATTCGTGATGATGATGATGATAAGATTTATCTTTTAATCGGTTTGATATGTTCGTCTTTTCGTAGGCTGGAACTTTCAAATGTGCGAGCGAAGAAGAAATCGGACGTCGTGTCGTAAAGAAAGCAAAACGGAGACTCAACGATGGAACGGTTAGACTCTTGATTATTATTGGTTCATAAAAAAAACCCCTTCTTCAATAAATTTTTAGTTTCATGACATATTTTAGCGAGATGTAATTCTAGAAAAAGAAAAATCAAAGAGAATTGCCAGGAAATGTTTCACAATTGTAGGAAATATTAAGAATTTGGTAGAAAGTGGAGGAAATCTGTAAGAATTTTGAAAATACGTTGTAACATACATATAGTATAGGCATTTGGGAGAAGCTTTTCCAAAATTAGGAAGAAGAAAAAAGGAAGAAAACTAAAGAAATGAGAAATTAATTTGTAGAAATGGGAAAAAAATCTGAAGAAAACTGAAGAAATCAGAAATTAATTTGTAGAAATGTGAAAAAAATATGAAGAAAACTGAAGAAATCAGAAATTAATTTGTAGAAATGGGAAAAAAATATGAAGAAAACTGAAGGAAACTTCAAGAAAACTTTAGAAAACTGAAAAAATTCTACCGCAAACTGATGAACTCTGAATCAAAATTGGAGAAAAGTGAAAAATCAGAACTGAAAGAAACTGCAATAAATTTTTAGAATACTGAAAAAATCTGAAAAAAGTTATAGAAAACGGAAAGAAACTTCAATAAAACGTTTAAAAACGGAAGAAAACTGAAAGAAAATTAAACAAAAAAAAAACATGTTTTTTATGATATTCGCTTTTATGAAAAAAAAAAGGTCTAAAAAGTAAAAGAAGACGTAATTAATTGTGTCTTGTGTTGTTGGTGTAGTGGTTAGTGTCTCGGACTCTCAACCAAAAGTAATGTTGGTAATTGGTTCTCAATCCCCGTTCAGAAGGTGGCGGTGGACAAACAAACAAATTATCATCAAGTTAAATAAAAGAGAGTAAAAATAAACTGAAAGAAACCGCAATAAATTTGTACATACACGTGAAAAAGTCTGATGAAAATGATACAAAAAAACAGAAGGAAACTTCAATAAAACTACAGAAAACTTTAAAAAAAATTACCACAAACAGAAAATATCTAGATCAAAATTGTAGAAACGTGAAAAATCAGAAACAGTCTGAAGAAAACTGAAAGAAATTGCAATATTTTTTTAGATTACTGAAAAAATACTGGCTATTTGATGAAATCTAAAGTTTACTTGATGAAAAAACTTCAATAAATTTGTAGAAAATTGAAAAAAATTTGAAGAAAAGCGTAGAAATTTGAAAATAAATTGTAGAAAACTGAAAAAATCTGAAAGAAAAATGAAGGAAAAGGAACAATAGGAAACAGTGTGAAGAAAACCCAAAGGAGAAAGTGAAGGAAACTCCAACAAATTTGTAGAAAACTGAAAAAAATCTGTAGAAATTACTGTCTGCTTGAAGAAATCTAAAGTAAATTAGAAAAATCTGAAAGAAAATTTAAATTTTTGTAAAATAAATTCCAGTATTTTTCACTTTTATGTTTCCGTATGTTTTTTCAGCCTACGAACACCGCTTTTGCCGGATTTAAGGGTTTCGGAACTGCGACGGCATCTGCAACCAAACCTGCATTTAGTTTCGCAGGTCAGAAGAACCTGTTCGAATCAATCTCGAACGGACACGACGATAAGAAGACCGATGCGACGTCTAAGACGTTCGAACGTCGCGATGTCGCATTCTCGATCGATCCACCTCCTTCGATCGCAGCAGCAACAACTCCATCGAGTGATTCTCTTAAGTCTGTCAAACCCGTCACGAACGATCGAACCGAGTTCTATCATCAGTTGCGGTGTCTCAACGAAGGATTGTTATCTTGGATCAAACAACACATCGATAAGAATCCATATTGTATTTTAAGTCCCGTTTTTAGCGATTACGATCGACACGTAAAAGATCTCGAAGCGAAATATGAAACTGACGCGAAAACGGAACAGAAACAAGAGAAGAAAGTAGAAAGCGAAGTGAAGTCGGCCGAAGAGGGAAGCAAAACGAAGTGGCCGTCGTTTACGGAAAACGCAAAGATGGCGACACGGTTCTTTTTTTTTTTTTTTTTTCGATACAATCATCTTTTTTTTTGATACAATCATCTTTTTTTTAATAAGCAGCCATTGCAAAATATGCAAATAAAGGAGGAACATTTGGTTATTCTATCGTTCAGGAGTAAAATTAAGAGAAACTGGAATGTGTTTTAAAAACTAGAAGGGTAGCTCAATCACTTACGCTTATTTTCATGTTGATATCTTTCAAAATTAACTTTTTAAAGACATCACCATGAAATTGCCCTTAAGTGATTGAAGCTACCCTTCTAGTTTCTAAAACACTTTCTCGTTTCTTTTAATTTTGCTCTTCTGAAAGACAGAATCATCCGAGTTAAAAAAAAATCAGCTGTTCATAAATAACCATCTTAAAAAAATATAAATTTGTATTTCTAGTTTATTGTTATTTTTCATTTGTAAATTTTTCAAATGGCGGACTTATAAACCGTTTTAATTCGCTTGCATTTAATCTGAAATTGTGGGTGTTTTCGTTGTTTTGAAGGCTACTCGATACGAAAGCGGAGACGGAGAACGTAACTGTCGATGATGAAGACGGTGAATACGTTCCACCGAAGAACGACGTCTTAGAAGTTAACGAGGAAGATGCATTCTATAAGAAAAAGTGGGTGAAAACGGGTTCAAAAGTTCAAACAAATTCGTCCACTCGATGATTCCTTTATTTAAAACGAATTTTAGACAAGAATTTTGATGAAAAATTACTTAAATTTGAAATTTTTAAGTAATAAAAAGACATTTAACGTTTTCAAACTTACATAAAGTATATTTTGAAAGATACGATTCATCTATTTGTTTTAGCAAACTTTCGATTTTTTTTATAAAGTTGCTCGTACGAAGTTGGAAGAAATTTCTACGAGAATGTCAAGTCTCATTTTTGCTTATCGTTGGTGTTTTATTTATTTCAGATGTAAACTATTTTACAAAAAGGATTCCAGTTTTAAAGATAAAGGTGTCGGAACGTTGTATCTTAAGCGAAACAACGATAAAGTACAACTCGTGATACGAGCCGACACGAGTTTAGGTAATGAGACGAGATTTCAAATATATATATACGAAATACGAATACTGTCCGAGAGGGAGAGAAGTAGAAAATGGGAATTTGTGATTAATTTTGCGGGATTTTTTTTTTTAAATTACGTTTCAAAGGTAACATCTTGCTTAACATAAATTTAACGCAGAGCGTTCCAACGGCTAGAGTCGGAAAGAACAACGTGAATTTAGTTTGCACTCCAAACCCTCCTCTGGACCAAAAGTCGGATCCTCGAGAACCGGTAACTTTCCTCGTTCGTGTCAAGACGACCGAAGATGCGGATGAATTGTTGTCCGTTATGAACGAGAACAAAACTTAAAAAAGGAAAAGGTTGACGGTTGTTTGTTTGTTTTTTTCTTTCTTGTTCTCGTTTTTTTTTTTTTACTCGAACATTTGATATTTCGCAAAAAGTTTTCAAACGTGTCTTAAAACTTATTAAATCATTTCATTGAATCAAATGTTTTTACGAAATAGTTTTTCTCTTGTTTGTTGATCACAGCTTACGTTTTCAGTGAGAAGCGAGCCACGGTGCCGAAATCTCTTGCTTGTGGACTCGTGGAGTTGCAATAATTTGTCATCGCACGTGTTCGCGATTGCGTGATTTATTTTGTTTGGGTTGGCCACATCTAAGGAGGAGGAGAAGACAACCTAGGAACATTGAACAGGTAGACCAAAAAAAAAGACCTTTGTAGGTTACTCTTCTAGTTTCTAAAACGCTTTCAATTTATTCATAAAGTTGCTTCGAAAATGCAGGAATATCCGAGAGTTCATTTGCATTTTTCATTTGCCGATTCTGTTATTAAAAGCAGAGGGGTCTTGCAAGGCTGTTCATTGGGAGGGGGGGGGGCAGGGCAAAATATGAAAATGAGTACATTTCTAGAGGTGAGGGATGTATCCTAAATTTTCTCGAATCTAATTCCTAAAAGGTTCTCGAATCCTTCCTGTAAGAATCCTATATTATTCATTAAGAAGATAAAAATAAATGAAATAATATTAAATATTAAATTATTAATAAAAACACAGTGTGGCTTCACTCAGGGTCAGGCCATAAGGTGATCCATTGGTAATCCGGATACCACCGAAATTGCCAACAGTCGCCGGTTTTTCTTGTTAGTGAACGCTTTTATTGGACGTCAATTGGAGTTAAAACTAATTCTACCAAAGTTTTTAACAGTTTTTTTTTTTACGGTTAGGATTCGAAAAAGACGAAAAAAGCGGCAAAGATTCGAGTTTTCGAATCTCGAATATTTTTCAAGATTCACGGGATTCGAGGATTCGAATGGCCCATCCCTAATTATTAATATTAGAGGTGGGACGAATGCTAAATTTTCTCGAAACCGAAAAGGTTCTCGAATCCGAATCCTAAAAGGTTCTCGAATCTCTCGAATCCTTCAAATATAAGAATCCTATATTATTCATTAAGAAGATACAAATAAATGAAATAATTATATATATAATATCCCAGGTCTGTGTGTGTGTGTGTGTGGAGTAACAAAAACCATTGAAGCACGTCGGAATTTATATAAGTTTGAATAAATGAACCGGTTTTTTTCTCAAGGTCAACTATATGTTGAACTCTTCCTTTGGAAAGTGTAGAAGGGGGGGGGGAGAGAAAAGTGAGAGGGGGTGACTGAAATTGAAATAAAAGGAGTAAAAAAAAGGAAAAAAACGACGCGCATGCGCACAATTGCCTGTGAATTTTGCTCCCGTAGTATTAAATATTAAATTATTAATAATAAAAGAAACAGTGTGGCGGCACTCAGGGTCACTGCCACAAGGTGATATTGGTGATCCGGATAACTACCGAAATTGCAAACAATCGCCGGTTTTTTTTTTTGGTTAGTGAACGCTTCTATTGGACGTCAGTGGAGTTCAAACTAATTTTACCAATGTTTTTAACAGTTTTTTTTAAAGTTTAGGATTCGAAAGACGAAAACGCGTAGATTACAATTTTCGAATCTCTAATATTTTTCAAGATTTGCGGGATTCGAGGATTCGAATGTCCCATCCCTCTATTTTCTAATATATAGAGGAGTGCATCGAACAAATAATTTTCTTTTAAAAGATATAAATTATACATTAAAATAAAAATTGCTTTTGAAAGGGGAGGAGGGAGAAGAGCAAAGTGCCCCACCTTGTCAATAGCTGTAGGCGCTCATGAGGGCAAAAGCCTCTTAACATTGATCGGATGTTTTTTTAAAATATGAGATACGATTTTTTTTCATAAAGGGCCTAAATGAGTTTAAATAGTATTTTTATTTAAGTAATTTTTTTAAAAAAATAAACTTTTTCTGTTTCTAAATGGAACAACTGCCAAACGGATTAACTAAGCGCCAAATTAAACAAATGCCAAACTGAATAAGCGCCAAATGGAAATGTTATACAGTAATATTCTTTAGAGTTTCTTCAAAAATTGTAGGAACTTTAAAGGGGTCAGAATTTGAAAATAGAGAGTAACACCGTGTATGAGGAATCTCACCCTCCCTTTCCCCCCCCCCCCCCCATTATCCAATATGTCCAATCCATCAACCATTAAATTACACACATTTTTAACCCCAGATATATATTTTTCTCTCTCTCTCTCTCTCATTTTTTGTTACCCTTGGTTAAATATTACAATATCTTAGATATTTCAACATACAACTTCACCCTTAAATTACTTCCCATCAATCTTAAAATATATTTTTGTTACAGTTACATAAGGATAAAGGGGGAGGGAAGGTGGGGGTGAAAGTGTGAGACCGGTTTTCAATACTAAACTAGGCCTATAACATAACCCAATATAATAATATATATCCCCCTCCTTTTTACCCCCCCCCCCCCCCCCCATTTTTATTGTTGGCCCATTTGCTTCACTCTTCTTTTGCCTCATTTGGCTTCTCATTTTTTTTTTGGGTGACCACTGAGAAGGGGATGAGAGTTATGATAGGAAAAATGGGGTGGAGAGAGTTGTTTTATGGAGAGTTAGAGGCTAAAAGAAGAAGGGGGGGGGGTAGAACCTAGGGTGGGAAAGGGAGGAGGATAACGCGTGCCATAAGTCCAAAGTGTCCCACAGTGAATGTTTGTAATTTGCACTTTTACAAGCATAGATAATCGGTGATTATGTAATGGGGGGGGGGGGGTAGATATGGGGGTTAGTTGTTGGTCACAGATGAAAAGGAAGATGGTCCCGTTGTGCAAATATACTCTGTGTCAAATCGTTTTATTAAAAACCTTTCATTATACAATTTATTCAATTATATATTGAGGGGTGGGGGGAATCAGTCAGTCAGTTAGTTCAGATAGCATTTTTCCCATGCCTTTAGGTCTAATTCTCCCCTGTTTTTCTACCTTAATTTTTAAATAGTTTTACCTCCCCTCTTACCCTTAAATAATGGGAGCCTGAGATAAAAAAGGCATATTAAGACTGTCATATGACAGTAAAGGCTCATAGCCTTGTAAAAGCATGTTTTTATGACTGTAATATGATTCACATTACAGAAAGAAGCATGTGAACTGGAATGTCATAATTATTATCAGATCATGATTAAGGCGCGGATTTTTATGCAAAATATCAAAGTAAATGTTTCTCAATCTGTGGCTCAAATGCCAATTGTGAAGTAATCATTATTAGAGCAACTGCAATTATGCTTTTTTTCTAATAATAACAAAGCTGGTTAGAGGCTAGATGTCTGGTTACTATCAGTTGTCAACTAGAAAGTTCTAGCCTCTAACCATTGTTTTTGATTAAAAAAAATTGTTTGGTTGATCTTAACTGGGATTAGTGTTACTTCTGAAATTGGCTTCCGGGTCACAGATTGAGAAACATTTACTTTGATATTTTGCATAAAAATATGAAAATATTTGGATTTTCTCCAAAATTTATGAAATTCTGTGGAAAATCATGAATAAGGAATTGCATGGGAATTTTGTCTAACTGAAGCGTGCATTTCCAAAACGTTGTAGGTTGGTCGTCCTCCACGAAGGCAAAAAATGTCTTCCACACTAAATTGTGTGGAGGACATTTTTGCCTTCGTTGAGGATGGAGGACATTCCTTCCGAATGGAGGACTGTCCTTCACACAGGCAATTAGAAAACGGGATGAACAGAAGTTGGCTCCGCCCTTTTTACGATGAACAGCAACTTCTGATTGGTTTGTTGTGTCGTTCGACGTTGAAAAGGGTGGAGCATGGGACGTCAGACTACATAACTAACCAATTAGAAGTTGCCGGTCGTCATAAAAAGGGCGGAGCCAACTTTTGTTCATCCCGTTTTCTAATTACCTGTGGCCTTTACAAAGGAGGACAGGTGGCAAGCCCTAGTTGTAGGTGTCAAAATTTTCTACTAAACCAATTAGAATAAATGGCATAAAATATTGTAATATAATTTGACACACATACACAGTTAAATGCATTTAAATATTAAATACGTTCTACAGAGCCCTGTGAAGGACAAACAAACAATATGTCGAATTCAATTTATTCAGTTAATAATCTGAAAATATTGAGTTAATACTTAAATATAAATTATATAAACTATTGACATTAAAATATTTAGTATTTCAATTTTAAAATATTATTAATTAAAGTCAATTTTTATTTGGTGTTCATGTCCTTAACTGGCTTCCGTATAATTCACCTAAACACATTTAATTTAAATTCATTTAACCCATGTGTGTACACGGTATTAGAAATCAAGAGAAAATGCAATTAAAAATTATTAATTAGTATTTAGAATATTTTTTAAAAAAATTTTAAACTTCACTTCAGTCGCCAAAAAACGTTGTAAATGCCAACATGCAACATCTGCTGACAAGTTGTCACTATAGTGACATTGTTGGCATTTACAACGTGACTATAGTTACTAAGTGACTGGTCAGGTGACCACTCGAATTGCTATTGGCTGTTACAACGTTATGACTTACACAACAATTCTAAATCTGCAAAAAGCATAGCATTTACAACCCATTTTCGATTAAAATCGTATTTCACCCTTATGTGGCGTTTACAACGTTATTTAAATGCACGCCTCAATTTTTGAATCTTACGAAGGAAAAAAAAAAACTGGGTTTGCTGTCTTAATAAACTGTGTGTTTTCATGACAGTTTTTAAAAATTAATTGTTAACAATTGGTAAAACTGACAAACTTATTTTTGAATTTTTTCTAAAAAATATACTTAATATGTATAATAATTTCTGAAATAAACCATTTTTGAATAAAAACCTTTTAGCAAAAAAGAAGTCAGATGACAAATTTTGTTGAAAATTTGTGAATTTTCTTTTCTCATTTAATTATTTGGTTTTAAAAAAAATTTGCATGAAAAGTTTATTTTGAAATATATAGACGTTGTGGAACATATTTTAGTATTATTTCTTTACTTGTCTACTTTCTAAAACTTTCTCCATCTATAATGAATTTTAATGTGGGTTATCAATTGTGGTAAATCTGGGGGTACATTTTCCCTTAGGACTTACCCTTGGGGTACACAAGGCTTAGGTGTGCCAAATAGAACAATACAAAAGCTGGAGCAAATATTCACTTTCTCTTTTCTACCTTTTTTATTGTTGCTTTTATTATGAAATATCGTTCAATCAATAAAATGTCGTGGTAAATAATAAATCATAAATTGTCAGTTCTAGTCTAGAAAGGGTTGGATATTAAAAGGAGTAAGGGCTGAAGGGGTAAAAAAAAATCTCTGCACCACCTCCACCTATGTTGACTTTTAAGAAGTTAACATAACCAAAGCCTTTTATCTTTCTATATAAATAGGTTACGAGTAAATATTGACATCAAAATCAAGGTTGCAAAAATATTTAATAAGCTTAATTAAAAATTCCATTTATTTTAAAAAAAATTCATATTATTTAAGGTGAATTTAGGGTCTCTCTACACACTATCAGATCATTAAACGGTATGTTCAGATTTTTCTATAGAAAATCATGATCTGAATGTGGTCACCAGTGGTCACCAGCGCCAACTTGCTAAATGCATTGGATTTCAATTGAAAAAAACGTTAATTTTAAAAATGCGCCACAGTCGCCGCGGCAATATGTTTATTTTTCATATTTAAAGTTGGCCAATTTTGATGGTTCAAAGTGCAATGTACGCCTTAAATATATGCTGATCTTGTGTTAGAATGACAAAAAATTGGTAAGTGCAGTTCTATTTTTAAAACTATTTCAAAGTCGCGAATTTCTAACTCTTTATGTTAAACTCCATTGAGTATACGCCCAAATAAGAAAAAACCATCAATTAAAATGTTGGTAAAAATACCTAAAAATAATTTTAAAAAACTAGAAAAAATCAGCACGTGCGCCAATGTGTTGGCTTCACTGTGGTTTACTTGTGGTTTTTAAAATTATTTTTAGGTATTTTTACGATTAGGTATTTCAATGGAGTTTAACATAAGAGTTAGAAATTCGCGATTTTGAAATAGTTTTTAAAAATAGAAGCGCACTTACCAATTTTTTGTCATTCTATCACTCGATCATCATACATTTAAGGTGCACATTTCACTTTGAACCATCAAAATTGGACAACATTAAATATGAAAAATAAACATATTGCCGCCGCGATTGTGATTATTTTAAAAATTAACATTTTTTCATTAACATTTGGGCTATAATAGAGAAACGATGCTAGCGCTCTTTGCGGAGATTTTTCGAAGTAATTTTGCGATTTAGCCTCTTAAAATGTAAATGCCTGTTTGAACTGAGATCATTTCTCTAAATTTACAAACTGAAGAGAAACTTGAATGTGTTTTACAAACTAGAAGGGTAGCTTCAATCACTATGTTGATATCTATCAAAATAAGCTTTCTTATATAAAAGTTTATTTTGATTTTGATACCCTTCTAGTTTCTAAAACGTATTCAAGTTTCTCTTTAATTTTGTTCTTCTGAAAGACAAGAATAATAATCTTGAGTTTGAAAATCAGCTGTTTGTAACCTGATTTTATTTAAAAAGTGCTCTTAATTTAAATGATGTGCAACCCTTATACCTAGTAAACACCTGATCATTTAAATGCATTTAAATAATAAACGTGTTCTACAGAGCCCTATGAATGACAAACAAACAATATGTCGAATTCAATTTATTCATTTAATAATCTGAAAATATTGAGTTAATTACTTAAATATAAACTATTGACAAAATATTGATTTAGTATTTCTAATTTAAAATATTAATAATAAAGTCAATTTTTATTTGGTTTGCGTGTCCTTAACTGGATTCCGTATAAATTCACCTATAAAAACATTTAATTTGAATTCATTTAACTCATGACTGTGTACAAGGTATTATGGTAGGCCTATCAATGAGCAAACTTTGAGATTTGAAAGGAATTTCCTATGAGGAGGAAGGGGGGAGGGAAATGTGGCCCTATACTGATAAATATTTGAGACCATTTCTAATGGGGCGTCCCAAATGAGTCTGGCACCACAGATGACACTGTTCTCACTGTGGTCAAAATTAGCATAGATTCAATAGAGAAATGGAACAATAAGAAGATGACCCTCCTACTCTCCTCCTTCCCCTTCCTTATTTAAATGTCCTCTCTTCACCCCCCCCCCCCCCTCCCTATTTGCAACTATCTATATGACTATTAAATATTATTTAAATTGAATGAGGATTTTTTTCTTCTTTTAAACTGTGGCCAAAAATATTTTGACAATAAGATTGAAAGCGTGTAATTGTGACAAAGGCGTGACAGAAAAAGTGTGTCTGTGATGGGACCTTTTTGTCCCATTTTTGGTGATCATCGTCAGTGTCTTGTGCCAAGCCAGCTGCACAGTGGTTTTTTTTTTAAAAAAAAAGGCATTGATTTGAAACTGTCACATTTTTGTCACAAGTCATGCCTCATTAGGATAGCTTACAGATAATTGCATAATAATGCGTGCGTTCAGTTGCTAAGCGCTTTTGAAGCAGTTAAAAGAAGCTTGCTGTAAGATGAGGTTTATGAACAGCTGATTTTCGAACTCTCGATTATTATTGTTTTCTTCAGAAAAGCAAAATTTGAAAGAAACTAGAAATTGTTTTAGAAACTAGAAGAGGTATAGCTCAATCATTTACGGGTATTTTCATGTTGATATCTTTTAAAATAAACTTTTTTTTACAGACAAATATTAAAATAAAAAGCTTATTTTGAAAGATATCAACATGAAAGTACTGTGATTGAGCTACTCTTCTAGTTTCTAAAACACGTTCAGAGTTTCTCTTCATTTTGTACTTAAAAGACAGAATTCAATCAGAGTTTGAGAAGCCCCGTTTACACGTTTAAGAAACTAGAAGGGTAACTCAATCACTTATTGATATTTACATGTTTGCTATCTTTCAAAATAAACTTTTATAGACAAAAGGGTGATTTTCAAACTCATAAAAAAGTTTATTTTGAAAGATATCAAAATGAAAATACCCTTAAGTGATTAAGCTACCCTTCTAGTTTCTAAGTTTTTCTTATAAGTCATAACATCTCAATGGATGATAAAACCAAATATGAGATTTTCTCGTATATTTTTTATTATAATTTCATTTTTCTTTCTCTCTCTCTCTTTTTCTCGCTCTTCCTCTCTTTTTCTCTCTCTCTCTCTTTCTCTCTCTCTCTCTCTCTCTCTCTCTCTCTCTCTCTCTCTCTCTCTCTTTCTCTTTCTATCCCCCCCTTTTTTCTTTATAAATCTGCAATTTTCATAAATTTGCAACTTTTAATTTGAAACCATCAAACATTATCGATATAAATTGTGGGTGTTGTGAAAAGAAGGAAGAAATGTTATAATTTAAACTTGTGTGTAACAGATGATCATTTCATATTTTATAAATATTAGAATTGCATCATAATTTGCAATATGTCTTATATTATTATAAACACTTTTGTTATTATGAAAATCTTAAATGTCAATCATTTGCATATTACCATATACAGGGTGTTAAAGAATTTGGAGCTTTTGTTACAGAAACAGTGATACTTTTATCTCACCTGTTACAAGTTTATGATATAGTTATGATAATTTACTGTCATATGACAGTTATATATTTTTTTCTTTAACCTTTGTAACAGTCACAACAACAAATTATAAAATATTATTATGACTCATTATCATATGACTGCCATTGACTAGTGTTATCTATATTATGATGGTCATAAAATAATAGCACAGAACTTGTGAGATTATATGGTATGACTGCCACAATTTTATGACCGTTTTTTTGTAACGAGGCCCCTGTACACCAGTCAATGGCAGTCTTAAAAACAATATTTGTCATAATCATCGACGAGTAGAATGTTATTAACAGTGTTGACAACAGCAATAACTTGCTAATAACATTTTGTTATCAATATCCTTTGATCAGGAACAGCCTCCAGAACGGTCGCAAAATTTCATGTTGTAAACAAAGTTAGCAACAAACCTTATCGACATGTTAATAGAAGAAAAAAATAGAAAAATGTTATTAACATTTCTAGAGACTTTTAACAATAATAATAGCAAATATTATCACCAAAATAATGGCGATAACAAAAGTTTATAACATTTTATAGGCCAATTTTTAATATATTATGTTAAAAACATTGAAAACAATTTAATTTTTATAAAACATTTTTATAAAAACAAAATTATTGAGCAAAATGTTTCTCAATCTGTGGCCCAAGAGCCAACTGTGAAGTAACAAGCCCTCAGCATTTAAATCAACCAACAATTATGCTCTTTTTTCAATCAAAAACGCAGGTTAGAGGCTAGAACTTTCTAGTTAACAACTGATAATAACCAGACATCTAGCCTCTAACCAACCTTGATTAGAAAAAAAAACCATAATTTCAGTTTGTTTTAATGATGATGAATAATTTACTTCACGATTGACAATTGGGCCACAAATTGAGAAACATTTTGCTTTGAATATTTTGCATAAAAATCCGAACTCTAATGATTATAATTTCAAATTCTTTTTTTTGTCTGTGGACAAAATACAAATTTATAAAGTAGTTATATAACCACGTTAAACATTTTGGATCATATTTTTCAGTATATTTAAAAAACCCGCCCATTTACAGTCATGAGACGACACCGTAACAAAATCAAAAGAATAGAAAAATGTAATGGAGGTTTTTACCCCTCTAGTCTATAAACGAAACCCCCCCTTTCCGAAAAATGTCCACACTTTTTGAATAGGGATATAGGGAAAAAGGGAGAGGGGGGGCCCTTACTAGCCTCATAAATCGTCATTTCTTTTATTAATGATCCCACACTGTATATTATATGGTCTTTTTTTATTTGTTGCAAGTTTTACTTTCCATGAACAGTAGTTATTATAAATGTCTACCAGGTTTGTTCCGTTTTGTGTCGGACACTTTATTAACGGCTACCATTACATAATATGAATAGACTTAGATTCAACAGCTCCTCCTATTTGTGGGAGAGAAAAAAAGCCACCCTTCTCTTCTTTTTTTTTTTTGATTTCTTGCAAAATACTAGAAACAACAATGGGAGAAAAAATGTTTAGTCTTTTGAAGAATAAAAAAATAGGGACGCAAAAGACACAACTTGTAGTTACAATATGAAACTATGGGAGGGGGGACCTCTGCTTGAAATATATATATTTTATTTTGAACTATTTATATATTTGCTAGAATGAACACGGCTGCCAAAAAAAAACAAAGAATGTTTGCAACAAAAAATTTATATTAATTTGTTTATTTGGTGAAATGTGGTACCTAAAAGGGCAAAATGGGCACATTTTTGATATATCAAACTGAAAACTGGTAGCTGAATAGATATTTATTTTGTTTTTGCCCCTCTTCAGATGGCGCCACTGCAATGGCTAATACTAAGCGCTTCATTGATGTTTTATTTTTGTAAAGATTTTGACACAAAAACATTCAAACAAATTTTTTTTAGAAACAACATTCACGAAAAAAAAATTCAAATTGTTTTCAAAACTAGAATGGTAAAAAAAATTATGTTTATGTTTTTTTCATGGCCAATATCTTAAAAAATAAACAAGTTTTATAGTGAAGTTTGTAAAATGACCCATGTTTTTTAGGGTTTTCCGTTGAAATTTAATAAAAAAAACTATTTTTGGCCTTTTTTTCAAAATGTCATAAAAAGTTTCTTTTGAAAGATATTAGCATGAAAAAACTTTTAGCATTATCACCAACTATTCTAGTTTCTAAAACACTTTGAATTTTTTCGTAATGTTTCTTCTGAAAAACGTTCGCTTGAAAAATAGAAATTTTCTCAAAATCAGGGATGGATGAGAAGAGACTGTAGTGGGGTGGTGGACAAAACCACAAAATAAACATTCAGCCACCTTTAACCACTGGAACAAATGACCAAAAATAATCCCCAATTACCAAAATTTGAGATGCATTTCCCCCACTTTGAATCTAAATTAATTTACATATTATTACTAAATTAGCAATAAATATATGCTATCAAAGTACTTTTAACCAATTTAGAGCAAAATTATGGTTGACCAAAAAAGCGTTTTCAATAAAGCTTAAAATAAATTTGCATAAAAAAAAGTAATGGCCGTTTTTATAAATGACATGAACCGGAAGTTGTGGGTATATTTGATTAAGTGTCTGTTTTTGTCATAATGTGGAAGCATCATTGATGCATTTAATCGAAGGGGAAAATGATTTTTAGTTGTGTGTTTTTGCATCTTTTTTCACCACATCCTCCTCCTCCTCCCCTTTCTCTTATATATGAGATTTTGCATAGATTTCGGTGAGTTAAGGAGGCATAGAGAAAGAGGGATATTACAATATCCGGTTCTGTTAAAAAGTGTGTCCATATATATTTATATATTTATACAAATATATGCATGGTGGTGGTGTTTTAGTCTCAAAGACGTCAGTTGTCAGCATCTGTGTGTGACGTTTGTACGGCACACAGAGAGACACACACACACACACAGATTGTGTGGGCATGTATTTGACAGGTTATATATACATTTATATATACTAAATATATGCATTGTGCCTATATATAAATATATATATATTTTGATATTATGAGAGAGAGAGGGTCCTTTCTAGTTTTCTTTTCAACTCCTCTCCACCCTCTTCTTCCAAATACACCACCAAAAAAAAAGTTTAAATATGGAGAAAAATTGAGGGTTAGATTTGATTTAACCCTTATATGGTTTTCTTTTTTTCTCCTTCAGAAACTGACTTTAATATCTAACATTAGAAAGAGAGAATAAGAAAATAAAGTTTTCTATTGAACTTTTTTTTTTGTTGTTGAGACCATTTTTTTTTTTTTTGAAAACGGTTTCAATTCATTTGATATTTTTTTTATGTGTGGAAGACTTGATAACCCTCCATTCTCGAATGTCCATTCATATTCAACCACAACATTTGTAGCATTTTATATATAAATATATAATACATAAAAAAACCTCTTTATGTAATATATATAAAGTTGTAAAGTTTACCATTATAGTGTGTGGTATAGACATGAAAACATATCTTAAACATAAAAGTTTTAAAATGAAGGTGTGTAAAGGGTAAAGACACACATTTGAAAGTGAGACTTCAGGCCAGCTTGTTGTCAGGTTAATGCTCTAGTTAACTATAACCTGAACAAAAGTATTCGAAAAACGTCAGCCATTGTATTTTCTAATTTTTATTTTTATTATTTATAATAAAAATGGCTTCTTACAATTACAATTACAAATAGTACTCTGCTAGCAGCCAAATAGGCCTATGGCAGAGGGACATAAAGGTCCATATGCAGCATTAAGCATTGTCAAGCACATATACAAAAAACAAAATGAATATACAAATGTCAATCCCACAAAACAAAATTATCCCCATTCACCACTTCTTCCTCAGAAAGAGAGTTCCATTGTCTTATAACTCTAGGGGAAAAAGACCAATAATATGAATCTGTCCTAGCAAAAATCTCCCTAATTTTCTTAGAGTGGTCAGCCCTGCCCATATATAGTGCTTTATGAATATCACTGGACTGCGGTTTAGGACAATCACCACGTGTAATTTTTCCAAACAATTTCAAACAACTCAGTCCTGTGATGTGCCAAACTATGCCATTGTAGCACTGACAGCATCTCAGTGACACTATCTGTAAATTTGTGCCTGCCACAAACAAACCTAGCTGCCTTACGCTGAACCATTTCAACTGAATGAGTGTGTGTGACAGAGTGAGGATTCCTCCTTGATTCTGTTCATCCTCTTTTGGAATCTAGATATATAGACTGTTTTAAAAGAAATTTTATGTTTTATATTATTCTACAGTCAAGAATTTTCATTCTTATATAATGTTCTTAAAAAACTTGGAAAAAAAAAATGACAAAATATGCAAAAACATGCATTATAAAATTCATATATTTAGCTTCAGCATGATATGAATCATGTTCCTATCTCATTTAGCATGAATTCTGAGCCAGAATACTTAACATGCATTTGCATGAACCTCCTTGCCCTAGAAATAACACATTGTCTCATGAGTCAAATGACAACTTCAATTATATGACTATCTGGATTCTTGTCACTAGTTTTTAATTGTTTGGGTATTTTATGTACAGCCATTTTTACTTAAATCATAAAAAATGACCAGGATTGAAAGACCAATAGGTCCTAATCATTTATGATCATTGATCACTTTGAAAAACATCGTGATGGATTTGTAAAATTAACTGTACAGAAAGAAAGTGTAATTGCAAAAGCAGAGACTGTATGAGAGAGAAAAAAATTAAATTCTCTAAACCTTTGAGTGAAAAAACCATTACTCTCAGACAGTAAATACCATTGTAATGTCTGGTAAATACCACCTCTGGGATAAACTTTGCCAAACCTGGTTACAAGTGATCTTTTGTGATTTACAAGTAAAATTTGCTTGTAAACTTGTAAAAATTCACTTGTAATTACAAGTGTACACTTGTACTTTTGTGTGAAATGCTAATAAGTAGATATTTTATAGAAACTTGTAACAAAAAATATACTCGTTACTGACAAGACTTCTAGTTTTGCGAAATGGACCCCAGGTCCAGCAAGATACCCGATATTTTAATATTATGGTAGAACAGTAGCTCACACATTATATATATTATATTTTTTAAAATATAAAAATTAAATATTAAAAGGAGAAAAATTGGATTTTGAAAGCAGAGTAGCAAGTGCTCCACTTGCCAGTTGCTAATTATCTTGAAGTGAAATCTCGCAATTTTAGCATTTGAATATTGTACTAAAAGTACTGAAAAATATTATCATGAAAATACTTTTAGATGATACATTTGCTATTCTAGTTTCTAACAAACTTTCAATTTCTATTTAAAGTTGTTTTTAAAAAAAAGCTCTGTAACCATATTTCTAAACCATATCCGCTTATATAAAAATGAGATTTAAATCTCTTGTAATCTTCAATAAACACAAGGGTCTCACGTGTAAATGGGTGAAGACCCCCAAAAACTCCCCATTAAACGAAGATTATCTACTTAAACCTTCTCTCTCCCACCTTTAACCCCTTGCAATGCAATCATTTGAAAATTTAATCTCAGATTAAGATCGTAAAAAAAAATCCTCAAAAAATTGATTCAGAATTTCATATAAAAGTCGATTAAGGAGGGGGAGGGTTGCAACCCAAAAACGAAAATTATATTCAGTGTATTTTTATTAAAAAGATTTTTTCATTTATAATTTTGATGATATTCATCTGGGGGGGGGTTTGGTTAGCGGCTAATAATGAAATATGTTTTTTTGGTTGCTTATTTTAAATTGGATTTTCTGTATTTAATGTTTGTAAAGATTGAATTTAAATATTTTTTTTGTTGGTTGTTGTGTTTTTATATATAAATTTTATTTTTTTTTTTCCAATTTCAAAAACGTTTTATGGAGAAAGTTTTTATTAATGGAATATTTTGCATAAAACAATTTCGGTTTTTCTCAACAACAAATAAGTCAGAAAACATTGT
This sequence comes from Brachycybe producta, assembly GCA_036925085.1. NCBI lineage: Eukaryota > Metazoa > Arthropoda > Diplopoda > Playtdesmida > Andrognathidae > Brachycybe > Brachycybe producta. Next base: position 3,671,720 of record JAUPFP010000003.1, read on the forward strand.
GTTTTTTATTTGCTTTGACTTTGTAGCACAAAGGTTGGAAATTTGTGTTTTTTTTTTTTTGGCAAAAAATATCAAAAATATCTGCTCTTAAGCACCGTTTTCACGATGAAAGTTGTCACGATAGTTGCTGTCATGAGAGCAGCAACTATCGCGAGAACTATCATGTAGACCACATGATACTCACTATCGCACTGTTGAGATAGCACTATCACAACTATCTCGTTTGACTATAGATAGTTGGATAGTACTGTCGCAATATATTAATAGTTGTTGAGTGACCACTTGTGTAGGGAAATTTGGCTTCTGTAGGGAAAGAGAGGCAACACTGTTGTTGACTGAATGATATCTGTGAAGTAGACGTCACACTGTCATGCGACACAACTATCACGTTACTTCAACACGTGTAGACAGCCCACAGAGAGATCTCTGGTAGCCATTTGAAAGTGTCAGTTGAACGTTGACTTTCAAGTCTTTCGGTCTATTGGCACCTCTGTTGTATACTTGAACACTAGGGACACAAGGGTCGGTACCTCAGGAGTCCAGAGGTAGAAAATAGTACTGTCGAATCGGCTTGCAAGTGGCTGCTGGTGAATCTTTCCGTCGGTCGTATTATTCGGTCAAGTGGCGGCAGTAATTCAAAGTCCCACGTCCCACAAATAAAGAAAGTCCACATATTGATTGCTATATAATTCGATCTCTTTTATTTCAAAGACATTGACTTGCTGTGGATTGAGAAGACAGTACCTAGGTAGACGATTCTGTGTATCAATCTCTGATCTAGTCTTCTTCTCAATCCACACGGTCCTGCTTATATACAGAAAATAACAATAGAACATGTGATTTACAAAACAAAGGCTCCAGGTGTGTCCAACTCTCTTGGACACAACCAGGACCTAATAATAATTAACGAAAATATATAACAATAGAATCTATAAGATTCAAATAACTTAATTCTACTAAGAAGGATATACTCTTATCCTTCTTGATATACTTAACAGAATTCTCACTGGCCCTGCATCGTTGATTTCTCTAAGATAATTAAAACAACGACAGAACAGTTGCATAGTTTACACAGTTGCATAGTTTATGTAAAGGACAGCTATAGAAACACAAAACAAAACACAAATTTGTTTGTGTTTTGTCGCACAAATTTGTTGTGGTTTTGTCTTGAGCATACTGCTGACAGTTGTTTCAGTTTTTTTGTTTTCAAATTTTGATTTTTTTCTAGTGTTTTTGTCTCGAACTCATGTTGCACTTTTGTCAGCTTAATGTGGACCCGTCCTTATGAAATATATCCTGATATTTACAGAGTGTGTTACAAAAAGGTATACACACTTTTGGTTGTTAATAACTGCCATGTTTATTTTATTAAAATTATTTTTATAATTATTAAGAGTAAATATTACAATAAAGATTAGATATACCAGATTAGATTATACCAGTTATTGCATCATACTGCTTTGATTCATGCCAATACAAAATAAATACAATTAAATGAGTGAAAGTTACCCTTCTAGTTTCTAAAATACTTTCTAGTTTTTTTTTTAAATTTACTCCTGAAAGACAGAATAATCAGAGTCTGAGGACAGGAGCATAGCGGGGGGGGCTGTAACCCCAGAACTGTGAGGGGTGCAGGATGTTTTGGAGTGCAATGTTATGAGAGTTTGTAGGAGCGCAAGGGAGGAGGTAAATGGAACGAAATGTTTTAAGCAGCGGGTGGGTGGGTGGGGGCACAAACCAAGCTACGTCACTGTTTGAGGGGCGTGTTTCCACTTTAAACCACCTTATGGCCCTCACGTAGTGGTAGTGGTAGTGGTAGTGGTCAGTGTAGAAATATTTCTGAGACACTCTGTATATTATATATTCATTTTCAGTTTGGTTATTTTTTTCTTTTGATTCATTATGAAAATGAAGTGGATTTCTGTCTCTCTCTCTCTCGCTCTCTCGCTCGCTCTCTTTCTCCTGTCTTCCTCTTTCTCTCTCTCTCTCTCTCTTTCTCTATCTCTCTTTCTCTCTCTCTCTCTCTTTCTCTCTCTCTCTCTCTGTCTCTCTCTCTCTCTCTCTCTCTCTCTTTCTCTCTTTTTGGCTTGTGTTTTTAATTTATTCACAGTGATAGTTTTTGAAGTCCCTGGGAAAATGTCATGAATTTGCATTTGACAAGTTTGTTGAATAAGCATGAAAATAATTTCGTGGGCAATTGGCCCTATGATTATGAGCACAGAGAGACCCATCTCTGGAAAACGAATTGAAGGAGGAGGAGTTATGGGTGTTTAGCATTGATTGAATGTAATTTCTGCTTGATTACATTTTCCATTGAAGTTCCACAGTATGTGGTGTATGTCCTTATAATGTATGTCTGTATGATGTGAGGTTCTTTTTTTTTTTGGTGGTGGTGGTGCTGTTAAGTGAACCGTGTGCAATAGAGCTTGAACGCCTCCTGTCGGAGATGCCTATTATGGTCTTAACAATTTGACTTTTTGTGACTTTTAAAATATGGGACCTCAAAATTGAGATATTTTCTTGTAATGTTCACTGAATCTTCTCCCCCATTTGTGAAACCCACAATAACAAAAAAAATAGGTTAAATTGGGCCTTAATAATTTTTTCTGCAGAAAGAGTTTGATTATTTTTTTTCTGTGGTGTTTTATTACTTTATTAGTGTAATTTACACCAGAAAACATAATGTGCATCTTTGAAAGATGTAAGGTATGGATCACACATGCTGAAAAAAAACCACACATCAGAAAATAAAAATTCAGAAATAAAATTCAGTTATATTTCTGTGTTCTTTTGCACACAAAAGGTATGTGGTGCCCTTGGCACCAACTTAGTGCCTAATACCTTGTACAACACATGAGTTAAATGAATTCAAATTAAATGTGTTTATAGGTGAATTTTACGGAATCCAGTTAAGGACATGAACCAAATAAAAATTGACTTTAATTATTAATATTTTAAAATTGAAATACTAAATCAACATTGTGTCAATAGTTTATATATTTATATTTAAGTATTAACTCAATATTTTGAGATTAATTAACTGAATAAATTGAATTCGTATACATATTGTTTGGTTGTCCTTCACAGGGCTCTGTAGAACACGTTTATTATTTAAATGCATTTAAATTATCAGGTGTGTATACTAGGTATAAGTTACAATTTTTCTGGTTTCAAATGAGAGTGACATCGACACTCAAGGAATTATAGTTTAATTTCGACTTATACCTAGTACACACCTGATAATTTAAATATTAAATGTGTTCTACAGAGCATTTTGAAATACAAACAAACAATATGTCGAATTCTCAATTTATTCAGTTAATAATCAGAAAATATTGAGATTAATACTTAAATATAATTAGATAAACTATTGGCAAAATATTGATTTCGCATTTCAATTTTAAAATATTAATAATAAAGTCAATTTTTATTTGTTTCATGTCCTTAACTGGATTCCGTAAAATTCACCTAAACACATTTAATTTGAATTCATTTAACTCATGTGTGTACAAGGTATTAAGCTCTGCTTTTTTTTTAGAAAAAAATCAATCAAGAAACCGTGACGAGTTAAATGATTTTTTTAAAAAAATGTTGCTAATTTTTGTGGCTCGCTTCGCTCGCTAGAAAAAAAAAATATTGAAAAGGAGAGATGGAGCTCATGCGGAATATTGCTGACCTACGATTTTGTTGCCTGTAGTCAGGGGAGGATCTAGCTTTTTTGGGCCCTTAGCTTGAGGTCTTTCTTGGCCCATTTTTTTAAAAAAAAATTAATAAAATATATAAATGCTGTTTGTAGCATACAGTAAAAATATACTGTTTAAACTTAAGATAATTGCAGTGGCGTTACTAAGGGTTGGTGTCATCCAGTGCGATAACTCTTGATGTCACCAACTCCCAACTTCCTCCATAGACCTCCTCCAAGTCCTCCTGTATCAGGCCAAATAGAATCTATAATAATGTGGGTAAATGGGTAAATTTAGGCCCTAAATTTACAAAGGACGTAAGAATTAAACAATAGAATGCGAGGTCAAATTGTAGTTATTATTATTTGAGGCTAATAATGACTCTCTTTTAACAACAACACGATACTTTGCATTGTGTCTTGATGGGCCCTCCTAAAAATTTGGGGCCCTGAGCTCAAGCTCAATTAGCACCTACCTGTAGTATACAGTGATAATTGAAGTTTTAATTTAGCAAAAAAAAAATACAAAACAAAAACTTTTATTTTCATAAATTATAAATTTTCATAAATCATTTTTTTGTGTTTTACATTTTTATGGCGTTTGTGTGGTTAAAACATACTAAATCAATTAAATGTGAATTATTTGTTTATACTTTTATAATTAGAAGTAAAATGCAAAGAACTCCCCCTCCCTCCCTCCCTCCAATCTTTAAAAAAAAACTTTCATTTTGTATTATTTTTTATGGTTTGAAAGGTGAAATGAAAGAAATATTTCTTATATTTTCTAAAGCAAAAAGCAATTCTTCATAAACATTAGATTTTGACACAAAAAAAAAATTGAATTAGACCCTCAGAAAATAAAAGACAGTGAATTAAGCGTAAATTAAAAGTTATTCAAGTGTGTATTTCAGTGTGGGTTAGAGAGAGGTTTTTTTTCTTTCTAGTTTTGAATTTGTGAGGGTAAAGAAGTAGAGGGGTAATTTTTTTTTTGTTGTTGTTATTGTAAAAGTCATATCTTTCTCTCTTATTTATGTCAGAACAAAACAGAAAATAAATGACTTTTTTTTCTGCTTTAGACTAATATAATAAAGTGAATTTCAATATTGTGTGTTCAAATGTGATGATGTCAGGGGTTGAAAAGGAGGTTTAAGGAGGAGAGTAGGGGAGAGTCACATACACACACACAGGGTTTTTTTTTAATATACATATTATTAGATGATTATGACAAATTATTTTATTTAAATATATATATACACTATATATAATCTTACATTAAAATCTTTTGTATTAAAATAAACTTTTAATTTGCTTTTTTTTTTGTATAATTATGAAAACAGCTGTTTTTCAAATGACAAGAAGCCACAAAAAAAATTACAAAAGTTTGTTATTTTTTTGTTTAAATAAACTTAAATCTGGCCGATGGTCGATTCCATACATAAAAGCTGACAAAACAGGAGTTCGAGACAAAAACGCAACAAAAACGCAACAAAAATGCAACAAGAATGCAACAAAAAGCAGATTTTTAAAATAAAACAAAACTGAAGCAATTGCGGGTCCCTAGCTATATGCCTCTGGCCAGCATGTACTCAAGACAAAACTACAACAAATTTGTGAAACAACACAAACAAATTTGGGTTTTGTTTTTGTTTCTGTAGCTGTTGACAAAATGTTGCATAAGACAAAGACAAAACGGAAGACTTGGAATAGTTTGTGAAATTGCAGACCAAAAACAAAACACAAAAGTAGCAGAAATGTTTTAGTACTGTCGCCAATTTGTCTAGAAACACTGAGTTTCTGTTTTGTTTGTGTTTTGGCAGCTTGATATGGACCCAGCCTTAACACAAAACAAAACTGAAACAACTGTCAACAGTTTACGAAAAACAAAACCACAACAAATTTGTGTGTCACAAAACACAAACAAATTTGGGTTTTGTTTTGTGTTTATATAGGTGTCTCCTACGTAAACTGTATGCAACTGCTCTGTTGTTGTTTTAATACTAAGTGTTCACATCTGCAGACAGACAACAGTTGACAAAATGTTGCATTTTATTGAGACAAAATAAAAACATTTTGATGTTTAAAGACTTGCTACGAGACATGGAATTGTTTGCGAAATTGCAGACAAAACCAAAACACAAAAGTTGCAGAAATGTTTTAGAATTGTCGCCAATTTGTTTTGAAACGATATGTTTCTGCTTTGTTTTTGTTTTGTCAGCTTGGTGTGGATCGGACAAAAACACAACAAAAAATCCGAAAAAAGTAGTGTTTGAAAAACAAAACAAAACAAAACTGAAACATCTGTCAGCAGTATTCCATTTAGCGCATTAAACAACCTGGCCGTTTATTCAATTTCGCGCTAAATCAGCCTCCTCTTCCTTTTTCCTAGCCTAGCTTTTTTTTTTTCTCTCTTCTTCTTCTTCTTCCAGATCTTCTATAAAATGTAATATATAAATATATGAGCGGAGGCGTGGCGCTCTTATTTGAAATGATATAACTTGTCACAAAAGAGCTCATATATTGGGACATTATTATTATGTTTTTTTTTTGTACAACAAAAAGCCCTCTTTTTATGTGAGCTGCGTTTTTGCCATTGAAAATTATTGATATATTTATCTATACGGTATATATAGAGAGAGTGGGACTTTTGAGGGTGGGAGAGAGAGAGAGAAAAAAAATTCCATCCAATGATATTCGAGGACCTCGGTCAAATCCGTTCAATTCATTGGCGGTGCTAATACGACCGCCGGCTGGCTCGAGATATCGACTCCCTTCTCTTTCCTTCTCCGCCCGGCATATGCATCATCATCATCATCATCATCATTGTTGAAGGGAAGAGAAAACATATTAGGAAATCATTTGCGCAAATCTCGCGCCCACTTTTGTTTAATTCATTGGCATAACCTCGAATAGAGTCCTTTTTTTGGGGGGGTGGAAGTTCCCAAAAAAAGTATTTTTGCATTCAGTATGTTGCTCTCGATCGCTTTACTTCGTGTCTAAAAACTCCTACCTAAAGCTATCTATATATAGTTTTATTTTGGTTGTTGTTGTCATCATCATCATTATCATCATGTTTCCAAATGTCTTAGGTCCTTCGAACTTATATCAGAATCTTTTTCGTGCCCCAGGTACAAGTGGTCCATCTGTCAATACATCTTTTTACGTTGAAAACATTCTACGTGATCGCGGTGTCGTGTCCACCGGTGTCACCTCCACCTGTACCGCGACGGCCACTGCTACTTCGACACCGGGCGCGGTGGTAGGTACAGCCGGCGCCACATCAACACCAGTAAGCGGACACATTGCACGTCCAGTTCCATGTACGGCTTCGATTTCGGTCGTAAGTCTTCCTATGATTATGGGTGGTGCTACTAATGGTTCTTTAACAGTTTCGACACCACCGGCACATCATCATCATCATCATCAACATCAACAACATTCGGTCAATACTTCGTCATCTTCGGCATCTTCGTCACCGAATGATAACAATGTTGGTGTTGGACGTCACTGTCCATCACTTTGTCCATTGTGTCCTGGAGGACGTTGTAATGGAAGTCCTTCTTTTGTAGGAGGATGTCCAACGGATCATCTCGGTGTCCATCATCGTCATCATCATCATCATCATCATAACCATAATAATCATCATAATAATGGGACACTTCATGGAGTTGATATGTCAAAAGGTAGTAGTAGTGGCCATCAAGGTGGTGGACTTGGTAATGGAAGTGGCTCAGGTGGTGGTAATGGTGGTGACTCTTTACGTAAACCTTATCTTAAGTTTGGTGTCCATGCGATACTTTCGACTGATGTTCGGTCTTCACATTCACAAGTGACGGCCACTTCGGGTAAGATGATGATCCGGATGGAGATTTTGAAATTTGTTACGAAAACGAATTTCTAGAAAGAAAAAAAAAATCTCAATTTCTTATTTTGCTTTTAAGGTGGTTTTAAAGTGGAAACGGGGCCCCAAGTCTCGAACTCATGTTTATTCTGTGTCTGCAAAAAAATGAAGAGAAACTAGAATGTGTTTTAGAAGCTAGAAGGGTAACTCAATCACTTAAAGAGCAATTTCACGTTTCTATCTTTCAAAATAAACTTTTTATGTCAGTTTGAAAGTGACTGAATTTACAAAGCTGATGATGTTTTTTTTTTTTTAATTTTGTTTATAAAAAGTTTATTTTGAAAGATAGAAACGTGAAATTGCCCTTTAAGTGACTGAGTTACCCTTCTAGTTTCTAAAACACTTTCAAAAGTTTCTTTCTGCATGTGTTTTAGAAACTAGAAGGGTAGCTCAATCACATAATAGTATTTTCATTTTGATATCTTTCAAAATAAACTTTTTATGTCAGTTTGAAAATGACTCAATTTACAAAAGCTGATGATGTTTTTTTTATAATTTTCGTTTATAAAAAAAGTTTATTTTGAAAGATATCGAACATGAAAAATACCCTTAAGTGATTGAGTTACCTTTCTAGTTTCTAAAACACTTTCTAGTTTCTTTCTGCATGTGTTTTAGAAACTAGAAAGGTAGCTTAATCACATAATAGTATTTTCATTTTGAGAATCTTTCAAAATAAGCTTTTTATGTCAGTTTGAAAAATGACAGAACTTTTAAGTAGACGATATTTTTTTTAAAACTCACATAAAAAGTTTATTTTGAAAGATAGAAGAAACGTGAAATTGCTTTTTTAAGTGATTGAGCTACCCTTCTAGTTTCTAAAACACTTTGAAGTTTTTTTTTTTCTTCTAGAAAGACGGAATAATCAAGAGTTTTCGAAAATCATGCTGTTCATAAATCCATCTTAAGAAGAAATTGACAAAGTGTTATAGAAACTAGAAGAGTAACTGAATCCCTTTTACGGTTATATTTTCATGTTGGATGATATCTTTCAAAATAAACTTTTTTTTTTTCCTACAATTTTTAATTACCATAAAGAGTTACTTGTTAAAAGATTACCTGAAAATGTGTCGTTAAAGTAATTCATTTTACTCTTCTAGTTTTTTTTTAAACATTTTCAATTGCTTTCTTAAGGTGGTTTAAGGTGTAAAACGCGCCTCTGTCTTTCAGGTTAGAAAATGAAAAGAAACTTGAAAGTGTTTTAGAAACTAGAAGGGTAGCTCAATCACTTAATTAAAGAGTATTTTAATGTTTGATATCTTTCAAAATAAACTTTTTATGTCGGTTTGAAAATGACTATCCAAAATTTAAGCGGAGAATATTTTTTAATTTTTCTTCTATAAAAAGTTTATTTTGAAAAAAAAATATCAATAATAAATACATTTAGGCGATTGACCTACTCTTCTAGTTTTTAACACAATTTCTAGTTTCTTTTGATTTTTCTCTTCTGAAAGACAAAATCATAAACCCATTTTTAGGTGGTTTTAAACTGTAAATGGCCCCTCAGAAGTTGGAAATCTTGATTATTCTACCTTTGATTAGCCAAAATTAAAAGAAACTTGAAATTGTTTTAGAAACTAGAAGGGTAGCTTAATCACTTAAAGGGCAATTTCACGTTTCCATCTTTCAAAATAAGCTTTTTTTTTGTCAGTTTGCAAATGACCCAACTTTAAGACGACGATATTTTTTTTAAATTTTTGTCTATAAAAAGTTTATTTTGAAAGATATCAACATAAAAATACTCTTATGTGATTGCGCAACCCTTCTAGTTTCTAAAACACTTTCTAGTTTTTTCTTTATTTTGCTCTTCTGAAAAGACAGAATTATAAACCATCTTAAGGTGGTTTTAAAATGTAATTTTCCTTCGGAACTCTTTAATTATTTCTGTCTTTCAGGTGTCAAATGAAGAGAAACTAGAAAGTGTTTTAGAAACTAGAAGGGTAATTCAATCACTTAAAGGTAAAAAACTGACATAAAAAGCTTATTTTAAAATATATATTTTAAAATAAGCTTTTTATGTCAGTTTGAAAGATGAGCCAACGATATTTTTTTAAAAAAATTTTGTCTATAAAAAGTTCATTTTGAAAGATATCAACATAAAAATAGTAAAATACCATTAAGTAATTGAGTTACCCTTTCTAGTTTCTAAAATACTTTCAAGTTTTTTTCCAAAAGGCCAATGGTGAAGTTAATCATCATCAGAGCAAATGAAGAGAAACTAGAAAGTGTTTTAGAAACTAGAAAGGTAACTCAATCACTTAATAGTATTTTCTTGTTTAATATCTTTCAAAATAAGCTTTTTTTTATGTCAATTTGAAAATGACCGCAATTAAGATGATATTTTAACGATTTTTTTTTGTCCATAAAAAGTTTTATTTTGAAAGATATATCAAACATGAGAATACTATTAAGTGATTGGGCAACCCTTCTAGTTTCTAAAACACTTTCTAGTTTTGTCTTAATTTTGATCTTCTGAAAAGACAGAATCATCAGAGTTTTTAAAAAATCAGCTGTTCATAAATTAACGTTATATTTTTTTACGGTGTTTTAGTTTCTCCATATTCGTACGTTCCATCGCCGACAATTACTAAACCAGTGCCGCGTGGATATTTTGATTCTCCCCTTCAGTCACTAGTTATGTGCCGAGGTCCATTTCTAACAGGTAATTAAGAATTTATCTAAAATTAAACTTCATCAAATATTTCTTGTCGAGCTCTGTATAAATTAATATGCAAATTTTTTGTTGTTGTTGACGCAAACATCAAACGCGCGCAAAAAAAACGCGTGCAAAATTCAGAATTTACATGGAGGTCTATGGCTGTTTCTCCCCCCCCCCCTGCTATACTTTGTATGGTGAGCTGGGTTAACCTAGGTTAGGTTAAATTATGCTTGTTGTAGGGGGTCTGAGGGAGGCACGGCCCTCCCAGTCTGTAAATTTTAATTTGATTTTATTAAATTAAAATATTATTCCGCGCCCATTTTAACATTAGCACAAAAAAAACTTTAAAATGCCATAGACTTCTATGTAAATTCGAACTTTTGCACGTGTTTTTTTGCATTATTCTGCAAGCGGCCCAGAAGGTCCTGTGGCAAAGGGACCATTTAGTCCAAAAGCAGCATAGAAATGCATTGTTCAAAATGAACATTAATTCCAATCCTCCTCTATTTGAATATAATTAAGTTCCATTCCAGCATCATTATATATATGCTTTGTATTCCCAAGAATTCCCCAAATCATAACATTCCCCATGATGCACACAGCATATCATCTGGAAGGTTTGTACCATTGTCGAGAAGGACCCCTATAAGTAGGTACAAATGACCAGAAAATACGAGTCATTTCGTGTAAAAAATCTTTCCTAATGTTTAGAGTTTTCTTCATTTTTCAACGTTGAGCTAGTTTTTAGGTTGAGTTTCAAGCAGTTTTCAGAGCTTATGTTTCAAGCTTGTCACAACTGGACAATTGGGCTGGACAAACGACTGTTCAATGTTTTTCAATCTGTGGCCCCAACAGCCAAGTGTGAAGTAATCATCATCATTAGTTTTTTTTTAATCAAACAGGTTGGTTAGAGGCTAGCTATCTGGTTATTATCAGTTGTCAACTAGAGTTCTAGCCTCTAACTTGTGTTTTGAATTGTGAAAAAAAAAATTATAATTGTTGGTTGATTGTTACGTCACAATTAGCTCTGTGGCCACAGATTGAGAAAGATTTGCTTTGATATTTGCATAAAAATCCGAGCCCCTATTAATTACTACGATCGTATTTACATCAGTGAAAAACTAATTACTAGAGCTCGGATTTTTATGCAAATATCAAAGCAAATGTTTCTCAATTTGTGGCCCACGTGATATGATTTTTCTAATAATAAAAAAAAGCTCGTTAGAGAAGCTAAATGTCTGCATATCAATTCTCAAATATTTTAGCCTCTAAACAGGCTTGTTTTTCATTGTGAAAAAAAGCACACTATTTTATGGCTTAATTATAACATGGATTTGATTTTTTTTTTATATATAAATCAATTTTTTATTTTGCAATATCTGCATTTAACACATCTTTTATGAATGAACCTGAAAATTATTTACATGTTTTGGGGTGGATGGGAGGAATGGAGGAAGAGAGTGAGTGAGAGAGAGAGAGAGAGAGGGTGTCAATACTTAAAAGTAAAACACTAATCTTGTATGTAAATTATTAATTAATCATACAAGCTGTTGCACGTGTGTATTTTCTCTCTCTCTCTCTCTCTCTCTCTCTCTCTCTCTCTGTCTCTCTTTCTCTCTCTCTCTTTCTGTCTCTCTTTCTCTCTCTCTTTCTTTCTCTCTCTTTCTCTCCTTCTCTATCCCATTCTCTCTCTCTCTCCTTCTCTATCCCATTCTCTCTCTCTCTCTCCTTCTCTCCCTCTCTCTCTCTCTTTCTTCCTGTCTCTCTTTCTCTCCTTCTCTCCCTCTCTCTCATTCTCTTTCTTGCTGTCGCTCTCTCTCTCTCTCTCCTTCTCTCCCTCTCTCCCATTCTCTTTCTTCTGTCTCTCTCTCTCCTCCCATTCTCTCTCTTCCATTCCCTCTCTCTCTCTTTCTCTCTATCTCTCTCTCCCATTCTCTCTCTCCTCGCTCTCTCTCTCTCTCTCCTCGCTCTCTTTCTCTCTCTTTCTCTCCCATTTCTTTCTCTCTCTCTCTCTCTGTCACTATCTCTCTCTCAATCTCTCTTTCAATCTCTCTCTCTCATTCAATCTCTCTTTCTGTATATATTAATATGTGTGATGCATAAATAGGGAGGGTGTGAAGAGTTTGAAAATGCTATTACATGACATGGCAACTATAATTTAAAATCAACGGACCATCAAATTGTCAGGATTTTTTTTTTCCTTCTACCCAGTTATAGTCTATCTAGGCGCGCGCCTCTTCGATTCGATACTTTCTAATAATAATATCATTCTAATATGTGCATTATGAATTATATGCACATATATAATGTACAAATAGGGCGTATATGTATGCACGTTTGACTGAGGTTGAGAAAGGATGAAATTGGACGTTTTGAAGGATATAGGGTGGTAGTGGTGGTAGTGGTTCCGGGCTTGGGAACCGTTTTTCTGTCACCAATTTTTTTTAAGGGAATGTGTCGTGTGGCACCATGAAATTTCGACGGTGGGCCCCATATATGTCACTCTTAAATTGTGTGTGTCGCAAAGCTAAAAGTTTTCGCTTTTGGAAAACACGAGGGTTTTTGATTTCTCAATGGATCGGAATATTGAGCGTTGCGAATTGTTTGAATTTATTTTTTTCTCTCTCCTTTTATAATATTCAGATCAACTTTTTTTTTAAACAAAAGTAAAATGATTCCCACGCTTTCATATAGGTGCTTACATTAAAAAAAATTTGCATATTATTTTGTGTGTTCTTAAGTTGAATTTTAATAGGCCTATATAAAACAAAAATCAGGGTCTCATTACAGAAAAAATTGTGACAATCATAAGTTTGACGGGTGTCACACAATCAGTTGCATCATAAGTTATGATTAGGGCTCGGATTTTGATGCAATATCAACCGGGATGTTTCTCAATTTGTGGCCCAAGTGCCAATTGTGAAGTAATCATCATCATCAACATCATCATCATTAGAGCACCGGCAATTATGCTGTTTCTAATCAGAATGTCTGGTTACTATCAGTTGTCAACTAGAGTTCTAGCCTCTAACTGTTTTTTTTTAATTAGAAAGAACAATTTTTTTTATCTAAACGAGATTCACAGTTGGCACTTGGGCCACAAATTGAGAAACATTCCGTTTGATATTGCATCAAAATTCGAGCCCTAGTTATGATGATAACTTATGATGCAACTGCTTATGTGACACCAGTCAAATGGCAGTCATATGACAATATTTGTCATAAATGAGGGCTCGGATTTTTATGCAAATATCAAAGAAAACTGGTTTCTCAATTTGTGTCTCAAAGTGCCAATTGTGAAGTAAATCAAGTAAATCAACTTTAATTATGGGTTTTTCTTCTAATCATAAAGGCTGGTTAGAGGCTAAGATAAATCTGATTACTATCAGTTATCAACTAGAAAGTTCTAGCCTCTAACCAGTGTTGTTTTTTTATTGAAAAACGGAATTATTACTTCATAATTGGCCCTAATTGAGCCACAGATTAAGAAACATTTACATTATTTGATATTCTGCTCGAATTATTTTAATTAGATAAATTCCTTTTTGAGCCGATTTTTTTTCTGAATGTATGAACCAGCCCGTACTGTCTTAAATTGATAGTTAACTGAGTTTGAGTTTTTATAGACCTTGTACACAGTCATGAGTTAAATGAATTCAAATTAAATGTGTTTATAGGTGAATTATACGGAATCCAGTTGAGGACATGAATCCAAATAAAAATAGACTTTATTATTAATATTTTAAAATGAAATACTAAATTAATATTTTGTCAATAGTTTATATTTAAGTAATTAACTCAATATTTTCAGATTATTAACTGAATAAATTGAATTCGACATATTGTTTGTTTGTCCTTCACGGGGCTCTGTAGAACACGTTTATTGTTGCAATTTAAATTATCAGGTGTGTGTGTGTGTGTGTGTGCTAGGTATAAGGCCGGGTTCACATGAAGCTGACAAAAGTGCAACATGAGTTCAAGAGACAAAAACACAAACAAAAACGCCAGAGAAAAAGTAGATTCTGAAAAACAAAACAAAACTGAAACAACTGTCAGTAGTTACTCAACGCAAATCCACAACAAATTTGTAACAAAACACAAATTATGTTTTGTTTTTGTTTCTATAGCTGTCCTCTACGTAAACTACGCAACTGTTCTGTTGTTGTTTTAATACTAACTGTCCACACTGAATAGACAGACAAAAGTTGACAAAATGTTGCGTAATACAGAGACAAAACAAAAACACTTTTGATGTTTACCGACTTGAGGTGGCTGAACATGCAATAATTTTTGAAATTGCAGAAAAAAACAAAAACAAATTACAAAAGTTAAAAACCCAATAATATTTTCCTTGAGGGCAAGTGCCCCCTCCCCTCTTGCCCCCTATGTGCGTGGCGCCCATGCACCCTATACGCCTATATTAATATAGTGAATTATTATTATTGCAAAAAAAGGTTTTCAAAAACTTTTTTTTCCCTCTTTTGAAATTATTGGAAATGTGGAAATTATGTGGAAATGTGTTGTCCACACAATGGATTTTTGAATCAAATAAAAACTTTTCTGAAACTTTTTTTTTCTTCAGTTAGAGGCTTATTTAAAACAGATATTAGGAAACTTTATCTAAACATTTAAGGAATAAAAGAGGGGGGAGGGGAGGGGGAGGTGAGACTCATATTATGAACAGAAAATAAAAGAACTTCTTCAAATAATAATATGTCCGGATTTGTATGCTAATATGCATCACATGTCTATTGAGAAAATTGTCACTACTCAAAAAAAAAAAAATAAGTGACAGAGGGACACACATAACACACACACACAAAAAAAGGCTTACCAACCTAAAAGATCCCAATTTTATTCCACTTGTGTGTCCCTTAAATTCTTAGGGACCTCTTATTATATAAACACTGTTTTTCTTTTTGTTGTTGGAACTTTTCATAATAATGTTTTATAATGAAAGGACCCATCTTCTGTTAAGAGACTTTTTAATAGACCTCCCCCCCCCCTCTCTCTCTCTCTTTTCTTTATTTCCTTTTTTTTTGTTGGTGAATTTGGATGGATAAAATGCATAAACTGCATAAACAATCCAATTTGAATGGTGGCTTTTCATAAATGACCCTCTCAAAATTTGGCTGTTCCTTATAATGTACACTGAATTAAAAATCAAAGTCTGTCTTCCTCCACCTCCCCCTTTTTCCCTCATCTTGTTGTAAGCCCTAGGATTTAATTCTAGTATAAACAACATTGAAGAATAGGTAATCCCTTATCAATATATTGAGTGAACCCTATAGGGTTTCTCTATTTCTCTTCTGTTTGTGTGTTCTGTTATTCTGTATTATGTGTGTGTGTTCTGTCCCTCTGTCCATGGTCCTTATAGACTCTGAGTGGGTGGGGCGTAGAAAAATTCCTGTCCCTCTGTCCTCTTATTTCTGTTTTTTTCTGTCCCTCTGACCCTGTGTGGGTTATTTACTGTGTGTGTGTGTGTTTTGTCCCTTTGTCTTGTGTGTGTGTTTTCTGTATATTACTGTATGTGTGTTCTTGCCCTCTATCCTCTATTTCTGAGTTTTGTGTGTGTTCTGTCCTTCTGTCTTATGTGTTTGTGTTTTGTCCTTGTGCCCTGTGTGTCTTTTGTCCCTCTGTGACCCTGTCCTGTTTGTGTCTTCTGTCTGTCTGTATGCGTGTTTGTTCCGTCACTCATCTTGTGTGTATTCTGTCATTGGCGGCTTACTTGTTGTGCGTTTTGACTACTTTATGTCACTGACACACCACTGTATCTGTTGTGTGTATTCTGTCACTCGTGATTTTATGTTACAGTCAATCTGCATATTGCCTAGGCAGTCTGCAAAAACGATTAACCTACTAGTGGAATCTGCAAAATTCAATATATTTTAGGTGTTGAATTTTGCAGATTCCACTAGCAGGTTAATTGTTTTTGCAGACTGCCTAGGCAATCTGCAGATTGACTGTAACATACATACATGTATGTGTGCGTGTTCTATCTATTGTTGAGTGAATGTTGTGTCTTCCTCATGTGTTCCGTCTGTGCTGTGTTCACGCGAGCCACCTTCACCCGTTTTTGTTTTTCACCATAGTGCATGCATGGCGATGAGTGGTTGAATCCTGCCACAAAAAGGCGACCACCGGCCTCTTTACCAGTTATGATTAGGGCTGAGATTCTTTTGCAAATATTAAAGCAAATGTTTCTCAATCTGTGGCCCAATGTGAGCCAAATTTTGAAGCAAGAATCTCACGTTTAAATCGACCAAATAATTATGTTATTTTTTCAATTAAAAAAAATACACTAGTTAGAGGCTAGAAAACTAGCTGACAACTGATAGTAACCAAGACATCTAGCCTCTAAACAATCCTTTCTTGATTAGAAAAAAGCGTAATTGCAGTTACTTTAATGATGATGATGATGATGATTAGGGTTCGGATGTTCATGCAAAATCAAGCAAAATGTTCCTCCATCTGTGGCCCCAAGTGCCAATTTGTGAAGTAATCATCATCATTATCAGAGCAACTGTTAATTATGTTTTTTTTTCTAATTAAGCTTGTTTAGAGGCTACATTTCTGGATTACTGTCAGTTGTCGACTAAAGTTCTAGCTTCTATAACCAGTGTTTTTGTTTGAAAAAAAAATTATAATTATTGGCTGATCAAAACGGGGGATTGCTGCTTCACAATTGTGACCCCCGTTGGGCCACAGACTGAGAATCATTTTGTTTGATATTTGCATTGAAAATCCGAACCCTAATGATGATGATTACTTCACCATTGACACTTTGAGGCACAACAAATTTGAGAAACATTTGCATAAAAATCCGAACCCTATTAGTTGTGATTCAGTGGCCATCACTGACATGTAATTAGAAATCGGGACAAACAGAAGTTGGCTCCGCCCTTTTTATGACGACCGGCAACTTCTAATTGGTTTGTTGTGTGGTTCGACGTTGGCATGTGACGTCAGACAACATACAAAACTAATTAGAAGTTGCCGGTCGTCATAAAAAGGGCGGAGCCAACTTCTGTTTGTCCCGATTTCTAATTGCCTGTCCATCACTGACAACATTGCCATTTGCAGTAAACCGCATCAACCACTTTGTGGCACCGCAAAGTGGTCCATGTAAAACCGGCCTATATAAGCATTTGTGTTTGTCCTGAAGCTAAATACACCCTTATTTCCGTTCCCTGTTTTTTTCTTCTAACTTGTATTTAGCTTATTTTCAATTGTGTGGTTTGAAGATGTTCATTTGAAGGCAAATACTCACCCCCCCCCCAAAAAAAAAGGCTTATGTAAGATTATCTGGGGTCTTTTTCTAAGTGTTTTAAAATTGAGCAATGGTCCGAAAGACAAACAAGATTTTTATTTTAAAAACGGAACCTATAGAACTGGTTTTTAGCCTGGGTTCTTTTTAGAAATCCAAATACTCAAGACTAGCCAGCCACCCTCCTCCAATATCCCAAATATGTTATGTCTATTTTTATTGGGTCTTTATTACCAATTTAAAGATTTTTTTTTTATATAAATAAATGTATGTTTTTTCTATTTATTATTTAAAAGGAGCTACTGGGTTCGGTGGTTCAGGAATGGGTGCTGGAATGAATGGAGTCTCGGCAGCTGCTCTGGGTGTTGCCAATTTAACCGGAGTCAATGGAGCCACTGGCATCACAGGTGATTCATTAAACCACATTTCATATTTAGTTGATGTTTGTTTTAAAGTTATTTCTTAAGCTTTTTATAAGGTGATTTTGACAGTGTAAACGACCTTTGAACTCTCATTATTCTGTTGTTGTTGTTGTTGTTGTTTTTACGGTACAAAATGAAGAGAAATTTTGAAAGTGTTTTAGAAACTAGAAGGGTAACTCAATCACTTAGGGCTGATATCTTTTAACATAAGGATTTTTATGTTAGCTTGAAAATTACACTACTTTTAAGGCGGTTTTGAAAGTGTAAACGACCTTTGAACTCTTGATTATTCTGTTGTTGTTTTTTCGGTACAAAATGAAGAGAAACTTTGAAAGTGTTTTAGAAGCTAGAAGGGTCGCTCAATCACTTAAGGCTGATATCTTTTAAAATAGAAGTTTTATATTAGTTTGAAAATTACACTATTTTAAGGCGGTTTTGAAAGTGTAAACGCCCCTTGAACTCTTGTTTATTTTGTCTTTTAGGTGCAAGCTGAAATGAAACTTGAATGTGTTTTAGAAACTAGAAGGGTAGCTTAACCACTATTTTTATGTTAATATCTTTCAAAATAGGATTTTTATGGTAGTTTAAAAATTATATTACTTTAAGGTGATTTTGAAAGTGTAAACGCCTCTTGAACTCTTGATTATTGTGTTGTTGTTTTTTCGGTACAAAATGAAGAGAAACTTTGAAAGTGTTTTGGAAACTAGAAGGGTAGCTCATTCACTTAAGGCTACTGTCATGGTAGTATCTTTCAAAATAAACTTTTCATGTTAGTTTTGAAAAACGACCCAACTTTTTTTTATATACATTTGTTCTATAAAAAGTTTATTTTGAAATATATCAACGTGAAATTGGTCTTATGTGATTGAGCTACCCTTCTAGTTTCTAAAACGTTTTCTAGTTTTTTCTTCTTCTTAATTTTGCTCTTCTGAAAGACGGAATAATCAAGAGGATCATCAAAGATAATCAACTTTATAACTTTATTCATTCCGTCTTTCAGGAGCAAGATTCAGAGAAACTTGAATGTGGTTTAAAAACTAGAAGGGTAACTCGGTCACTTAAGGTGTATTTTCATGTAGATATCTTTCAAAATAAGCTTTTTATGTCAGTTTGAAAGATTACTCAACGATATTTTTTTTTAAAAAATTTGTCTATAAAATGTTTATTTCGAAAGATATCAACATGAAAAATACTATTAAAAGTGAATCAACTACCCTTCTAGTTTCTAAACACACTTCAAGGTTCTCCTTAGTGTTGCTCTTTTGAAACTGTAGAATAACCAGTTAGAAAATCAGCTGTTCATAAAAGATCTTAAACTTTCTAAAATGTCTCTTTATTTTTGAACAACTTAAAAGAAAAAATTGAAAGCGTTTTAGAAACTAGAAGGGTAACGCAATCACCTAAGAAGCAATCTCGTGTCACTATCTTTGTATAAAAATAACCCAACATTTCTTTTTTAATTTTTGTTTCTGAAAAGTTTATTTTGAAAGATTTCAACATGAAAATACTATTAAGTGATTCAGAGCTATATATGCCATTCTAGTTTTTAACATACTTTTAATTTCTTGTTAGTGAAAAGCGGAATAAAATCAGAGATTGTAACTCAACATTTCATCCACAACAACAAAAATTCAAAAGCGTTTTATAGACTAGAATAGGCAACGATTGATAAATCTTTCAAAGTAAACTTTTTATGGCATTTTGTTGTTGTTGTAAATGGCCTACTGTTTAATTTATCATTTATATGACTCTTCTAGTTTATAACACATTTTGGATGTTTTTGTGTTAATTTTCTAATAATTAATTACAGGTGACGGTCGCGTTTTGCTTTTGCCGTGGGCAGCAAGTGTTCGCGGAAAACCTCGACGCGTGATGTTACGAAGGGCCGTGTTTTCGGATGCGCAACGCAAAGAACTGGAGAAACGGTTCCAGATACAGAAGTATATTAGTAAACCGGACAGAAAGAAATTAGCTGAGAAATTGGGTCTCAAAGATTCACAGGTAAGACATATTTTTTTTAAAGATTTTTTCTTTTTACTAAAAATTAGAGATGGGCCATTCGAATCCTCGAATCCGGCGTATCTTGAAAAATATTCGAGATTCGTAAACTCGAATCTTCGCCGCTTTTTTTCGTCTTTTTCGAGTCTTTCGAATCCTAACCTTAAAAAACTTGTTAAAAACTTTGGTAAAATTAGTTTTAACTCCAATTGACGTCCAATAGAAGCGTTGACTAACAAACAAAAACCGGCGATTGTTGCAATTTAGGTTGGTATCCGGATCACCAATGGATCACCTTGTGGCTTGACCTTGAGTGAAGCCACACTGTGTTTTTTATTATTAATAATTTAATATTTAATATTATTTCATTTATTTGAATCTTCTTAATGAATAATATAGAATTCATATATGAAGGATTCGAGAGATTCGATGGATTCGAGAACCTTTTAGGATTCGGATTCGAGAAAATTTAGGATTCGTCTCACCGCTACTAAAAAATAATATTTGAAAAGTCATTTGTTGTGTTTGTTGATGATTTGTCTGTCTTTGACATAATTTTCTGCAAAACGTCTGAATTCGCGATTTTGAAATATTTTTTTAAAAAAAAAATGGAAGCACACTTTCCAATTTTTTGTCATTCTATCACTCGATCAGCATCTATTTAAGGTGCACATTGCACTTTGAACCATCAAAATTGGACAACTTTAAATATGAAAAATAAACACATTGCCGCCGCGACTGCTGTGTTTATTTTAAAAATTATCATTTTTTTCTTTAACATTGGTGTCTATGGGGCTCAATAGAAAAACGATGCTAACGCTCTTTGCGGAGATTTTACGAAGTAATTTTGCGATGTGTAGACTCTTATAAAAATTATAATACACGTGTTCAGATGATGATGATGATGTTTATTAAAACATTTTTCGAAATATGCATCAGTAATTGGCATATCATCATCATCATCATCACACTTTTTGGTGTTCATCTTTGCTTTAAGACACACAACTACCACATTGAGTAAATGATGAGACAGTGAGATAGAAAAGGGAGGCAGGCGCACACGTGTTGGGTGGCGCCCCTAGTCTCTCTCTCTGTTTTCTGTCCAAAATCAATAACTATCAAAAGTGACTTTACAAGAGACTAATTGCTCGTTAATTACTCAAGGAAGCTGTGGTTTGCATCCTATTTAATGTACAACCAGCAGCAGCAGCATATTTTCCTCCTCCCCCCTTACCTCCTCCCCCTCCCCCCTCCCCCCTTACCTCCTCCCCCTCCCCCCTCCCCCCTTACCTCCTCCCCCTCCCCCCCTAATCTTTATTATTTCAAGGAGAAAATGAAAAGTTTTTTCTTGTTTTGTAAACACAAAACTTCTAATTAAAGCCTCGTTTTCACGGTGGCGATAGTTCTATCGTGAGAGTAGCTGTCATGAAAGTTGCGATAGTTCACTCTCACGATAGTAACTGCCTATACATGTCTTGAAGTAACCGTGATAGTTGTCTGTCACATGACAGTGTGACGTCTACTTCACAGGATATCATTGAGGCAACCACAGTGTTGTCTCTCTCACCCTCCAGAAGCCAAATTTCCCTATAAAGTGGATATTTCTCCCTATATATATCCCAAAAAATAAAGGTTAGGTTAGGTTATACTGTTCTAACCTAACCTAACCTTTATTTTTTGGGATATATAATCTATTTTTTGGGATACATAAAATATTTGTTTGGGATATACATTTCACCTGGGATAAATCGATATGTTTGGGATTTAATTGAAAAACATATATATAATTATTAATGACACTTTTTATATATATAAAAAGTATATTAATTATGACCCAAACGGCGCCACATATAACAGTGTGAAATTTATTTTGGGTGTTTTTTTTTTTGCGAGGATAAAACCCACCTCTGGGCTCTGAAGTCTGGGGTTCTTATAACTCCGAAAGTGTTTGCAAGATAATAAATTGCACTATAAATTTCATATAGTTTCTGAGACTTAAACATAGAGAAGTGTGTTTTTTTTGTGTGTGTCGAGGTCCTTGTAACAATATAATAGCCACATATCAATGCTTTTTGGTCACTCCCACAATTTTTGATTGTTACATTGGAGCAGCTGCAATAGACACACACACACATAACCACATATACTGTACATAAGGCACACACATACACGCGAGTCAGGAACATAACAGGCATAAAAGACACACATATATACAAATAGACAAGTAAAATAGACACAGTGACACACAAGAGCGAGACCTGAACACACACGACACTTGAATAACTGAATCAAATATACATATAGATTATAGACACCTAAAACAAAGACAAATGAGACAAAAATACACAGACACCTATAGCAAAGACACACAGACACCTCTAAAACAGAGACCTGAGATACAGATAAATGAGACAAAATAACACAGAGATAACTGAACGAAAGTGGAAACACACAAATGAGACAGAAACACATGAAACCTCAAATAAAGACACACATACACCTAAAGTAATGACACAGAGACACTTAAAGTAATGCGACACACTGTCACACAGACACCTAAAGTAATGACACAGAGACACTAAAAGTAAAGACACACAGACACCTAAAGCAACGACACAGAGACACCTAAAGTAATGTCACAGAGACACCTAAAGTAATGTCACAAAGACACCTAAAATAATGACACAGACACACCTAAAGTAATGACTCAGAGACACCTAAAGCAATGACACAGAAACACAAACGCATATGCAAACACAGGTACCTAAAACAGAAACAAAGACAGGAACTCGATGAGACAAAACAAGTTTATCATGAAAACATTTTGTTACAAGCCTGTAACACACAGGCGGCTTTTGAAGTGAAAACATAACCAAGGATTGCCGTCGTTCAATAGAAAATACATTGCGACGACAGCTGAGCGACCTTTCGACTTCATTTTGTTATCGAAAAGTCTTTCAAAAAGTCGCCCGTGTGCCAAGGCTCGAAGTGTATTTGCACGAAAATCGAGACTTTTGTCTCTTTTTTTCTAAACGAGTATTGAATAACATATCGAATAAATTCAATAACAATATAAGTTACTTTTTTTCTTCTTCTAAAATGGGCGTTCTGATGTATAGGCCTATAGAAAAGACATTTTTTCGTTTAAATGTTTGTCTCACAGATGGATATTGGAGGTGAAGGGCCCCCCTCAGTATAGAAACAGAAAGAGAGAGAGAGGGGCGTGCCCATATTTGGCAGCCCCTTTTGCCCTTCATTTTCTGATAAGATTGATGACGTTTTTTTAACACACAAATCTCATAAATATGCAACAACTCTGTTAATTTTACATTAGTAATATATAGTTTATATAGAATATATATGGAGGCTAATACATTTTGGTGGTCCTTGTTATAACAACAACAAAAAAAAAAATACCTTTCAATAGAGAAAAAAAGTACATAACATATTTTTCTATTTTCCCCTTCTACTTTTTTTTTAAAAAAAAACCCTTGGGACCTTAATTCACACACAAACTGTGTTCATATGTCATTAAGGGGAGAAAATATGTCTTAGAAACTTGAAAATTGATTGGATAAAAAGTATCCATGAAATAGGTCCTTTTATAAAGACTGTCACAGTCTATAATAAGTAAGGGCCTTTTTCACTCTAAGTGTGAAATTGTGTTTAGGAGGCGTGATTTCTGTTTGTGTGTCGTTTATATTTGTATAGAAGAGCTCCCTTATTATGGATTATAGGTTGTGTCTGATGTTGAAACTGGATGACTTCCGGTATATATCTGAATTGATTTTTTTTTTTTAGTTCTTTTCAGCTTATTATTGATTTGATCTCTCTCTCTCTCTCTCTCTCTCTCTCTCTCTCTCTCCCCTCTCTCTCTCTCTCTCTCCCTCTATTTGGTGTCTAGTTTCAATGAACAGTAAAAATGTCCGGTTTCAAACCTCGGAAATGATTGCTGAGAGTTTTTGTGTCGGGTATAAAAAAAGTGTTAAATGTTCTGATGTCAGGCATGAAAAAGTTTGAGAGTTTTGGTGCCAAACATGAAAACTTTTAAAAATTGTGATGCCAGACAAATAAATGTTTTAAGAGGTTTGATGCCAGGTATGAAGTATGTTATTAGTCAGACTACATGACGAACCAATTAGAAGTTGCCAGTCGTCATAAAAAGGGCGGAGCCAACTTGTGTTCGTCCCGATTTCTAAATGCCTGTGGCCAAACTGAATGTTTTATTTTCCTTCTTTTCTAGGTCATACTGTATATTTTAGATTTGTTTTCTTATAAAACTGAACTTGGGACCATTTTTTTTATTATTATTCAAATCAGTTTGCTGGTTATAAACTCCAAAATATGAGTATGTTTGGACAAGAGTAGTCAGTCAGTCAGTGTGTGAAGTCCAGCTGACTTTAAATTTCAATTCCTGAAGTGAAGATATTTTTTTTTGTTGCTTGACCATTTTATATATTGTATTTTTTATGTTTATTTATTCTTATAGGGAAAAACCAAATTTTCTTCTGGTTGAACGGATTTATATATTGGGGGGGGGGGGGGGGGTCCTACAAGAAATATATATTTCGTTTTATTCATCACTTGTACATGTCAGGAAAAAGATGAAAAAATGTCCAAAATTATTGATTTTTGGCTGAATTTTTTTGACATTTTTTTTTTTCGATTATTCAAAAAAAAAAAAAAACTTTTAAATTCATATTGTGTCTTACGAATTGTAAGTAGATCATTTATTTTGTGCGTGTAGCGTTAGATGGCGCCACTAGCCCTCCTCCCATAGAAATGTACTGTAGACACTCTTCAACTATTGACTCACCTTCCTTCCCTTTTTTGCACGTGGCAAACTTTTAATTGCGTCATCGCTATTTCTCTGCACGTGCTCTCTCTCTTCACTTATATTGTGTTCTGGGTATAAGTTTGTCCACGTGCTCTGATAATTAAGGTTGTTTTGGACGCTTTTTTAGAGCTAAAATGAGGCTGCATTCGATTTCAACTAATTGGCGACGAGTGTAGTTTGTCACCTCTATGGAAAGGCAATTAGAAATCGTGACGAACTTCAGTCGGCTCCGCCCCTTTTTATGACGAACGCAACTTCTAATTGGTTTGTTGTGTGGAGTTCGACGTTGAAAAGGGCGGAACATGTGACGTCAGACTACATAACCAGCAAATTAGAAGTTGCCTGTCGTCATAACAAGGGCGGAGCCAAGTGAAGTTCTCTCCGATTTCTAACTGCCTGTTTAGTCACTTGAGTGGCACCATTCGGAAGGACAAAAGCCAACTAAATATCTATTGAGCCCCACCTTAAGAAGTGTTAAAAATTGTACAGTAACAATTTTAGAGATGTTTTCTTCTCCTTCTTCAGAGTCAGAGTCAGTAAAGGTGTTTAGTGTCAAACGAGAGAGAATTTTAGGCAGTTAAGTGTTTGAATTTCTGATGTCCCATATATTCTATTGGTCACAGCTGTGATATGGGATTTCATTTGCATTTTTTTTTTTGGGGGGGGGTGGTCCATCTCTTTTTTTTAGCTTCTCAAACTCTCTCTCTGTCTATATATTTTTTTTTCTTTCTAGCCCGGAAATTGATTTTAACTTCAAAAATGTGTTATTCGAATTCAATGTATGAGGCACCATACAGTATGTCCAGTGGACTTTATAACTGCCTGTCACATTTCAGCTTGATTACTTTCAAAAAATTTTGGGGATGTGGTTTTTTTTACTATGAGAGAGAGAGAGAGAGAAAGAGAGAGAGAGAGAGAGAGACAGGTTTTTTAGGGTAAAAAAAAGTTCATATGAATTTTTCACTTAAATTCAAGGGGTTGTTGTCATCAGAACACAAATATGAAGGATATTTTCTTTTCCTTCTGTGAAGGTCCTTGTTTCAAGTTTAATTGTGGCATATGATGCCACCCCCCTCCACCACCACACCACTAACTCTGTCACACTCTGACATCACTAATTTTTTTTTAAATCAGGGCCACCATTGTAAGGGAAGACTGAGACTACTTTGCAACAAGGGGCAGGTTGGCACATAAGTCATAAGCTGATATAGTAATTTGGCCATATGAATAAAACAAAAGTAAATGTTGTTACTGCTAGATCTGAAGGAAATACTGCAAAGGTAGAGCAAAAGCAAAAACCTCATAAGTAACAGCAAAAGCTAATACTTTTACTATTAAAATGTTTACTTTTTAGTAAGTAGCAAAAATGGGATTGTAAAATAAATAATATGAAGTAAATACTACCAGTCTACCAATATACAGTAAATGCTAGTAAATATTTAAGGTAGCTATTTGCCTACCTTTATACCTAGTACACATTTAAATGCATTTAAATAATAAACGTGTTCTACAGAGCCCCGTGAAGGACAAACAAACAATATGTCGAATTCAATTTATTCAGTTAATAATCTGAAAATATTGAGTTAATACTTAAATATAAATATATAAACTATTTGACAAAATATTGATTTAGTATTTCAATTTTAAAATATTAATAATAAAGTCAAATTTTATTTGGGTTCGTATGTCCTTAACTGGACTCCGTATAATTCACCCTAAACACATTTAATTTGAATTCATTTAACTCATGTGTGTGTACAAGGTATTAGCCTATAGCTCTGATGGTGATAATCCTAGCATACATTATATAACACAGTAAAAGGAAATGTTTATTCATACCAACCACTTGAAGTATTTGCTTTTACTTTGTACTTTCAACTTCCTTTTATGCATACAGACCGGATTTCGCTACAATACACAAATCAAAGATGTTGTTTAACCTATGTTGTGCCACGTGCCAACTTACCCCATGGATGTGTACCAACTTACTCCACAATTATGGTGAAATAAAAACTAGAAACTAGAATAATTGGTGATAAATTTGATAATGCTATAAGTATTTTTCATGATTGCATTGATTGATATCTTTTTCAAAATAAACGTTTAGGACAAGTTTGAAAAAAAAACTTGACCCGTTTTTGCATCCAAAATTTTCACCAATCTATGTATAGCTTTAGCATTATTAGTAGCTATACTGCAGTGGCGCCATCCAGAGGGACAAAAAAAATAAAAAAAATATATATTCAGCCACCTTAATATTAAATTAATGAGCATCGTAATCTATTGTTATTACTTAAGTCCTTTTGTTTCTCGCCTTTTTTTTTTGGAGGGCTCCCCCCCCCCCCCTTTTGAGGTCTAGTTTTCTCAATATTGATTTCTATTTGTAACCTATTGAATAAATTCTGAAATCAAAAGAAGGGGGTGATGGGGATAGGGTTCGATAGTTGAGAAATAGAGGGAGGAGGCCAGGAGGGGTGTGTTGGAGGGTTAGGTTATGAGTATTAAAAAAAAATGCAATCATATTGAGCTGCTTTTTGGATATATATATTTATTTATATAAAATGCTTTTGTGTTCATGTCGGCAGCAGCTTCACTTATATTACTGAGGGGGGGTCTTCTTAGATTGGGCAATAGTTATGATTACATATATATATATATATATATATATATATATATATATATATATATATATATATATATATATATATATATATATATTGGGGGTGGAAGAGGTTGTAGGTGGGGGTGGTTTTTGGGTCCCTTTTGTGGTGGTCTTCCAATTTTGGGGCTGTATGTATAGTTTGTTAGGGTATTAGTGTATATGTAGTGGAGTTTGGCACTGGACGTCAGCTGTGGCTTACTGCTTTTCCTTTCAATGAATTCTCTCTCTTCTTCCCCCCGCCCCCTCCTCCCCCTTTGTAATGGGTTCCATTTTTTTTTTCTTCCTTCAAATTCAATGTCCCTTTGTGTACTCATGCATAGAAGAAGTGAAAAGTGAAACCCATTTAGTGGACGTTATTTGAAGGAGAAACAGAGAGAGAGAGAGGAAGAGAGAGACTCTTGAAAGAGATTGCTTTGGACCACCACCAAAAATATACTCTCTCACTCTTGTTGAATGAATGTGATAGACATCTCTAATCTTGTTAAAGTTATCATTATCTCAATATTTAAGGTGGCTGAATAGATATTTATTTTGTTTTTGTTCCTCCAGATGGCGCCACTGTAGTTTCTGCGGTGTTTTTTTTTTTTTGAGAAAATGTCTATTCTTCAAGTGAACGTTTTTCAGAAGAAACATTACGAAAGAATTCAAGTGTTTTAGAAACTAGAATAGTTGGTGATAATGCTAAAATGTTTTTCAATGATGATATCTTTCAAAATAAACTTTTATGACAAGTTTGGAAAAAAAAAGACCGAAAATAGTTTTTATGAAATTTCAATGGAAAAACCCTAAAACGGGTCATTTTTCAAACTGAACTATAAAATGTTTTAGTTCTTTAAAATAATATTTAAAAAAAAAACAGAAATAAAAATCAGCACGTGCGCCAATGTGTTGGCTTCACTGTGGTTTAATTGTAGTTTTTTTAAATTATTTTTACGTATTTTTACCAACATTTTAATAGATGTTTTTTGCTTACAAGCACTTACTCAATGGAGTTTAACATAAGAGTTAGAAATTCGCGATTTTGAAATGTTTTTTTTTTAAATAGAAGGGCACTTTCCAATTTTTTGTCATTCTATCACTCGATCAGCATATATCTAAGGTGCACATTGAACTTTGAACCATCAAAATTGGACAACTTTAAATATGAAAAATAAACATAT
Organism: Brachycybe producta; assembly: GCA_036925085.1. Classification (NCBI taxonomy): domain Eukaryota; kingdom Metazoa; phylum Arthropoda; class Diplopoda; order Playtdesmida; family Andrognathidae; genus Brachycybe; species Brachycybe producta. The sequence goes on from JAUPFP010000003.1 coordinate 3,700,302, forward strand.
TGCCGCCGCGACTGTTGTGTATTTTAAAAATTATCGTTTTTTCTTTAATATCGGGTCTATGGGCTCAATAGAAAAACGATGCTAGCGCTCTTTGCGGAGATTTTTCAAAGTAATTTTGCGATGTAGCTCTCTTAACCAAAAAAACAGCCATTTTTGGTTGATTTTTTTTCCTCCGAAAGATCTTTTTGTTCAGTTATTTCGAGAAAGAGAGAGAGAGAGAGAGAGAGAGAGAGAGAGAGAGAGAGAGAGAGAGACAGAGAGAGAGAGAGAGAGAGAGAGAGAGAGAGAGAGAGACAGAGAGAGAGAGAGAGAATATGGTACCTAAATGGTGGAAACCAGAAATCAGGTTCAAGTATCAATTTTCCATTGTCAAACATCACTTAAGTGCTACTGTAATTGTTGTTTGATGATCAAATTTCTTCTTTTATTTTCTACAAACAAACACACAAAACAATTGTTTGCCCATTTGTTTCCATTCACTTTTATTTTCGAACAGAAAAAAAAAAAATTGGCCCATAAATGGGAACTTCAAAAATAATGTCCATTTCACATAGCAATCAGTTGCTATATAAAAGTGTCTTTCTAGTCTATTAAAAGATCGATCCCACATTTGACATCTGACAAAACAAAAAGTTCAGAAACTCAAGTGTTTGAAGACAAAATTGTCGACAATTCTAAAATATTTCGTGCGACTTTTGTGTTTTTTTTTTGTTTTTTTTTGCCCTTTCTGCCCTGTTTCCATTAGGTCGAAATTGAAGGTAAAACTGAATTTTGTTTGGTTCAGTTTTTAAACAATGACATTTTAAGAATCTATACGATCAAAATTCGTTTCCAACTCCTGTTTTGACTTAATGGAAAAAGTTCATTTAAGAAAAAATTCAAAGTTTGTTAAAAACTAGAATGGAAAAAAAAAAATAATGTGACTAAAAGTCGGTTTTGTAATCTTAAATTTTCCATTTTTATTCTACTATGTTAATGTATAAATGCCTCAGTAAACAAACGCTTAAAACATAAAGGAAGTGATTTGTTTGTTTGTTAGCAACTTTATTGCCCTGTTTCCATTAGGTCAAAATTGGAGGCAAAGGTGAATTCAGTTTGGATCAATTCTTAAATAAAGTCATATTCAGAATATCCCTGGCAATCAAAATTCATTTTCAACTCCTATTTTGACTTATTGGAAATAGAACATAGTTAGAAACTAGAATATTAAAAAGGAATAATCGCAGGCTTGAAAAGTCATATTGAAATGTTTCAATTTTTCTCCCATTTTTATTTTACTTCTATGGCAAATGTATACAATGCTTGTCTTAAATGCATCAGTAAACAACTTAAAAAATATATAAATGGAAGTGATTTGTTTGCTCTTAAGAGAAGTAATAAGAAAAAAGCATATTATAAACAGTTTTAGAGAGTTAAGAGAATTTTTCTTTTAAACACACATTATTTCCGAATGGCAACTTCATTCAGTATTGGTGACAAATAGAAAGAGAGAGAGAGAGAAAGAGAGAGAGAGAGAGAGAAATCAGTTATTCTTTTATTAATATTTGTGTTATGTGTGTGTCAGCTGCAAAAATCTCAAATTGCTTTCGTGTGTTTCATTTATAAATATATATATATATATATATATATATATATATATATGCCTATATATTGCCTATGCAATATGCATATATATAATCTGAGATATACTTTGAAGGAAAGTAAGAGGAAGAAGTAGAACTAAATTGACTTTGAAAAACAAAAGCAACTCAGTTATTAAAAAAAAGAGAAATGTTGAAATATATACTCTTATATTATATTATATATATATATATATATATACATGCATAAATAAATATATCTATAATATAAAATTATATACAGTGTGAAATAATGTGCCATTTATTATTTTTTTGTATAAAGAACAAGTTGATTTGTTTTTCATTTTCTACTCTCTAATACAGTGTAATATGTATATTGGATATGCACTACATATTATTATTATTCAATGCTAATTTATCAATTATGAAGGTGATTGATAAAATAAGTTTTTACTTATAAAAAAAGAAAGAAAAAAAAAGGTTGGAAGCTTTATTTCTATATTTTTTATGATGAAAAATAATAAGAAGAAATAAAAAAGCAGTTGAAGGAACGGGTAGAAAAAAAACATCATGGCATTTGACAGATCACTTTGTCTGTATTTGACATGTTAAAATTTTTATTTCTTTTAAAAAAAAAAATAATTATCAAATGCATAAAAATGATGACATTTTTTTTCAATTATAATTGGTAACAGAAAATAAAAATAAGGATTGTTATGATGTGTATGGATTGTGATATGCAAGTAAGTTTAGTGACTGCGACTACTCAGCCCTGGTGCCCAACCAAAGACTTATAAGAGAGATTTTTTTACCAAGGCTACTACTACCTAGTAAACACACCTGATAATTTAAATGCATTTAAATAATAAATGTGTTCTACAGAACCCTGTGAAGGACAAACTAACAATATGTCGAATTCAATTTATTCAGTTAATAATCTGAAAATATTGAGTTAATTAACTTAAATAAAATATCTAAACTATTGACAACATATTGATTTAGTATTTCAATTTTAAAATATTAATAATAAAGTCAAATTTTATTTGGGTTCGTATGTCCTTAACTGGATTCCGTATAATTCACCCTAAACACATTTAACTTGAATTCCTTTAACTCATGTGTGTACAAGGTGTAACTCTTATTACTGGTCTTCAGCCCCCCCCCCCCCCTCCAAGGGTTGCGGGTTATATGACAATGGAATGCTCTTACTAATACCTTGTACACACACACGTGAGTTAAATGAATTCAAATTAAATGTGTTTAGGGTGAATTTATACGGAATCCAGTTAAGGACATGAACACCAAATAAAAATTGACTTTATTATTAATATTTTAAATTGAAATTACTAAACTGACGTTGAAAAGGGCGGAGCATGTGACGTCAGACTACATAACCAAACCAAATAGAAGTTGCCGGTCGTCATAAAAAGGGCGGAGCCAACTTCTGTTTGTCCCGATTTCTAATTGCCTGTGTCATTGTGTCATTGACCAGTGGCAAGGTGTGACACATTCCCAAAATGACACTATTATACTATAGATTCAAAGATTAAAAAGTACAATATTAAAACACATAGACTCACATAATATTATTATAAATAAAATTGAGTTTTTAACACCTCAACCCTCCCCTCACCATACCCTCCACTTCCAGTCTTCTTTGTGTGTTTTTTTCCCCCAGTTGTTTAAAATGCTTTTGTGTTTGTGAAAATGTGTTGCATTTTTGCAACCTGTGCTTTTCTCTCTCTGTGTTTCTGAATTACAATTTCTCTTTATATATACATTGTTATATTAGATAATTTGCACTTTCATTGGAGGCGTTTATTGGCTCTGAAATTGAGGGAGGGAGGGGGAGAAGAGGGCCCCCCTCCTCCTCCCCACCTTCAACCCTCCACCTCATCCATTTATATAATATATATTATATACAGTAGTAGATTTTTCTACTATTCAAGAGTTTAGAATCTCTTTTATTACTAATGGTTTCACATACAACACACTTTTAAAATTAATAATAAAAAAAAATTTCCATCTGTGTTTTTTCATTGGTCGATATTTTTACAAAATGGTAGAAATGTGTGTGTGGCGCACATTTTTGTTGTTATTGCTCCTTTATGTTGAAAAATGTTGCATCTTATTATGAGAGAGAGAGAAAGACAGAGAGAGAAAGAGAGAGAGAGAAAGAGAGAGTATACATTATAAGGTGTGTAGGACACAAGCAATTAGAAAACGGGACGAACAGATGTTGGCTCCGCCCTTTTTATGACGACCGGGAACTTCTAATTGGTTTGTTGTGTGGTTCAACGTTGAAAAGGGCGGAGCATATGACGTCAGACTACATAACCAACCAATTAGAAGTTGCCATTCGTCATAAAAAGGGCTGAGCCAACTTCTGTTCATCCCGTTCTCTAATTGCTCTGTGTGTAGGGCATAAAGGTATACAAAAGTATTTCAAAGAAAAATGTGTTATGTTACTGTCAAATCTGCAGATTGCCTAGGCAATCTGTTAAACCACCAAACCTGCTAGTGTAATCTGACAAAATTCAACACATTTTAGGTATTGAATTTTGCAGGTTGTTTTGTAGATTGCCTAGACAATCTGCAGATTGACTTGATTCCGCAGATTTGACAGTAACATATACATATTTTTTGAGCACACTCTGTATTTGTATTATGTTCTTCTGGTGGGGGTGGGGTGGGGGGCTTGAAATGTTTGTAATATAAAAGTATATACAGTTTAATATTACATATGAAGTATATATGCATATCAGGAGGGGGGGGGGCTGGAGGAGATTTTCATATTTTCATTCCCCCCCCCCCCGTGATGTTACCCCCCCCCCCCCCCCCCCCCCCCCCCCCCCCCCCCCCCCCTTACAATATACGAAATTAGATTTTCATAAACTGCTGACGCCTACAACTGCAGAAATTCTCTTTTTCTCAATAGGGTTTTATGGTGATTTGCAAATAGAATAGGGAGAGTGTGGGGTGGGGGGAGGGCTTTTATGACTACCCTCACCCCCCATTTTTTCTTATTTTTGTTTTCACCTAAATTTCATATTTTCTGGTCTATAATTTCAGTGGTATCATCTTTAATTTAGTTTTATAATAAAGAGTTTTTGTTTGAAAACTCTTATACCTAGTAAACACACCTGATAATTTAAATGCATTTAAATAATAAACGTGTTTCTACAGAGTCCTGTGAAGGACAAACAAACAATATGTCGAATTCCATTTATTCAGTTAATAATCTGAAAATATTGAGTTAATACTTAAATATAGAAACTATTGACAACATATTGATTTAGTATTTCAATTTTTAAAATATTAATAATAAAGTCAATTTTTATTTGGTTCATGTCCTTAACTGGATTCCGTATAAATTCACCTAAACACATTTAATTTGAATTCATTTAACTCATGTGTGTACACAAGGTATTAGCCAGCAACGTTATAATATTGTAACGTAACAAAATTATAGGTTGGCGTTAGATGGACCACTTTGTGGCGCCACAAAAGGGTTTTTCTTTTCTTGAGCGCCACAGTGGCAAAGAGTGGTCGCCCCGTCAACCCATCAGACTACAAGTCTTTCTCTTTTTTTCTACAGTATAATTCAAAAACATTTCTGCTTTCCGTCGCGTTAAAAGGATTCGCATTGATTTACATTAAAAACACTCAAGTTGGTTTTTTAAATTGTGTGAACGCATCTTCAACTCAAGTTTATTCTGTCTTTCAGGATCAAAATTGAAAGAAACTTGAAAAGTATTTTAGATACTAGAAGGGTAGCTCTATCACTTAAAAGGTATATTGATATTTCCATATTGATGATATCTTTCAAAATAAACTTTTATATCGAGAAAAAATTAAAAAAAAAAAAAGATGGGTCATTTTCAAACACACAACATTTTCAAACACAAAAATCTTATTTTGAAAGATATCAATATGAAAATACCGTTAAAGTGATTGAGTTACCCTTCTAGTATCTAAAATACTTTTCAAGTTTCTCTTTATTTTGTATCTGATAAAACACAATAATCAGTAAGTAGTTCGAGATGCATTTACACTTTAAAATCACCTTAAGTGTTTTAATCGTGATCTATGAAACCCTTTTAACGCGACAGAAAGCAGAAATGTAAGAGGAAATTTTTCTCTCTTATATTTTATTTCTATTTTCTGCTTCCCCCCACCCACACACACATGTGGGATCCAGGCTTTAATGGTATACTCTTTATTATAGCAGATTTTTAGTTATTTTAGATCAGATATCACTGTTTATTCAGCCCCCCCCCCCCCTTTTTTTTTTTGTTATAAAGAACTCCACTTAAAAAGAAAGAGAAAAAACACACAGAAAAAATGTTATTTAATCAAAAAATGTGTAAAAGTTAAAATAAGCAGAAAAATGATTCTTATTTTTTCTGATACTTTTTTTTTTCTTCCTGAAATTTGATATTTTTATTGAAATCTGATCTTTTGAGTTTGAAATCTAAGCGGGTTTTTTTTTTCTCTGTGATTTTTGCTCTTTTCTTCTAGAAATAAAAATATATTGAGAGGAGGGGGGGGGGGGGAAAGGTCTCATATGGTCACAAGAAAATAGTGAAATTTGTACAATTTACTGAAAAAAGAGAGAGAGAGAGAGAAAGTAAATACTTTATTTAATGTGTTTGTTCAGCGGTTCTCAAACAAGTTTTTGAACCGAAGAAAATGTTATAAATATAAGTGTAAATATTGCTCTCTCTCTCATCCATTGTTAAATGGTAACAAAACCTCCACTTGAAATCTGGAGTGAAACTTTGTTAATATTTGGGAATGGTCTTTTTTTTGTTTGTTTGTAATATTTCAGCCAGATGTAATTGTTTAAAAGGTGGCTGAATAGATATATTATTTGGCTTTTTTTTTTGTCTTCACGGACAGTGCCACTGCAGTAGCTAATGCTATGCTCCATAGAACGTTTTTGTAAAATTTTGGGCGCAAAAATATGAGGCGCCGTTTGAGTCATAATTAACGTTCTTGTTATATACAGTATATATGGATAAATATTAAGCCAGGTCTGTGTGTGTGTGTGGCTAACGCTGTACAATTTATATAAATTTAAAGGAATAAAGGAACCGCTTTTTTTTCTCAAGGTCAACTATATGTTGCACACTACCCATCGAAGAACCCCATGATATTCAATTGGAGAGGCAAAAAGGTTGGAAAGTGTAGAAGGGGGGAGAGAGAGAGAGAAACGTGGAGGGTTGAAAAAAAGTGGGTGGGGGTGGCTGAAATTGAAATGAAGGAAGTAAAAAAGGAACAAACGACGCGCATGCGCACACCAGAGAAAATGAAAAAACTCATTTTCTCTTTCAAATATAAAAAGGGGAGGGGATAATAGTAGCAAAATTAAACTATAATTTATCACGGGCAACTGTGCCCAGCATTAGAATTTCTTTTGCTCCGCCCTTTTATGAACGTCATCAATTTCTAATTGGGTTTTGTTACTTGGTCTGACGTCATAAAAGGGCGGAGGAAAAGAAATTCTAATGCTGGGCACAATTGCCTGTGAATTTTGCTCCCGTCATTTATGACGGGTTACCCCACTAGTATAATATATATCCCAAATGAATTCTATATATTTATATGATTACACATTATATGTATATAAAAAGAATGTTAATTATGACCCAAATGGCGCCTCATACAAAAACGTCAAGCGAACGGCTTTTTTTTTTAAAAAACATCATTAAAAAAATTCGAATTGTTTTCAAAACTAGAATGGTAAAGGATTATTCTAAAAGTATTTTCATAGCAACATCTTAAAAAATAAACAATTTTATAGTTCAGTTTGAAAAATAACACGTTTTCAGGGGTTTTTTCCATTGAGTTTTCATAGGAAGGACAGCATAATCAAGAGTTCGAAAAACAGCTGTTCACAAAACATTTCAAGAGAAACTCGAAAGTGTTTTAAAAACTAGAAGAGTAGCTCAATCACTTAAGAATATTTTCAAATTGATATCTTTTAAAATAAACTTTTTATGGCTGTTTGAAAATGATCCAACTTTAAGCGGAGAGTTAGCTGACGAGTAGATTTTCTAATATTTTGTCTGTAAAAAGTTTATTTTGAAAGATATCAACATGAAAATACCTTTATGTCGTCGAGCTACTCTTCTAGTTTCTAAAACACTTTCTAGTTTTTTCTTAATTTTGCTTTTATGAAAAATCAGAGAGTTTCAAAATCAGCTGTTTCGTAAAACCATTTTAATTTTTGCTCTTTTTAAAATTTATTCAGGTTAAAATCTGGTTTCAAAACCGTCGTATGAAGTGGCGTAACTCAAAGGAGAGAGAACTTTTGGCGGCCGGAGGTTCTCGAGACCAGACACTTCCAACGAAACACAATCCGAATCCGGATTTGAGTGATGTCGATCCATCCGTTCTGATGCACGGACGAGGAAACAACGATCACAGCTCAAACTGTAACAATAACAACAACAACAACAACAACAATAACAATAACAATAATTCTGTAAGTAGAGGTTTAGTGTCACTGTCCAGTGAGGTCGGTTCCCGCGACGTTAATGTGGCTCGATGTAGAAACATTGATGGAGACGCCGTCGTCCACCGTGGACACGGACATGGAATCGGACTTGTCAAAAGCAGCACCCGAGTTGAAGAGGAGGAGGTGGAGGAGGAAGAAGAAATGGAACGGTTTAGTCCGAATATTCATCTCAGTGTTGATAGTCCGTGTTCGACACCACCGTTGTCGCCTGTGGTTCGAGGTGGCGCCAGTGACGGTGGCGGCGGTGGCGGTGGTGGTGGCGACCACGGACACGGGCACGGACACCGTGATCTTTTACACGGATCCGATTGTTCGCGAAGTGACATTGATGAGGATCAGTGTAGTGACGAGGATGAGGATGAAGAGATTAAAGTAATGTAACTGTAACTGTAATTAAAAGATGAAGGATCGAACTCGGAACGTTTTTTCGGAGACAAAATGTGTGGAAAATAAAAATTCATTTTAAGGTGTTTTAGGAACTTGTGTGGTCAGTGGTCACCTAAGAGCCTTGGAAAGTGGACCACTTTTGAGTGGTCACCTAATCACCTAAGAACCTTGGCACGTGGACAACTTTTGAGTGGTCATCCAATAGCCATGGCGCATGGGCCACTTTTGAGTGGTCACCCAATAGCCATGGCGCATGGGCCACTTTTGAGTGGTCACCCAATAGCCATGGCGCATGGGCCACTTTTGAGTGGTCACCCAATAGCCATGGCGCATGGGCCACTTTTGAGTGGTCACCCAATAGCCATGGCGCATGGGCCACTTTTGAGTGGTCACCCAATAGCCATGGCATATGGGCCACTTTTGAGTGGTCACCCAATAGCCATGGCATATGGGCCACTTTTGAGTGGTCACCCAATAGCCATGGCGCATGGGCCACTTTTGAGTGGTCACCCAATAGCCATGGCATATGGGCCACTTTTGAGTGGTCACCCAATATCCATAGCACATGAGCCACTTTTTAATGGTCACCAAAAAGCCTTGGCACGTGGACCACTTTTGTGTGGTCACCTAAGAGCTGTGGTCAAACTCGACTAATCAAAAGTTGTCCGTGTGCGAAGGCCTCTAAGAAACGTTTTTTGGATAAAGTTTCAGACGTGTGAACACTTAAAAGTGACCACTATAGAAGCACTTAGCATTTTTTTCTCTCTCAATGGTGGACATCTTTAAGTTGACCACACTGACCACTATATGAAAGACTGATTGATTTTCAATGCAAATCAGAAGAATTTTCAATTGAAAATTTAAGATAAATTTTTCCCCCTTAATGAGACTAATTAATTATAAAACCATCGAGAGGTATAATAATATATATAATAATAATAATAATAATAATAATAATAAAAATATGTCACTTCAATTGAAAATTCATTGTAACATAAATTATGATTATTTTGAAATTATTAAATCAAGTTAAAACTTTAATTAATAAGCAATTGTTTTTTCTTCTTCTTCTAATCGAATAGATTTAGGTTTTCAACGCTTAAATTGGAAACTTGGATCACTTTGGAATTGCTAAAGTAAAAAAAAAAAAACTATCAAAAGTGGGAACTAAATTAGACAAAGAGCTAAATCAGACAACAACTAAAACTGGATGTGAGCTAAGTTGAACAAGAGCTAAACACGACAATAAGTTGATCTAGACAGTGAGGAAAATTAAATAAGAACTAAACTCGACCTGAGGTTAAAGTGGATAAGAACTAAACTGGAAAAAAATAATTTAGACAAGAGCTAAACTACATCAAACAATGTGGCCAAGTGCTAAACAGCACTAGAATTAAACTGGACGTCATTTAAACTTGTCAAGAGCTAAACTACATCAGAGTTAAAGTGGCCAAGAGCCAAACTGTGCAATAACTAAAATGAACAAGAACTAAACTTGACAAGACCTAATGTGAACAAGAGCTAAAGTACATAAAGGTTAAAGTTGTCAAGGGCTAAACAAGACTAGAATTAAACTGGAAAGGAGCTAAACTGAACAAGAACTAATCTGAACTGAACAAGAGATAAACTACATCAAAGTTTAAATGGCCAAAAGCTAAAGTGAACAAAAACTAAACTGAACAAAAACTAAACTGAACAAAACCTAAACTGGACAAGAGCTAAATTACATCAAAGTGGCCAAGAACTAAACTGGACAATAAACTGGACAAGAGCTAAAGTACATCAGGGTTAAAGTTGTCAAGGGATAAACAAGACTAGAATTAAACTGAAAAGGAGCTAAACTGGACAAGAACTAATCTCAACTGAACAAGAGCGAAACTACATCAAAGTTTAAATGGTCAAAAGCTAAACTGAACAAGAACTAAACTGAACAAAAACTAAACTGGACAAAACCTAAACTGGACAAGAGCTAAATAGGACTAGAATCAAACTGGGCATAATTTAAACTTGACAAGAGCTAAACTACATCAGTGTTAAAGTGGCCAAGAGCCAAACTGGCCAAGAACTAAAATGGACAAGAACTAAACGTGACAAGACCTAATGTGAACAAGAGCTAAAGTACATTAGGGTTAAAGTTGCCAAGGGCTAAACATGACTAGAATTAAACTGGACAAGAAGTAATCTGAACTGAACAAGAGCTAAAATACATCAAAGTTTAAATGGACAAAAGCTAAACTGAACAAGAACTAAACTGAACAAAAACTAAACTGGACAAGAGCTAAACTACATCAGAGTTAAAGTGGCCAAGAACCAAACTGGTCAAGAGCCAAACTAGATAAAAGCCAAAGTATATAAAAGCTAAACTAAACAAAAACTAAAATTGCAAAAGCTAATTAGTCAATCTATAACTAAACTAAAAAAAAAGTGCTAAACTGATCAAAAAGGCTAAACTGTTTGGCGTTTTCGATTCAGTCTACAATCAGCAACCAACCAACCTCTAATAATAATCATCTTCTGAAGGAGATTTTTCCGTTCCTCCACTCTCCGCCTCCAACCCTCTCTCTCTCTTTCTAACCCTTCAAACCTCCAAATATAAAAACATACAAGAGAAACAACAACCTCCTAAATTTGATAGTTTCGAAACCTCCTTCACCATTCTTCTTCTTCTTCTTAGCTTTTTTTTTTTTGGTTGTTGTTGGGAGGTTGTTGCAATTTTTATGTGTTTTTTCTGTGTGTAAAAATATGGAGGTGGGAGTTATAAAAAAAAAATACCCAAAACAAACCACTCTAGCATTTTATGGAACGTGAAATAGGCGTTTACTGGTATGGCACAAACACAATTTTCTAGTTTTTAGACACAACATACACACACATCAATAGAAAAAATATGTGTGTTTTATATTGAACATTGTTGAAATTTGGTATATAGAAAGAGACCTTAAAATTGAAAAAAAAGGCCCTTTGTTGTAATGTGTGTGTGATATTTCATGTTTCCAATCTATGTATTTGGTTATAACCTCCATATACAAATGTATATGACTTTCCAAAGTACGGTTATTTGGGGTTTTTTTTAAAGGTGGCTGGATATTATGAAGGAGGAGGTTTTCTTGCTCTTTCTCATATATTCCCCTTCCACACTATTCTTCTAAATGTTTTTTATAAAGGGGTGGTTGTAGAGGGTTCGAGGGGTGGTTTGTCTATGATATACGTCAGCCAATACCAAAAGCTGTCACAACAAGCTGCTGCTACTTGCTATGAGTCCTAATACTAATACCAATCTTACAAAAGGGAATTGGGCACACGCTCATATACACACACACAGATCACATATACAGAATTTTAGGGGTGGGGTGGGGTGGGGTGAAGTGTGAGGTTGAGGAGGGGGAGTGGGGGACAACATATCTAAGACTGACAAACAGATGTACACACTCTGAAGTCACGACACACATCAGTGACATACCGAAAACACACTGAAAACGAACTTGACACACTCTCACGCAGTGGACATACAAAAAACGACACACCGGAAGTCGTAAGGCAATGACACACACACAACTACACACTAAACACACTAAAGACATGGCTCGTGCGTCACTCATATGATTTAATAGAGTGACACACGAAACATTCGTGGACAAACACTAAAGTTGCAACACATTTGAGAAACGGTAAGCACACTTGAGGACAGCCATATAAGAGTACACACAGATTGCAGACACAACACTCAAGGGTGACACACAAAGCACTGAGGGTCACACACATTAAAGATACGACACTTAGTGACAAAAACGAGCACACTGAGGACACACATGTAAAAGTACACACATAAACTGAAAACAACACTCACAGTGACACATACACTGCAGACACGACACTTACAGTTGCACACATTACAATCACGACGCTCACAGTGACACACATTGCAAACACCAGACTCACAGTTGCACACACACACTGGAGGCACGACACTCACAGTGACACACTGGAAGCACAACACTCACAGTGACACACAAAACACTGATGCAACACAAAATATGCAACACTTAATGACAAAAACACACTGATGACATTCTTGTAAGAGTACAAACACATTGAAGACAACACTCACAGTGACACATAATTACAGACACGACACTCACAGTGACACACTGGAGGCACAACAATAACAGTGACATACTGGAGGCACAACACTCACAGTAACACACGAAAGACTGATTAAAACTCAAAATATGCAACACTTAATGACAAAAACACACTGATGACATTCTTGTAAGAGTACAAACACACTGAAGACAACACTCACAATGACACAGAGTTACAGACACAAAACTCACAGTGACACACAAAACACTGAGAATACACATTGAGGACACACACACTGTAGATGAAATATACAGTGACACACAACTGAGAACACACACAAACATATTAATAGAACACATACACCTATACATGATACAAACACCACTTGTAACGGTATTGCCTGGGTAATTGTTACAGTAATTGAAGTAGAGAACATCAACATCAGAAACAGGAAGGTTTCAGGGTGGATGGGTAATAAGAAAAAAAAAGGGAGGGGGGATTCAGGAATGATCATAAGTAGGGGGAAAAGAGGATGAAAGTGTGGGGGGGGGGGGGTTAAGAGGGTGGAAGGATAGGGAGAATTCCTAGTTCTAATATGAGATGTAAGCATGGTTTGCCATCGAACAGGGGGAGGGGGAGGATGGAGATGTGATTCTAGTTTGTAAGCAAGAAAGAGAGTCAATGTTCTTTCTCTATTGAAATATATATAGGATTTGTTAACACAATGGGATGCTGCCAATTGCACACATTGGAACTCATGCTGTGTGTTATGTGTCCAATGATCCCTCTTCTTAATATACTCTCATGTAGGGTCCGAAGTACTCCGAAGTTTAGATATAGCTATTATATTGGTCATTAAAGATTTTATTTATGCAAATTTTAGACTCCTATAATGTATATTATGGATGTCTAATTTGTGAGATGAAACATTGGGGGTCACTAGGGTCCGAATTCAAGAAGGAAACTTGGCACTTGAACCTCCAATTAAATATTCTAAGCATGGTTTAGAGAGATGCTCAATAAAATATGGCTTTTCTATAAGGGAATCCTGTTTTGAGAGTTCAAATTTGAAAAGTTCAACTTTTTTACTCACGAATTTGGACGTAATAAACTTTTATTTAACAAAAGTAACAACACACGTTTGGTTATTATTTATTAAATATTGGATACGACAGGTTTTTCTCTGTACTGGAACCCTGTTCAGAGGCTTCAAGTTAAAAGTTCAACTTTCTTTTTTCTAACATTTGAATAAGTTTTTACAATTTGTTAAAAAGTACTGAATAAAACAGGGGTTTTTTGTATTGGAACCCTGTTCGGAGGCTTCAAGTTAGAAGTTAAACTTTTTTTTAAAAAAAATTTAAGAAACTTTTGCAATTTATTAAAAAGTACTCAATAAAACAGGGGTTTTTGTATTGGAACCCTGTTCAGAGGCTTCAAGCTAAAGTTCGAATTTTATTATCCTTAGACTATATTTATTATAACTAGGGTTCGGATTTTTATGCAAAATATCAAGCAAATGTTTCTCAATTTGTGGCCCAAGCGCCAATTGTGGAGTAATCATTCATCATTAGAGCAATAATGTTTTTTCTTAACCAGAAAAAGACTGGATGTCTGGTTACTATCAGTTCTCAACTATAAAGTTCTAGCCTCTAACCAAGTATTTTTGATTGAATAAACTATAATTGAATTTGTTTATCTAAACATGGGATTGTTACTTTACAATTGACTCACATTGGGCCACAGATTGAGAAACATTTGCTTTGATATTGCGTAAAAATCTGGCCCTTAATAATAACTGTAGAAATCTGCTAAAAACTAGAATTAAAGGTCAAAAGATTGTTTTACTTTTTTTTGGGGGGGGGGGGGGGTGTTGTTGCTTAAAATAACTTTGACATTTTCTACTAAAGTCATTTAGAAAACAAAAGGTTGGAACAAAGAAAAATGCACAAAAGAAAAGAAAAATCATTGTTCAAAAGAGAAACAGAAGAAATTGAAAGTTTGTTTTGTTAGTTACTAGAATAGTAAAGGAATGTAATAATAGAAATTTTTCATTATTGTAACTTTCAAAAATAAAAATTTTTAGAAATTTGTTGGCCAAAAAAAAAAAAAATGAAAATGAAATTTTGATTTGTTTTCTTTTTCAGTTTAAAAATCAAAAAAATTCTAATTATAAAACTTAACAATAAAACGTTTATTTTGAACTTTATCCTCATGAAAATACTTTTAATTGCATTCAATTTACTATTCTAGTTTTAAAACCAAAACTTTTCTTAAAATTGCTTCTAAAGAGTTGAATTCATGGAAAAAAAATGGACACAAAAATATCAAATGAACATTTTTTTTTAGAAACAACGTTACGAAAAATAATTCAAATTGTTTTCAAAACTAGAATGGTAAAATATGATGTTAAAAGTTTTTTCATGACAATATCTTAAAAAATAAACAATTTTATATTTCATTTTGGAAAATGAACCCGTTTTTTTGTTTTTCCCATTGACATTTCATGAAAAACTATTTTCGGCCTTTTTTTTCAAAACTGTCATAAAAAGTTTATTTTGAAAGATATCATCATGAAAAAAAAACTTTTAGCATTATCACCAACTATTCTAGTTTCTAAAACACTTTAAATTTTTTCGAAATGTTTTTCCTAAAAAATGTTCGCTTGAAAAATAGAAATTCCAACAAAACGACTGGTTGAATGGGGGAGAGAGAAAGACATCCCATATAGAACACAATAGCCACTGCAGGTGTGCCATCTGAAGGAACAAAATAAATATCTATTCAGCCACCTTAAAAACTGTATTTAAAAATCTCTTTTATTTCATTTTTCGCCACATTTTTTGATGTCTCAAAACTTTTTTTGTTCATTTTACAAAAATTGGTAACAACAATTTGCAAACTTGAAACACACAAAAATTACAACAAAAATGTTCTCATTTCTGTAATTGTTTAGAAACATTAAAACAACATAAAACATTATATAAAATGCAAAAATAAGTTTGCATAATAATAAATTTTCCATGTTTTGTCCATGTTATGTTTTTACATCATATGTCCAATTGGGGACATGTTCTTTTTGTCCAACAGCTGTTTTCTACACTCTCTACCCAACCCCCCCAACTATACAAATTTTGTCTTAGACATTGTTTTAATGCAAAATTAAACTAAAAATATAGTGCTCACTTGAGACAGGCAATTAGAAATCGGGACAAACAAGAGAAGTTGGCTCCGCCCTTTTTATGACGACCGGCACCTTTTAATTGGTTTGTTCTGTGGAGCATGTGCCGTCAGACTACATAACCAACCAATTAGAAGTTGCCGTTCGTCATAAAAAAAGGGCGGAGCCAACTTCTCTGTTTGTCCCGATTTCTAATTGCCTGTGCATTGGAGGGTTTCTCCACTCTCTCTCCCCCCCCCTCCTTCCTCCAGTCCATTTTTGCTTATAATCTTCAACATAATAAATAATAAACATCTAAAACACTAATCATGTTTATAAAAATATATATACAACAATTTTTGTCAATGTAAATTAATTTATAAGTTACAACAACAACAACAACAACAAGAAAAAATTGAGAGAGAAAACACAATGAAGTTTTATTATGGGTTTTAAAGTTAGATGTTATTTTTTTCTTTTGTCTTCTTCTTCTTCATAAAAATAATAAAATGGGAGCTAAATTTTTATGACGGTCGTTAGGGTTCTTTCTGTATATAATATGAACAATATATGAACATTTATTATTAAGAGGGGGGTTTAATACTCTCCTTACTAACTACTATTACTGTATACATTCTAGTCTCTTCCTTCCTGAGGTCATATATAAAGAATGGGAGGTCTTTTTTTGAAAGAAAATGTGCAGTGTTTTCATGAAGAAGAGGGAGAGTGCCCTTTCTGATCTTAAACACATTTATGCTCAATGGGCCCTTTTTAAAAGTTTTATGTTTTTCATATATTTTCATGGCTGTACTTTATGTGCCCAGGTTATGTGTTTTGTAGAAGAATAGCTACTGAGAACAGTCGAGTCATGGTATTTGCCCCTGGGACCATGGTACCAGGGGCTAAATCTATCCCAGGCTAATCTCAGGGCTAATCTATGTGTCAAAGCATTAGAAGGTATTCGAGGCATATATAGTGTGCACACTATGCCTCGAATACATTTGACACATAGATTAGTGTGGCCGTATAAGAAGGATGTCGAGTGTCCAGTCCCGCCCTGATGCAGAGCTTCCAATATTCGGTATTGGAAGGCATTCGGGCAGGTGTCGCTTTTCCATGTCGATCTGCATCAAAGGGCTCCTAAAACATTGGAATGTCTTCATTCCAGAGGACCTAAAGGACAAATTAATATCCTGGTCAAATCATTACATGGGATACAAATATGAGACACGGTCTCTTGAGCATGAGTGCAGCCGTGCAGGTGTACACATGGCTCAAGCCAGTGTCTCAATCAACTCGTGTGGTCCATTTACTGATTTACGAAATTGAAACTGGTCCCGTTTGCAATGCAACGCCAATGCATTATATCAATTACATGGTTCAATCATTATTTGTCTCCCCTGAATCTGGGAGAACGCGGTCTCCCATGCAGCACCAAGTTGGGATCAGGTCTAGAAATACCAACATATTCTCTCTGTATCTAAGGTGGTTCCCGCCTGAAATAAAAGAAGAGTTCTGATCTGAGCCCGCGGTAACAGGGGGCTCTACACATTTACACTGTTGTGCGTGCTCATTGTATTTCGAGGAAACTCTTTATTAAATCTTGAAGATTATGCCATTTCAATAAACCATATAGACCAGTGGATTCTCAAACTCCGGCACACTTGTGTGCCACAGCCCCCCCCCCCCAGACTCTTTGAAAACCACTGGTTTAGTTCATACTTGTAATAGTAAGGTGTTATTAATTATGCTTTTTTTTCTCTCTTTATTTCTAATAAAGTTAAAATTTCATTGAAAATATTAAATTATATTAATATTAGGTTGGTAGGAAAATTAATGCGGTTTTTGTTTTTTTCTGCTAATAACGAAATTTATAAATTAACAATTAACTTTTTTAATCGAAATAAACGTAATTACAATTGACAAATTTTTGCCAATTAATTACAAGTTTATTTATTCTGAAAGTGTAAAATTTTGGAGTCCTGGAGTTGATAAAATCTCGAAAATGCATTTTTGGCAGCAGCTACCGTTGTTGAGGATCTTTGTTTCTTGTACATTTTCAATTCAATAGCCTTAAATTAAAAAAAACAAAAAAAAAACAATTAACAATAGAACCAAAGTTAATATTACTCAAATACAGACCACGCAAAAATGCACTTTCAAATGATCTTATCACGAACACAATGTAATTAAACTTATATTGAAAACAATTGAGTTTCAATTGCAGTAAACAAAAACCGCAATTATTTTCCTACCAACCTTAATACATTGAATATAATAACCTTCCGAAATTTCGTGACACACCTAGCTCACTAGTGTGAGAATCACTGATCTAGATAGAATGAGAGAGAGTGTCACACTTTTATGGTATATATATATATATATATGTGTGTGTGTCACATGTATCACCAAGAATTAATTCTCTAAGATTAACTGAGAGCCCAAACTCACTGAAGCAGTCATATCTCTCTCTCTCTCTCTCTCTCTCTCTCTCTCTCTATATATATATATATATATATTATACAATGAGAGTCACTTTATGTGATACATTAATAAAAAGTAATAACTATATAGAGCTCCACACTTTGAAAAACTCATATCCTTATTATATGGAGGTGTCTCATCAAGAACCTCAATATATAGGACACATTGGACCAACTGAAGTTCTCTTTTTGCCAATATATATATTGTGCTTGTTGTATTTCGGGTGACTTGACACAAAATTGGCCCAACTGTTACCTCAACCTCTCTCTCTCTCCCTCCACCTCATCCCACCCTTTTGTATTTTTTTTTTTCGCACTCTCTCTCTCTCTCTACTCCCATTGATTACACGCTGTATTGAACATGATCTGAAGAAATTAGGGCCTTTAAGTGACAGGGTTGGTGAGTGCAATATATTGTATTTATATGTAGGTCCCTATATTATTTACAGTGTGTTTCAGAAATAGTGACCTAGCTTACGCTTTTTGGTGTCAGAAACACAAAATCTTGTGTGCGCCCGGTCAGAGGCGTAGCTGGGGACCTGCAGCAACAATGTTGGAGGGCGCATTTTGGAGGATGCAAAGGCGGCGCAATGTTTTAAGCTGCAGGGAATTGGCGAGGGCGCAACCAAACCTAGCTACGTTACTGGCGCCCATCGCAATGAGCAAAACAATTTGTAAAAATGAGGCATAAAAAAAAAGCTATTTGATATGTAATTTAATTGTAGTTCGAACATTTCATTTTCTTTTTAAGGTGGCTGATTAGATATTTATTTTGTTTTCGTTCCTCCAGATGGCAACACTGCAGTGGCTATTATTTTATATAGGAGGTGTTTTACCCCCTCCTCCACCCGCGGTTTTGAATAAATTTGCGTTTTTCAAGCGAACGTTTTTCAGGAGAAATATTACGGAAAAAAATTCAAAGTGTTTTAGAAACTAGAAATAGTTGGTGATAAATTCATGAGGAACCATATAGTTGCACTTCAACTACGTCCACTCTGAATAGCGTAACGTTTGAAGCGTGCATTGCACACACTGGAACTGAAGACATCCCTGCCTTCCAGGCTTCTCTGGGAATGCATTGGTTCCAACAGTATTTTTTCAAAATAAACTTTTTATGACAAGTTTAAAAAAGACGAAAATAGTTTTTCATGAAATTTCAATGAAAAAACTTTTAACATAATTTTTTACCATTCTAGTTTTGAAAACAATTTGAATTTTTTTTTTGTAATGTTGTTTCTGCAAACAAAAACGTTCGCTTGGCGTTTATGTGTCTAATACCTAGAACACACCTGATACTTTAAATGCATTTAAATAATAAATGTGTTCTACAGAGCCCTGTGAAGAACAAACAAACAAATATATCGAATTCAATCTATTCAGTTAATAATCTGAAAATATTGAGTTAATACTTAAATATAATTATATGAACTATTGACAAAATATTGATTTAGTATTTCAATTTAAAATAATAATAAAGTCAATTTTTATTTGGTGTACATGTCTTTAACTGAATTCCGTATAAATTCACCTATAAACACATTTAATTTGAATTCATTTAACTCATGACTGTGTACAAGGTATTAAACACATTCAAGTTTATCTTAATTTTTAATTTTGTTCTTCTGAAAGACAGGAATAAAAAAAGAGTTCAAGGGTCATTTATCAACCACCTTAATAATAAGTTAATATTACACTAGATCTTTGATTTTGAGACATACTGTATATAGAAAACTAGAATAACTTTTTTTTCTTGGCAATAATACAATTGATGCCTATGTGTGTATTTATTAAACTATAGTTTATTTCACTTGTGATGACTTGTCGCATTTTTTTTTGGTTGGTATTTCTGACTTATTCTTCTCCTAAAATGGGCCTAAAAACGCCTAAAATATAAGGAGGAACAAGGGATGAGAGAGAGAGAGAGAGAGGGTTGAAGGGCTTAAGATTGCTTTATTGATTTTTTATTTGAAACAAAAAAAAGTCAGAGAAAAAAATCTTCAAACACCAAACACAAGCCTTCTTCCACTATTTAAATTCATATAACAGAAAATGTAATAAAATGAATTGACTAATTATCACTCATAACTTATTATGGGGGAAACTTAATAAAAAATAATCATAAAAAAATTGCATTATAGGCCTAAATGTATTTTTTTTTCTATGAAGAATTGTGACTTTTGTATGGAAGAAGGGGAATAGAGAGAAAGAAAAAAAGCTTTGATTTGCTTTTAATTTAATGTTAAAACTAACTGAGTTATAAGTTCAGAAGTGAATTTCATCAAACATTATAGCTTGTACACAGTCATGAGTTAAATGAATTCAAATTAAATGTGTTTATAGGTGAATTATACGGAATCCAATTAAGGACATGAACCCCAAATAAAAATTGACTTTATTATTAATATTTAAAATTAAAATACTAAATCAATATTTTGTCAATAGTTTATATATTATATTTAAATATTAACTCAATATTTTCAGATTAATTAACTGAATAAATTGAATTCGACATATTCTTCGTTTGTCCTTCACGGGGCTCTGTAGAACACGTTTATTATTTAAATGCATTTAAATTATCAGGTGTGTACTAGGTATTAGCTTCATTCGTAATTTAACTTATAAATAAACGTTAACAAAAGAAGACATTTAAGTGTAAAACACCTCTTGAACTCTTTGATTATTCTGTCATGAAGAAGCAAAATGAAAATAAACTTGAAAGTGGTTTTAGAAACTAGAAGGGCAACTCAATCACTTAAAGGTGGGGAAACTTTTTAAACACAAAAATTTTAAAAATGTGGTCTACTTAAAATTAGATCCTTTTTGAAATTTCTATAAACAAAAAGCTTATTTTAAAAGATATCAATATGAAAATACTCTGAAGGGATTCAGCTACCCTTCTAGTATCTAAACCATTTTTCAATTATTTCTTAAAATTTTTTGTAGATATTTTGAACAGCTAATTTTCAAATAACGAAATAAAGAGAAATTGAAAGTGGGTTAAAAACTAGAAGGGTAGCTGAATAGTATTTCTTTCAAAATAAACTTTTTAATATACAAATATTAACTAATAAAGTCTGGTTAAATTTGTGTCATTTTTAAACTGCCATGTTAAAGCTTATTGTAAAAAATATTATTAATTTACAATTCTAGTTTTTAAGTTTCTTTTGAAAGGTGATTCTACTAAGTTTATTTTGAAATATATTAGTTTAGCCCCTATGCAATGGCAATCACTGATAACTCTTTATCTTTTAAGGCCACTCACTACTTTTGAGGGGCCGCAATTGGCCCCCCCCCCCCTGATTTGAACCTTTAATTTTGAACTATCTTACTCAGATTTGAATGTGATTAGATGCAAAATTGAGAGATACTTGAATGTCTTTTAGAAATTAGAAGGGTTGCTCAATCACTTAAGTTGTATTTTCATGTTAATAAAATTATCTTTCAAAATAAACTTTTTAAAGACAAAAACTATTGTCTGCTTAAAGTTGTTTCACTTTTAAATTAACATAAAGTTTATTTTGAAAGATATCAACAAGAAAATTCTTATTTAAGTGATTGAGCTACTTTTCTAGTTTCTAAAACCACTTTAAAGTATCTCTTAAGATGTTTTATAAATTGCGTTTCTGAAGAGCGACATTAAGGAGAAATTAAAAGTGTGTTAGAAACTAGAACGGTACCTGAATCACATATTTTTATGAACAAAATTTTCAAAATGAACTTTTTATAGAAACAAAAGGTTTTTTTAAAAAAAATATCGGCTGCTTTGCATTGCTTCATTTTTAAACAGACATAAAAAAGCTTATTTTAAAAGATATCAACATGAAAATACCCTGAAGTCTAAAATCAACTATTAAGCTTTTATATTTATTATTACTTTGTATATGTCTCATTAACCAACTCTCAAATCAATTAGAAAACGTATCAAAATTATTTTTTTTTTATAAATTAGTAAATAATTAAAAAAAAACTCATTTAATTATAAAAACTTGACTTTAAATTAGAATTTTTTTTTCAATCAGAATTTTTACAAAAATTATCTAACAATTTATTTCATTTTTTTATATTAATTTAAATTTTCATATATTGTTAACAGCCACCTTAAGTATCCACTTGTAATAGCTTTTAATAATTTCTGAGATATTAAATTTTAAACAATAGACTATATTATGTCCACCCAAAATAGACTTTAATAATAGACTGTGAGAGGCGTTAGTTCTGAGACATATTACATAGGGCCAAAATAATTATATAAAAGGGCCTCTCATCCAATGAATGAATCTGAATTTAATGACAAAATTACACGAGAAAAAGACTTTTTAAGTCTAATTTCTCCTCCCATATCATATTTTTTTAAAAAAATATATAATTTCTAAATATTGAAAAAAATCTGTAATAATAATAATAATATGTATGGAATAATCATTAATTCAGAGAATGACACAGAAAATTGCATAATGTCAATGTGTGTGTATATAGGGCCCTATGTTTCTATGTGTGTTGTGCGCCAATCACTTTTCTGAGATTGGTGGGAGGAATAAGGGGGGGGGAGAGTGGGGTGATTTGTAAGGGGATTTAGGGGTTTTGGGGTGGGAGGTTTTGACTCGATTCGTTGGCTTTCTAATGGATTTTCCACTTGTGCTGATTTCACATTAGTTTTGGCATGAAAACATTATTGACGAAGTCTCAATAGAAGGAACATATGATTCTGACAGGATAGGAAATTAATGGTAGAAACTCCCCATTCCACCCCTTTTTATTTACCCCTCCCTCCCACTTTATATACACCACCCATCACCTATTTTCTATATAAGTCACATATGAGGACAAATACACCTATTTTTTATTTTATTTTGGACCCTTAAGAATAATAATACATTTTAAATAAATAATAATTAAAAATTTATAATTTAATTATTAGGGCTCGAAATTTTTTTTTAATCGTAATGTCAAAGCAAATGTTTCTTAATTTGTGGCCCTAAGTGTCAATTGTGAAGTAATCATTATCATTATAGTATAATTGAAATTATACTTTTTTTTTTCTAATCAAAAATGGCTTGGTTAGAGGCTAGATGTCCGGTTAATATCAGTTGTTAAATAAAATTATAGCCTCCTCACCATTGTTTTTAATTAAAAAACAAACAAAACATAATTGTTGGTAAATCTAAACGGGATTGTTACATCACAATTGGCTCTTGGGCCGCAGATTGAGAAACATTTGCTTGATATTTCATAAAAATCCGAACCCTAATAATTATGCTTTTTTAATTTTATCAATTTATTTTAATATAGGCAGTGAAAACCGTTTAACACGAAAATGGATAGATAACATGAAAAAATCGGATAACACGAAATATATCTTGAGGTCCTGTTTCTTACAATAGCATAAAAATTCTTTTACTACGAAATTTGTATTCCATTTTAATTTTATCGATTCCACTGTAATATCATATTTTAATAATTAATACTTATTTTTTTAAAAAATATATTCATTTATTTTTATATGAAATATTATTAATTCAATTATTAATTATATTTCATATAACAATTAGATTAAAAAATGTTTTTTTAAGAATTTTTCTTAGTAAAACTAATTATTAATAATAATTAGTGAATGAATATTTTAGAATCTATTATAATAATCAAAGTACTTCTTTAAGAAATAATTATAAAAAAAGTTTCATTAAAAATATAATAAACTTTTTTTAATATTTTTTTATTAATATAATGATGAGTAATATTAATTAATAAATAATTTATAATATTTAATAATACATTATTTTCATTAAAAAGTATTAAAATGTATTTTAATTTTATTTCAACAAAATTAAAGCTTTAAATTAATTAAATTCATTTATTTTAATTTTTAATTTTATTTCATCAAATTCTTTTATATGGGGAATGTCTATGGATATAATAATTAATTACTATTATGAGAATGGTACTATTTCAGATAGTTTCATTGAATCTCCGATAGAGGACAGTATAAGTCGATATATGAAACCGCGCCGGCGTTTATCACTTTAGCTGATTGGTTATTAGCCGCCAGTTTCATTACTGAGAATAAAATTTTTTTAACAAAAAAAAAAGCTAAAAAAAAGAAAACGTTTTTATTCATTTATTTATTTACAATAATTGTTAATATTTTTCAAATTCTACATTTGACAAATTAATAATTATTATTTCAATAAAATAAAATAAAATTACTTTTATTTCTTAGCGGCCGCTATTAACTTGAAAACATTAAACGACTAGCCGATCTGATTAATCGGCGATTACGTGATTTTTTTTAAAGATGTCGCATTTTGTTTGAGTGTTATTCATTTTTTGTTTGTTTTAAGTTGAAAAAATAAGTTTCAAACATGGTTCATAAAAAAGTAGATAATCGTATTCGTGTTATGATAGAGAATGGAGTCACTTTGGGTCATCGAAGTATGTTTTTCGTCGTCGGCGAAAGAGGAAGACACCAAGTGAGTTTTTAGCCGATGAAACCTCGCTCGCTCTCTCGCTCCACGTGGTTATTATTATTGATGGATTTTCGCACGTGGAGAAGAAGACACGTGCTTTTTTTTTGTTTTCTCTTTTCCTCTCGTCTAACCTGTCCGATCATTAGGAGCCGTTAGCCCACTAAGCTAAGACCCTTGGCACACAGACCACTTTTCCCAGGCGTTTTTTTTTTGACAATTTTTCGACTACAAAATGAAGTCGATGGTCGCTGAGCTGTGGTTGCGATATGTATTTACTATGGAAAGACACTAGACCACTTTCGAACCACCTTTCAATCACTCTTTTTGATCTTGTACATTTTTCGCAGTTTTTCACTGTTTTTTGACTGCTTTTTTTGTCGCCAAAAAAAAAAGCGACCACTGCGGTGGCTGCATTGTGGTTGAGTAAACTGCTAAAAAAAAGTGGTTGTATTTTGACAACAGTAATGGTCTCATTAGTAATTCAGATAAATTTACAGATAAAAGTGTCTGAATTGCTAATCTATTCCTGTCGTCAAAATACAACCACTTTTTTTGGCAGTTCACTCAACCACAATGTAGCCACTGCAGTGGTTGTTTTTTTTTTTTGGCGACAACATCATTTAGATATTTTGCAGTCGAAATGTAGTAAAAAAAAGCTGTTTAAAAATATACAAGATCAAAGAGAGTGGTTGGAAAGTGGTCTGGTGTTTTTTCATAGAAAATACATTGCAACCACAGCTCAGCCACCATCGACTTCATTTTGTAGTCGAAAAGTTGTTATGAAAATAAAAAAGGGCCGGTCTACATCAAGCCGACAAAACAGAAACTGGATGTTTTGAGAGAAATTGACGACAATTCTAAAACATTTCTGCGACTTTTGTGTTTTGTTTCTGTTTTGTCTGCAATTTCCTGCTGCAAGTCGGTAAACATCAAAATGTTTGTGTTTTGTCTCTGTATTATGCAACATTTTGTCAACTTGTTTGTCTGTTGCAGTTGTTGACAATTAGTATTAAAAACAACAACAGAACAGTTGCGTAGTTTACCCATAAAGACAGCTATAGAAACACAAAACAAAACCCAAATTTGTTTGTGTTTTGTCGCAGAAATGTGTTGTGGTTTTGTCTTTGAATATGCTGCTGACAGTTGTTTCAGTTTTGTTTTATTTTAAGGCCGCGTTCACATTAAGCTCACAAAACAAAACAGAAACTCAAGTGTTTCGAGACAAATTGGCGACAATTCTAAAACATTTTTGCGACTTTTTGTTTTGTTGTTGTCTACAATTTGACAAACTATTCCAATGTGATGGCGAAAAGTCGGTAAACTTCAGAAAATGTTTGTGTTTTGTCTCTGTATTATGCAACATTTTGTCAACAATTGTCGGTTGCAGTTACAGTTGCGTTGTTTACGTAGAGGACAGCTATAGAAACAAAACAAAACCCAAATTTGTTTGTGTTTTGTCGCACAAATTTGTTGTGGTTTTGTCTTGAGTACTGCTGACAGTTGTTTCAGTTTTGTTTTGTTTTCAAAATCTGCTTTTTTTTCTGGTATTTTTGTTGTGTTTTTGTCTCTCGAACTCATGTTGCACTTTTGTCAGCTTGATGTGGACCTTGCATAGAGGCTATAAACGGCTTCTAATTGAAAAAGAAAATTTCGCCCGAAAATAAACAGGCAACTGTGCCCAGCATTAGAATTTCTTTCGCTCCGCCCTTTTATGAACGTCATCAATTTCTAATTGGCTTGTTACTTGCTCTGATGTCACGTATGCTTTCCGCCCTTTTAAATTTCTAATTGGTTGGTTACTGGGTCTGACGTCATAAAAGGGCGGAATAAAAGAAATTCTAATGCTGGGCACAATTTCCTTTGAAAATAACGTTGAATTTGAATTGTGTTTAGGTTATGTTCCTTCATCATATGTTGACGAAGGCGTCTCTGAGAGCGAGGCCCAATATTCTCTGGTGTTATAAGTCCGATTTGGGTTTCACAAGGTTCTTATCGTTTCAAGGCTTATTATTAGTTTGGTTTGAGGAACCAGGCTCACTTTTCCACTAGCGTTAGCCCATTAGTATTAGCAGAGCGCATGCGTATTGCCATCTTATCGTTTTACTTAGGAAAACTAACCTAACCAAATCTATAGTGAACGTCTCATCAGCAGTTTCCATTGGTGATCAATAGATGGCGCTGCTAACGCAAATCTGCAATCACTTTCCTATATAAAACGATAGGATGGCAATGCGAATGCGCATGCGCTGTGCTAATACCAATGGGCTAATGCTAGTCACTTTTCCTGAACTCTTTTGATTATTTTTCTCATTTTCAGAACAGAACCAAAAAAAAAATAAAGAGAAAACTAGAAAGTGTTTTAGAAACTAGAAGGGTAGGTCAATCACTTAAGGACTAACATGGATCATTAGATATTTATTTTGTTATTATCCCTCCAGATGGCGCCAAATGCAGCGGCTACATTATATTGTAGATGGTTTCTTCTCCCAACCTGCGGTTTTGAGAAAAATTTTTTATATTTTTCAAGCTGAACGTTTTTCAGGAGAAACATGACGAATAAATACAAAGTGTTTTAGAAACTAGAATAGTTGGTGATAATGCTAAAAGTTTTATTCATGATGATATCGTTCAAAATAAACTTTTTATGACAAGTTTGAAAAAGCGAAAATATTTTTTTTGAGTAACCAAAAAAAAACCTGGTTATTTTTCAAACTGAACTATAAAATCGTTTATTTTTTAAGATATTGTCATGAATAAACTTTTAGCATCATCTTTTACCATTCTAGTTTTGAAAACAATTTGAATTTTTTCCTGTAATGTTGTTTCTAAAATTTATGGCGCCACCTGAGAGGACATCAGTAAAATAATTATCTATTGAGCCGCATTAAGAATATGTTTATTTTGATATTTTTCAAAATAAACGTTTTATAGATAAAAAAAATTTCTTAAAAAAAGTTTGTAAGAATATCTACATGAAAATCTGATTCTGGTACCCTTCTAGTTTTTAAAATCTTTTCAAGTTTTTATTCAATTTTGCACCTGAATGACAGAATAATCAAGAGTTCGCGAGAGGCCCTGTTTACGCTTATAAAACCAACTTAAAAATAAAAGACTTTTGCTCGTTTCAGTCACCAAAAGAAGCAAATGAAAAAGTTTCAAAAAAGATATCGGGAAGGTGGCAACGTCAACACTGGAGAAAGTCCTTTCGAGTTGTTCGTCCTTTCGACTAATA
Organism: Brachycybe producta; assembly: GCA_036925085.1. Classification (NCBI taxonomy): domain Eukaryota; kingdom Metazoa; phylum Arthropoda; class Diplopoda; order Playtdesmida; family Andrognathidae; genus Brachycybe; species Brachycybe producta. The sequence goes on from JAUPFP010000003.1 coordinate 3,728,211, forward strand.
TCCGTTACTGTTATTATTCGGAAACGCACAATATCCTCGGAAATACTTTCGGAATGTGTGTTTTACAGGTGTGTATCTTAGTTTTGAGAGGGCCGAGAAAGGTCTGAAGTGTTCCTGAGAGGTTGAGAAAGGGCTTGAAGGGCCCTGAGTGGGTTGAGAAGGGGCTTGAAGAGTCTTGATTGGTTGCGAAAGGGCTTGAAGGGCCCTGAGTGGGTTGAGAAGGGGCTTGAAGAGTCTTGGTTGGTTGCAAAATGGCTTGAAGGGCCTTGAGTGGGTTGAGAAGGGGCTTGAAGGGCCCTGAGAGGGTTGAGAAAGGGCTTGAAGGGCCCTGAGTGGGTTGAGAAGGGGCTTGAGGGGCCCTGAGAAGGTTGAGAAAGGGCTTGAAACGTCTTGATTGGTTGATAAAGGGCGGATTATTTTTTCGTTATCTTTCAAAATAAACTTTTCATTAGAGAAATTTTAGTTTCTAAAACACTTTGAATTTTCTCTTCCTTTTGCACTTTGTTTTTTCTTCTCGTAAATCTTTCACTCGAAAAGGACTTTGAAGCACTGACGCCGAATCTGTTAGCGAGAACGATCGAAACTGTCGATGGAGGTGGAATAATTGTCATTCTTTTGAAATCGGTATCTTCTCTGAAACAACTGTACACGATGACGATGGATGTCCATGCGAGATATCGAACCGAAGCTCATCAAGACGTCGTCGGAAGATTTAACGAGAGGCAATTAATTGATTTCGTGGTTCTGTGGAAACGTTCTCTCGTCTAACGAATCCGATCTTTCTCGTGTTTCTTTTACAGGTTCATTCTATCGTTGGCTTCTTGTAAGAATTGTATGGTTTTGGATGACAGTCTGAACGTTCTTCCGTTGTCGTCGCACACCGCAAACATAAAGGCCGTTCAGCCGAAGTCGTGGGACGATCGTCTGAGTCCAGAAGAGAAACAGCTAATGGAGTTAAAGGAATCATTGCAGGACACGCAACCGATCGGAGTTCTAGTTAACTGTTGCAAGACCGTGGATCAGGTACTGCGCTTGCTTTAGGGCTTTGGTAAGCAGGCGACTTTTGAAAGACTTTTCGGCGACAAAAGGAAGTCGAAGGTCGCTAAGCTGTCATTGCAATGTATTTTCTATAGTAAGACGCCAACTTTGGCGACAAAAGCGACTTTTAAAACACTTTTTGTTAATAAAATGTAGTCGAAGGTCGCTGTGTTGTCGTTGCAATGTATTTTCTATCTAACGACACCAACTTTGGCACACAGGCGACTTTTGAAAGACTTTTCTTCGACAAACTGAAGTCGGAGGTCGCTGGGCTGTCGTCGCAATGTATTTTCTATGGAAAGACGCCAACTTTGGCGACAAGGGCTTGTTTTGAAAGACTTTTCGGCGACAAACTGAAGTCGGAGGTCGCTGGGCTGTCATCGCAATGTATTTTCTATGGAAAGACGCCAACCTTGGCGACACACACTGGCGACTTGTAAAACACGTTTCAACTTCTATCTCTGGAAGATTTTCGATCCTCGTGACCGGCGACATCGTTTTTCTTTGACACACTGACGACTTTAAAAACATAACGATGTTTTGATAGTATTCGACTTTTGCGACAACTCGACATCATTTTGTCGTCGAAAAGTCGTTCAAAAGTCGCCTGTGTGCCAATACCCTTAACGAGCAAAATTAACTTTTATGTTTTTTTAATTTGTGTTCACGAATTTGTAGTGTTCCATCTTTTGCTGCAAATTGTGAGCAAAAAAGTGGCTGTAATTTTCTAACCGATTAAAGCATTTTTTTAGGCGAAAGCTCTGTTGAAATTCGTCGAAACGATCACCGATAAGACATTACGCAACACGGTGTCGCTGACGGCGGCACGTGGTCGCGGCAAATCGGCCGCACTCGGATTGGCGATGGCGGCAGCAGTCGCTTTCAGGTTCTAACCTCGAAAGTTGAAAGTTGGCTTTTTTTTTTTTATTTAAAAAAGTTCTTTCTTGTTGATTTTTGCCGTTAGTTATTCGAATATGTTCGTAACTTCGCCTAGTCCAGAAAATTTGACGACTTTTTTCGAATTCGTATTCAAAGGATTCGATGCTCTCGGATACGAAGAGCATATCGATTACGAGATCGTTCAATCCACGAATAAAGAGTTTCATAAAGTAGTCGTAAGAGTCAATATATTTAAAGAACATCGTCAAACGATTCAGGTTTGGTTCGTTTTGTCCGTCGTGTTTGCAAACTTGAACGAAGTTTTTTTTTGCGGGATTTTGTTTCTCTTGTATTAGTATTTTCAACCGTCGGATGCAAATAAACTGAGTCAGGCCGAATTAGTGATCATCGATGAGGCAGCGGCTATTCCGTTACCTTTGGTCAAGGGTCTTCTTGGTCCGTATCTTGTTTTCATGGCTTCTACGATCAACGGGTTAGTTTTTGGATAAATAATCTTATGTTAACAACGAACTAACGAAACTTTAAAATGTTTTAACTAAATTGAAAAGTAACTAGGGGCGTAGGTTGGGGCCCGCAGCCCCTGCAACTGCTGGGAATTTTTCGGGGCGCAGTGTTAAGAGAAAAAAATGCACTTTTAGAAGCAAAATTAGGAGAAACTAGGAGGGTAGTTTAATCACAAATGGGTATTTTAATGTAGATATATTTCAAAATGAGCTTTTTATGAAGAAAAATTAAAAAAATAACGAGTTTTTAACTTAAAACTGATATAAAAAGCTTATTTTGAACGATATTGCAACATTAAGATATCCTTAAGTGAATGAACAACCCTTCTAGTTTCTAAAAAATCAGCTGTTTAAGTAGCTACATGTGTAACCCTTTTTAATATTTTTATCGTTTTGTTTTGTAGTTACGAAGGAACCGGTCGTTCGTTGTCTTTGAAGTTGGTGCAACAACTTCGTCAACAGTCTCTTACTTTCGGAAATTCCGCTGCGGACGCTAAATCATTGAGTGACGGGAAAACGTCTGCATCCGGTTGGTTTTTTTTTCAATTACTCACTCGTCACTTTATAAACAATTATCATGTTGTTCTCTTTTAAGGTCGGGTTCTTTCTGAAATCCAATTGAACGAATCGATCCGTTACAAGAACGGAGATATTGTCGAAGCGTGGCTCAACTCTCTTTTGTGTTTGGACGCGTCCGTCGTCCAACATTTGGCATCCGGATGTCCCGATCCACAAGACTGCGATTTATATCCTTTCGTTTGTTGTTGTTGTTGTTGTTTCGACTATAAAATATGAAGCTTTTGTTGCCGTGGTTGGAAAACTTTACCTTAACGTTTCGTCTAAACGTATTATATTAATCGTGACACCCTTTTCTCGTATCATCGTGCTTCGGAACTGTTTTTGCAGCGTCTGATGGCGCTTTACGTCTCGTCTCATTACAAAGTACGTTGGCGCTGTTAAAATGGGGGGATGTTTGAACGCGATTCCGGAAAAAAAAAAAAGGGACGAGAACCCGCTTTTTTTTTACGAAGCGACTTCGAAAAAATTTCAAACTATATTTTTCAAAATGAACGTTTTATATAGAAATGTATGTTGTTTTATGAGCTCTGGTTTATTCTACGTTTAAGGTTAAGGTGGTTTTAAATTGTTAACGTATCTCGAACTCTTTGATTTATTCTGACTTTGACGCGCAAATTGAAGAGAAAGTTGAATATGTTTTAGAAACTGGAAGGGTAGCGCAATCACTTTATTAAAAACAAATCAAAAACTCTTGGTTATTATGGCTTTCGGGTGCAAAATGAAGAGAAACTTGAAAGTGTATTAGAAACTAGAAGGGTAGTTAAATCATTTAAGAGTGTTTTTCCATGTTTGATATCTTTCAAAATAAGCTTTTTATGCGAGTTTCAAAATAACCCAACATTTAAAACTCGTTATGTTTTTGTTTTTTTATTTTTCTTCATAAAAAGCTTATTTTGAAATATATCGACGTTAAAATAAGCATGTTGGCATCTTTCAAATAAAACTTTTCATAGACAAGAATTAAAAATATAGTTTGTTTTTTTCCCCAAATAAATGTAAAAAGCTTATTTTGAAAGATATCAACATGAAAAGTTCAACAGTGGTTGAGCTACCGTTCTAGTTTCTAAAACACATTCAAGTTGACACATCCAAGTGTTCAGGATGGTTTGGAATTCTAGGATTATTCTGGCTTCCGGTAAAAAAAATTAAGAGAAACTAGAAAGTGTTTTAGAAACTGGAAGGGTAGCTCGATCACTTAAGGATATTTTCATGTTGATATTTTTCAAAATAAACTTTTTATAGACAAAAATTAAAAAAAAATATTGTCTGTTTAAACTTGGGTCAGTTTTCAAACTCAAATATATAAAAAAAGCTTATTTTGAAAGATATCCACATGGAAAATAGTCAAAGTTACCATTTAAGTGATTGAGATACCCGTCTAGTTTCTAAACCACATTCACGTTTCTCTTCATTTTGCACCTGAAAGACTGAATAATCAAGAGTTTCGAGAGTCGTTTAACCCTTCAAAACCACTTGAAGAAGATTTTAGTGTTATTTTCATCTTGAAAACCAGCTTTAATTGTGTGTTTCAGAACACTCCGGACGATCTCCAGATGATGTCTGACGCACCGGCACATAATTTGTTCTGTCTTCTCGGTCCCGTGTCTTCGTCTTCCGAGAACAAATTACCCGAGATCCTATGCGTAGTTCAGGTTTGTCTCGAAGGAGCGATCTCGAAAGATTCCTCGATGCGCAGTTTGACTCGCGGTAAAATAGCTGCCGGAGATCTTATTCCGTGGACGGTGGCTCAACAGGTTCGCATTTGTTTTGTTTTAAAACGATCGTTCGTTTTCTCGTTTTGGAACGAAATCGATGTTCTTATTTCAGTTTCAAGATACCGATTTTCCATGTTTGTCTGGAGCACGAATCATTCGAATTGCAACCCATCCAAATTATCAAAAGGTTTCTGTAATAGTTTTTTTATCTTGTCTGCCACACAAGACGAGAGCGGATTTATATGCAGATTGCAAATAGGGTGAAAACCGTTTTAACACAAAAAAATCGGATAATATGAAGTATATTTTCGGTCCGATTCCACAGTATAGGGTTTTTCTTTGTGTTTTAATTCGTTTAAGGTGGATGAGTAGATATTTATTTTGTTTTCTCGAATGGCACCACTGCGGTATCCACGTTTTTGTAAAATTTGGATGCAAAAACGTGAATGAAGTGAACTTTTTTTTTTTTTAGAAACAACATTACGAAAAAAAAAATTCAAATTGTTTTCAAAACTAGAATGGTAAAAAAGATTATGCTATAAGTTTATTCATGGTGGTATCTTAAAAAATAAACAATTTTCTAGTTTTTCATTGACATTTTATGAAAAACTTCTTCTTTTTAAAACTGTCATAAAAAGTTTATTTTGAAAGATATCATCTTGAAAAATTTTTTAACATTATCACCAACAACGTTGAATTTTTTGTAATGTTTCTCCTGAAGAAAACGTTCGCTTGATAAATAGAAATTTTCTCAAAACCGCGGGTTGGAGGTGGAAGAAACCTCCTTAAGAACATATTAGCCACTGCAGTGGCGCCATCTGGAAGGATAAAAACAAAATAAATATCTATTCAGTCATCTTAAAACGACTTTCTGTAAAATCAGTTTGGTCTCTGTATTAAGTTTCTTAGGACCTTGGCCTTGATGGTCGATTTTGACTGCGAAATGTTGCTGCTGTGCTGTGTTAACAAAGTACTGCTATGGGAATAACCCGAGCCTTTGTCAAACTGGCAACCACATCATCTCGACTTTATTTTGCAGTCGAAATCAACTGGGTGCCACAAGTTTCTCAAAGGATGCTTGAAACTGTATTTCATAAGTTTTAATGCATATTTTTCAAATGTTTTAGTTGATATAAATCCACTCTCTTATTATAAATGCATCGTTATAATTGTTTTTCTTTTGTTGTCGATCATAGATGGGTTACGGAACGAGAGCTCTCGAACTTTTGCAGCAATACTACGAGGGTAAGATCACGACGTTTGACGAGCCGAAAGATGTTGCGGAGATTGAACAAGTTACCGAAGAGGTAAAAGTGTATTCGAAATCTTTTAACGTGAAGTTGTAACATTTTTTTTAAAAAGAAATCTGAATGTTAGTTCTTTGGAATAATTTGCTTAAGGTGGTGGCTTTATAGATATTTATTTTGCTTTTGTCCCCTCAGATGGCGCAAATGCGGGCCTATTATGTTTTATAGGAGGTCTCTTCCATTTTTTTTAACGCAAACGTTTTTTCAGAAGAAGCATTACGAAAAAAATCTAAAGTGTTTTAGAAACTAGAAAAGTTGGTGATAATTCTAAAAGTAGTTTTTCATGAAATGTCAATGGAAAAACCAAACAACGGGTTATTTTTTTCAAACTAAACTATAACAATCGTTTATTTTTAATATATTTCCACGAAAAAACTTTTAATGTAATCCTTTACCATTCTAGTTTTGAGAACAATTTGAATTTTTTCGTAATGTAGTTTCTAAAAAACGTTCTCTTGACGTTTTTGAGTTGAAATTTTCCAAAAAAAAAACATCTGTGGAAAATATAGTATTAAACACTGCAGTAGCGCCGCCAGGAGGGACATAAACAAAATAAATTTCTATTAAGCTACTTTACGGACAGCAATAAACAATGCAATCGTTTTATTTTCGTGGGATTTTTTTTTAAATTTTATTTGAAGACGATCGAACTGTTACACGAAAAGATTGCTCCACGTAAATGTCTCCCTCCTCTTCTGTACAAACTAAGCGAACGTCGACCGGAAAAATTAGACTATTTAGGTGTTTCGTACGGAATCACTCACGAGCTTCTTAAGTACGTAAATCATTTTGTAAAAGATAGTTTTCAGTTTTTCAGTTTTTTTTTGTGTTTATTTGACAAGATTTTGGAAGAAATCTGGTTACGTTCCGGTTTATCTGAGACAAACAAAGGTTTGTTACGCTTTCTTTAACAGATTTAATTAGAAAGTTCTAATCGGTTTGTGATTTCGTCTTTTTTTTTTCGTTTCTCGGTCGTGTTTTCTTTCAACGCAGAACGACTTAACTGGAGAACATTCTTGTATCATGTTGAAAGTTTTAAACAGCGAAGAAGGTGGCGATTATGTTGCTTGGCTCGGAGGTTTCTGGAATGGTACGAAACCACTTAACAGCTCGTTTGCAGATCAAGAGCTTTGCTCATTGGGAAGCAGCATTAAGACGTTTCATGAAGAGATGATTTTCGAACTCTGCTTAGTCATGTTTTTCACGAGCAAAATGAAGAGAAACTAGAAAGTATTTTAGGAACTAGAAGGGTAGCTCAATCACTTAAGGGTATTTTCATGTTGATATCTTTCAAAATAAGCTTTTTGTAAACAAAAATATCATCTGTTTAAAGTTGGACCATTTTCAAACTGACATAAAAAGCTTATTTCGAAAGATGTCAACATGAAAATACCCTTAGTGATTGAGCTACGCTTCTAGTCTGTAAAACACGTTCATTTATTCTTCTAGTTTTTAACATCTTTTCAATTCCTTTTAAAAGTAACGAAAGTTCGACTGAATCGTCTGTTTTCTCGATTCAAAGTGCTACTTGGCACTTAATCTTAGTTCTGTTTGAATTCTAGCCTCCGAACAACCCCCGTTGATTGAATAACGCATAATTCTTTTGGCTTTAGTTATAAATTTCAACTTAATATACAAGTTTCGTTCTAAATAAAATTCTCAGATTTCCGACGGAGGTTCATTTCACTACTCGGCTTTCAGTTCAGCGAGTTTTCTTCGTCGATGGCACTTAACATTTTGACTCACAGTGTGGCAAACTGTGATGGAGACGTTTCAGGTTCGTGGACGTTATATACTTTTATCGACTCAAAATTTTACTCAAAATTTTAAACTCTTTGTTGTTCGTCTGGTTCTTTTTTTTTATTATTATTTAAAGAATTGACCAAGGAAGAGTTGAACGTATATTTTACAAACTACGACCTGAAACGACTCGATCTGTATTCAAGAAATATGATTGACTATCATCTCGTGACGGATCTACTACCGAATCTTGCGAAACTTTATTTTATGCAGAAGTTTAATGATGTTGGCCTTACACATCTTCCGGCTGTAAGAATATTTTTTAAAATCTCGAATGGAATCGAAATGTTTTCTGTTTTTTTTTTGTGTGTGTTTGCAAAAGTAACTGAAGTTAGTTTTCAGAAGTTAACTGTGGTTACTTGTTGAAGGCGAATCGAGTAACTTTTGTTTAAAACCACTAAGTTTTTAGTTGTAAATCGTGCTCCAACGGCGGTGTTATCATCGCGACTCGTCTTCACGTGGCCATGCCCGCTGAGTTGTACAGTGAACAAAAACAGTTCAAGATACAAAGTATGTAGGTTTTTAAAGAGCAGTTTTTAAAACAAAACTCATTGTTTTTTTTTGTTTTTTTTCGAAACTTGATGAATAAATGAAGCGAGTGAACTCTTTTTTGTGACGATCTGTTCAGAAATAATCGTTTTATGAAAGTTTTAAAAGGCTGATAACTGCAAAAACCAACAATCGACGTTTTAAAACTGTCATTCAATAATTATTTCGAAACAGATAGTCACAAAAAAAGGGTTCACTTCGCTTCATTGGTTCGTTAAGTTTCGAAAAGACAATGAGTTTTGTTTTAAAAAAAAATGCTCTTTAAAAACCTACATACTTGTTATCGGTAAATTCGCTACTTGAACTTGGACATGTCCATAGAAATCTAAGGGCTTGACCACGTGAAATAAATAATCTATCCCGCCACCTTAATTTTTTTTCTGTATATTGAGCTCATTTAAATAAAATATTTGAATTTTCGTTTTTTAGTGCATTCTTGTTGGTATGGGTCTCCAGCATAAAACAGTCGATGACCTTTCAAAAGAGATCGACATCGCACCATCTCAACTCCTGGCCATTTTCAACCGTATCATTCGTAAATTTACTCAGGTGCCAATTTGCTGTGTTTTACTGTATGTACCTGGTGTTGAGGCAATTTACGTTTCAAAGTAATTAATTACGATTACTAATTACATCAGTAAAAGTAGTAATTACGATTACAAAATTTACTAAATTGTAAAAAAGGGAAGCTAAGATATGGTTTTACGAACGGTTGAGTTTCGAACTCTTGATTATTCTCTTGTTTTTGTTTTTTCAGAACGGAAAAATTTAATAGAAACTTGAAAGTGTTTTAGAAACTAGAAGGGGGGTAGCTCAATCACTTAAGGAAGTATTTTTATGTTGAATATCTTTCAAAATAAACTTTTTACAGACAAAAATTGAAAAATATCATTAATTTCAAACTCACATAAAAAGTTTATTTTAAAATCTTATCATTATGAAAATACTCTTAAGAGACTATCCGTATATAAGAATAATTATATATATATTATGCCAGGTCTGTGTGCGTGTTTGTGTGGGTGTCTGTCTTCTAATGCTGGACAAACACCTTTGTCGGAAATTATATAAATTTGAATAAATGAACTGCTTTTTTTTATCTCAAGGTCAACTATATGTTGCACCCTTCCCATCCAAGAGCCCCATGATATTAAATTGGAGAGGGGAAAAGGTTGGAAAGTGTAGAAGGGTGGGGAGAGAGAAACGTGGAGGGGGAAAAAGTGGGCGGGGGTGACTGAAATGAAAGGAGTAAAAAAAAAAGGAACAAACGACGCGCATGCGCACACCAGAGAAAAATGAAAAACTCATTTTCTCTTTCAAATATAAAAAAGGGGAGGGGATAATAGTAGCAAAATTAAACTACAGTTTATCACGGGCAATTGTGCCCAGCATTAGAATTTCTTTTGCTCAGCCCTTTTATGAACGTCAGGTTGGTTTGTTACTTGGTCTGACGGCATAAAAGGGCGGAACAAAAGAAATTCTAATGCTGGGCACAATTGCCTGTGAATTTTGCTCCCGTCATTTATGACGGGTTACCCCACTAGTATTAGATATATATAGCCATTTTATAGAGGCGCTCGGACGTCAATGGGGCGATAGTTTGAAAAGTAATTAAGGTGATTTACTGATTACTTGAGAAAGTAATTTAATGAAATTAATTACTTTTAGTAAATTACTTCTCAACACTGGTTTTGTATACGAACAATCGTGTGTCTCGTCGTTCATTTTGAAACAATTGTGCTGTTTTGTTTTTTTAAGTATCTGAGTGGTGTTAAAGAAGCGGACATCGCAAATAAACTTTTCAAAACAAATAACGAATCCGTCGTCGAGGAAGAGGAGCCGGAACAAGAACCACAACCGGAAACGACAACAAATGAAGACGATTTGGTACGAACGAAAAACCTTCAATTTTTTTTGGTCTTTTTTTTCTCTCCCGTTAATTTATTATTATATTTTTCTAAATTAATCTGAACTTTAAGGTGGCTGAATATATAAAGTCTCTTCGCCTACTAGTGATTTTGAGAAAATTTCTATTTTTCACAAGCGAACGTTTTTCAGAAGAAACATTACGAAAAAATTCGAAGTGTTTTAGAAACTAGAATAGTTTGTAATAATGCTAAAAGTTTTTTCAATGATGATATCTTTCAAAATAAACTTTTTATGACAAGTTTGAAAAAAAGTCAGTTGGAAAACCAAAGAATTTTTCAAATTGAACTATAAAATCGTTTATTTTTTAAGATATTGCCATGAAAAGACTTTTAGCATAATCTTTTACCATTCTAGTTTTCAAAACAATTTTAATTTTTTTCATAATGTTTCTAAAAAAACGTTCGCTTGACGTTTTCGCGTCCAAATTTTTATAAACAACGTCAATGGAGGATACCATTAGCCACTGCGGTGGCGCCTTAAGAGGGGAAACAAAAACAAAATATCTATTCAGCCACTTTAAAGTTTATCAAGCTGTTTTATGAACAGCTGATTTTTTCAGAAGCAAAATTAATAAGAAGTACGAAGTGTTTTAGAAACTAGAAGGGTAGCTCAATCACTTAAAGGGTATTTTCGATGTTGATATCTTTCAAAATAAGCTTTTTATGTCAGTTTGAAGATGAGCCAACATTAAGCAGACAATATTTTGTGCAATGCTTTGTATAAAAAAGTTTATTTTGAAAGATATCATCATGAAAATACTCTTAATTGATTCAGCTACCAATTCTAGTTTCTAACACCACTTCCAATTTCTTTTTAGGTTTGCTTTTCCGACAAGCAGAATAACCTACTGTTCTAAAATCAGCTGTTCATAAAACATCTTAGCGATTCATGTGCTTTTCTAGCTTTTAGAACAATTTTAAGTTATGTCCATTGTTTGTTTGTTTGTTTGTTTTTCATTTGCATATTTTGCAAATGGCTGCTTAAATCGGCATTTTTTTGCATATTTAATTGACGGTTTGTTTCTCGGCAACTATTAGCCTGATGATGATGAACGAGAAGCCTCTGCGAAAAAGTTTGAAGAAATCGCTGAACTCGAAGGAATCAATTTGAAGCAGTACGCAATCAAAGGTTCCAAAGAAGATTGGAATAAAATGTTAGAAGCCAAAGGAACAGTATCTACGGTCTGCCTTAAAAGGTGAAGTTTGTTACGCTTAAAAATGATTTAAAATTGGTCGCATTGATTTTGTTGTGTTCTGTTTTCTTATAGCAAACGTAAGCCGTCGAAAGATCCACTTTTCAAATCAACTGAACGTTTCGAAGAGAAGAAGAAAGAAAAGAAAAAGAAAAACAAAAAATTGAAAACAACATTTAAATAAAAATGAACTTTGGGTTCGACGAAGATTTTACGTAAGAAAATAAATTGTGATCACTGTTAAGATGGTTTACATATTTTTTTTTTATCATTAGACGTTTTAACATATTAGGCAGAGTCCACATTCAAGCTGGCAAAAGTGCAACAATGAGTTCGAGACAAAAACACAACACGCCAGAAAAAGCAGCGTTTGAAAACAAAACAAAACTGAAACAACTGACAAAACCACAACAAATTTGTGTTACACAACACAAACAAATGGAGTTTTGTTTTTTTGTTTCTGTAGCTGTCCTCTATGTAAACTACGCAACTGTTCCGTTGTTGTTTTAATACTAATTCTATCCACAACTGCACAGACAACAGTTGACAAATTGTTGCATAATACGGAGACAAAACAAAAACATTTTGATGTTTACCGACTTGAGGCGGCTGGACATGGAATAGTTTGTAAAATTGCTGACAAAACAAAAATAAAACACAAAAGTCGCAGAAATGTTTTAGAATTGTCGCCAGTTTGTCGCGAAACACTTGAGTTAGTGTTTTGTTTTGTGTGTTTTGTCAGCTTGATGTGGATTGGGCCTTACATAGACAAAAGGGGTTGATCTAATATGCGCCAATTTAAACAAACGGCAAACATTTGGAATTTTTATAAATAGAAAATTAAAATATAATAAAACCCACGATTGTATTGTATTTTTAACTTAAATTGCGATCACAAATTCCAACAAAAATGCTAGAAATTAAATAAAAATGCATCTTAAAAGCCAAGAGGGATATGTGATATTTTATATTAAAATGGAGATAAGTACCACATTTTTTTTTCAATGAAATGGGAAATAATTTGGTGGACAAGAAGAGAAATATAAATGAAAAAGCTGCTGAATTGCTGCTTTGTAACTGCTCAAAACGTAGAACAATAACATTGATTGTCTATGGTGATCTCTTAATTTGAACTCAATTTATTCAGAACATGACTTGTTCTCACTTATTCCTATTGGCTTCTAAGCTCCTCTAATAATAATAATAATAATAATAATAATAATAATACCAAGTTTTTATTATAAATTAAAATATGGCAAATATAATTATTAATACACGATTATATTACTTTTTTAATTTAAAAATTACGATTTAATGCTATTAAATTGTGAAAAATGAAATTAAAATGTGTTGATGACGCCATTTTGATTCCATTGCAGACGACAAACCCCTGTAGTCTGCAATAGAATCAAAATGGCGTCTAATTTTATCTTATTGGTGGCAATTCATAGGCAATTGTGCCCAGCATTAGAAATTCTTTTCCTCGGCCCCTTTTATGACGTCAGGCCAAGTAACAAACCAATTAGAAATTGAAAAGGGCGGAGCGTGTGACATCAGACCTAGTAACGAACAAATTAGAAATTGATGACGTTCATAAAAAGGCGGAGCAAAAGAAATTCTAATGCTGGGCACAATTGCCTGTGACGATTACTCTCATTTACATATTCTGGTTTAAGAATTAGATGCCGCTATGTGGCGCTGCTTGTTTCGTCCACGATTTTTTTAGCGGGAAAAATCTTAATGGGGTCCTCGTATTTCATCAGTTTCTGAAAGTTATGCTCGTTTCTTTCGTTGTTTTCGCGCTGTTTATTTGTTTTATGGTAAGTTAAAACATTATATCGTGAATATTAACGTATAAATTTATTGTTTTTCTAAGTTATTTTCGTCTTAGATTCTGTTTTTTTACGATGATGTCAAAATGCGACGAGGAACTCAGACGATTTACATAAAAGTTGTTCAAAGTTGTACTTATCAAACGCACTTGGAAATGAACTCGGTTTAAATATCACCTTAAGGTGGCTGAATAGATATTTATTTTGTTTTTGGCCCCCTCACCAGATGGCGCCACTGCAGTGGATATTACGTTCGATAAGAGATCTCCACCGGCGGTTTTTGAAGGAAGTTTCTATTTTTCAAGCGAACGTTTTTCAGAAGAAACATTACGAAAAAAATTAAAGTATTTTAGAAACTAGAATAGTTAGTGATAATTCTAAAAGGATTTTCATGATGATATCTTTCAAAATAAACTTTTTATGACAGTTTGAAAAATGCAAAAAATCTCAAAACAGGTCTTTTTCAAACTGAACTATAAAATTGTGCATTTTATACAATTCTAGTTTGGAAAACAATTTGAATTTTTGTTCATAATGTTTCTAAAAAAACGTTCGCTTGCGTCTAAATTTTGACAAAAACGTATATGGAAGCCACTGCAGTGGCGCCATCTGGAGGGGAGATAAAATCAGAATAAATATCTATTCAGCCACCTTAATTCTCATTTTTGTTTTGTGTTTTCATTTAAAAAAAAAAATAGTTCGAAAGCATTTTGAAGCGTTTTCACGAAAACGGTTGTGTTTTTCCCCCCCCCCCGAAAGATATGGAAGATGTTTGAATTTGAATTCGATGCCTCGAAGAATTTTGTTTTCGTTATTTTGAGTTCGTTGTTGAGTCTCGTTCTGTTTGTCGTCGGTGTTTTAATTTTACGTCGTTATCGACACCGATTAAAAACGATCGGTTTCGGTATTCGTGACGATGTCGAGTTGAACGAGATCGAGTTCGAAGAAGAAGGGGAAATCAAAGATCTCTGGGACTTTGATGATACGGAGTTTGAAATGAGCGAGAAAAGAAAATGGAATTTGATCGGAAAGTTATTAGCTTTTGAGTCGTTGGGATTTTAAGTGAAATTTCGGATTAATTTTGTTTAAAATTTGAAGTTTTTGTGTTTTTTTTTTGTTCATTGCAAAGTTAATTAAATTATTGTTTGCATCGAGAATCAGGAATAAATTCATTTCTAGTTGATTTTTATTTGTAAAATAAGAAATGTTTGTTAGAAACATTTGAGGTCTTAAGGTCCCTCTGTAGATATTAATTTTGCTTTTGGCCTCTCAGATGGCGCCACTGCAGTGGTTATTATGTTCTATAAGAGGACTTCCTTCCCCCCCCCCCCCTTCCAGCCGCGGTTTTCAGAAAATTTTATATTTTTCAAGCGAACGTTTTTCAGGAGAAACATTACGAAAAAAAAATTCAAAGAGTTTTAGAAACTAGAATAGTTAGTGACAGTTTATGACAGTTTAGAAAAAAATGGCCGAAAATAGTTTTTCAATGAAATTTCAATAGAAAAAAAAACAAAAAATGGGCCATTTTTCAAACTGAACTATAAAATTGTTTATTTTTTAACATATTGCCATAGAACGTTTTAACATAATCTTTTACCATTCTAGTTTTGAAAACAATTCGAATTTCTTCGTAATGTTGTTTCTGAAAAACGTTCGCGTGACGTTTTTGCGTCAAAATTTTTGAAAATGGAGCTTAGCATTAGCCATGCAGGCATTTAGAAATCGGGGAGAACTTCAGTTGGCTCCGCCCTTTTTATGACGACCGGCAACTTCTAATTGGTTTGTTGTGCGGTTCGACGTTGAAAAGGGCGGAGCATGTGACGTCAGACTACATAACCAACCAATTAGAAGTTGCCAGTCGTCATAAAAAGGGCGGAGCCAACTGAAGTTCTCTCCGATTTCTAACTGCCTGGGCATTAGCCACTGTAGTGGCGCCGTCTGGTGGAGAAAAAAGCAAAATGAATATCTATAAAACCACCTTAAAGTACTGGTTTAAAAGGTGGTTTTAAAGTTTAAACGCCTCTCGAATTCTCATTATTTTGTCTTTCAGAAATAAAAATAAAAATAAGAGAAACTAGAAATTGTTTTTAGAAACTAGAAGGGTAACTCAATCACTTAAGGGTATTTTCATGTCGATTTCTTTCAAAATAAACATTTTATAGAAGAAAAACAAAATTAAAAAAGTACTGTTTGCTTAAAGCAGGGTTATTTTGAAACTGATACAAAAAGTTTATTTTGAAAGATATGAAAAACATGAAAATACCTTTTAAGTAATTGAACTACTACCCCTTCTAGTTTCTAAAACACATATTCAAGTTTCTGTTCATTTTGCATTTTAATGAAATGAAATTTTAAATCAATAATTTGATTGAAATCAATCTGATGATTTTTTCGTGTTAAACGATTTTCCAAGCTGTAATTTAGTTTGGTTATGTAACATATAAACCAATGAAGTTGTAACCATGGTTACGGCGTTCTAAACAAATAAATGGCGGTATGTCTTATATTATTAATTTTTTTTTATTGTAGAATTATATGTATTTTTGTTGATATTATTTTCCGTCTTAAATTTTTATTACAGAAAGGTAAATCTGGAAAGAAAGAAAAAGAACGGAAGAAAAGAGAAGAAGAAGAACGAAAACAACGAGAATTATTAGGTTTCGCTTCCTAATTCAATATAAGGAACATAATTTTATCATCTAAACTTCTACCCTCTGAGCAGGGTTCTAACATAGAAAAATTATGTTAAGGGTATAATGAATAAAATAGAATTGGAACCCTGCTTAGAGGTTTCAAGTGCTGAGTTCCTTTGAGATTTAGTAATTTTCGAGAAAGTTTAGTTTTGTGACGAAATTCATTTTCAGATGCCGCACAGGATGATGCCGAGAAGAATAAAGAAAAACTTAAAGAAAGTGGTTTCGAACATGAGACGCGTCGTCTCGAGGTTATAGTTAACTAAATCGTTAACTCTATTAAGTGATAATTAAGTAATAATTTTATTAACCAGGCTCTAAAACTACAAGAACAACAAAGACAAACAACGAAAGAGAAAATCAATGCTTTTTCGAAAAATATCGAAGAGATTCGTCGTGACCAATGGAACTCCGAAGCAGTTAGTTTAATTTGACATTAGTTTTTTTTATTTTTAAAATGCAATACAATTTCGTAATATATTGCAAACGTAAAAAATGCCCCCCCCCCCCAAAAAAAAAGCTCATTGAATTTTTGTTTTCAGAGATTTAAGGTCGAAATTCAAGAAAATTATTAATTATTAATAATGTCGCTAACAAAAAATGCTAATAACAATGTTTTTGACAAAATAATGTTGGTATTGGATGTTGGCAGGAAACTGATCCATGCGTTTAGAATATTATTAACAGTGTTGACAACAGAAGTAACTTGCTAGTAACAATTTTGTTATCAACAATCCTTTGATTTGGAACAGCCTTCAGAACAGTTGCAAAATTTCTGCTATCAACAAAGTTAATAACAATATTATCGATAACTTTAATTGGACAAAATAACAAATGCTCAAAGCAAATGTTATAAGAGACTTTTAACAATGTTAATAGCAAATGTTATCAACAAAATAATCTTGATAACACAAGTTAATAACATTTTATAGGCCGATTTTTAATATTTGTTAAAAAAAAAACATTGCTAATAACACGTGTTTTCAGCTGCGGCGTAAAAGGGTGATTCAGCTGCAATTCTAGTTTCTAACACACTTTGAAGTTCTCCATAGCGTTGCTCTTCTGAAACTGTAGAATAACGAGAGTTCGACATGTTGATATTCGTTTTTTTTTTCTTCCTCCAAAAAGTGGGCTCGTTACATGAGTTGCGACGGAAGACCGAACTTAGAAGATCGGCGTCAACTCAATTCTTATGTCTCTCGGTGGATGGATCAGAAAGGTGGTCGTCCGAAAGACATTCTTATCGAATGCGACGATGCCGTCTTGGTTTGTCTCGATGTCACAATCTTGTTACAATCTACGATTCAGTGACAGTTCCTCACTTTTATGTTTGCAGTTACGAGAGGATCTACAAAGTCTTTTATACAAAGGACGACATCTTCCTTTGGATGTCCAAGAGGCTTGTTACGAGGCTACATTTGATCTTCAGAACTGTATCCGATCAAAAATGGATCAAGCAACTTTGGAGTTGTTGAAGGTTAACGAGAACCCTTGAGGGCTTGTGGTTAGGCTTCGTTTACACTTTAAAACCATCTTAATTTAGGCGTTTTTTTTTTCTTCTTTTGTGTGTGTGTTTAGGAAGCGAGCATGGTGACTGATCCCGAAACTGGGAATTCTTATTTTTACGACAAGAACCAGGCTGTTGAATTATCAGTTTGGTCTAATCTTTCGTGTAATTCAAGGTAATATAAAGACTTAAGAGGGCTTTAGAACATAATAGACACGCTGGAGCGCCACTTGGGGAGATGAAAACAAAATAAATATCTATTCAGCCACCTTGAAAAGTGAAATTTATTAATTTTCAGATACAACGGCATCGATGCTAAAGAGATCGGAGTCGCTTTTAGCATTCCGAGAAGTATCGTAATAACGGAATGTGCAGTTCGTATAATGAAGATGTCCGTGGACCACTTGTCACCACGGTGCCGCACTTATTCCTCTCTAAGTGTGCCCGTGTTTTCCGATCACGGCACTTGTTCGCATTACGAAATCACGAAAGAAATGAGCCGAAACGAAGAACAAGAAGGAGGTGGTGTCGTTAGTGATGACGTTGGTGTCGTTGATCTCAACGATTATTTCATACTGGGATCGATCATTTCGATCGATCTTTTACGTATTCCACCGCAGCCACGTAACGTCAAGCGTTGGATCATTACAAAATGTATGATAATGATCACGGTTATACGAACGAAATGATACGAAGAATTTTTTGAAGCGAATTTTGAAAGAATTTCAAGATATATTTCAAACTAGAAGAGTAAACGAAATTGCAAAAAAAAAACACACACATTGAAAGTGTATTAAAAACTGGAACGGTAGTTGAATCACTTTAAGATTTGCATGTTGAATATTTTTCAAAATAAACTTTTTATAGACAAAGATTAAAAAAATATTGACTGCTTAAAGTTTTGAACTTTTTCAAACTGACATAAAAAGTTTATTTTGAAAGATATCAAACAGGAAAATACCCTTAAGTCGGTGTTTCCCAATTTTATGTGACTACGGAACCCGTTGTTCGAATGACGAAAAAAGCGCGAAAATTCGAGTTTTTTTTTTTTTTTTCTAATCTGAAATATTCATCAAGATTCGCGGGATTCGAATGTCTCATCTCTACTTAAATTAAAATTTTAATTATTTTAAGAAACTATTAGAAACTAGTGGGGTAACCCGTCATAAATGACGGGAGCAAAATTCACAGGCATTTGTGCGCATGCGCGTCGTTTATTTCTTTTTTTACTCCTTTCATTTCAATTTCAGTCACCCTCTCCCACTTTTCTCTCTCTCCCCTTCTACATTTTCTAACCTTTTCCCCTCACCCCCTCCCACTTTTCTCTCTCCCCCTTCTACACTTTCCAAAGGAAGAGTTCAACATATAGTAGACCTTGAGAAAAAAACGGTTCATTTATTCAAATTTATATAAATTCCGACGTGCTTCAATGGTTTTGTACAGTTGTTACTCCACACACACATAGACACGGGATATTATATATATAATTATACATTTTTTTTTTACAGTGTGAAATTTAATAAAACAAAATTTCATTTTCTGGTGGAACCCTTACTTTTATTTCACGGAACCCCATTTGGGAAATAACTACGGCTTAAGTGATTGAGCTACCTTTCTAGTTTCTAAAAACACATTCTAGTTTCTCTTCATTTTTGCACCTGAAAGACAGAATAAAAAGGAATTCGACATTTACAATGTTTGCTTTAATGATAAACTAGTGGAAGAACCGGATGAGTTACAATACGTTTGTTGGCTTTCTGATTACGTTTCGCCATCCGAATTAGAAGATGCGGAAGGTGGTGTCAAGAAAGAGGACGAAGAACTGGAAAAAGAACAGGAACGAGCCAACGAAGAACTCAAGAGACTCGTTTACGTCACCATCAAGTTCGTTTTTTTTCATTTATGAAGATAACTGTTTACGATGACGTGGCTGGCTGCTATAAAATATGAATTTTAAATGATGTCGTGATTTTATTTATTTTATTTTTTCCGAACTAAAATGAAATTAAACTTTGATTTGTTGTTTTTGTTATTTTTCAGGTTGCCGAGTGACGTTTTGCTATCGGACATTCCGAAGTTGGCGCGTTGGGACGCAACGATCGACGCCTGGACGTCATCGACTTTGTATCAAGTCCTCTACAAAGAAGGTCAATAATTAACATCTTTTTAATTATCAATATTAGTTATGATCAATCAAATAAAATTTCTGATTATTCTCCATTTCAAAAACAACTTTAAGAAACTAGAAGAGTAAAATGAATCATTTATGATCGTTTTAAAGTGTAAACCGCACCAATCGAACTTTTGGTTATTTCTGTTTTACAAGAAAGTGTTTTTAGAAACTAGAAGGGTAGGTCAGTTACATAAAAAGGCTATTTTCATTTTGCTAGGCAATCTGCATAGTTGCTAGAATTCATTTTCCGGATTTTGTTGTGCATGGAGAGTAGAAGGAGCTTTTTAGTGAACTTTTTTTGTTGTTGTTTATTTTGAATTAACAGATCAGAATTCGGTTTCATTTTATGCGGATCGTTTTGGAACGTTCTCTTTGATGCAATCTCGATTCACCTCTTTTCCGTATCAATCCTGGGAACTGATTCCTATTGGAAAATCGAAGGTTTCGTTCTCAATTGCTTCGATGGCAATCACGATTGAAATTACAATTGAAGTTAGTTAATTACTTTGTACTCGCTTTTATTTAACTTAATAATTTGTTTGTTTGTTTTGTCCACCACAACCTTCTGAAATATATTTGAAAATGTGTTGAACCCATGACCAACATTACCTTTTGGTTTGTGAGTCCGAGACACTAACCCACTACACCAACAACACAAGACACGATTACATCTTGCTTTTTTCTACTTTTTAGACCCTTTTTTTATATAAAAGCGAGTTTAATTTTCTTGTTGTTATACTTTTAATTTTCAAAAAGAAACCGAAAGCCAGATCCACATTAAGCTAGGAAACGTGCAACATGAATTCGAGACAAAAAACACAACAAAAAACACAACAAAAACACCAGAAAAAGCAGATTCTTGAAAATAAAACAAAACTGAAACAACTGTCAACCACAACATACTTGTGACACAACACGAACAAATTTGGGTTTTGTTTTGTGTTTCTGTGACTGTTCTCTACGTAAACTACGCAACTGTTCTGTTTTTGTTTTAATACTAACTGTGTCCACAACTGCAACAGACAAGAGTTGACAAAATGTTGCGTAATACAGAGACAAAACAAAAAACACTTTTGATGTTTACCGACATGCTACAAGACATGGAATAGTTTGTGAAATTGCAGACAAAAAACACAGAAGTAGCAGAATTGTTTCAGAATTATCGCCAATTTGTCTCGAAACACATGAGTTTCTGGTTTGTCTTTTGTCAGCTTGATGTGGATCGGCCTTTAGAAAATACACAAATGAAACCTTAGGCCCGGTTCACATCAAGGTGACAATAGTGCAACATGAGTTTCAGACAAAAACACAACAAAAGTGCCAGAAAAAAAAGCAGATTTTGAAAATAAAACAAAACTGAAACAACTGTCAGCAGTATACACTCAAGACAAAACCACAGCAAATTTGACTGACACAAGACAAACAAATTTGTGTTTTGTTTTTGTGTTTCTATAGTTGTGTCCTACTTAAAGAGTTGACAAAATGTTGAGTAATAGAGACAAAACACAAACATTTTGATGTTTACCGACTTGTGGCGGGACATGGAATTGTTTGTGAAATTGCAGACAAAACAAAAACTAAACACAAAAGTCGTAGAAATGTTTTAGAATTGTCACCAATTTGTCTTGAGACACTTGAGTTTCTGTTTTGTTTGTGTTCTGTCAGCATAATATGGACGCGGCCTTAAAACAAAACATACCAGAAACAACTGTCAGCAGTTACTCAATACAAAACCACAACAAATTTGACTGACACAACACAAAACTACGCAACTGTTCTGTTTTTGTTTTAATACTAACTGTGTCCACAACTGCACAGACAAGAGTTGACAAAATGTTGCTAAATACAGAGACAAAACACAAACATTTTGAAGTTTACCGACTTGAGCTGGAAGACATGGAATAGTTTATAAAATTGCAGACAAAACAAAACACAAAAGTCGCAGAAATGTTTTAGAATTGTCGCCAATTTGTTTCTCGATACACTTCTGTTTCTGTTTTGTTTCTGTTTTGTCGGCTTGATTTTTAAACAGCTGGGTTTCGACCCCCCTTTTGTTATTCTGGCGTTTCAGAAGAAATAAAAACTTTGTTAGAAACTAGAAAAGTAGCTGAATCACGTGATAGTATTTTTCTTGTTGATATTTTTCAAAATAAACTTTTTATATAGACAAAATAGCATCTCTCTTATAGTTGGGTCATTTTTTAAATTGACATAAAAAGCTTATTTTGAAAGGTATCGATATGGAAATACACTTAAATGATGGAACTACACTTCTAGTTTCTAAAACACTTTTAAATTTTCTCAAATTTGCTCGTGAAAAACAAAAAAAAAAACGAGAGTTCGAGAAGTGCTGACACTTTAAAACCCGCCAGATGTGGTTATTTACTAATTTTGTATGTTGTCACTATCAGCATATATTCTATTAGTCATCGATTTCTTCAACGGTGTGACGTCACTTTCATATATTTCTATGGACTTGACGTCACACTGCTGGAGAAATCGATGAATAACGGGAATATGTGACAATGTATTTTAACAGATTGATCAGTGCGTTCTCGATCGAGTGCTTTGCAACGAGAAACCGTTTCGAGAAGCCGATTGGAATAAATCGATGACAGTTTTACAACTTTTCAAGGTCTGTGTACACGATTTGTCGTGAAGTTTGTAATTGTGGACGAGAGAGAAACATAACAATATGGGAATTTGACTTTTTTTTTGTTGCGTTTGTCTACATTTTTACTTCCAGTGGCTGCAATCGGCTGGAATTTACTTCACTCCGAAACGAAACGATCATTTGTACACGAGTAACATAAAGTTAAAAGTAAGCTAAGTAGAAATCTTAATCGTAATAATTGGCTCAGTGAAAGAAGTAAACGTCGTAAAGGGTCTCTCGTTTACGTTCATGCAGCTAATTTCATCGCATACAGCATGACAGAAAAATGACGTCAAAATGCCTGTCACCACCTTGAATTGTGGTACAAGGTGCCGGCTTGTGACGTCATTTTGATTTTGTAATGCAGTGCATTAGCTGCATGATCGTAACGGCAACAAGCATTTACAAGAATGAACCTTGAAAATATTTCAGAAGTACGAACGACTTTTAGTGGTCGAATCGACCACTACAGTGTCAGTGTTATACGACCACTTTTTGCATTTCATTTAACTCCACGCTAGGAGAACGTGAAAGTGAACGTTTTTCAGAATAAACATTACGAAAAAAATTCAAAGTATTTTAGAAACTAAAATAGTTAGTAATAATGCTAAAGGTTTTTTTTTTCATGATGATATCTTTCAAAATAAACTTTTTATGTCAAGTTTGAAAAAAGGTCGAAAATAGTTATTCATGAAATTTCAATGGAAAAACCTAAAATCGGGTC
The DNA here is from genome assembly GCA_036925085.1 of Brachycybe producta. Lineage (NCBI taxonomy): Eukaryota > Metazoa > Arthropoda > Diplopoda > Playtdesmida > Andrognathidae > Brachycybe > Brachycybe producta. Next base: position 3,751,302 of record JAUPFP010000003.1, read on the forward strand.
ATTTTTCAAACTGAACTATAAAATCGTTTAGTTTTTAAGATATTCGCATTGAATAAACTTTTAGCATAATTGTTTATCAATCTAGTTTTGAAAACAATTTGATTTTTTTTTTCGTAATGTAGTTTCTAAAAAAAAAGTTCGCTTGACGTTTTTGCGTCCAAATTTTACAAAAAAAAAAACATCTATGGAGGTTTAACATCAGTGACTGCAGTGGCGCCATCCGGAGGAAACAAACGCAAAATAAATATCTATTGAGGCATCTTAACACTTTGATCTACTCTTCTAGTTTCTAAAACACCGCAGTTTCTGTTTATTTTGTACATGAAAGAGATAATAATCGGAGTTGAAGAGGAATTTACACTTTTAAAATTTATTTTCAATTAAAGAATAAACCACTGGAAGACGGTGTTTATCGACAGATGGCAATGGCTTCATCGAGTGTCGTGTTCTCTTACAGCCGATGGAACGCGAACGTCGGCCACGATAAGATCGTATTGAGAAGCCGTAATCCAGAGCAACCGTCCGATAAGGTTTTCTCGAGATAATTACACAAGAGAAAAACCCATTCGATAAAGAGTATAATTCGTTGACAGGGGAAACAGCCAGTGATTTTCATCACTCACGATGCGGCCACCGTGTTGAATATCACCGAACTCAGCCAAACATTCAGCGAAACGGCTTCCAACGAGAGTCCCGTATATGACAAATTCGGCAGTTCACGATTACTCTCGTAAAACACTTCGTTTCATTGTTTTTTTTTTGTTTTTTTTTTTTGTAGATCTCGGCCGATCTTTATCACGCTGTGTTTGCTCTCGGATCGGAAAGCGTTCGAGAGGCTTTGAACGAAATCGATCTCGTGTTCGTCGACACGGTTTTTCAAGTTCTCGCAACTGTTCGAGTTTTACGTTGTTAAAAGTTTCAGGTTTGTTTCATTACCACGTTTTATAAATTGAAGGTGTAAACACGCCTTTTAAAATAAACTTTTTATGTGAGTTTGCAGTTGTCTATAAAAAGTTTATTTTGAAAGATATCATCAACATGAAAATACCCTTAAAATTCGAATATTAAAATCTAAAATTTCTGGAAGTTCTTATTTTAAAATCGGAATTCTTTTTTAAATTTTAATTTCAAAATATAAATTTTTATAAAATTCTTTAAATTCTGATTTTAAAATCTGAAATCTCTAAAAATTCTAATTATAAAATATGGAATTTCTTAACATTTTAATTTCAAAATCTGAAATTCCTTTAAATTCTTTAAATTCTAATTTTAAAATCTGAAATTCCTTTAAATTCTTTAAATTCCAATTTTAAAGTCTGAAATTTCTTAAAATTTTCACATTTCGATTCGGAAATTACTTAAAATATTTATATTCTTATCTAATGTTTATAAATAATGTAGTAAATAAAAAATATGAAATGAATTTATAACAATTTCGAATATTTTTATTTCAGTTTTTACAAATATTATTGTTGATAATAAGAAGAAAAGAAGAAAATGTGAATATTATAATCAGGAAAAGTGGAAAAACATCATTAAATTTTTCAAAAGGTAGGACCGCCTTTTTTTTTTGTTTATTAATTAATTATTTTCATAAATAAAGTAGGTGGGGGCCTGAATTAAGCAGCTTCCTTAATTATTCCAGTGACTACAAGATGGTCGCTGATCGTCCGCTTGCTCATCGGCTTTAGCGTAGGAAATTTCGGTTAAGTAGTTGGTCTCCCTTTTGCCGATTAACTTCTTCCGTTCGATGTAATTGTTACAAATCTCGACGAGATCTGAAACGACAGCACAGACACATTTCGCACGTTCTGTTATTCATCGATTTATTCAGCAGTCTGACGTCAAGTCCATAGAAATGTATGGGCGTAACGTCATCACTGCTGGATTGTTTTTTTTATCTTAAGTTGACACTCGAAAGAGATCAAGGATGTTAGTACTAACAAAAAAAAAAGGAAAACTTGGCCCTTGAACTTCAACTTGAACCCTCTGAACCAAGCTTTCAAGATAGAAAACACTTATAGCTGTGTTTTTTTTTCTATGTTGGGACCCTGTTGAGAGAGTACAAGTTGAAGTTCAAGTACTAATACTCAACTTGAAGAAGGAAATGTGGCACTTGAACCCTCTAAACCAAGACTCCGACATTAAAAAACCCACCTGTTTTAATTATCACACTTGAAGCAGAGTTTTTCTGTGTTAGAACCCTGATAAGAGGGTTCAAGTTGAAGTTCTAAGTTTTTTTTTAAAAATTTAGGTTTAACTTCAAGTTGGGAAAACTTGGCCCTTGAACTTCAACTTGAACCCTCCGATTCAAGTGTTCAAACATTAAAAAAACACCTGTTTTAATAACTTATTTCAACAGGTTCTTTTTTTCTATTTTGGAACCCTGTTGAGAGGGTTCAAGTGCTAAAGTTTTTCTTTGTTTGAGTGGGGGGGGGGGAAGGGTTTAGTCAGAAATTTAATGAAGGACCTCCGATCTGAAGATAAAGGGCGCAATATAGAATTTCAAACGCATTGTTGTCCATCAATTTTAATTCTCCCGTTTTAATCCAATCGAGAATTTCTTTAACCGTTTCCGAAGTCGACTTCTTTATTTCAATCCGTGTTATCCGATTATTCTTTCGCGCCTCTTCTTCGGCACGCTCTTTAACCAGCTTACTTTTAGCCTCTAACAGTGTCCTATACATAAAAGGGAAAAGTCAAGAGGTCAGTATTTGCTTTTGGTGGTCAGTTTTTTTTTTTTTTTAGTTTTTTCCTTTGAGTTTTGAATTGTTTATTTCCAACGAGAATCGTGACTTCACTTCCGCATGGTTTGCACGATCCAATCGAGGTTTCGGATTGTTCTGAAGTGAACTGACCATTGGTCAAGCAATCGGATGATATCTCGCTCTTGACCATTGTAGGATTCGGAATGTTGACAGTACACTTCAGAGTTTCAATATCGGTTTCTCCCTCCTTCTCGTATTTCGATGTTTCGAACGCTCGGTTCTTGACCAATGGTTGATCTTGACCGTGTTGGTCAGCTACGATGACCGTTGTCGTGTCCATCTTCGTTTGGTCGTCAGACATTTCCATGTATTGAAAAGTCTTGACGAGAATCTCTTTCGGTTTGAGATTTTCATGTTGCTGACCGCAGCTCAGGTCAGTTCTGCGTTCCTGATGACCAGTATGGTAGTGGTCAGTTTTGCGTTCCTGACGACCAGTACAGTAGTGGTCAGTTTTATAAATCTGGTTGCTTTCGTCAGATTCCTGAACATCAGTGCAAAAAAAACGCTTCTGGTCACTGTCCAGCGACTGATCATGGCCACATAATTTTGGAACTGACCACTGCTTTTGCAGTTTCGATTTTTCTTGGCCAGTTTCGATCTTTGTAGTGATGTGACCAATGGAGGTGCACGAAACTGAGCTTTCCGTTTTAATGACCTCATTGCGGTGGTCTTTTCGAGTGTCCGAGCGTCTCACGTTGACCACTCCATGAACTGGACATACAATTTCTATCATTTCCTGCTTCTGACAACTGCATTTTAAGAAACCGAACGCTTTCGTATAGAAACATCGTTTCTCGCAAGATTGACAAGTGGACGATGGTGACCACTCGTGATGTCCGAGCTGCTGACCATCATCCTGGTCAGTCACATAGACCGGAACAAACATTACTTGAATTTTTTCATCGTCCTTTTCAGGTTTTGGTTTTTTAACGAGATTTCTTTTAGTTTTCTTAGGAGTTTGAGTCTTAGGAGGAGGAGGAGGATGACTTTGCTGACCACTTGTAATGTTGTGGTCACTCACGGCACAACTGACCACTGCAGATTCGACTTTATCAGCTTCTTTCTTTTTGAGATCGTTTTTATTTGTAACAATCTCATCGAACTCGAATGTTAAAAGTTCGTTTGCATGAGTCTGCGCTTTAATCAGCTGTTTAGCCGTTTTGTCTGACAGATGGACATGGGTCAGTTTAGTGGTCACTTCAGTCTCGTTCATACAATCCTTTTTTTCTTCTTTTTCGGATCTGTGTAGAATTTTGGGATTTTATTTTATTAAAAACAAATCAAAAATTCTGGTTATTATGGCTTTCAGGTGCAAAAACGAAGACTAAATTGAAATTGTATTAAAAACTAGAAGGGTAGTTACATCATTTGAGAGTGGTTTTCCATGTTTGATATCTTTTAAAATAAACTTTTTATGTCAGTTTGAAAATGATCGAACTTAAAACTGACGATATTTTTTAAGTTTTTTTTTTTTAAAAAAAGTTTATTTTGAAAGATATATCAAACATAAAAATACTTTCAAGTAATTCAATTACCCGTTCTAGTTTCTAACACACTTTCAAATTCTTTTTAATTTTGTTCGTCTGAAAACTCAGACTAACCAGAGATCGAGACTTAAAGTGGGTTTTCTCTGATTATTTCGTCTTTCAGGTGCAAATTAAACAAGGAAGTTTAAATTGTTTTAGAAACTAGAAGGGTAGCTTAATTAATTATTTATATTGATATCTTTCAAAATAAACTTATGTCAGTTTTTAAATGATCCATTTTTAAGCAGATGATATTTTTTTAAAAAAAATTGACTATAAAAAGTTTATTTTGAAAGATATCAACATGAAGATATCCTCAAGTGATTGAGCTACCCATTCTAGTTTCTAACAATCTTTCAATTTTTCTTTAGTGTTGCTCCTTGAACGCAGAATAACCAGGATTTATCAGTAAAAGGCTGTTTAGAGGCTAGATTTCTCTCGGAAGTATTCATTTTTCTTAAGATCGAAAAGAATTATGCATTTTTCAATCAATTAGACTGTTTAGAGGCTATATATATTTTTAAAATTTTACCTGTTGTTGGTAAAGACCTTTTGAATTCTAGCCTCTAAAAGTCTCATTGATTGAAAAATGTATAATTCTATTAAGTTTATTCAAGAAAGTTGTAGGTTTTAGCCTCAAAACAGTCGTTTTGATTGAAAACTTTTCTATTAAAAAGACTGTATTAAAGATATTTAGGCTCTGGTTACGATCTTACGACTAAGTCCGGCGCGAACGGCAATATCAAATAGGCGACGTCATTTTGACGTCACAGCAAGCAATGGAGTTATATACACGTCATTGGTTGTGACGTCATTTAGACGTCATGATTCGATATTGCCGTTTGCGTCGGACGTGAAAGATTGTAACTCTTGTTTTGTGTGTGTAATTTTGTTATAAGGCAACCAGAAAAAAAATTATTTTTCAGTCGAAGAACCTGTTTAGAGGCTAGTGGTTAGAATCTATAAAAGGTTACTACCAGGCTAGAAATCTAGTCTCTAACCGAGGTTCTTTGATTGAAAAAACGTATATTTCTGGTTGAATTTGTAATAAAGAGCCCTTTGCGCTTAAGTTTATAGGTTTTTTTTATAATAGCCTCTAAGAAGGGTGTACCTTCCGTGCGTATGATTGCACAATTCACAAGGAAGGATGTGTATAACATGCAAAACCACTTTATCAACAGCCAATTCCGTTTCGTTTTCATTTTTCTCCTCCTCCTCATGAGAAGATCGCAACCTAATAATTTAATAATTAAAAATTTTTTCCACCATTTTTAATCGGCACATTCTGATATTCATCGTTTTATCAAGCAGTCTGACGTCACATTCATAGATATACATATGCATCTATGAATGTGACCGTCAGACCGCTTGATAAATCGATGACTAACGGAATGTGCCTATTTTCCCGCCGTTTTTAAACGGCACATTCTGTTAGTCATCGATTTATCAAGCGGTCTGACATGACGTCCATAGCAATATACATGTATATATGACCGTGACGTCACATCGATGCATAAATCGATGAATAATAGAATGTGATTATCCCCCTTTTTGTCTTTTTATTTCAATTTATTACAGAAATTGTTTCATTGCGTTAAAAGAGCGCCAAAAATATGAATTTTCTTGTTCTTTTCTCGTTTCATCGATTTGATACTCTTGATTCTGCTCGTTGACCTCCGGTTCCTTTGATTGACAGACCCCTGGGTCGTTTAAGGGCGTCTCAAGGTCTTTTTTGGTCATTTTTATTGTGACAGTGGTCATTTTGATATGTTTTCAAGGGTTTTATGGTCTTGCGATTCTAGTTTTTAGAGTTTTATAGTCTTAGAATTCTAGTTTTGATCGTTCCCTTCGCTATTTATGAGGATCAAATCAAAAACGATGCGTTTCCTATAAAGAACAAGCAAAGAGTGAAATTCACAAATTTGAATTTCGATCAGTATCACGTGTGTGACGTCGACAAATCAAATTATAGTATTGAAATGACGTCAAATAAGGAGTGCAAGGTGGGCTAATGACGTCAGAAAATTAAATTAAGACACGTGTAGTATAAAAAGAAAAAAAAAACGTCATGACGTCAGAAAATAACATGTCAGACACGTGATGCCAAAAGACTTCATGACGTCATCACATTTACTAAGAATGAATAAGAACTAAAGTTCTAAAAGAACTGGACACAGGTAGTTAGAAATCGGGGAGAACTTCAGTTGGCTCCGCTCTGTTTATGACAAGACGGCAACTTCTAATTGGTTGGTTATGTAGTCTGACGTCACATGCTCCGCCCTTTTCAGCGTCGAACCACACAACAAACCAAATTAGAAGTTGCTGTTCGATCGTCATAAAAAGGGTGGAGCCAACTTGTGTTCGTCCCGATTTCTAATTGCCTGTCTATAGAACGTAATTGGCACTGCAGTGGCGCCGTCTAGAGAGACAAAAACAAAATAAATATTTATAAAAGCCACCTTAAAATAATACTAATGAAAATGCGATAATAAAATGAAAGAAAACCAGACGAAAACAGACATAATTTTGAACACTTTCATTTTGGTTTTTAACTTTTTTTCTTGAATTTGAACCACATTTAAATTTAACAACATTTAATAAGTAGAACAACCGCAGGGACTTTAAAAGTGACTCTGAGCAAATAAGAATTGAGAAAAGCATAATTTTTAAAACAAAATTATAATTAGGGCTCGGATTTTTATGCATTTTTATGAAGCAAATTTTTCTCAATTTGTGGCCCCAAGTGTGATGAAATGATCTATTAGAGCAACTGCAATTATGCTTTCTTAAATCAAAAATGCCGAGTTAGAGGCTAGATGTTTTGCTTAGTATCATTTGTCAATTAGAATGATAGCCTCTAACCAGTATTTTTGATTAAAAAACCTATAATTGTTGGTTGATCTAAACGAGATTGTCACTTCACGATTGGCCTTCTGGGCCACAAATTGAGAAACACTTGCTTGATAAATGCATAAAAATCCGAGCCCTAATTATAATAATTAAAATTGACACAAAAATAAATTATTTGGTGACAATTGACAAGACAATTTTTCTTATAAATTATTTCATTGAAAGACAAATTTTACGTTGTTTTTTTTTTTTTCTTCTTTCATTTGTAATATCGTTTATTTTGAAAGTTTTTTGAACACTAGAAAGCCAAAATACAAAAAAAGGCTAACAACATATTGAAGCCACATTTTTTTTTTTTTTGCACAATTTTTAATAAACAGCTAAACTGAATAAAGACTAATCTGAACAAAGAGCTAAACTTAATTTACATGTCTTATACAATATAATTAAGGCCAGATCCATATGAAACTGACAAAAGTGCAACATGAGTTTGAGAGACAAAAACAGATTTTGAAACCCAAAACAAAACTGAAACAATTGCCAGCAGTATATTACTCAAGACAAAACCACAACAAATTTGTAAGACACAACACAAACAAATTCGGGTTTTGTTTTTGTGTTTCTATAGCTGTCCTCTACGTAAAGTACGCAACTTGTTCTGTTGTTGTTTTTAATACTAATTCTGTCCACAACTGCAACAGACAAAAAGAGTTGACAAAATGTTGCATAATACAGAGACAAAACAAAAACTTTTTTTGATGTTTACCGACTTTTTGCCATCACATTGGAATAGTTTGTCAAATTGTAGACAAAAACAAAACAAAAAGTCGCAAAAATGTTTTAGAATTGTCGCCAATTTGTCTTGAAACACTTGAGTTTCTATTATGTTTTTGTTTTGTCAGCCTGATGTGGATCGGTCATAAAGGCCGATCCACATTAAGCTTACAAAAGTGCAACAAAAACGCCAGAAAAAAAAAATCAGATTTTGAAAAACAAAACAAAACTGAAACAACTGTCAGCAGTATGCTCAAAGACAAAACCACAACAAATTTGTGCGACACAAAACAGAAACAAATTTGGGTTTTGTGTTTTGTGTTTCTATGGCTGTCTTTACTGGTAAACTATGCAACTGTTCTGTTGTTGTTTTAATACTAATTCTGTCCACAACTGCAACAGACAAAAAGAGTTGACAAAATGTTGCCAAATACAGAGACAAAACAAAAACACTTTTGATGTTTACCGACTTGCTACGAGACATGGAATAGTTTGTGTGAAATTGCAGACAAAACAAAAACAAAACACAAAAGTCGTAGAAATGTTTTAGAATTGTCGCCAATTTGTCTTGAGACACATGAGTTTCTGTTTTGTTTGTGTTTTGTCAGCTTGATGTGAACCCGGCCTTTTAGGACTTGGTTGTTGAAGTCACTAATTATATTCTCTTTTGAAACTAATTACCGAACGTCGTTTAAAATAAAAGTTAAGCTTAAACCATATATAACGCAAGTCAAAACTTTCTATAATAATAAGTCTATGAAGAGTTTTTAAGTTTAGCTTTATTTTAAAGTTGTTACTTTCAGAATTAAACATGGGAATTGGTTTTAGTTTTCACAAACTTAATTGTTTAGATTAAATTTCTGCTACTTTTTTAGTTCCTTATTTTCTTCAAATGTTGTGTTAGCTTTAATGACATTAGAGTTTATTTTTAGTGAAATACTTATTCGATTTAGTGCTCAATTAGTTTAGCTTTTATCCAATTTAGACTTTCTTAAGATGGTTTCGTTAGTATTTTATCCGTTTATCACATTTTATGTAGAACTTTAGCGTTAATTTAGCATTATTCTTGGAAGTATACTTCATCTGTTTAGCTTTTTTAATGTAGTATTTCATCGAGTTTAGCTCTTTTCATTCAGTGTTTTGTTATCAGTTTAACTGATTTTATGTAATACTGTGTCATTAGTTTAGCCTTTTTTTTTATAAAGTACTTATATTGAGCTGTTTGAATGCAGTATTTCACCAAGTTTAGCTCATTTTATGCAGTATTTTTGAAACCAGTTTAGCTTTTTTATAAAGTACTTCATATATTTAGCTATTTGAATGCAGTATTTCATCAGTTTAGCTCATTTTATACAGCATTGTGTCATTAGTTTAGCTTTTTTTTATAAAGTACTTCATATATTTAGCTATTTGAATGCAGTATTTCACCAAGTTTAGCTGATTTTATGCTGTATTTTAGACATCAAGCTTCGCTTTTTCTGCTGTATTTTGGTATTCAGTTTAGCCTTTAATCAGTTTAGCTCAATTCATTGCAAATTTATATATATTTATATATACAGTATATTTAAATATGTATTAAACTAATTGATCTCCATAAAGTCACATTTAGATGATGAATTTATTAAACATAAAAAAAACAAATTATGAATGAAATTAAGAAAGATAATAATTTTTGTTTTTAGAGATGAATTTTGATGGAGAAAAAAATGGTAAAGATTTGAAAAGGGGGGGGGGGAGGTTGGAGAAACAGGCAATTAGAAATCGGGACATACAGAAGTTGGCTCCGCCCTTTTTATGACGACCGGCAACTTCTAATTGGTTTTTTATGTAGTCTGACGTCAAATGTTCCGCCCTTTTCAACGTCGAACCACCACACGACAAACCAATTAGAAGTTGCCGGTCGTCATAAAAAAGGGAGGAGCCAACTTCTGTTTGTTCCGATTTCTAATTTGCCTGTGGTTGGAAAGGGAAGACATATTGGAAACAAGGAATGTGTATTTTTGTTATTTTTTTTCATGTAATGGTGATGATGATGATGATGATGATGATTATGAATGTTTTCTAATCTCATAATAGTTAGCGATGGTTTAAAAACTAGAAGGGGTTATTATAATTAATATGGAAGTTAAAAGTTTCTGTTAAGAGCACTTGTTCACTTTTCTTCGTGAATAATAATCGTAACAAACAGAAATGAATTAAAACTTTATTGTAATCAGCTTTTTTTTTTAAATAAAAAATAAAATAAAAATGCTTTAGAAGGAATTTAAAAGTGAATTAAATACTAGAAGAGTAAATCAATGAAGTAAAGGTGTCTTCATAATGACATCTTTCAATATTAAACAATTTTTAGAAGTTTCGAAAATAATATTATTTCATTGAGTTTTTTAATTTTTCACTTTTAAAAGTTGCTACACATCACAAAATTACTTCAAGAAATCTCCGCAAAGAGCGCTTAGTATCGTTTTTCTATTGAGCCCATAGACCCTATGTTAAAGATGAAAACGTTAATTTTTAAAATACACAGCAGTCGCGGCGGCAATATGTTTATTTTTCATATTTAAAGTTGTCCATTTTTGTTGGTTCAGAGTGCAATGTGTACCTTAAATATATGCTGATCTAGTGGTAGAATGATAAAAAATTGGTAAGTGCGGTTCTATTTTTAAAAATAATTTCTAATTCTTATGTTAAACTCCATTGAGTAAGAAAAACATCCATTAAAATGCTTGTAAAAATACCTAAAAATAATTTTAAAAAGCAGAAAAAAATGCAGCACGTGCGCCAATGTGATGGTTTCACTGTGATTTAATAGTGGGTTTTTAAAAATTATTTTTACGTATTTTTACGAGCATTTTAATGGATGTTTTTTTGCTTACGAGCGCGTACTCAATGGAGTTTAACGTAAGAGTTTAAAAATTGTGCGATTTTGAAATTTTTTTTTTTAAATAGAAACACACTTTCTATTTTTTTGTCATTTTATCACTAGATGAGTGAAACGAGTAAATTTTTGAAATTTACATAAAACGTTCATTTAAAAAAAAACATATACGTGCTTATTAAATTACTATTTTAGATTTTAAACTTTTATGACATCTTTGAAAATAACCTTTTTAAAGTTACTCAGTGACCTACAGTTCTAAAGGTGTAAGGTCATCTAGTGACCCTTACGATTTCGTCTGCCCCCCCCCCCCCACAAAAAAAAAGTTCTCAACAAAAGACTATTTTGGAATACTTTTATTACCCCTGTTTTATATAGAAAAGAAAAAAAGGACACAAAAGCCTTCCTCTGACGTCACAAGCTTCATGTTACAGTGCGGCAACTATAGATATCGCAGTGAAGTTACTTTTATATGATTTTTTTTACTCCTCTAGTTTCTAACAAACATTTAATTTCTTTTTTAAATTATTTCTATAAAAGAAAGCTGATTAGAACAAAGTTAATTAATTATAATTGTGAACAAGTGTTCTTATATAAAAAAAAGGACAATTAAAAATGTATTAAGACTTTTTTTTTGCCATAATTTTTCAATCTTGAACTTTCAATTCTTTTTTTTTTTCGAGGGGCCTTTTTTTGAGGCCCTTAAATATAATTATTCCAATTTTTAGGGCAGTGTAAAGAGCATTTGTTAAATATTTTTAAATTGTGAGTGTTATTTGAGTGTAATTTTGGGTGTTTTGCTGTTTTTTTTAGGAGAGAGAAAAGACGGCAGGATCAATGCTGGACTTTTTACTGTCTATTTCAGTTGTATGTCTTAAAACGAACCGTCCCTCAATCTAATTATATCAGGTGATTTAGGTGACACAATCTATTGTTTAAAATTTAATATCTCACAAAATAGAATTGAAAAAAAAAAATTATTGAATTTTTGCAAAATTAAACAAGGTTTAAAAAATTATTTTCCTTTAGAAAGATATTTAGAGATGGGATATTCGAATCCTCGAATCCCGCGAATCTTGAAAAATATTCGAGATTCAAAAACTCGAATCTTCACCGGTTTTTTCGTATTTTCGAATCTTTCGAATCCTAACCTTAAAAAAACAGTTTAAAAACTTTGGTAAAATTAGTAATAATTCCATTGACGTCCAATAGAAGTGTTGAGTCTGTTGACTAACAAAAAATCCGGCGATTGTTGCAATTTCGGTGTTATCCGGATCACCAATGGATCACCTTGTGGCGACCCTTAGTGCCGCACTGTGTTTTTTATTATTAATAATTTCATATTTAATATTATTTCATTTATTTGTATCTTCTTAATGAATAATAGAGGATTCTTATATGAAGGATTCGAGAACCTTTTAGGTTTCGGATTCGAGAAAATTTAGGATTCGCCCCCACATCTAGTTATATTAATAACATAATTGGCTCTTGTGCCACATATTAAGAAACATTTGCTTGATATTGCATAAAGATCCGAGCATTATAATAAGGCTCGGATTTTTATGTAAAATATTGATTGTTTCTCAATCTGTGGCCCATAGTGGGCCAATTGTGAAATAACAATTCCATTTAGATCAACCAACAATTATAAATTTTCTCAATGGTTAGAGGCTAGAGGTTAGAGGTTAGAGGTTAGAGGTTTTAACATCTGGTTAGAGGCTAGAACTCTTAGTTGACAACTGATAGTAAGCAGAACATGTAGCCTCTAATCAGCATTTTTTTTATTAGAAAAAGCCATAGTTGCAGTTACTTTAAACGTGTAGCATTTATAGTTTCTGAAATATTTCATTTTAAACGATTTAGCTGTGTAATTTATTTTATATTTTTCTCATTAAGAGTGTAGTTTGAGGCGTTGATTCTAAGACATACCCGGTATAATTAATTATATTTAACGGCAAGGAAATCGGAATTTAAAACAAATAATACTGAAAAAAATAAATTAAAAATGGGCTCCAGTTTTTTAGCTGAAATAATTTAAAATATCATTTTTATGAGAAATCAATTTGATGTTTTTTTTAAAAAAAAAAAAGATCGATATTTTTCTGTTATTATTTATCGATTTATTCAGCGGTGTGAAGTGACGTCACACTTGCTAGATGAAATCGATGAGTAAACAGAATGGTGGCAAAAATAATAAGAGAAAATATTAGGGATGGGCCATTCGAATCCGGCGAATCTTGAAAAAATATTCGAGATTCGAAAACTCGAATCTTCGCGCTTTTTTTCGTCTTTCGAATCCTAACCTAAAAAAAACTATTAAAACCTTGGTAAAATTAGTTTTAACTCCAATAGACGTCCAATAGAAGCGTTCACTAACCAAAAAAACCCGGCGATTGTTGCAATTTCGGTGTTATCCGGATCACCAATATCACCTTATGGCGGCGACCCTGAGTGCCACACTGTGTTTTTTTTATTATTAATAATTAAATATTTAATATTATTTCATTTATTATCTTCTTAATGAATAATATAGGATTCTTTTAGGAAGGATTCGAGAGATTCGAGAACGTTTTAGGATTCGGATTTGAGAACCTTTTAGGTTTCGGATTCGAGAAAATTTAGTATTCGTCCCACCTCTAATAATAATAATTAGGGATGGGCCATTCGAATCCTCGAATCCCGTGAATCTTGAAAAATATTCGAGATTCGAAAACTCGAATCTTCGCGCTTTTTTTCGTCTTTCAAATCTTTCGAATCCTAACCTAAAAAAACTGTTAAAACTTTGGTAAAATTAGTTTTAACTCCATTGACGTCCAATAGAAGCGTTTAATAACTAAAAAACCGGCGATTGTTGCAATTTCGGTGGTATCCGGGGATCACCAATGGATAACCTTGTGGCGACCCTTAGTGAAGCCACACAGTGTTTTTTTATTATTAATAATTTAATATTTAATATTATTTCATTTATTTCTATCTTCTTAATGAATAATAGAGGATTCTTATATGAAGGATTCGAGAGATTCGAGAACCGATTCGGGTTTGAGAATTTAGGATTCGTTCCACCTCTAGAAAATTTCATAATTACAATCAGATTGATGCTTTTTGTCTTAAAAATAACATTGAAAAAAAAGTTTATTTTAATTTATTTCACCTGAATTGAATTTAAAAATAAAACCGGCCCTTTGAAATTTATAAAGAATTATGATAAAATTAGGAATTACAGTTTGGAAGAAAAAAAAACGTACACAAAAATACGTTTATTTACGATCATCGATGGGAAAGAAATTGAATTAAGTTTTCATTTGTTTTTTTTTTCTTTATGGTTTTAATTTTCTGCACAATTTTACGATAATGATGATGATGAATCAAGGTATATTATATTTTAATGTAATATCTCTGATGATGTAAAGTGAGGTTAAGGTGGGGGGAATTCAACTAGGGTTCCTCTCCTAGGTTACGACACAGACAAATCGCAAAAATCATTCCGAAGATCTAAAGAAAAAGAAGCCAGAAAACAAAACACACAGAAAATGCGGATAAAATATATAATTTCGTAACAGAGCCGTAACTAGATAATTTTTGCGCCCTCGGCAAGAATAAAACTGGCGCCCTTTTCGTAATATTATTCTAGTTACTTTGCGCCTTTTACACTCAAGGAAAGAATAGAACTGGCGCCCCTTTAGTATTCCAATTCTAGTTAATTCGCGCCCCATTTTGTTGCGCCTTTAAATTTTGCGTTCAAGGTAAAAATAAAACGGGCGCCCAATTAGTATTATTCTAGTTACTTTGCGTTCCTAAACCATGCGCTTGAAATAAGAATAAAATTGGCGCTCCCTATAGTATTATATCATTCTAGTTACTTTGCGCCTATATTTCTGTACCTTTAAGTTTTGCACTCAAGGCAAAATTAGAACTGGCGCCCCTTTAGTATTATCCTTGTTAATTTGCGCCCATTTCGTTGCATCTTTAAGTTTTGCACTCAAGGCAAAAATAGAACTGGCGCCCCGTTAGTATTATTCTAGCTAATTTGCGCTCCTAAGCATTGCGCTTGAAGAAAAAATAAAACTGGCGCCCCCTTAGTGTTATCATTCTAGTTACTTTGTGCTCGTATTCTGGCGCTGTTTAAGTTTTGCGCGCCAGGCAGGTGCCTAACTTTTCCTTGCCCTGGTTACGGCTCTGTTTTTTGGGGGGGGGGGGGGTGTCCATTTTACCTCGAGACCCGCAACTCCGAGTCCGACACTGATCAAAAGGGCGCTTTCCTTTTTAACCCAATCTTCAATGTTGTCTTTACAACCCTAAATAGTCAAGAGTTTTAATTATCAGCTGTTTATAAAACACCTTTAAGGTGGTTTTATGGTGTAAATGCGTCCCTTTAATTCTGATTATAATTCTGTCTTTCAGATTCAAAATGAAGAAAATCTTGAAAGTGTTTTAGAAACTAGAAGAGTAGCTCAATCACCCTATATATGAGTAGGGCTCGGATTTTGATGCAATATCAAACCAGAATGTTTCTCAATTTGTGGCCCAAGAGCCAACTGTGAAGTAATCATCAGTAGAGCAACTTCAATTGTGTTATTTCTAATCAAAAAAGCTGTGTAGAGAGGCTAGATGTCTGGTTACTATCAGTTGTCAACTAGAGTTCTAGCCTCTAATCATTGTTTTTTTTAATTAGGAAGAACAATTGTTTTTTTTTATTATCTAAACGATTCACTTCACAATTGGCACTTGGGCCACATATTGAGAAACATTCCGGTTGATATTGCATCAAAATCCGAGCCCTACTTATGAGTATTTTCATGTTTGATATATTTCAAAATAAACTTTTTATGTCAATTTGAAAAGACATCATCAACATGAAAAATACTCTTAAGTGATCAAGCTACCCTTCTAGTTTCTAAAACACTTTTCAAGATTTTCTTCATTTTGCACCTGAAAGACACAGAATTAATCAAGAGTTCGAGAGAAAGCCCCGTTTACACTTGAAAACAACTCCTTATGATGGTATAATTAAGTGGTAAAAATACTACCTTTGAATGCCTATAATTGGCGAGTTCATCTCCGGTTGACTTTTGACACTTTTCTTGGTCCTTTGGAGATGGATTGATCCAAGCATCAGTTCCATTGTTGGTTAGGACACAACATGTCTTTGGTACAACCGCATTTCCACTGTGATTTCCCGTTTTCCATGTGCTGTTGCCGTATTCTTCTGCGTTGTTAATGCCACAACATTTGAACTGAATTTCGTTTACAAATTAGGAAAAATTAAATATAATTTAAGAAGACATTTTTCAGGGAAAGAAACCGTACTTGATACTGAGTGTAGTCGATGGCTCGAGTGAGGGCATCATGGTCCGGATGACCGTAATTATGTTTTAATTTCTTCGTTAGTTGCTCTCCCATGTTGCCTAAAAGCTGTGAAAGTAAAAAAAAAACGTTAATTCGTAAAATTCATACTTTAGGCATTTTTATGGTATTTTTTAGCCGTTTTTAGAAACTGTTTTATTGTATTCTTGGACAATTTTTGAAAAAAAAAAAGGAAAGACTTATTTAAGACATTTTTGGCCGTTTTTTTACAGTCTTTTATAAATTTTTAGAATATTTTTGGTCATTTTTTTAAAGGAAAGTTTATTTTGAGACATTTTTGGTCATTTTAAAGACTATTTTAGGTATTTTTAGAGTATTTTTTGCCATTTTTTTTACAAAAGGAAAGACTATTTGAGACTTTTTGGCTGTTTTTTAAAGTCTTATATATTTTTAGAATATTTATGGTCATTTTTCTTTAAAGAACTATTTGAGACATTTTTGGCCGTTTTTTTAATTTTTTTTTACATATTTTTGAGACATTTTTGGTCATTTTTAAAGTCTATTTTATATATTTTTAGATTTTGGTCATTTTTTTAAAAAGAAAAGGCTATTTTGTGACATTTTGGCCGTTTTGTTAAGTCTTTTTTATATTTTTAGAACATTTTTAGTCATTTTTTTTAAAAAAAGGAAAGGCTGTTTTAAAGACTATTTTAGATGTTTTTAGAGTATAGGCCGTTTTTTTTTTGAAAAAAAAAAGTAAGTCTTATTTAATTTTTTTGCACTTTTTCAAGCTTTCAATTTTATTGAATTTCATAGATTTATAAAACAAAATATTATGAAACTTCTGAATCCAGTTATAACTCTCCTTGAGGCCTTTTCAGGTCATTAATTTTTTGGCCGTTTTTTTTTAACCAAAGTCTTGATTTGATTTTTTTCGGGATTTTTATGGTAATTTCAACTTTGGCTAAAAATATGGAACCGTTTGCGAATTCTGCAGGTAGTTGAGCCTTTCTGAAGCTTTTTCAGGGCATTTAAAGACAATTTACCTTTTTTGGCCGTTTTTTTTTTTAAACCAAAGTTTTGATTTGATTTTTTTCGGGATTTTTATGACAATTTCAACTTTGTTAAATTTTGGGGTATTTTAATAACAAAAAATAAGGCTAAAAATATGGAACCGTTTGAGAATTCTGCGGGTAGCTGAGCCTTTCTGAAGCTTTTTCAGGGCATTTAAACACACTTTTCCAATTTTGGCCGTTTTTTTTTATAAATCGAAGTCTTGATTTGATTTTTTGTAAATTTTTTTTAAAAATCACAAGAAATCAAATCAAAGCGTTGATTAAGGCCATAAAAATATGGGACATTTTGCAAATTTCTGAAGGCAGTTGAATCTTCCGGAGGCCTTTTCAGGACATATAAATATTATTTTTGCCACGCGTTATCATCCATACTTTATACCTGTTCTCTGTATATGACAGCTACGATTCCAACTGTCAATTCGGCACCCAACACCACAAACAAAAAAATGAAATACTGAAAACAAAAAAAAAATTAATATTAAAACAATGTAATATTGATTTTTATTATTAAGGCTCGGATGTTTATGTAATATCAATTGCGTGTTTCTCAGCCTGTGGCTCAATGTGGGCCAATTGTGAAGTAACAATCCCACGTTTAGATCAACCATCAAATATGTTTTTTTGTTCAATCAAAAACACTGGTTAGAGGCTAGAACTCTAGTTGACAAGTGATAGTAACCAGACATCTAGCCTCTAACTAGTCTTTTTTATTAGAAAAAAAAAGCATAATTGCAGTTGCTTTAATGCGATGAGGATGATGATTACTTCACAATTGGCACTTGGTGGGCCACAAATTGAGAAACATTTGCTTGGTTTGTAAATGTTTCTCAATCTCTGGCCCAAGAGCCAATTGCAAAGTAATAAACGAGTTATATCAACCAAGAATTGAGTGTGTTTTTCAATCAAAGACAATGGTTAGAGGCTAGAAGTTAGAACTCTAGTTGACAACTGATCGTAGCCAGACATCTAGCCTCTAACTAGTCTTTTTGATTAGAAAAAAAAGCATAATTGCAGTTGCTCTAATGATGAGGATGATGATTACTTCACAATTGGCACTTCGTGGGCCACAAATTGAGAAACATTTGCTTGATTTGTAAATGTTTCTCAATCTATGGCCCAAGAGCCAATTGCAAAGTAATAAACGAGTTATATCAACCAAGAACTGAGTGTTTTTTTTTCAATCGAAAACAATGGTTAGAGGCTAGAACTCTAGTTGACAACTGATCGTAGCCAGACGACATCTAGCCTCTAACCAGCCTTTTTGATTAAGAAAAAAATCACAAATGACACTTGAGGGCCACAAATTGAGAAACATTTGCTTAGATAATTTGCATAAAAATCTCGTGCCCCTTATTTAATATATAAATTTACCGTGACCAGAAGACATTTACTCTCTTGAAGGGCTCCACAGCATCCAAAGAATCCCACAATAAGAACAAAACCTCCAATGGCAACCAATCCATAAGCCAAATACTTTAAAAGCGAAACATCTCCATCTTTCGAAATGAGATTGAAAAGGGCATCTCGGTCACTGTCCACAAGGATCCAGATTCCAAGGGCCAATAGGGCACAACCAGACAACTAAAATCACATTTTATGATCAGCTGATTTTCGAACTCTTGATTATTTCTTAGTCTTTCAGAAGAACAAAATTGGGGAGAGAAACTAGAAAGTATGTTTTAGAAACTAGAAGGGTAGCTCAATCACTTAAGAGGCTACATCGCAAAATTACTTCGAAAAATCTCCACAAAGAGCGCTAGCATCGTTTTTTTTTATTGAGTCCATAGACCCAATGTTAAATAAAAAAACGTTAATTTTTAAAATACAGCAGTCGCGGCGGCAATATGTTTATTTTTCATATTTAAGGTTGTCCAATTTTCATCGTTCAGTGCAATGTGCACCTTAAATATATGCTGATCGAGTAATAGAATGACAAAAAATTGGTAAGTGTGTTTCTATTTTTAAAAAGTATTTCAAAATCGCGAATTTCTAACTCTTGTGTTAAACTCCATTGAGTACGCTGCTCGTAAGCAAAACATCCATTAAAATGCTCGTAAAAATACGTAAAAATAATTTTAAAAAACCAGAAAAAAATCAGCACGTGCGTCAATGTGTTGGCTTCACTGTGGTTTAATTTTGTTTTTCTAAAAAAAATTGCTTTTAGGTATTTTTACGAGCATTTTAATGAATTTTTATGCTAACGAACGCGTACTCAATGGAGTTTAACATAGGAGTTAGAAATTCGCAATTTTGAAATAAGTTTTTAAAAATAGAACCGCACTTACCAAATTTTTGTCATTCTATCACTCGATCAGCATATATTTAAGGTGCACATTGCATTTTGAACCATCAAAATCGGACAACTTTAAATATGAAAAATAAACATATTGCCGCCGCGACTGTGTATTTTAAAAAATTAACGTTTTTTCTTTAACATTGGGTCTATGGGCTCAATAGAAAAACGATGCTAGCGCTCTTTGCGGAGATTTTCAAAGTAATTTTGCAATGTGTAGCCTCTTACGGGTATTTTCATATTGATATCCTTCAAAATAAGCTTTTTATGCGAGTTTGAAAATGATCCAACATGTGAAGACGATCTTTTTGTTTATTTTTGGTCCATAAAAAGTTTATTTTGAAAGATAATCAATATGAAAATACCTTTTAAGTGATTGACACCTACCCTTCTAGTTTCTAAAATACTTTCTAATTTCTCTTAATTTTCCTAACGATAGACTGAATAATTGTAATCAGAACGTCATGGGCATTTTCATGTTAGTATCTTTCAAAATAAGCTTTTTTACGTGAGTTTGAAAATGACTCAACTTGCATTTATAAGTCAAGAGAGGGGGTCACTGGTCAAACATAGATGGACAAGCAGTATTAGTTGCTTGTCCATTTCTGCTTGACCACACTGACGTGTCAAAGTCACAGATTCTTTTAGAGGTCTTGACCTTTGAACTGTATATCCAGCTCGCACTCAATGAGTGATCAACACAGGTAATTGTGTCCACAGGCAGTTAGAAATAGGAGAGAACTTCAGTCGGCAACTTCTAATTGGTTTGTTGTGTGGTTTGATGTTGAAAAGGGCGGAGCATGTGACGTCAGACTACATAACCAACCAATTAGAAGTTGCCGGTCGTCATAACATGGGCGGAGCCAATTGAAGTTCTCTCCTATTTCTAACTGCCTGTATTGTGTCCAGCATTAGAATTTTTTTTGACTCCGCCCTTTTATGACGTCAGACCAAGTAACAAACCAGTTAGAAATTGAAAAGGTCGGAGCATGTGACATCAGATCAAGTAACAAACCAATCAGAAATTGATGACGTTCATAAAAGGGCGTGACCAGCAAAATTGTACTGCTGGGCACGTTTGCCTGTGTGACCAACTAACAGCTCTATAGATTCCCTAACATTCCACACTAATAAGGGATGAAATGAGGAATGTTTGTGTGTTGAATTTGCATTCTAACCTTGGCAAGGTCGCAAATAATTCAATTTGATCTTCTCTTTTTTGGGGCAATTATGGTCTCACATTATGTGAGCATCCTTAAATCCCCCCCCCCCCCCTCCCCTTAGTTTTTTTTTTCAATAGAAAAACCTCAAATCTTGTTTTAGTTTCCCCTCTGGAACGCACCTTAAAGGCTCATTCTAAAACACAATAGAAAAAGAAGGTCATTTCAAATGTAGAGAGAGAGAGAGAGAGAGAGAGAGGAGTTGAATCTAATGATTATTGATCCGTGTAAGTCTACTATGATATTTTTTTGTGACTGTGTCGAGCTGCTCCGATTAACCACTCCTGGGCCTCTTCCAGCAACCTCCTCCCTCCACCCTTCCTCCTCATCTTTCAACTGGTAACTATGGTAACCAGATGCTGTGTAACGATCGAGCTTGTTGCTATGATACTTACTCAATGATCGTGTCACAATCTTATAAGAGTTAGGGGTTAAAGAGAGAGAGATAGAGAGAGCGAGAGAGAATGAATGAATTACCTTTCTCTTCTTTTTTTTAACACATTGTCTGTCTGTCTATGTTTATGTCACTTATGTGTGTGTGTTTGGCTATTTGTGACAACGTGTGTTTGTAAAATTGTATTATGACAAATCTGTCTTTAATCTGTGTGTTTGTGTGTGACTTTTGTGGATCACTGTATCTGTAAATTGTGTGGGTGTCTCTGACTTGTGTGATTTGTATGGGTGATTGTATGTCTGTGCGACATTGTTATTGACTGTGTGTATGTTTGTGAAAGACAAGTGTGTGACAAGTGTGTTAGTTAGTGACTGTGTAGGTGAAAACTGTATTTAGTTTGGTTACTTTGTGTTTATGTCTGTCGTTTGCCAAGAATTTGATGGTTGATTTGTGTGTTTGTGTGACACATGTGTTTTTGTCTGTGAGTATGTAGTGTGACAACTCTGTAGTCTAGTATGACAAGTTGACAACTTCATTTTTTGGGTGACTTGTGTCTGTCTGGCTGTTTCTTTGTGTCTGTGAGTGACTCTTTGTGTCCATGTGTAAATGTGGCATCTGTGTTTGTGGGTGATTTGTGTGCGACAACTTTGTGAGTGACTCTTGTTTGTACAGAGTGACTTCTGTGTCACATTGCATAATATTTTAAACAAAGTGTGTCAGTGTTAAACTAAAATTCACTTCTCTAAAAATCCAATCTTATTATATAAGTGTTGGCTATAATAATGAGAGAGAAAGAGAGAGAGAAAAATTGAGAGAGAGAGAGAGAGAGAAAGAGCGATGGAGAAAGAGAGAGAGAGATTGAGAGAGAGAGATAGATAGATAAAGAAAGAGAGATAGAGAAATTGAGAGAAAGAGAGAGAGATAGAGAAATTGAGAGAGAGAGAGAGAAAGAGAGATAGAGAGAGAGACAACCAACCAGTGATTTTTATT
Source organism: Brachycybe producta (assembly GCA_036925085.1). Classification (NCBI taxonomy): domain Eukaryota; kingdom Metazoa; phylum Arthropoda; class Diplopoda; order Playtdesmida; family Andrognathidae; genus Brachycybe; species Brachycybe producta. The sequence goes on from JAUPFP010000003.1 coordinate 3,773,372, forward strand.
GATATAGTAAATGTTGTATGTGTTAACCCTCCTCTAACCTCTTCCTCCTCGTAATTGTTTTGCCGCCTGTTTCCACTTATTTTAAGATTACTTTCTGATGAGATGGGGTTTTTTTTTTAAATTGTTCATTTATTGGGTTAAACAATTAAGGATGCTTTATTAATTAAGCTGCGTTTTAATAACAACTTATAAGGCTGGTTTTTTTATAAAGTGAACCCCCGCCTCTTCCTCAGTCGAACTTCAGTTATTCTGTCATTCAGAATAGAGACCTACATAAAGCTCATATGGGCCGGTGGACAGGACCGGTTCCAGCCCATGGGCTGGAAGAATTTCATTTTTTTTGACAATTTTTCCTTTTTTTTTTTGAATTTATGGGGTTTTATGGTCGTCGGAATTTCAGAAGAGCAAGACCCTGTCTCAAAGATTTCAATTTGAAGTTTTAAGTTTCTATCTTGAAGTTAATTCTTAACATATGAACTTCAACTTAAACCCTCTCAACAGGGTTCTAACATAGAAAAACTCTGTTGAAATATAGCTAGCTATATTAAAAGAGTATATTTTTTGTGTGTTAAGAGGTTAATTTTTGAGATGAAATTTACACTAGCGTTTGCCCATTGGAATTAGCAGAGCGCATGCGCATTACCATCTTATCGTTTTATATAGGAAAGTGATTGCAGATTTGCGTTAGCAGCTCCATCTATTGATCACCAATGGAAACTGCCGGGTTTGGTTAGGTTAGTTTTCCTATATAAACCGATAAGATGGTAATGCGCATGCGCTCTGCTAATTCTAATGGGCAAACGCTAGTGAAATTTACTCGTGATTTATAAAACAAGCAGATAAAACTCTCAACTTGAACTTGACATTTTTTCTCTCTCACTTTGGAGAGAGAGCTGACATTAAAAATTTATAACACAAAAAAACGAAATTGTTACTCTCATATGTTTGCGACAATCATAACAATAATAATAATAATAATAATAATAATGAGAGAGTAGAAAAGAAAAATACTCACCCAAAAGATGAGATTAAAAATAATTAAAAGTGCTTTTGCACATTTAGCTCCACATCCGACCGCCATAATGAATTCTCTCTTCTTTAAAGTTTTTTCTATTAATAACAAAAAAAAACAAAGAGATACAACTGTTAAAACACAATTAACTTGATTAGATACAAATTAAGTCTTTGTTTTTTATTGTAAAAAAAAAAAAAAACATAAAACAAATCACAGAGACCGAAATTGTTAACGAATTTACTGTTTTAATTTAAAAAAAAAAAACATTGATTAGGCCTACAACTTAAATGATACATAGATTATAATTAGTTGTATTATCGTCATTAATCTTGAATTATTACTATTATGATTACTGTTATTATTAATGATTAGATCAGGTAGTTTAACTTGTTAAACACTTCTAGTTTATTGCGGAAGGTTAGAAAACTCTTCTAGTTTATTGGAGATGAAAAAAAAATATGAAAAATCATGAATTTGCATGTGTGAATTTCATCAAATTGTTGAAACTGATTTAAAAAAAAAAACCTGTTTGCCTAAATTAATTTAAAATATTTTTTTTTTTCTTCTCTAAACTGGTGAAATGATGAAATGTATAAAAAAATCATTAATTGCATTGAGTTCCCATCAAATTGTTGAAATTGGTGAAAAATTAGGGTTTGATAAAACAAAGGAAACGATGAAAAATCATAAAATGCATGAAAATTTCATCAAATTAGTGAAACTGATGAAATTTATCTGAAGTTCATTAAATTGGTGAAACTGATGAAAACGTTGTTTGTTTTTTAACTGAATAAAAATGTATAGAATTTTATTTTTTGGAGCTGATGAAAGAGCTGTCTGCCTAAACTGATGAAATGCATGTAAAAATCATGAATTGCATGATAATTTCATCAAATTGTTGTTAAAAGTGAGAAAAAACCTGTTCGTCTAAACTGATGAAATTTACTAAGTTTGTAAAACTAATCAACAAAGTTGTTTGCCTAAACTGATGAAATTAATGTTGTTGTGCATCAGTTTAGGCAAACCCCAGTTTTGTGCATCAGTTTAGGCAAACCCCAGTTTTGTCATCATTTTTAGTCAAACCCAAGTTTTGTGCATCAGTTTAGGCAAACCCCAGTTTTGTGCATTATTTTTAGGCAAATCCAAGTTTTGTGCATTATTTTTAGGCAAACCCCAGTTTTGTGCATTATTTTTAGGCAAACCCCAGTTTTGTCATCATTTTTAGTCAAACCCCAGTTTTTTCCCCATCAGTTTAATTAATTTCATCATCTTGTGACTCACATCCTTTGATGAAGGGCCTAAACCTGAACAAAAGCTAAACTGGTCAAGAACTAAATTAGGCAATAGCTAAACGGGACAAGTTACAAGGGCTAAACCCTAGAACCTAGTTTTAGCCCTTGTCACACAAGCAACAACCTTGTGTCCTTCCATCTCCTATTATTAATTATTAACAAATATCCCATTTGAGGTTTTGAAATTGAAAATTAATAATTGATGATGACATTTTTTTTTCTCTCGCCATCTTGATTTTGTTTTTCTAAAAAAAAAGAAACCCTGTTTATGAAATGGAGTCAGAAATAGATATAAAAAGAGTTAGTTGAAAAGTTCTCCTTTTTCTTATAAATAACGAATGAAAGGGCATTTGTTATGCAATGTTGCAAAACAACATCCCCCACCATCTTTTAAAAATGGTATCAAGGGGCTGGTTTTTTTTTGTTGTTGTTGTTGTTATTGGTTGTTGAAAACATAAAACATGAAGATTTTCAAAAAATCTCATTTATGGCGAATGGAAAAAATAGTACTATTTATTATATATTTTGAAGTATATTAAAAAAAAAAGATGAAGGAAAAAGTCTGTTATTTTTTATAGGCTCTGAGAAAAGATGCTAAATTTAGCTGTTAAATTGATCAGAGATTTTTTTTTGAAGGTAATTTATATACAAAGTGTTTCCAAAAAAAAATGTATAGCCTACACACTTTAAGAGGGTTCCATAGAAAAAAAAAAAATACTTGTGTAAATGCAAGGTAGATGGCGCCTGCAACCTCCACAGATGCGACGATGTCAAACCTTAGACTATTACTTTACTGGACTGGCAACTCCCTATCTTCTAAATGTTAAAGTGTTAAATGCATGTTCGTAGGCAAAAGTGACGCAGCTCCATCTAGTGGCATTATTTTTAAAGAAAATCGCGAGTGAAAAAGTCTGGTTTTTTTTGTGTGGTTCGACGTTGATTGATGTGACGTCAGAGTACATAACCAACCAATTAGAAGTTGCATTCGTCATAAAAAGGGCGGATCCAACTTCTGTTCGTCCCTCCCGATTTCTAATAGCCTCCTATAGATAGTATCTATAGGAGGCTATGCCTGTGTAGTTCTTCATCGGCCATACTTTTAATACTAATATATAAAAATACACCCTACATAGCTACAAAATGAACTCGTCCAAAACTTCACTTATACTATTCATGTTCATATACCATAGTCCCGCTAGAGGCGCCACTTCGAAAACGACGTCCCGACGATGCAAAACTGTCCAACACAACATTTCGGGAGTTGCCAGTCCAGTAAAGTAATAGTCTAAGGTCAAACTACACTCGTCGCCAATTAGTTGAAATCGAATGCAGCGTCTTTTAGCTCAAAAAGTGCGTCCACCAATACAACCTTAATTATCTGAGCACGTGACAAACTTGCCCATAAACACATAAGTGAAGAGTGCACGTGTAGAAATAGCGATGGCGCAATTAAAAGTTTGCCACGTGCAAAAAAAAAAGGAAGATGTCAGTATATTTCTATGGGATGGATAGTGGCGCCATCTAACGCTACACGCACGATCTATTTGCAGGATTAAATATAAAACATGCAATGCTGTTATATCTAATCTTTAATTGTAACATTTACTCTTTAATTATAAAATTATATTAATTTTAAATTTAAGAAAATTTATATAAAAAAAACGTGGCAGTTATTTAATACTAAAGTGTGTATACGTATTTTTGGAACACTCTGTATTAATATATATATATAGAATTTATATTGGAAGTTGCCATAGCAACTCAATCATAATTTCAGGTGATGAAAAATCTCCCTATGTTGATTTTTATCAACTAAAATTGATTCCTTAAATGTTTTGTGTCATTTTTTTTGCATTGGTTTAGAACAGGAAAGGGGGGTCTCCAAAGTTTTTGACAGACGGGCCACTTAGAAATGTTAAAAATGCTCATTGTGCTAGATCGGTATTTAGTTTTTATTCAGTAAAATCCAATTAATTTGGCTAAATAGATATTTATTTTGTTTTTGTTTCTCCAGATGGCGCCACTGCAGTGGGCTATTAAGTTCTACAGAAGACCTCTCCCCCCTTCCCACCAGTGGTTTTGAGAAAATTTATATTTTTCAAGCGAAGGTTTTTCAAGGCCAAGCGCAAATTAGACAACAATGCAAGCTTGCAACCAGTAACATTCCAGCAACTGTTGCCGGTGACGCTACACTAGCGCCACTGCTCCATTTGCAGGCAACATATTAGTAGTTGAAAACAATAGTAAGTTGATGTACAGGCATCTCTGCCCAGCAGTAAAATTTTGTTGGCCCCCACTTTTTTTATCAGCATCATCAATTTCTGATTGGTTTGTTACTTGGTCTGATGTCACATATGCCCCGCCCTTTTCAATTTCTAATTTGTTCATTTTAGGTCTGACGCTCATAAAAGGGCGAGGCCAACAAAATTTTACTGCTGGGCAGAGATAGATGCCTGTGTTGATGTTGCCACTGCTCAGTATGGTGGAGCAAAGGGTACAAACAACCATTGCACGTGCCAGCAACCACTTTTCTTGTCACGTGATCATGATTTTTGGTTGCTTCGGTTGCTCCTTCATTTGGTTCTCTAATTTGCACCCCCAGCCTAATACATTGTACACACATGAGCTAACTGAATTCTAATTAAATGTGTTTAGGTGTGAATTATACGGAATCCAGTTAAGGACATGAACCCCAAATAAAAATTGACTTTTATTATTAATATTTTAAATTAGAAATACTAAATCAATATTTTGTCAATAGTTTATTGAATTATATTTAAGTATTAACTCAATATTTTCAGATTATTAACTGAATAAATTGAATTCGATATATTGTTTGTTTGTCCTTCACGGGGCTCTGTAGAACACATTTATTATTTAAATGCATTTAAATTATCAGGTGTGTACTAGGTATTAGAACCATCTCTGAAAGACTAGAATAACTAAATTTTCAAGGGACAATTTACACTTTTAAAACTTGACTAGCTTAACTATATTGTATATAATTATGTTACTGTCAATCTGCGAAAATCAGTCAATATGCAGATTGGCTAGGCAATCTGCAAAGCAACCAACCTGCTAGTGAATTTGCAAAATTCAACATGTAAAATGTATTGAATTTTGCAGATTCACTATAGCAGTTTGGTGGTTTTGCAGATTGCCTAGGCAATCTTTGCAGATTGACTGATTTTCGCAGATTGACAGTAACATACATATTTGTAAAATTGTAATTGAGAGACTAAAAATTCATGTCATTCTGAGAATTCTTCAGGTAACCACGGGCCAACCACCACCACCACCACCACCCCAAAAAGTTGCCATGTCGTGATAATAATAGGTTTATTTCATGGAACCCTCTAATAATATCAAGCGTGTCTAATATTGTTATTGTGTAAGTTCATTGTTTACGTCTGACTGATGCTATTTATGATGATGATGATGTGGGTGGAGGGAGGGAGGGAGGAGTTGCCGAAAAAAAAATATTGCAAAAATAAAACAAGACAACAACAACAAAATCCACTTCTAGCCCACCGCCTCCTCCTCCTCCAACAAAAATCCCCCTTTTTATTCCTAATTTCAATTGGGTTTTGCTTTTCCAAGGTGGACAACAGTCTTTAATGTCAAACCATGTGATATTGTGGCTAAAAAAGGGGGTGGTTTATGGAGGATTTTTTAAAGGGGTTCTAATAGGGTTTTAGAGGAAACACCATTAAGTCCCTTCTCCCTCACTCTTGGCTCTTAATTGAGTGTTCTAATGAGTGTTGTTGTTCAGTCATCAGCTGTGACTCCACTACACTAAAATAAAAAAAAGAACAGGAAGTTGGGGAAGTTTTTGACATTACTGACATGAACAATTTTTTTTTCGGTATGTCAGTGAGCAACTTCCTCTTCCTGTTCAATGTGTTTAGATGGGAAATTACAATTTGTATTGATACCTCCCCTCCCCCTCCCCTTAAAAGGGGTGTTTTAACTTGTCCTCCTGATTCCCTCAACTTCAAAATCATGAGTTAGGCTGGTCCTAGACGTAACGTTTAACCTGTGCCAGATAAAAGGCTTGAGCGGAATGGGCAAATGCCAGGGGCATATTGAAAAAAAAAATGGGGGCATATTCTATAATAGAAATGAAACATAAGTCCATAAGTCCTAACCATTTATTGAGGGCATATTTTCATTTTTTTTTTGCTCAGATGCATGTGTATACCTTAGGAGGTTACATCGCAAAATTATTTCAGAAAATCTTCGCAAAGAGCGCTGGCATCGTTTTTCTATTGAGCTCCATAGACCCTATGTTAATTTTTAAAATACGGGCAAATACAGCAGTCGCGGTAGCAATATGTTTATTTTTCATATTTAAAGTTGTCTAATTTTGATGGTTCAACGTGCAATTGTGCACCTTAAATATTATGCTGATCTATTGATAGAATGACAAAAAATCGGTAAGTGTTTTTCTATTTTTAAAAACTTATTTCAAAATGGCGAATTTCTAACTCTTATGTTAAACTCCATTGAGTACGCGCTCGTAAACAAAAAAAACATCCATTAAAAATGTTGGTAAAATACCTAAAAAATAATTTTAAAAAAAAACCACAATTAAACCACAGTGAAGCCAACACATTGGTGCACGTGCTGATTTTTTAATGGTTTTTTAAAATTATTTTTAGGTATTTTACCAACATTTTAATGGATGTTTTTTTTCTTACGAGCGCATACTCAATGGAGTTTAACATAAGAGTTAGAAATTTGCGATTTTGAAATAAGTTTTTAAAAATAGAAAAACACTTACCAATTTTTTGTCATTATACCACTAGATCAGCATGTATTTAAGGGAATAAATTGAAAGTGTTTAAGAAACTAGAAGAGTAATACCTTGCACACACATGAGTTAAATGAATTGAAATTAAATGTGTTTAGGTGAATTATACGGAATCCAGTTAAGGACACAAACCAAATAAAAATCGACTTTATTATTAATATTTTAAATTGAAATACTAAATCAATATTTTGTCAATAGTTTATCTGATTATATTTAAATATTAACTCAATATTTTCAGATTAATTAACTGAATAAATTGAATTCGACATATTGTTTGTTTGTCCTTCACAGGGTTCTGTAGAACACGTTTATTATTTAAATGCATTTAAATTATCACAGGTGTGTACTAGGTATAACTATTATTTAAGAGGGTTCTCATGTTGATATCTTTCAAAATAAACTTTTTATAGACGAAAAAATAAAAAGATGGTCTTCTCATCTTGTTGATCATTTTCAAAGTGACATAAAAAGCTTATTTTGAAAGATATCAACATGATATATTAACAGTGACTGAGCTTTTGCTGCCCCTTCTAGTTTTCTAAGAACACAGTTCAAGTTCCTCTTTATTTTGCACTTGAAACTTAAAAGACAGGAATAAGCAAGAGTTCACAAGAGGCGAGTTTACAAGTTAAAACCACCTTTAAGTTGAAACATAACATTAATTTGTGGTATTTTTATGGTTTTTTCTGTGTTTTTTTTTATAAAAAAAAATGTGAAAATGAGAAAAATGTCGAAAAGGTGTGGCAATAATAATAATAATAAGTCTAATACTGTATAATCTAGCTGCAATATAAGTGTTTATTAAAATTTAGGCCAAGGCAATTAACTTTTCATAAAAAACCCCTCAAATTACTTGAATTTTCTATTGTATTAAAAAAAAAGATGTAATCATCATTAGAATTATTATTATTCAACAGATGTTTGCAGCTGTTTCCGAGAAATTAGGACCATTGTCCACTCTCTCCTTTTGGGAAGGTTGTGGGGCAGATCATCAAGGTTCTTTTTTTAATAAATGTTAAGGTGGCTGAATAGATATTTATTTTGTTTTTGGCATCCTAGATGGCGCCACTGCTGTAGTGGCTATTATGTTCTATAGGAGGTTTCTTTCTCCCACCAGCAGTTTTGAGGACCACATAGGTCTGGTGGACTTTGTGGACCCGGTGGGCTTTTCTAAAAGACTAATGTATGGGTTTCGTGGGCCACATGGGTCCGGCGGTCCTTAGAAGATAACAACATGAAAATACCATGAAAAAATTCAAAGGAAAAAATTCAAAGTGTTTTAGAAACTAGAATAGTTGGTGATAATGTTAAAAGTTTTTTCATGATTGATATCTTTCAAAATAAACTTTTTATGACAGTTTGAAAAACGGCGAAAATAGTTTTTCATAAAATTTCAAAGAAAATAATCTGAAAAACGGGTCATTTTTCAAATTGAACTATAAAATCGTTTATTTAAAATTTTTTTTTAACATAATAACCTTTCTAGTCTTGAGTTTGAATTTTTTTTTTCATAAAAGTTGTTTCTAAAAAAACGTTTATTTGACGTTTTTGCATCCAAATTTTACAAAAAATGTCTATCTAGCATAGCATTAGCCACTGCAGTGGCGCCGTCTGGGGGATAAAACAAAATAATTATCTATTCAGCCACCTTAACGCGACATTCGTTTAACACGAAAAAAAAATATTCCACAGTTTCCAGTGTAAAAAAACTAGATATCTATTTCGCCACCTTAACACGAAATTCGTTTAACACGAAAACAAATATTCCACATTTTTACTGTAAAAATTTAAAAAAAAAACTAAATATCTATTTCACCACCTTAACACGAAATTCGTTTAACACGAAAAAAAATATTCCACATTTCCACTGTAAAAATTAAAAAAAAAACTAAATATCTATTTCACCACCTTAACAAGACATTCGTTTAACACGAAAGAAAAAATAGTTCAGTTCCTTCTATTTCGTATTAAACGGTTTAAACTGTAGTTAAGTGAGTTAAATGAAAAGAAAAAAAGGGTTAACGAATCGACCTGACTTTTAAATGATGGTTTTCGACCAAAATACGATCAGCGTGAAATTGAGTTCACAACTAACTGGTTTACTAATCTCATTTCTTTACGCTTTTATTCTAATCACCTTTAATGATAAATGATGAAGTTTGCAAACAAAAAACTTGACCAGAAAAACAACCAAGTTTCTAGTGGAATACAAATGTTACCAGCAGAACAATAAAAACCTTTAAACACCATTGTTACAAGTCCAAGTGATAAAATCAGTTATTTTGCACATTCACTAGCCAATGTGAAAAATTACCAGTCTAGTATTCAATCTGGGAAATTGCTAAGTTTTTAAGAGCAGCTGATTTTACGAACTCTTGATTATTATTATTCTGTCTTTCGGAAGAGAAAAAATAAGACAAAACTTGAAAGTGTTTTAAAAACTAGAAAAGGTAGCCTAGAGAGGCATTTACCCTTTAAAACCAGCTTAAGAGAGAATCTTGAAAGTGTTTTAAATACTAGAAAAGGTAGCCTAGAGAGGCATTTACCCTTTAAAACCATCTTAAGAGAGAATCTTGAAAGTGTTTTAAAAACTAGAAAAGGTAGACTAGAGGGGCATTTACCCTTTAAAACCAGCTTAAGAGAGAATCTTGAAAGTGTTTAGCGACTGTGACTACTCAGCCCTGGTGCCCAACCAAAGACTTATAAGAGATTTTTTACCAAGACTACTACTACTACCTAGTAAACACACCTGATAATTTAAATGCATTTAAATAATAAATGTGTTCTACAGAGCCCTGTGAAGGACAAACAAACAATATGTTGAATTCAATTTATTCAGTTAATAATCTGAAAATATTGAGTTAATACTTAAATATAATTAAAAAAAAACTATTGACATTAAAATATTGATTTAGTATTCCAATTTAAAATATTAATAATAAAAGTCAATTTTTATTTGGTTCATGTCCTTAACTGGATTCCGTATAATTCACCCTAAACACATTTAATTTGAATTCATTTAACCCATGTGTGCATTTACAAGGTATTATAGTGCAGAAGCACCTTTCAAACAGCTTCAAAAGTGCTTAGATACTGAACGCATTTCTAGTTTGTCATTTTAAAACTAGAAAAAAATACAGGCATCTGTAGACAGCTTCAGATTTTGTTTTGGCTCCGCCCCTTTTATGAGCGTCAGACCAAATATCAACCAATTTATAAATAAAAAGGGCGGAGCATGTGACATCAGACCCAGTAACAATCCAATTAGAAATTGATGACGCTCATAAAAGGGCGGAGGCAAAAGAAATTCTGATGCTGTCTACAGATGCCTGTGAAAAAATGAACAAAAATTGAAACATTTTCAGTTGAAACTTGGATATAGTTGAAGTAATTCTTATTGTTGTCAGTTACTTTTTAAGGTTGAATAATTTTTCTTTTTTATATTAAGATGACCTGCTTTTATTCTCACGTTATTTTATTATTATTATTATTAATTTAGGAAAGAAAAATGGCATTCAAGTACTGTAATTGGTTATATGAAGGTATTAATTAATTTTAAGATATGGTAGAATGAATGGGAAAGATTTTTAGTCTTCGTCTTTTGAGAAAAACTTCTCAATTTTCAACCAAAAGTTTATATCTTCAACTTTTAAACTTTTTAGTTATTTTTCAAGATTTGAAGACTTTGTATGATTTGTAACCAGCTGAGACGATTCTAATTGGGACAAAACCAGGGGTTGGAGGTGGAGGCTAGCAGTGATTTTGAGGTAGCGAGAGAAAAAAAAGTATAAGCAAATGAGCGGTTAAATAGCAAAAAAAAGAAGCGGAATGGAGCGCAAAATATTCTTAAAAAAAAATATTACTCCATATATTGAAAAATGGAAAAAAAAAAATCGAAATACCGAAAAAAAATCGAAAAATACTGAAATACCGAAAAAATCGAAATATTGAAAAAAAAAAAAATTGAAGAAAATCGGAAAATCGAAAAATATCGAAATACCGGGAAAAACATCAAATATCGAAATACCGGGAAAAAACATCGAAATATCGAAATACCGGAAAAATCATCGAAATACCAAAAAAATCGAAAAACCGAAAAAAATCGAAATACCGAAAAAAAAATCAACAAATGGAAAAATACTGAAATACCAAATAAAAAATCTAAAAAGCGTACAAATCGAAATATTGAAAAAAAAAATCTAAAAATCGAAGAAAACCGAAAAATCGAAAAATATCGAAATACCGGAAAAAATCATCGAAATATCGAAATACCAGAAAAATCATCGAAATATCAAAAAAATCGAAAAACCGAAAAAAAATCGAAATACCGAAAAAAAAAAAATCGAAATACCGAAAAAAAATAATCAAAAAATGGAAAAATACTGAAATATTGAAATTTTGCATTAAAATATTTTTATAATAATCAGAATGAGCAAAAATCCAAATTTATTATTTTAATATTTAATTTATATTTTAAAAGTAGTGTTTCAGCCACTGTTATACGTCATATTACAAGTGCAGTTTTCTTACTGCTCGCTACGCTCGCCGAAATTGATAGCAAGAGTATACTATAAAATAATTGCTCGCTCGCTACGTTCGCGAAATAGGGAAAATATTCATGTTTTCCAAAGTTTAAAGACTTTGTTTCAAACACATCTTATGGCCAGTTGAAATTATATTTGCAAAGTTATAAAAAAACGGGGGGGGGGGGGGGGGTGAATTCTCCACTGGCTTTAGGGGGGTTGGACACCCCTGCCGGGAAACAACATCGAAATATCGAAAAATATCAGAAACATGCGTAAAAAATAAAATTCATATATTTATTTAGCTACAGCATTATATGAATCATGTTCCTATCTCATCTAAGATGAATTCGGAGCCAGAATATTAAACATGCATTTGCATAAACCTCCTTTCCCTGGTTATTACAGTTTAAAACCTGTTTTTACAAACTAGAAGAATCACATCAGTTATAAAACTTTCATACCCATATCGTGAAAAATAAACATTTTATGGCAATTTAAAACTGAAATAAAAAAAGTTTATTTTGAAAGACATCAACATGAAAATACTATTGAAAGTGTGTTAGAAACTAGAATGGGTAGCTCAATCTATATTAATTGTATATTCATGTTAGTGTATCTTTCAAAATAAGCTTTTTTGTTGTCTAAAAAGTTTATTTTGAACATGAAAATACTATCAAGTGATTCATCTACCCTTTTCTAGTTTCTAACACACTTTCAATTCCTCTTTAGCGTTGCTCTTCAAAAACCCAAAATAACCACATTTTGAAAAAAAAATCAGCTGTTCATAAACCATCTTAATATGAAGATATAAAATATTTTAAAATTAACAATAACTTACAGTTTGAAAAATTAATTAATTTTTGTTTTCCTTTTGTTTTTTTCTTGTAAAGTATCCACAACATAAGAAAAATCAACTCGAAATAAATATTCACATCAATATTTTAGAAAAATTTACTATTATTGCATTTGAAAATAACGAATTTTATTTTCTTAGAAAAAAATTATTAAAAATTAATATTTGTCATTATTGCAAATAAGTTTAAAATTGACAAACAATTTTTAAATTTAGTTATAAACACATTTTAGTTTTTTTAGTTCATTTTTCACGATAATGTTGTTGTTGTTGTTGTTTGTCCAGTGTCTAAGCAACTAATGTGGATTTTTTAAATATATTTTTTACCACAGGCAGTTGCTTGGGCGCAGCCATAAAAATTCTGTAAGCTCCGCCCCTTTTATGATCATCAGACCAATAAGAAACCCATAACAAACAGAATGAAACACGTAACACAAACCTAAATAACCAATCAGAATGAACTTTTCTGGCTGCGCCTAACTGCTTCTATTTTTTTTTACAAGTGTTTCTCACACAAACACTCAGGCAAGTGTGCCCAGCAGTAACATTTTGTTTGCTCCGCCCCTTTTAGAGCGTCATCGATTTCTAATTTGGTTTGTTACTTGGTCTGATGTCACATGCTCCGCTCTTATCAATTTCTAATTGGTTGAAATTTGGTCTGACGCTCATAAAAGGGCGGAGCCAACACAATTTTTACTGCTGGGCACACTTGCCTGTCACCAACAAACACCTGGCTGAATTCCACCTGACTGAAATGTTGTTCTAATTCTCTCTCTATCTCTCCAGTCAACACAACAACCCCTTTCGTTTCTCTACATTGAAGGTCATTACAAACTCACAACATATAAACTTTTTTTAAGGTGGCTGAATAGATATTTATTTTGTTTTTGTCCTCCTAGATGGCGCCACTGCAGTGGCTACTCGTATAGCTCCATAGATGTTTTTTTTTGGTAAAATTTGGAAGCAAAAACGGTCAAGTGAACGTTTTTTTAGAAACAACATAATGAAAAGAATTCAAATTGTTTTTAAAACTAGAATAGTAAAAGATTATGTTAAAAGTTTTTTTTTTTAAATGGCCAATATCTTAAAAAATAAACAATTTTATAGTTCAGTTTGAAAAATGACCCATTTTTTTGGTTTTTCATTGAAATTTCATGAAAAACTATTTTCGCTTTTTTTTTCTTCAAACTGACTATCCACTTCATCATTTTTGCACATTGCCTACAAATGGGATAATTTCGCACATTGACTAACCAGTAGGACAATCTGCACATTACCTACAAATGGGATAATTTCGCACATTGACTAGCTAGTAGGACAATCTGCACATTGCCTAACATTTTCACATGCCAGCTAGTCTTTCCTAAACTAGTGGTTCAAGGCAATCTACACAAAGCCTGAATGTTTTTTTGCATTTTTATTTGATTATTCGCACTTTGCCTAGTTGATCGGTGACTGAAAAATGACCCATTTTTTGGGTTTTTCCATTGAAATTTCATGAAAACCTATTTTTGCCTTTTTTTTTCAAACTAACTATGCACTTGATCATTTTGCACATTGCCTACAAATGGAATAATTTCACACATTGACTTGCCAGTAGGGCATTCTGTACATTGCCTAATATTTTCACATGCCATTGTGCACACTACTAGCCTTTCTAAACTTCCTAGTTGTTCAAGGCAATCCACACAAAGACTGATATTTTTTTATTATTTTTAGTTGATTATTCGCACTTTGCCTAGTTGATTGGTGACTTTGCATATTGCCTGTTTATTGTGAGCATTACGCACATTGTCTAAGAGGGTAGATATTCTGCACATTGCCGAGCATTTTAGACTTTATGCAGATTGTCTTTTGTTTCAGTAAAGCCTCGTTTTCACTGTCATCGTGAAGACCACATGATAGTCACTATCACACTGTTGAGATAGCAACCATCACAACTATCTCGTTTGACTAGAGATAGTTGAATAGTACTGTCGCAATATGGTAATAGTTGTTGTGTGACCGCCGCTTTGTAGGGAAAAATATCCACTTTGTAGGGAAATCTGGCTTCTGGTCAAGAGAGAGAGAGAGGCAACACTGTTGTTGACTCAATGACATCCTGTGAAGTTAGTCGTCACACTTGTCATGTGACACAATTATCACGGTTACTTCAAGATATGTAGACAGTTGCTATCGTGAGAGTGAACTATCGCAACTTTCATGACAGTTACTACTCTCACGATAGAACTATCGCCACCGTGAAAACGAGGCTTAATGTCTGCAAATTGCCTAAAGTGTGTTTGTATTTTGTGAGAGTCGCTAGCAAATTGGTGGTTTTGCAGATTGCCCAGTGATTTTGCAGAATGCCTGATTTTCCACATTGGCTGTAACATACACAAATGGACACTGGTCAAGTGTACAAATTTGTAACAGATTTAGTGATTTTAAATATCTAAGTCTTAAATGAATTTTCAGAATGAATGATTTTCCGTTTTGGCACAAAAAAAAAGCAACAACAAAAGCAGAATTGCATTTCTTTTATCTTTTTTTGTTATTAATTATGACATGTCACCCAATGACACATAAACCTCTCTTTTCTAAAGACTTTTTCTCTCTCTCTCCCTCTCTCTCTTTCTCTCTCTTTCTATTATTGTAGGTTACATCTAAATTTCAACCTGTAAAACTTTTTTGAAGTTTTTTTTTCATAAAAACTTTTTTTTTTGTGTATCAACTTAATAAGTGGTTTTTGTCACTTGTGTTTAAAAAATTAAAACGGACTTCCTTTTTTCTTAAAGCAAGTTTATTAAAATAACTAGGGCTAGAATTTTTATGCAATATTAAAGCAACTGGTTCTCAATCTGGGGCTCCAAGATGTAAGATCTTTAGCTGTTAATCAGTTTAGAACAAGTTTCTTTAGCTGTTAATCAGTTAAGGGCAAGTTATTTAGCTCTTAATCAGATTTCGAGGAAGTTTCTTTTGCTCTTAATTAGTTTAGAACAAGTTATTTAGCTGTTAATCAATTTAGAACAAGTTCTTTAGCTCTTAATCAGTTTAGAACAAATTTATTTAGCTTTTAATCAAATTTACGGTTTCTTAGGTGTTAATCAGATTTAGAGGAAGTTTCTTTAGCTCATAATCAATTTAAAGCAAGTTTCTTTAGCTGTTAATCAATTTAAAGCAAGTTTCTTTAGCTTTTAATCAGATTTAGAGGAAGTTTCTTTAGCTGTTAACCAGTTTAGAACAAATTCTTTTAGCTCTTAATAAATTTAAATGAAGTGTGTTTTGTTCTTTAAACAGTTTAGAGCAAATTTCTTTAGATCTTAACCACGTTTTAGCTCTTATCAAATTTAAAAGCAAGTTCGTTTAGCTTTTAGGTGAACAATTTTTATTTCTTTTCATAATGTTATGTTAATGGCGTTTAGCATGCAGTTTTAGCATTTTAATGGGTTGTTTGAAGCTAGTAAAAAAAATCAATATCCTTTTAGTATTTTACTTTGAATCTCTTTTAAGAGATAAATAAAAAAAAGTTAATGTTATTCAGAGAATTAATGATGAAAGTGTTTGAGGCTACAAACATAACCTCCTCCTCCTCCCCACTGTGTTTATTTGTTAGAATGGCCACAACATGACGACTAAAACTTCTTCCGATTTCCTGCTATAAATCTCTATGATTATAGTGCATTTTGTAATATTTAGCCTAAAATTCCCTATTTCCTTTAAAAAGGTCCCTCCAACTAACAAGCAGTTAGAAATCGGAAAGAACTTCAGTTGGCTCCGCCCTTTTTTATGACGACCGGCAACTTCTAATTGGTTTGTTGTGTGGTTCGACGTTGAAAAAGGGCGGAGCATGTGACGTCAGACTACATAACCAACAAATTAGAAGTTGCGTTCGTCATAACAAGGGTGGAGCCAACTGAAGTTTTCCCCGATTTCTAACTACCTGTCTCCAACTATTCGTATTCTGTGTTTCAAAAGAGCAAAAAAACGAAAGTGTTTTAGAAACTAGAAGGGTACATCCTCAAAATATTCATTTTGTTTTTTCCCCTTAGATGGCGCCACTGCAGTGGCTAATGCTAAAGCTCCATAGATTTTTTTTTTTGCAAATTTGGACACAAAAACAATCAAGCGAACGTTTTTTTTATAGAAACATTACGAAAAAATTCAAATTGTTTACAAAACTAGAATGGTAAAAGATTATGTTGATGGTTTTTTCATCACAATATCTTACAAAATAAACGATTTTATAGTTCAGTTTGAAAACTGATCCGTTTTTTTGGTTTTTCCATTGAAATTTCAATGCAAATTATTTCCCTTTTTTTTCAAACATGTCATAAAAAGTTTATTTTGAAAGATATCATCATTGAAAAAACTTTTAACATTATCACCAACTATTCTAGTTTCTAAAACACTTTGAATATATTTCGTACTGTTTCTGCTGAAAAACGTTCGCTTAAAAAATACAAATTTTCTCAAAACTACTTTGGAGGGGGAAGAAAGACCACCTGTAGAACATAATAGCCACTGCAGTGGCGCCATCTGGAAAGACAAAAAGAAAATAAATTTCTATTCATCCTCCTTAAGGGTATTTTCATGTTGCTATCTTTCTTACTTTTCTAGTTTGTAAAATACTTTCTTCACGTATTTTTAAACTTGAAATGTCCATTAAACTCTCATTATGCTGTGTTTTAGAAGCAAAATGCAGAGAAAATGAAAGTGTTTTAGAAACTAGAAGAGTAGCTCTCAATCACTTAACGTTAATTTTATATTTTATATCTTTTAAAATTTAACCTTTTTTCTTGTTGTCAAATTTGAAATTTAACTAACTTTATTTTTATATATTTGTTCATAAAAAGTATATTTTGAAAGATATTAAACATTGAAAATACCATTTAAAGTGAAGTGATTGAGCTACCCTTCTAGTTTCTAACACACTTTTCAATTTCTCCATAAGTGTGTTGCTGCTTGAACTAAAAAAAAATCATAAAACAGTTTCAATGTTGAGATTCTGATTTGTAGAATAATTAATATTCAAAAGTTTTAATTCCATTGTTCTCTTTAATTTGCATATTTTGTAAATTTCTACTAATTCTAAAAAAAATACACACTGTGACGTCATCGGTCACTGACTTTCTAATAAACACTTCCAAATTCAGCCATATTTCAGTGAGAAATTAAAAAAACAAAGCGTTCGACAGAGAAGAGAAAACTTTTTTCTTTTACTTGTCATCCAAAATTTTTCATTTCCGTCATTTTTATCAAATATGAAAAATGATTATATTTCTATAAAAAGAAGTTCATTAACATTTGTGTGCATTATTGACTGCAAATGTTTTAATATTTAATATATTCATACACACAGAACGAAAGAGAGAGAGAGAGAAAGATGGGTCTTCCTAGAGAGAGAGAGAGAGAGAGAGAGAGGGAGATTGAGAGATGAAGCTTCAGAGAGAAAGAGAGAGGGGGAGAGAGAAAAAGGGAGAGAGAGATGGATCTTTAGAGAGAGAGGACAGAGAGAGAGAGAGAGATAGAGCTGGATCGTCAGATAGAGAGGGAGAGATGGATCTTCTCAGAGGAGAGAGCTGGATATGGAGAGGGAGAGAAAGAGAGCTGGATCTTCAGAGAGAGAGAGAGAGAGAGAGAGAGAGAGAGAGAGGTGGAGAGAGAGAAAAAAGGAAGAGAGATAGGGAGATGGATCTTCAGAGAGAGAGAGAGAGAGAGAGAAAGGAAGAAAGACAAGAGAGAGAGAGAGAGAAAGACAGAGAGAGAGAGAGAGAGAGAGAGAGAGAAAGGAGGAAAGAAAGAAGAGAGAGAGAGAGAGATAGAAATATTTCTAATATGCACAATGATGTTTGTATATTCAATAAGGACAATGTCAAAGCCAACTTTTACATTATTAATATAATAATAATAATAATATTCATATTGATTTGAATGTTGCGTGTCCAATTGAAATTCTAGTATTTATAATTTAGTTTCATAGAAGAGAAATACAAAGGGTCAACGACTGACCATCTTCACCCGTCCCCCTCACCCTCGTCGCCACCCCTTTTTTTCTCATATTAAAGTTTGACAAAATGTCAATTTTTTTTTATTTATTATGGTTTATTTTGTCTTTCAGATGCAAAATAAAGAGAAACTTTGAAAGTGTTTTAGAAACTAGAAGAGTAGTTCAATCATTTAAGGATAATTTCATGTTGATATCTTTCAAAATACACTTTTTATAGACACAAGTTTGACAATATCGTCGGGTTATACTGTAGTTGAGTTATTTGAAAACTGACATAAAAAGCTTATTTTGAAAGATATTAAAAACATAGAAATACCCTTAAGTGATTGTGTTGCGCTTCTAGTTTCTAAAACACTATCAAGTTTCTCTTGAGGCAGCAAAATTAAAAGAAACTTGAAAGTGTTTTAGAAACTAGAAAGGTAGCTCAATCACTTAATGATATTTCCATATTAATATTTTTCAAAATTAAGTTTTTTGATGTCAAGTTTGTCAGTTAAAAATTTTGTCTATAAAAAGTTTATTTTGAAAGATACCAACATGAAAATATTATTAAGTGAATCTATTACCCATTCTAGTTTCTAACACACTTTCAGTTCATTCTTATACCTTGTACACACTCATGAGTTAAATGACTTCAAATTAAATGTGTTTAGGGTGAATTATACGGAATCCAGTTAAGGACATGAACAACAAATAAAAATCGACTTTTATTATTAATATTTTAAAATTGAAATTCTAAATCAATATTTTGTCAATAGTTTATCTGATTATATTTAAGTATTAACTCAATATTTTCAGATTAATTAACTGAATAAATTGAATTCGACATATTGTTTGTCCTTCACGGGGCTCTGTAGAACACGTTTATTATTTAAATGCATTTAAATTAGCAGGTGTGTGTATTAGGTATTAGTGTTGTTGTTCAGAAAGGCAGAGTTCAAGTGACATTTTCACGTAAAAGTTAATTGTGACACGAATGAGTGAGTTGTTGTGTCCAACGAATGAGTGAGTTGTTGTGTCCAGACATAAAAAAGCGGTCAATTTGTTTTGTTTGCCGCGAGGAAAAATAATTACAAGGAGGTTTAGCTTCCACTTTAGCAATAAATGCAATTTATGATTTGAAATAGATTTGACCATCAAAGCTGAACGAAAAAAAATAAATCCATTTTCTCAATGGTAATCATCATCATCGTCATCATAAATTATAGTATTTGTCATAATTTTCTGAGCATATTACAACAGTTATGACACACGTCATTTTTTTAATTTCAGTAAAATTTCATGAAATTCCCATTCAATTCACGATTTTCCATGCATTTCATCAGTTTACTCAAACTTCAGTATTTTTTAAAAAAATTTAATTTAAACAATTTCATGAAATTTTCATGGGTTTCATGATTTTTTATGCATTTCATCAATTTAGTCAAACTTCAGTAATTTTTTTTTAAAATTAATTTAAACAATTTCACGAAATTTTCACGATTTTTATGCATTTCATCAGTTTAGTCTAACTTCAGTATTTTTTTTAAAATTAATTTCAACAATTTCACGACATTTTCATGCGTTTCACGATTTTTATGCAATTTATCAGTAGTTAAACTTCAGATTTTTTAAAAAAAAAAAATTTAAACAATTTCACGAAATTTTCACGATTTTTATGCATTTCATCGGTTTAGTCAAACTTCAGTATTTTTTTAAAATTAATTTAAACAATTTCACGAAATTTTCATGCGTTTCACGATTTTTATGCATTTCATCAGTTTAGTCAAACTTCAGTATTTTTTTAAAAAAATTAATTTAAACAATTTCATGAAATTTTCATGGGTTTCATGATTTTTCTTTAGTGAAACCCCAATTTTTTTTAAATGTATTTTATAAACGTTTTCGTGAAATTCCCATTACAAGTCATGATTTTGCCATGTATTTCATCAGTTTAATGGCAAACTCCAGTTTCATCAAATTTGATGACATTTTCATGCAATTCGTGATTCTCTCTCTCTCTCTTTCTCTCTATTGTTAGATAAATTCCAATTTTCTCAATAATTTAATTTAAAATTTTCTTATAGTAAGTAGAAGAGAAATCTTTTTCTTTTTTCAATTGAAAAATTGTTCATTGATTTAATTATTAGATTAATTGATGACGCACTTTTTCAAATATAAAATGAGTAGGCAATCTGCAAAAAAACCACAAAACTGCTATAGTGAATCTGCAAAATTCCAATCCATTTTAGAGGTGTTGAATTTTGCAGATTCACTAGCAGGTTGGTGGTTTTGCAGATTGCCTAGGCAATCTACAGATTGACTGATTCCGCAGATTGACAGTAACATATATATATATATTGTAGGGTTTTTACAGTAACCTCAGCTCTTAGATATATATTTCTTGAAGGAAAGAAAAAGATATTTTAACTTGTGTTTTGTGTTTCTTGAGTAAAAATCGATTGACCTACATTACGTATTTTATCCCCAAATTCCCAATGCCCCCCCCCCTCTCCTTCCTTATACATTATGGTGCAATTCGGTAGAAATCTTAACTTCCGAATCAGTTGTTGTTTTGTATTTTGTGATGCATGTTTTTTTTTTTATAAACATAAGAAAATATAAGAAACAAACAAACAAAAATCATTGCCAGACGATTGGAACTTGTTGTTATTCTAGTTTTTAGCATAGAAAAAGAGAGAGAGGCGAGGTTTAAGGATGAAAATGCTCTCTTAACCTTGAGAATTGCTGATAAATTGGATGCTGTTTTCTGTGTAATTTCTACAACTTTTCTTAAAAACTTAAAGGAGAAATGTGTGTTCTCTTGAGTGGGTGTGTCGCATTTACCCTGAAGACACTTGCCCTACAGACAGTTGTCCTAAACCCATTTGCCCTAAAAAGACACTTATTCTAAAAATACTTGTCCTAAAACCATTTGACCTATAAAGTTACATTTGCCCTAAAGACACTAGTCCTACAGACAATTGTCCTAAAGCCATTTGCCCTAAAAAGACACTTATTCTAAAAATACTTGTCCTAAAACCATTTGACCTATAAAGTTACATTTACCCTAAAGACACTAGCCCTACAGACAGTTGTCCTAAAGCCATTTGCCAAAAAAAAGACACTTGCCCTAAAAATATTTGTCCTAAAACCATTTAATTTAAAGTTACACTTGTCTTAAAGACAGAGGCATTTACCCTAAAGACACTTGCCCTACAGACAGTTGTCCTAAATCTGTTTGCTGTAAAAGGACACTTGCTCTAAAAATATTTGTCCTAATTTGACCAAGTTACATTTGCCCTAAAGACACTAGCCATACAGACAGTTGTCCTAAAGCTGTTTGCCCATAAAAAGACACTTACCCTACAGACAATTGTCCTAAAACCATTTGCCCAAAAAAGACACTTGCCCTAAAAATATTTGTGCTGAAACCATTTAATTTAAAGTTACATTTGTCTTAAAGACAGTATCATTTACCCTAAAGACAGTTGTCCTAAATCCATTTGCTGTAAAAGGACACTTGCTCTAAAAATACTTTTCCTAAAACCATTTGACCTATAAAATTACATTTGCCCTAAAACCATATACCATTTCCATTAAAGGGAGTTTTGTCAAAATTTATTTAGGGCTCTTCATTGGCAAATGGCTGTTTAGGGCAAGTGGTTTTAGGGCAAATGTGTCCCTTTAGGACAAGTAGTTTTAGGGCAGATGTCTGTTTAGAGAAAGTGTCCCTTTAGGGCAAGTAGTTTTATAGCAAATGTCTATAGGGCAAGTGTCTTTAGGGCAAGTGTCTTTAGGGCAAGTGTCTTTAGGGCAATTTCCATGTCCCCTCTTGAGTCATATACAGAGGAATGTGTGCGTTTGACCTGTGTGGGTGAGTTTATGGTTGTGTTATCTGTGACATTTGTGTATGTGTCATGGTTGTTCTGTGTCATGTGTTTTGTAACTGTTTTCCTGTTCAAATGTTGTTTGTGTGTCTTATCTGTGGACGTGTTTTGTGTGTGTGTTGTATGTGTGTTTCGTGCACGCAATTTTGTACCATTATACGTTGTGTCAGTCACTGTTGAGAATGTTCTTTAAAAATGGATTTTGTTTTCATCTCGATTTCTGGTGTGTTTTTTTGTTGCTATGGCAACCAAACAATCAACTAACTGTCTTTTTGGAAAAGGTTAACCAATTGAAAATTCCATTGACTATGTATTGAAAATTGGTGACATATAATATTCTATTTAGAGTCAAAAGATGAGTTGAGTGTTAACCACTTTGAGATTGAGAGGGAGGCCGGCATGAAGTTCATGGCCCCGGCCCCCTTTTTGGACCTCTGGGCTGGCAATTCAATGGAGAGAAGAAAAAAAACTCATAGGCTTTGGGAGCCTCATGGGTCTGGTAGGGTTTTGTGGACCAGATGGGCCTGGTAGGCTTTGTGGACCACATAGGTCTGGTGGACTTTATGGATCTGGTGGGCTTTTCTAAAAGTCTAATGTATGGGTTTTGTGGGCCACATGGGCCTGGTAGGCTTTGTGGGCCACGTGGGTCCGGTGGTCCTTAGAAGATAACAACATTAAAATACCATTAAGGTGACTTTTCAGAAGAAACATTACGAAAAAATTCAAAGTGTTTTAGAAACTAGAATAGTTGGTGATAATGCTAAAAGTTTTTTCATGATGATATCGTTCAAAATAAACTTTTTATGACAAGTTTGAAAAAAAGGAGAACATAGGTTTTCATGAAATTTCAATGGAAAAAAACCCCCAAAAAACGGGTTATTTTTCAAACTGAACTATAAAATTGTTTATTTTGTAAGATATTGCTATGAAAAAACTTTTAACATAATCTTTTACCATTCTAGTTTTTAAAACAATTTGAATTTTTTCGTAATGTTTTTTTTTTAAAAGAACATTCGCTTGATGTTTTTGCATCCAAATTTTGCAAAAAAAAAATGTCTATGGAGCATAGCATTAGCCACTGCAGTGGTGCCGTCTGGTGGGAGACAAAAGCAAAATAAATATCTATTCAGCCACCCTTAATGTGATTCAGCTATAATTCTAAAGAAGTTTTTTTGAAAGACTGTTGCTTTTCTAAAAAAAAAACGCAAAATAATTTCCATAATTCATAAATTATTTGCATATTATGCAAATTGCACTAAAGAAATTCCGGATTTTTTTATGTGTCTTTTTTGCGCGTGCGTGTTGTTGGGTCAATTTAGTGAAATTGAAAGGGTCCTATAATTGTAGTGTCCACTATTTACTAGAAATACATTATCTTGATAAATATTAATTGGCATATTGCGAGATTTTATTTTGAGGGTCTCAGTGGACATAGGGCCCACTGACTAAACAACTGATCGATTTTATTATCCAAAAAAAAAGAGGGTTTTATTATTATTTATTAATAAATCGACTTTGTTGAAGTAAAAGGGAGCTTCTAGTATTTTATTTTTGGGCAATTTTGTTGACACGCAATGAACGAGAAGGATCCCATTGATCAAATAGGGACACAATTTAAATTGTGTTCACAAAAAAAAAAGAGTTCATTTTTCATGGATCTTACAAAATGTACGATATAATCTATATGTTACTGTCAATCTGCTGAATCAGTCAATCTACAGAATGCCTAGACAATCTGTAAAACAACTAAACTGCTAGTGGAATCTGCAAAA